>CM062805.1:445774604-446374604 GCA_031772625.1 Pinus tabuliformis
ACAAGGTATTGAGACTGCAGGAGTATAGCACATGCCGGGAGGTGACACTTCAGAGCACTATCGATAAAAACTATGCAGATGTCACTGGTAGACATATTTTCACGATTTGAGACAGTAGTGACAGTTGTGAGGAAAAACCGGTTGGGAGGCAGAACCACATAGTTTTTAGGAGGAAGGCCATGCGGTGTTAGGGAGTTGTTGGTTCAGTCTACACAATTTTCCAAGGGAGCACTGGGTTGGTCATCTAGCTGGGATCTGCGTAATTTCTCTGGGGAACATAGTGCGGGCAGTAGGAGGCATTGACAAAAAACTATGTGCAATTTTCCAGAGGAGCACAAAGTCAAGCTGCGGGAGATGCTGGTCAAAGCTATGCAATCCTAAGAGACAGACTGGGCTTGGATAGTTCTGCGTAGTTTCTAAGCTGGCTGTAGAGTGGGGAAGAACTAGTGGACAGGACAACGATGCACAATTCCTGAGTTGGTTGTAGATCGGGAAAGAAGGGCTGGTAGGGCAAGACAACTCTGTGCAATTTTGGAGCTCAGTACAGCCTAGGATCACAACTCAAGTTCTCTCTCTCATTGACCAACGGGAGGCTTGATAGGAGATCTTGTGGGAAGTGAAAAGTGGATTGGCTTCTAGGACAGCTTTTGTAGTTTTGGGAATGAGTCAACGGGCTCATTTCTAGAATTGTGTAGAGCAGGTTGCCTAGAGGACAGCCTCAAGCTCTTTGTAGTTCTTGGCAGTAGTGCAAGGTCACTGAGATCGGGGTCCAGTTGAAGGAGGGTTCTCCATTCGACAGATTTTTAGGAAAAATGACTAAGTGTGAAAGCAAGTGTACTTGTGTATACATGACATTGTGATCACACATTTAGAATTACTCGACAACAGGACACCTCAAACCAAAAAGACAAGCAAGTGCTCAGTGGGACCGACTCAAAGGTTAAGAGTGATAAGTGAGACACTTGAGATAGATCTTCAAATGACCATGATGACACTTGCGCGATAGTGTTTACAACTTTGTGTGTGAGTGTGACCGATGTTCACAAAGCGAAAGAAACTCATGCACCCAAAGACAAACCTTCAAAATTGCCAGAACAAACTCACAAGCATGACATAGCAATCAACATGCCAAAGAAGACAGTTGGTCAAACAAGCGAAAAGGAAGAAAGACATGTAGAGGAAACACATGAAATGATTTCGTGCTTTCAAACATGCATGTTATCGAAGACAGAATGATATGGAAATGACAAGCGGTCCTTCAAGATTCACTAAGAGATGTACTTCAAAATATATTCTTTACTACCATACTTACCCTTGACATGATCATGCATCCGACGGATTTTGCATGAGGTCCAAATCGTAACCTAGTTTCTTATTCCTTCTCCTCAACTCCTTGAGAGTGATGTAGCATGTCATATTTTCCTGTAATCATTGAGAGATAGATCTGTGCAATTTCAGCGAAGAGTGACTATTGTGAGGATGATCTGCAAAAATTTCCAGAGCAAGGTTGGGTTTCTTGGTTTGCGTAATTTCTGGGAGCAAGGCTACTGGCCTACTCTGTGTATTTTTCCAGAGCAAGGTTGGGTTGCTTTGCGCAATTTCTAGGTGCAAGGATTCTAGGCTGTTAGGAAAACACTGTTCATTTTTTAGATGCAATACACTGCTGTGGGATGGGGTCGTGGGAGGACACCTCTATTGAATTTTTGAGTGTAGTGAAGCCTGAGCAACTAAGGGACAATACTGCATGTTTTTTTATGATAGGACATTGTTGCGGGATGGGGTCCTGGAAGGGTACCTCTACGCAGTGATGGCTACCTAACTACTCTGTGCATTTATGGAGAGTAGTGTTGGCTGGCAAGTTGAGGGACAACACTGCGCAGTTACTGAAGACAATGGGTTCTGGCTAGGGAAGGACACTGGAGGAAACCACTGCACAATTTTGGATTCCAAGGGAGGTTGGGGTCTCTGCGCATTGCGCAGTCCCATGAGGCAAGGGGAAAATCTTGAGGGTTGTAGAAGAAAAGTGTGTAGTTTTGGAAAGATGGGTGAGGCTAGGTTGCTCTGGAAACCAGCTAAGTGTGAGATCAGTGAAACTGATGTAAATAGTGATAGAACTTGACTATTATCACAGACTAACACTTAGTGATACGACATAGAACATCAAGAACATAAAAGACACACTTTGCTTGATGCAACAACCTTTGTGACAAGAGTGTCTGAAGTGAATGTGAAACATGTCTATGTAATGAGAACAACCCATACGCACAAGATTTCCCTTGAATAAAAAAAACATTCCCTTTCCATGACAAACAACAATACCTATGCCCAAATATGACACATGATGCATAAAGATGAGGACATGAATGACTCTTAAGATCAAGGAGGGGAGCTTGAGATCATCAACTTACCAACAAGTGACCAAGGAATGATTGAAGGATCCAAGGTAGGCTTTAAAATTTGCATGCGAGCCAAAATTTTGGAGGGTGGTTGTAGTCGCTACAACACACACATTTTACATTTTCTCATTTTTTGGAAATTACATAATTACATTCCACAAATGATGTGGCAAATTAAATTGACACATATAACTATGTAATGACATTTTGAGAAGCCATGACTTGGCGATGGTGACATAAGACTTCATTTAATCAATGTAAAGCTCTTCTCTTTGCTTCTATGACTTTGACTTCTTCATGATGGATCTTCGTTTGTACTTCATCTTCACCCTCCAAAGGGTCTAGGTGAGTGTCAGAACCTTCCAAATCAATATGAGTTGCCATGTATTTTCCTTGGTCCAAGATTCTTTCATGTGCTTCATGATGGTTCTTTATTTTGCTCCTTTTTCTCAAGTGCTCTCTTGTAGCCTCTCCTTGATAACCTCCCTCAAGTATCACCTTGCCATGTTGAAATGATGACACCTACAAATGAAGTATACTCATGACAAGCAAAAATCAATATGGAAACCACCTATTCTACCTAATCTTGCTCATGGAAGATGTTGAATGTGATGAGGTAACAAGAAAGAGTTTTGAGAGAAAAAAAAACTAAAAATTATGCAATTGAGGATTGTGAGGATTGAGGGATAACCGCATTTTCCTTTGGAACTACGCAATGCACAATTTAGGAAGGATTTTTAGGGTCTTGCATAGTGGGGAAACCAAAAAGACAATGTGGGGAGATTTTTAACTAAGAACGTGCAGTGCATAGCGCTGAAGGAAGAGGAGGCATAGATTGCGCAGTTGAGCATCACAAGGACCAAGGATTGACCCCATTATCCATTAGAACTACACAATGTGTAGTAGGAGGAAAGATAGGACAAGGTATTGCACATTGGTGGGTTTTGATTAGAAAGAGGGATAGATCTATCCATTGCAACTACGAAATGTGTAGTGATTGAGGGATAAAATCCAAGATTTCACATTTGAGGGTTTCAGTGACCTAGAGGTGACCATGTTCACTAGAAATGTGCAATTCACAATAGGAGGCCCACTAGATGAAGGTATTTCATAGTTGGGCAAGACAAGGAGACAAGAGGTAAGGTTGTTCACTGTAACTACGCAATGCACCGTAATTGAGGAGGAAGCTTTGTTGGAAACGGATCCCCTAGGGTCATTTTTGGGGATAAGAGCTCAAGTTTTTGGGTAGAAAGCGCAAGTTTTTGTATAAGAAGTGTAGAGTCCCTGCATTTTGTGGTTGCGGAGCAGAAATATGTAAAGATTCAACAAGGGCTTATGCCCTTCTTTTATGTAACTTGTGTTGGCTTTAAGAGATCCACCCATGGTCCGCGGACCATGGGATTATATAACAAGGGAAGTCATAGAAGAGTCTAAGGCAGTTCAGTCTTGGTATATTTTGAGTCATTGATGAATGTAATGGGTTTGTGAGAGCTAAGAGTGAAGAGTCCTAGCGTAGAAACAAGGCTTTGTAGCTGTGTGTGCAGAGGCCTAGGGTAGAAGTCCGCAGTTGAGTGCACGGACCCCAGAAGCTGTGTGCGCAGGGCGGTTAGAGTCTGTAATGAAGATCTGAAGCATAAATAAAGAGAATTATTCTAGAATTATCTATGTATGATCTATTTTACTTCTGTTATAAATTCATATAATTGTGTTATGATGAATACTGGGTATATGTTTTAATGCTATATTGATGCGCAAATCCATATGATTTGCTTTGCTATATGAATGCAAGTAAGAATATCTATTTACGCGAAGATCCTCTTAATGCATGTTGAAGTTATCAGATACTTAAGCTAATCTGGGTAAATAAAGAAGTAAGAATAATTATAGAGGTGCATAAGTGTCTGATCCACCTATCTAGGGTACGCGAGGGACAGTCATAGACCTTCACGGAGGTTTAGAGGACAACTAAGAGGAGTATATCGATAAGCCCTAAAAGGCTTATCAACTTGTGCGAAGGAAGATTTAGGGTGTAAAACGACATCACTACCATCTCTAGGTGCAGAAACTTGGTTCCTACATCCCCCCATACTGCTTCGGGTGAGACTTTAGTCCGTGCTCCGCAAATTGATGTCGAAAGGGCTAGTAGTAGATTTTCTTGGCTAATTAATGTTGAACCTGGGTCAGGGCCCATCAAGCCAACAAATGGTTCCATTGCCGAGATTGGGATTTGCATAAATAGATGTGTGATGTCACATCAATAGAATCCAACTAAGAAGGAGATTGAAGACTGGCTAGATAGAAAGATCCATGAATTCGTGGCGCAAGAAAATAAGAATTCGCGATTTACGAAAGAACAGTGGTTGGAAAAATATATGTACACAAAGATACATGAAATATTCTTATGTTCCTTCCCGATCGAATTATACGAGTGGATTGCGAAATTGGTAGATGGCCAAGGAAGGTGGAGGCTTGACGGTCCAACAATCTAGACCCCAGAGTTAGTGTGGAGATTAGAAGCCTCTGAAGGTAAGATTGCACGTGCTGTCAATCATTAGCTCGATTGCATCATAGGAGGATTCGTGATAGAGTTCGCAGTCGATACTTCGATCAGTTATAGCAAAGCAGAGCACCGCTTCTTCAAGGAACCGCGAGGTAAGTACTTAAGGTATTTAAATACTTGGATTAATATGCTCTTGTGTGAAAAGCGGGTTATGCAGCTACCTTGATGTTTGGAGCTGCACGAAGTGGAAATATCTTCATGGATAGAGGGAAAACATGCCCCGAATATAGCCTGTTGATTAGATCTCCTCTGAGTGATGATGAGGAAGCAGCATAGGCTTCTTCGTAGAAAGTTTTTCAAGTGATAAGAAAAGGGTTCTCACGAATTCCCCATCCACCCACACCACCTCCATCTTCACCTCTAAAACATATGCCTTCAACCCACACCACCTCCACCTTTGCCACCATCTAATATGGCGAATTCAATAAAATTGCTTGTGTTCAAGGGGTCGGGAACAGAGGACCTGGACCAATTTTGGCTCGTCACAAAGGATATATGGGAAGCTTAGGGTATTACAAATGATTAGATGAAGAAAGAAATGTTAGTTACCGCTTTGTAGGAACGCGCACTAACATGGTACATTAATTACTGCACTAATAATCCGATGGCTTCATTAGTAGATATTCAAATCGCGCTGAATAAGGAATTCAACAGGCCTAAATCTGAAGCTCAATCATTTGTGGGATTCAAGGAGATCATGATGAAGCCTGGCGAGAGGTGCGCAAAGAAGTTTAGTGCCTAAAGGGAAAAAGTCAGGGGCATGACAAAGATCATTGTCTAGTCTTTGCGAATTATGTTGCAGTAAGTGGACCGATGCCTCTGAGGCCGAAAGCTCAAGTAGGTCCAAGTACAGTGCCCACGCTATGGTGTGCTATCTATCAAGTAGCTGGAAAACATATGACAGACAATTTCCATGTAATTATTCTCCCCAAACTCTCAAAACCATAGGTTTTATTAAACATCGCCCTATAGTAATCTTGATTGATAGTGGAAGTACGCATAACTTTATCCATCAAAGAGTCGCCAAAGTAGTGCATTGTTTTGTCAGAGCAGTCTCTAATTTCCAGGTCCAAATTGCTGATGGGGGGAAAATGAAATGTGAAGGCTGCTGTGAAAATGTCAAACTTCAGATGGGGGATTATCACCTAAAGACCCACATGTTTTCCATCAACATGGGTGGGTGTGACATTGTCTTGGGTGCTGAATGGCTCCGCAAACTCGGCCCATTCACAATGGATTTCTAGGAGTTATATATGAGCTTTAAGCAGAATGACCACGCGCATACCCTCCGCGGACTCCAGGCAGGTGCTCCTTCTATCATTAGCTCACATAGGATGGAAAAGTTGTTAAAAAAGGGCCTCCATGGTGTTATAGCCCAATTTAATGCCATACAGGCCTTCAAGCCTACTTCTCTTCATATTCATCCCGAGATGCAACAGGTCTTAAACAACCATCTATAGGTCTTTGACATGCCCCATGAGCTTCCACCCTCGAGAGGGGAACATGATCATAGCATTACTTTGGTCCCAGGGACACAACCACCAAATGTGCGCCCATAGAGATATCCTTTCGCCCAAAATATTGAAATTAAAAAAGTCATCAAGGAACTCCCGAAAGCTGGTTTCATTCGTCCTAGCATTAGTCCTTATTCATCACCTGTGGTCATAGTGCTCAAGAAAGATGGGGGATGGCGTATGTGTCTAGACTTCAGGGCCCTCAACAAGCTGGCGGTCAAAGATAAATTTCCCATCCCGGTTGTTGATGATTTACTGGATGAACTAAATGGGGCTCAATTCTTTACTAAGCTCAACCTTCGCTCGGGCTATCACCAAATTCGCATGAAAGAAGTAGACATTCGAAAGACTGCTTTCCAAACTCATGAAGGCCATTATGAATTCCTAGTCATGCCATTTGGTCTCTGTAATGCCCCATCCACTTTTCAGAGCCTCATGAATCACCTGCTCAAACCATATCTCATTAAATTTGTCCTTGTTTTCTTTGATGACATCCTCATCTACAGCCTCACCTGGGAAAAACATCTTCAACATGTAGACCTGCTCTTGCAACTACTCCGGAAGCATAAATTATTTGTCAAATTGTCCAAGTGCTCTTTTGGCATGAAAGAAGTTGAGTATTTGGGCCACATTATGGGGCGTGAATGTGTAAGGGTCGATCCCAAAAAGATCCAAGCAATGCAGGATTGGCCTCAACCAAAGACCTTGAAGAGTTTGAGAGGATTTTTGGGTCTCACCGACTACTATCGCAAATTTTTCTGCAATTATGGTTGCATTGCTAGACCCCTCACTCACCTTCTCAAGAAAAATTCATCCTATGGAATGATGAAGCGCAACAGGAATTTATAGCTCTCAAGCATGCCATGTGTTCCACTCCCGTATTGGCACTACCCGACTTCACCAAATATTTTGTGATTGAATGTGATGCTTCATGTACGGGTATTGGGGCTACATTAATGCAGGAATGTTGACCCTTGGCCTTCACTAGCCAACAACTAAGTGGGACAAATTTGGGACAATATACCTATGAGAAGGAGATGATGGAAATATTACATGTAGTGGATACTCGGCGGCCATACTTATTGGGGCGGTGTTTCCAAATCCGCACAGACCATCAAAGCCTTAAATTTTTTTTGGAGCAACGCCTATCCTCGCCACAACAAAATAAATGGCTAGCCAAAATGTTTGGATATGATTATGAGATAATTTAAAAGAAAGGGCATGAAAATGTCGTAGCAGATGCTTTATCACGCCAATTTGAGGAGGAAACCACCCTGCTAGCAACCTCTCTTCCCATTCTAGAGTAGATTGAAGAGGGTCGCAAGGAATGGTTTTCACATCCTTCGCTCTCCCAACTCATTAATAAATTGTAGACAGATCCAAATTCCACAATGGGCTACTCTTGGCAGGATGAGATTCTTCACTACAAGGACAAAGTGGTGATATCACCAACATCCACCCTCAAAAGTCACATTTTGGCAGAGTTGCACTCATCTCCCACTGTAGGCCATTCAGGCTTTCGGAAGACTTATGCTCGCAATCGACATCATTCTTTTGGACAGGCATGAAAAAGGACATTCTTACTTTTGTAGCTGAGTGTGATGTGTGTCAATGCCACAAAGGAGAAACAGTCAAATCCCCAGGCACCTTACGGCCATTGCCATCCCTGCCTTAGTTTGGACAGAGGTTTCTATGGATTTCATTACTGGTCTTCCGAAGTTAGGCAACAAGTCAGTCATCATGGTGGTTGTGGACAGACTTTCTAAGTATGCTCATTTTTGCGCCCTACCCCACCCTTTTACACCTGCTTTGGTGGCTCAATATTTCATGGACCAGATCTTCAAATTGCATGGCATGCCCACTTCCATTGTGTCTGATCATGCCCCGATCTTCACCATAACTTTTGGCAAGAACTCTTCAGGCTACAAGGTACTCAACTACAACTCAGTACTTCCTATCATCCGCAAACTGATGGGAAAATTGAAGCAGTCAAAAAATGTCTGGAGACCTACCTCAGGTGTTTCACTTCAGAAAAGCAACATCTATGGGTATAGTGGTTACCTCTAGCCGAATGGTGGTATAATACTAACTATCATGCCTCCACCCAGATGACTCCATATGAAGTAGTTTATGGTCAACTCCCCCCTTCACCTACTTCTTATATCCATGGATGCTCTAAGGTACAAGCAGTGGATCAACTCCTACAGAACCGTGCAACCATGCTTGCCCACCTCAAAGAGAATCTCCATCAAGCTCAAAATTGCATGAAGCAACAGGCATACCAACATCGTTCAGAGTGAAAATTTCAAGAAGGGGATCAGGTATTCTTGAGGCTGCAACCATATAAGCAAACATCACTCAAAGACAAGGGTTGTCAGAAATTATCTCCAAAATTCTATGGATCGTATCAAATACTTCAACACATCAGAGAAGTAGCCTACAAGCTAGCCTTGCCACCCACTACAAAAATCCATCCCGTCTTCCATGTCTCATGCCTCAAGAAAGTGGTTGGGAACAATTGTAGAATTCAAACCAGTGTATCGGAATTGGATGAAGAAGGTTCAATCTGGCTCGAACCTGAACAGGTTCTTGACACGCGAGAACAACACCTGCGCAGCCGCATGATCAAGGAGGTCCTTGTCAAGTGGAAAGACACCTCTCCAGAAGATACAACCTGGGAACCAGCCACTATTGTTCAACAGTTTCCACAGCTTCAACCTTGAGGACAAGGCTATTTTTATGGGGGATGACATGTTAGGGTCCAACCCTAACCCCCTTATTTATGTAATAGGGTTGAGTCATAGTTATTGTTAGTTAAAGAGTTAATAAATCCCATATTAATAATTGTAAGTGGTTGACCCTTATTTAAAGAAGGGACCATAGTTAGTTGCAAATGGGCCATGGTATTAGATAGATGGTATTAATAAGAACCATGGTATTGACCCATGGTATTGCATGTATGAATCCTATATAAAGGATAGAGACTCCCTTGAGGAGCGTCGTGTCTTATTTTGTAATCGAGCCTAGCTCTATTGGAGGTTGCTCCCTTAAAGAGGTAGGTGAACATTGCTTTCCTTTTTGAATAATAAAATACATGCTGTTATTTCTCATTGTTCTGTGTTTTGGGTATATTTCATCGCATATTTGGTATTCTGGTATCTTCTCGAATGTCAATACCTTCTATAACTTTTGTCAATCGTTGGGTTATGATGAGCATAATTGCCGTAGTTATGAGCTAATTATGGATAGAATGCCCGCACATATGGTGCAGGTAGAAACCTGACCTCCATACCAAGGCGCTGGGGGAGTGCGAGGTGAATATCAGTGGCGTGGGCCAGGTCGAGGTGGAGGAGGAACTGGTAGAGGTTAGGGACAGGTTATTTGTTACAATTGTGGAGGAAGGGACACTATGCATGGTATTGCATGAATCCGACACGTCTGTCATGCTGATATTGTACTCAGTTTGACCATGCAACAGAGGATTGCCCTGTATTATTAGCTAAGATACGCAAAAAGGGGGCGTAGCCTCAGTAACCAACTCAAAACCTGCAGATGATGAGGGTTGAGCCTTGCGAGGAGGATCCTAAGGTAAATATTGTGTTGCGGAGTGGAATGATGACTGGTGAAGATAAGGGGAAGCAACCTGAAGAAGGTGAATGGGTCCGCAAAGCACCAGAAAAGGAGATTGGGTTTGATCTAGAGCATGCAAGGGAAACATTTATGGAAGCAAAGAAAAGCTTCGTTGAGGCCTCTACCTCAGGAAGTTAGGATAAGCCAGCTGAAGAGATGGACCCTTCCATGCTTACTACTTTCTTGGAGACCTATATGAAGCTGCTGCGCGATAGCAAGGTTGTGAAAGGACTACAAGAGCTGATAAATAAGTGCACCGGAAAAGAAAACGCTCCTGACGGACCGTGCGTAGTCAGGAAGATTGGTAAGCATAAGGCAAGAACGAGGCGTGAGATGAGGCTCACTGCGCAGATAAGAGAATATGATATGGATCAAGTTATTCTAGATCTGGGGTCAGACGTGAATGTTTTTCCTAAATAGACATGGGAGAGGATGGGGAGACCTGCGTTACAATGGTCTCTGATTCAGTTAAGAATGGAAAATAAAAAAAAAAAATCATCCCCATGGGAAGATTGCAAGGAGTGACAATTGATATTGAGGGTTCGAGCACATTGGTTGATTTTGAAGTGATAGAGATTGTGGATGACAACAATCCCTACCCTGCACTCCTTGGGATTGATTGGGCTATTGACATGAATGGTGTAATCAATTTGAAGAAGCCAAAGATGATATTTGAGAAGAAAGATCTCTGTGTAGTAGTGCCCCTCAACCCTACAGAAGGACCGCGCTATATTGAACCGGTCCGTGATTATGAAAGCGATGATGATTTGGACCAAATTTATAAGACAATGGCATGAGATTAGGATTGGGTGAATCTGACAGTAGATGGGTGCATTGTGTGGGACCATGAAAGTTCCTAAACATTATATTCATATGAGGAGTTGGAGCACTGGCAGAATCGACTGCATGAAGTATCTATGCTGCGCTGTAATATGATGACCAAGTCGCTACACTGTGTGTCATTGGAGGTAATAATTCTACCTTACTATGATCATTTAACTGATGTCGATAAATTTTTGGACGCATTCGAAAGGGAAGTGCTAGAGAAGAATTTCTTCTAGGCCTTAGATTGGGTGCTACGCGTTGTGCCTACGAGATGGTGGGGTATGCACAAAGATAATTTTCATGATTGGCGCGTGTATAGAAAGATGATGAGATTAGAGTTTGGTCACCCACAAATTTAGCTAACAGAGAAATATGATGGAAGGAATGACCCGCGCGATCACCTAGCCAAATGGACTAAGGTTTATGGAGCGGAGCCTTAGCCTGAATGGGTGCATTTGTTTTGTTATACTTTGGATGTAATATCGATGAATTGGTACTTGGAAACAGAGCTCCGCCATGGCACTAAACAATGGTACATTTTGTAACAGGGATTCTTGATGAGGTTTAGCTTTGAGGATGGGTTTGAAAGTATTGATGAGGCATTGTAGGAAGTCAAGGCAGAAATCTTCAGAGTACTGTAGGATCCCTTGGAATTAATTAAACCGGATTGGACCACCCAGCTGTGCCACGCGCTGGAGTGCTATAATGTGACTGCCAAAGAAGAGGACGAGGATCTGAGGAACATTAATATCCCAAAGACTGAAGGTCACCGCGAAGTTGAAGGACCGCAAATTGAAAATCTAGATATCACTGTGCCGCTAAAAACAAGACAAGTGAACATTGGAACAAAGGCGGAGCCGAAATTTTCAAAGATTGGGGACTACAGGGATGGCGCAACAGTATATAAGGTCGCTGAATTTCTCCATGAATACTAGGACTTGTTCCCTACGAAGTTCTCAAACCTAAAGGGGATAATAGGGGACCTAGGAGTTATAAAAATTAGGTTGAAACCAGACGCAAAGTTGATCAAGCAGAGGCCTTACCTTCTCAATCCAATGTATAAAGATAAGGTCTACTTAGAGTTGGATAAAATTCTTGCGGCGAGTATTATTAAACCAGTAGAAGATTTTGATTAGGTAAGCCCAATAGTAGTTTAGGAAAAGAAGCAGGAAAAGAAGCAGAAGGATGAAATAAGGATATGCGTAGACCTCAGGAAGTTGAATGATGCCTGCGTACATGATCTCTTTCCAACTCTATTCACTGATGAAGTGCTGGATTGATCCAAAATGGATCCTAAAAACCCTCCAAGTCTTCAAAAATCCAAAACTATCGCAAAAGGATGAACCTTTAAAAAAGGCGGATTACACTATCGGGAGAGAAAAACATGAAGAATAGAGAAAAACAGGTCTATCAGAGGCTTGGACAACTTTGCACAGGAGCTATCCGATCTAGCCAATCAATAGTCTAGATTGATTAGCATATCGCAATCGGCAGTGTCAGGCAGAGGCTATCGGAGGCTACCATATGAAATTTGCGACATCGATCAGCGCGAGTCAACGATGACCATCGATCAAGCGCACAGATCAATGGCCTAGGTCAACCTGCAATATCGCATCTGCAAAATACAAGGAGTGCTTACCAACGACCCGAGGACTATGCGATATGCAATTGCGATGAATCGCATAGCAATATCGCATCGGAGCGATACAAAGGAGCGGGGTCGATACAAATGTGACTTGCGATAGCTGGACTCGACAGGGTTATGGGTGATATTTAATATATTTTGAGTTTCGGTAAAAGGGATTTTTCTTTGTATTTCACATTTTCGTTAAATAAACAAAATAAAAGGAAATGTGCCCGATGCGATAAAGCCGAACCCGAAAGGGTTTATAAATGCAACTGTATATTATTTGAAGTCCGTCATAGAGCCATTCATCGATATTTTCAGTGTTTTAATGTATTTTGCAAATATAAAGGAAACCACGGCATAGGGGCACTAATAACTTTCGATAGTGATTTAAAGGCATACCCGATGGAATATAGGGCGAAATTAATAATATTTGAAGTTTGATAAACGACAATTTGGTAGATTTTTCAGTGTTTTTGTGTTTTTCTCTGTGTAAACAGAGAAACATTATTTTTGGGTTTTTAACGCAATGATGATCCCTTCCGTTGCAGAATAGGTGGCCACCTTCCTTGAAGATGCTTAACAATTATTGTTTAATGCTCAGAGGGGGATTTGAGTGGACAAAGGCTGGGAGCCAGAGAGCCCAAAAGAGGAAATGAACAGACAATGTTGATTGGCTTAAAAGCCATAGAATGACAGAGACAGAGGCAAGCAGTGCTGAGACAGAGAGGAAACAAAGACAAAGAGTGAGAGGAAGAGTCTGTGTACTCAGAGAGACTTGAGGGATTCAAGTAAACCTTGTTGTTTTGTATCTGTTGTGTTGAGACTCAAATTGAGCTCACTTTTGTAAAACTCTGCTCTTGAAGACATAATAGAGAGGTCATCACTAAAGGCTGGACCAGGAGACGTAGCCCAGGAGTTTTGGGTGAACTCCTTGATTATTTTGCTGTGTTATGTGTGTATGTCTATTATGTTTCTTTAACTGCTCATTGTCTATATTATTCGTAATCTTATCGATTCATTGCATAGGAAAATCCATGCACATGAGTCTGTAATACCTTAATATTAATCTAAGATGTCATTTACAGATCATGGATAATGTAGGAGGATAGGAAGCATATTCGTTCATGGATGGGTTCTCGGGATACCATCAGATCAAGATTGCGCCGGAGGATAGAAGTAAGAAGACCTTCACCATGGAGTGGGGATGCTTTTAGTATACCGTAATGCCTTTTGGACTAAAGAACGCACCGACAATCTTTTCGCGCGTAGTCATCGCAACGTTTAAGGAATTCATTCACAAGTTTCTGGAGGTATACTTTGACGATTGGACGGTGATTGGGTTGGTGAAACGCCATGTAGCTAGCCTATGATTGATGCTAGATACATGATGGAGGTATCAGATCACGCTCAATTTGAAGAAATTTTTGTTCTGTCTTCCTTTGGGAATCTTGCTAGGCCATGTGGTGTGCAAACAAGGGTTAATGGTTGACCCAACTAAGATAGCAGTTATAATTAACTTAGAGGCACCAAGAAGTGTGAAATAGCTGCGCACAATGTTGGGGCATACGGGATACTATAGAAAGTTCATTAAGAGTTATGCCCAGATTACTGCGCTGATGGAGAAGTTGCTAAAGAAGGATGATACATTCTATTGGAATGAATAATGTTAGAAAATCTTAGATGTCTTAAAGGAAAAGATGGTCATTGCACCGATCCTAGTCTTCCCGGATTGGAAGAAGGAATTTCATGTGCACGTGGACATGTCATGTATTGTGCTCGAGGCAGTACTAACACAGTTCGGTGAGGGAGAGTTGGATAACCCTATAGTGTTTGCGAGTAGGAAGTTGTCTAAAGCTGAGAATAATTATTCAACGACAAAGAACGAAGGTTTGGCTATGGTGTATGCGCTCCAGAAGTTCAGACACCACTTGCTAGGTGGAAAATTTAAGATGTATACAGACCATTCTACTTTGAAGTACTTGGTTAACAAGCCCGTGTTGGGGGGGGAAGATATGCAGATGGATGTTGTTGTTCTAGGAATATGATTTTGAAGTTATTGTGAAGCCATGACAATTGAATGTTGGACAGGATCATCTATCGCGCATTAAAACAGGAGAGGATCCTACTAATTTGGAGGAAGGATTTCCTGACGCGCAGCTCTTTGCAGTATGTGTCATAGACAATCACTTTGCAGATATCATACACTTCCTGATGACGGGGATGGCTCCGGAAGGGTATACTAGTCAACAAAGGAAGGAGTTGGTGGTGCGCGCGTCAGAGTTTTCTATCATTGCCCGGCATTTATGTAAAATGGGCCTAGATGAAATACTGTGACATTATGTGCCTGGTTTTGAACAAAGCAGCATCCTCGCTGAAGCTCACGGAGGAGTTACGGGAGGACATTATGCAGGAAAAGCAACAGTACATAAGATTTTACGCGTTGGGCTATGGTGGCCGATGCTTCATAAGGATTCCAAGGCTTATTGTAAGGCATGTAATGCATGACAGAGGGAAGGCAGACCATCGCGAAGGGAAGAGCTACCTCTAAATCCGCAACTATCATTACACCCATTTGAGAAATGAGAGATTGATTTTGTAAGACAAATTCAGCCTCCAGGTGCACGGTACATCATCACTGCAACGGAGTATTTGACCAGATGGGTGGAGGTGCAACTTGTGAAGGATTGTACCAGGGCAATAACAACAAAGTTCATCTTTGAGTATGTACTGACTATGTTTGGTTGCCCGAAGATTTTGATGAACGATCACGGTACGCATTTCCTTAATGAGACGATCAGCGCGTTGATAGAGGAATTCCAAGTTTCTCACCAAAAGAGTACGTCTTATCATCCGCAAGCTAATGGGATGGCTGAAGCATTTAATAAGATATTGGAGAACACATCGATGAAGGTTTGCAATGCATAAAGAAATGATTGGGATGTGCGTGTACCCATGGTGCTATAGGCGTACAAGACGACTTGCAAAAAGCTAACTGGACAAATTCCTTTTAGGCTGGTTTATGGCGTAGAAGCTGTGATGCTGATGGAGTACATTGTACCTAGTTTTCACATAGCGGCATTTACAGGAATGGTAGATCACGAAGCCCTGGAAGAAAGGCTCACATAGCTAACAAAGTTGGAAGAGGATAGATTTTTAGCTGGATTCCAATAGCAAGTTCAAAAGGAGTGCGAAAATGCATGGCACGATCGGCACATCAAACTGCGCACCTTCAAGGTAAATGATTTAGTGTTATTATATGACAGCAAGTTTGATAAATTTCTAGGAAAATTTCGGATGCATTGGCTGGGGCCCTATGTCATCAAGGAGATTACTGATGGTGGAGCAGTTCAACTAGTGAAGTTGAATGGATAGCCATTTCCAGGTAAGGTAAATGGTAGTTGATTGAAGCCATACACGGGGATCCATCAAGATGACTATATGGTGGAAGCACAGTCTTAGTGCTCCAGGCAGCTGAAAGGAGGTGCGGGACTATAAACTACACTACTTGGGATGTATAGCTGCATGACAGGGGGACTGCACCGAAAGGAGGTACGTCAAAGTATCCGCAAAAGTGCAGGGGAGTTGCGCCATAGGAGGAGCAACCGCGCAGGGTAGACAGAAAGTGACCGTTACGGTCACTATTCATGAGTTGATAGTGAGGAAACAACTGAGTGGAACGAGGTGGGCAACATTTAAGTCAGAATTTAAGAGCGATATCTTTGAAAATCTGCCACCAATCTAGCATTTATGAGTGGATTTTGGGGGAATGGTCAGATTCGAATTCAAATTTTCCTATAAATTACAGATGGCCACCCAATGAAAAACACTTTACATTCAGAGAATTGAGGTGTTGAGCTATCAGGTGCACATGGAACTTGAGAATTTCGAGGCTTTAATGGCTAGTTTAGTATTTGATAAGTTGTCTAAAGAAACCTAGGAGCTTCTTACTAGCCTCATGTTGGTGCCTGTGGAAACCGTAAGTGCTGGAGGATTAATGGCCTTTGAGGGAACTTTCCCTGAGGTTGCTAGTGTAGAGGTGACCGCAGAAGTGCCAAAATCGCTGAGGTCACCCAGGTCGAGGCCTACGCCGACTAGAGAGGGTCTTAAGACAAAGAAGGACAAGTAGAAAGCGACACGGCCGGTGCATGAGTCGACGAGAAAGAACAAGAAGAAAGAGAAGCCTACCACGTAGGAGAAAGGCAAGGTAGTAGACCTATAATCCAATGATGGCGTGGAAGATATTGGTCTGGGGACAAAGGATATCGATATTGAGGGGGAAGACCTTGTTTCCAAGTTACCACAATACATTCCTCCACGCCAAGGCAAGGTGAAGGTCCAAAAGGACCCAAATGAGGGAAAATTATTACTTAACACACCATTTTTGCCAGACAAGATCACATTCAAAGTTCTGCACTTGGCGCTTGTGCCACATCTGAAGTTAGAGGATTGGGACTTTGTGGATACTAAGCGGTTCCCCCACTTGGCGACTGATACATTTATGACCTGCGTCTTCTATAAATATTCTGGTGTAACTGCACTGGAGCCGAGGCAGTGGATTAAAGGGGTGGACAAGGCAGGACTATTGAACCTGCTATGGGTGCCGCATTACAACCACGTGCCCATCACTTTGATAGTGATCAAACAATTGTTGTGCTTGGTGCACGATGGGTGCTTGTGGTTAGGAGAACTGATACTGATCATTGATATGCTGATCCATAGGATCACATTACTACCGCACTCAGGGATGAATCCAGCCAAGGAATTTGGCGGAAAGACAGGCGAGCGTGACCTCGCCAAGAGAATGAAGGATAAGTTTAAGCTTGTTAAGAAACCGCGTGACTACTCAATTTCCAACAGAACCGACCCTGCGTTTAAGGTAGCCACCCAGATCCTAGCTAGGAAAATAATGAGGAAGTGTCGTGTAGATGAAGTGCTGGCACCATTTGTGTCATTACCAGCCTAGTGCATGGAGGGCATACAATTCAATTGGGTGCACTACCTCTACAGCAAGTTCCTCGCGAACTGCAAAGAAGCCCAAGACCAGAGTAAGACCTTCCATTACACATGGATTTTGCTATTAATCGTATTGGTCGCATGGGAATTACCAAAGGACTATCAGTTTCCTCTGATCGCATTAGATATGCCAAAAGTAGCGAATTTCGCTTCGCTCTAGGCCACAAAGGACCCCGAAAGGGTCAAGGACAGTAAGATATTTTGGGTGCTGATGGAAGTAAGCATCTGCATTGCGATAAACCGCAAGCCACGACTATCACCAACAGTCTTCAAGCATTTTTCGGGCTCTGTGGAGTTCAGAGTGGACTTCCACTGTTTCTCCATATGGCCATGGAAGGACCCTGAGCCGAAGTGGTATTATCTCCCATACCTTGTGACAGACGATGCAATCGCAGCGGTCCTTGAGCGTTGGCCAGTAGAGTGGCACACGACCTCAGATTTATTGGCTGGGTCCAGTAAGTCCAAAGGAAAGCAGATGAAGGAAGAGGCTCAGCTGAAGATGCAGTAGTTGGCTAATAGGAGGAAAAAAGAGGCTGAGAAAAAAGCCAGAGTTGAGTGCGCTACAAAGGAGCAGGCCGTAGAGAAGGAATATTAGGAAGAGCGCGACTCTGATAGAAGTCAGAAGTCTCCTTCACTACAAACAGAGGAAGAAGAGTAGTAATCAAGATAGGGTGGTGCATACCCGGAAACTGCTCCATTCCAAGTTAAGAACACTAGGGAGTAGGAAAAATAAGGGTTGCGGAAGAATTCTAAGGCCTGTAAATCATCGCTCAACCTGATCATTTTGACAGAAGGTGATCTAAATGACATCGGGGACACAGTAAGAGATGTGACCACGGAATTGTTGCAAAATTTTGAGCAGCAGAAGAAACATTCTTTGGTCATCATTCAGATGGGTCTGTGTGAGCTACAGATTCAGGCTACTCAACTACAGACCGATGTAGTGCGGGGCAGCGTGACGTCGACTAGTTTGGCGCTCGGAACCTCAGAAGCAGTGAAGATGGTTTGCTCTATGGATCCCTGGCTGTCGCGCTGTCGGATGGAGCTTTGACTACAGAATCAGAAGTTGATAGGGCCATCGTCAGTGCTCTCAAGAAGGTTGGGTTGAACTTGGCCGTGCTTCCAAGTGAAGCCCTTCACACCCTGCAAGATGGTGTGATCGCGGAACTTCGGGCCCGAGAGCAGTGCGCGCTGAATGTGATCAGTGTATAGAAGATTATAAATGTCGAGATGTTTGTAGATAAGAATTCCATGATTGATATCATGAATAAGATTTAGGAGAAGAATGAGCGCACCATAGTCATGGTAGTTGAAGCATGCAGAACTGTTCTGGAGCTGCATATCCCAAAAGATGCGATGGTCGACGCTAGAATTCAGAAGCTCACTACAGGTGTGCGAGATGCAAAGACAAAGTTGGCTAAGGTTCAATTTGAGTTGAACCTTAAAATTATAGAGCTTGAGTTGAAGGCCCAACCTTCGACTCCACCAGAGGTCAAAGAGCAGTGCGAGGCCGCTATCAAAGATGTAGTTGCAACAATAGATGTCGTAGTGAAGGATTGCACTGTGCTCTTTGAGTAGTCGCTCCAAGTAGTTACCAATCTGCAGGAAGATCCCAAACTACAAATATTAGAGACCGAGGTAAGGGAATTGTAGCATAGGTATGATGAGGTCAAAGCGACGGCACGCACCATCGCCATCACAGAGAGGTTGGCAAAGAAGCAGGAAGAAAAGGCACTGAAGGAACAGTTGGAAGCAGCACAGTGCAGGGAGGCAGTACTGAAGGTTAGATTGGGGCCTTAGCTAGATGAAGCCTATGTGCTCACAACCACCATTGAAGGAAAGCTGGCGAACCTGTAGGAAACACAATAGCAAAACAAGGCAGATAGTGCAGGATCAACAATAGAGCAGCTGGTGGAGTAGGTCAAGTAGGCAGTGATATAGTGTGCCATCGAAGTTGCAATGGTACAAGTGGAGTTTGGAGGTCTTTGCAACAAGATCTCTACGCTAGCAAAGTGACTCGGGGGTGAGTCACCATATTTGTGTTGGGGGCCTATTGGGAACGGTCCCCTAGGGTCATTTTTGGGGATAAAATCCCAAGTTTTGGGGCATAAATCACAAGTTTTTGTATATGAAGTGTAAAGTATCCACATTTTGTGGCCGAAGAGCATGAAGATGTAAAGAGTCAACAAGGGCTTCCACCCTTCTTTTATGTAACTTTTTTCGACTTTAAGAGATCCACCCATGGTCCGCAAACCATGGGATTGTATAAAAAGGGAAGTCTTAGAAGAGTCTAAGGCAGTCTAGTCTTGGTATATTTTGATGCATGCCAGAGGGCAGGCAGGCCATCGCAGAGGGATGAGCTACCACTAAATCCGCAGCTATCATTACAGCCATTTGAGAAATGAGCGATTGATTTTGTAGGACCAATTCAGCCTCCAGGAAAGAAGACAGGTGCACGGTACATCATCACTGCGACGAAGTATTTGACCAGATGGGCGGAGGCACAACCTGTGAAGGACTGTACTAGGGAAATAACAACAAATTTCATCTTTGAGTATGTACTGACTAGGTTTGGTTGCCTGAAGATTTTGATGAGCGATCGCGGTACGCATTTCCTTAATGAGATGATCAACGCGTTGACGAAGGAATTCCAAGTTTATCACCAAAAGAGTACGTCGTATCACCTGCAAGTTAATGGGATGGTTGAAGCATTTAATAAGATATTGGATAACACGTCGATGAAGGTTTGAAATGCACAAATAAATGACTGGGATGTGCGTGTACCCACGGTGCTATAAGCTTACAGGATGACTTGCAAAAAACTGACTGGACAAATGCCTTTTAGGCTGGTTTATGGCATAGAAGCTATGATGCCGATAGAGTACATTGTACCTAGTTTGCACAAAGCGGCATTTACAGGAATGGAAGATCATGGAGCCTTGGAAGAAAGGCTCGCATAGCTGAAAAAGCTAGAAGAGGATAGATTTTTGGCTGGATTCCAACAACAAGTTCAAAAGGAGCACGAAAAGGCATGGCAAGATTGGCACATCAAAATGCACACCTTCAAGGTAAATGATTTAGTGTTATTATATGACAGCAGGTTTGATAAATTTCTAAGAAAATTTCGGATGCATTGGCTGAGGCCCTATGTAATTAAGGAGATTACTGATGGTGGAGCAATTCAGCTAGTGAAGTTGAATGGAAAGCCATTTCCAGGGAAGGTAAATGGCAGTCGATTGAAGCCATACACAGGGGATACGTCTAGATGACTATATGGTGGAAGCATAGTCTTAGAGCTCCAGGCAGCTGAAAGGAGGCGCGGGAGTATAAACTACACTACTTGGGATATAGAGCTGCAAAATGGGGGGACTGCGTGGAAAGGAGGAACGTCACAGTATCCGCAGAAGTGCGAGGGGAGTTGTGCCATAGGAGAAGCAACCACGCAGGGTAGACAGAAAGTGACCGTTACGGTCACTATTCATGAGTTGAAAATGAGGAAACAACTAAGTGGAGCCGGGGGGGGGGGGGGGGGCATTTAAATCAGAATTTAAGAGCGATATCATAGAAAATATGCCACCAGTCTAGCATTTATGAGCGGATTTTGGGGGGAACGGTCGCATTCAAATTCAAATTTTCCTATAAATTACAGATGGCCGCCAAACGAAAAACAATTTGCATTTTGATAATTGAGGTGTTGAGTTATCAGGTGTGCATGGAACTTGAGAATTTCGAGGCTTTAGTGGCTAGTTCAGTATTTGACAAGTTGTGTAAAGAAACCCAAGAGCTTTTTACTAGCCTCATGTCTGTGCCTGTGGAAATCGTAAGTGCTGGAGGATCAATGGCCTCTGAGGGACCTTCCCCTGAGGTTTTCAGTGTAGAGGTGCCCGTAGAAGTGCCAAAATCACTGAGGTCACCTAGGTGCCTACGCCAACTAGAGAGGGTTTTAAGACAAAGAAGGACAAACAGAAAATGACACGGCCGGTGCGCGAGTCGACGAGAAAGAACCAGAAGAAAGAGAATCCTACCACGCAGGAGAAAGGCAAGGTAGTAGACCTATAATCTGATGAGGGCGTAGAAGACACTGGTATGGGCACAGAGGATATTGATATTGAGGGGGTAGACCCTATTTCCAAGTTACCATAATACATTCCTCCGCGCCAAGGAAAGGTGAAGGTCCCAAAGGACCCAGATGAGGGAAAATTATTACTTAACACACAGTTGCTGCTAGACAAGATCCCATTCGAAGTTTCGCGCTTGGCGCTCATGCCACATCTGAATTTAGAGGATTGGAACTTGGCGGATACTAAGTGGTTTCCTTGCTTGGCGACAGATACATTTATGACCTTCGTCTTCTATAAATATTCTGGTGTAACCGTGCTAGAGCCGAGGCAATGTATTAAAGGGGTGGACAAGGTAGGACTGTTGAACTTGCTATGGGTGCCGCATTACAACCGCGCGCCCATCACTTTGATATTGATCAAACAATTGTTGTGCTTGGTGCACGATGGGTGCTTATGGTTAGGAGAACCGATACCGATCACTAATATGCTGATCCATAGGATCACATTACTACCGCACTCAGGGATGAATCTAGCCAAGGCATTTGGCGGAAAGATTGGCAAGCGCGACCTCGCCGAGAGAATGAAGGACAAGTTTAAGCTTTTCAAGAAACCACGTGGCTACTCAATTTCCAACATAACCAACCTCGTGGTTAAGGTAGCCACCCAGATCCTAGCTGGGAAAATAATGAGGAAGTGTTGCAGAGATGAAGTGCCAGCACCAGTTGTGTCATTAGTGGCCTAGTTCACAGAGGGCATACAATTCAATTGGGTGCGTTACCTCTGTAGCGATTTCCTCGCGAACTGCAAAGAAGCATAAGACCAAAGGAAGACCTTCCATTACACATTTTTATAGATTTGATCTGAAAATATATGAAAATAGAAATAAACCCAAGAAATGATATGAAATGCTTCACTTTATTAATCAAAACCCTTAAGGTAGGGCAACACCATACATTCACTCCTTCAGGAAGGAGAACACTCCACAAGCCATATGCCTGTTCATACAATAATCCTTGACATCTCTCAATGGGGAGTCTCTAGCCTCTATATAGGCCTCATACATACAATACCATGGGTCATTACCATGGTTCCCTCAATACCATCTATCTAATACCATGGGCTTATTACATTATTGCTAACTACTTGTGGTCCCTTACATGATACGGGTTAACCACTTTATTTATTACTATGGCTCATCCCATTATTACATTATTCCCTTAGGTACCTCCCTTTGTACCTCATACTATCCCCCCTAGGTATACTACATTCCACCCCCCTTAAACATGTTTCACCTCAGAAACATAAGAAGAACACAAATAATAAGATCTACTCAAAATCCACTTGTACCATGCGCGTGCATCTAACCATCCCAGAGAAGGGTGAAACCTTCATTTAGTTGGTGCCTTGCTCACTTGAGATGGAAGTTTACCTCGGTGGCTCTTCCGTGTTGATGTGTAGTAGGTGGATCATCGCCCCTCTCTATCTGTCATGCGGGGGTTGTTGTCCTTGTGGATAATTAATTACCATCTTGTTGTTTGTTTTCTTGCGGGGTGATGTGGGTGGTGATATGTTGAAGTTTTAACCAACAACGTATATTTCTTTAATTCACCACCTAATGGAGCCTGATTGGTGTCTGGTACATCTTGTGGTGCCTGCTGTTGTTTCTTATCTTCCGATATTACTTCAACCACTGAGTCTTCATCTGATGTATCAGTACCTGTAACATTTTCTGCTTCAGTCTCCTTGAACACTACCTGTTTTTTTGGTACCCAATTTGATGCTTGTGTTTGATTGTCGACCATCAAAGCTCATCATCTGATGTGTAAGTGTCATTAGAGCTTTGTGCTTCTGCCTCTATAGTCTCTGCTTGGGTCTTAATGGAAATATCCTGCAATATAATTTTCTTTTTTTTATACCAGAGCTTCATGAATTTCCTCTGCACATCAATATTGACAGTACCCAAAGATTCCATCCAAGGATATCCCAAAACAACATCCATGTTATCCATATTTGAAGTATAAAAATCACAATGCAACACATACTTATCAATAGAAAGATTTAAATCTTTATAAACTTGAACATCCTCATTATCAACCTGTGTGTTTTCAATGTGTTTTGCTAGAACTTGCAATTTTTCTACCAAATTAACATTGATAAAAATATGTTTGCTACTAGGATTTATAGACACAATGATATTCTCCTTCTGAATCAATCCATGACCCTGTAATAAAGAGATACCAGTAGAAAATAACCCTTTAGGTTTCTTGGTTTCCTTCTTTCCTGTAAAATTAAACTCTTTGCTAGGTTTTGTGGTTTCTGATGAGCCTCATAAATGGGTAATTATATGGGCTCATTTTACCTCCTAACCTAGTCAAATCAACCATTCTATTAGCTTATTACATGATTTTCTGATTATATTTATGCTTTTAGAGTGATTTGAGTTAGTTATGATGCCATGAGGTCTAATATCTGTTTAATGCAGATTATTGATGATTTTTGTGGTCAAAGTCAAGGATACAGTGGAAAAATGGAAGCAATAACTCAAAGTGGACAAAGGAGAGGAATTTTAGGAGGGAATACCCCTCATTTATTACTCCCCACTTCGAATTCCCCTTCATTCAGCTCGGAGTACAGGCAGCCAAGTCATGCATTAGCAGGCAACCGAGCAAGTGGAGGATAACTGATGTTTATCTCGAGTTTTGGGAGCCAAGCCTCCTTTGTTTTGAGGAAGATGTTGGGAGATTCATTTGCATAAGTAGAGAGGCCTAGGGCCTCACTAGGGTTGAATTTTTGCTGTAGTATTGCTTATGTAACTCTTCTCAACTTCGAGTTTATTACCTTGACAGTTCATGTAACCTTGTTGTTGTTTTGAGAATAAAGATGGAATCATTTTTGAGTTAGCACTAAGTTACCTCAGAGCACTAAATCTCTTGGGTTAGGGCCCAATCCAAGCAACCAATCTCCTCTTTTCTTGTATTTGTATGTTTCATTTCAGTTTGTAGATTAGGTTGCTCTTATATGTATTTCTTTTATGGTTAAGAATAGGTTGTTTTTGATGATTTAGTAGTTTGCTTCCATTTGTATTTTCAATAGCAAGTTAAGCAGTGATAAATAAAAGATCCAAAAGGCTAGTATTAGTGCCTTGGCCTCTCTTCCTCCCTTTGGGACAATGATATGAGGCAAAAACCCTCTTGCTGCCCCAAAAACATAGATTTTCCTCCTTCATAGGACTTCTAGTGTTTGCAACTTTCTAATTGGTTCATAGTTTAGTTTGCTTTGCTTCAGAACTTCTTCGTCATGCTCATTTCCTTATTTGCAACAGTCTTTTTTCATGATTTTCTTTCATGCAATGGTTATCAGCATTTTCTTTCATAGATCATAGTTTACTTTGATGCAAAAACTCTGTTTTTTAGATGCACTTATTTCCTTGCTTGCTTAATCTCATTGGTTGACTGTCAGTTGTTTATGCAACAGATATCTTCTAGTAGCAGTCTAGCCTATCAGCCATTCCATCATCCATCTGATCCATGCCCTACAGGTCGCCCAAGTCTCCCCTCAATTCTGCCTTAGTTTCCTGCATTTTCCATAGACTTTCCTCTCTCTCTCTCTCCTCAAGCAAATCCAATCATATTTCTTTCTCCTAATGATTCTTGGTAGACCGTAGGTGCCCTAACACTCCATCCCAACCTTCATCCACCTTTTCCACCCACTCTCACATCGTCAAAACAGTGAAAACTTCTCTCGGCCTCCTCCTGTAGGCCTCTTGTAGGACGCTGTTTTTCCTCCTGTAGATTTCTTGTGTCCTCCTGTAGATTTTCCTGTAGGCTTTCTTTTGAAGGCCGAGTTTGGGAAAATCCTCTAGAAGGCCACTTGAGACCTCCTAGGATCCATCCACACCATCCTACATCCTCTCAAGTCCCAAAACCACCCTCCATCGCCACCTATTCACTGCCATATCCACAAACAAATAAATTACATGCATGACAAATTCACATAAAAATACATAAAAATCCAAAAAGATGTTTTTTGCTCATTTACTTTTAGAAATAGCTTAGGTATATGTTGTTTACTTCCTTGAGTAGATAATGGCATTCTTTTCATGGTTTTCATAGTGTTTTCTGCAAAAGTAGGATTAGTGGTTAATTAGGATTTCCTTGGTTTGCTTTACATTTCAGTCTTCCTTTCTGCAAGTAGAATAGCATCAGTAGAGCAATCTCTTTTTTCCTTCCATCACATATAAAGCTTCTTTTGGAATCCATAGAAGTTGGATTGAGCTCCTAGTGATCTTGCACCATCTGACCAAGTGACAACCTGTAGTAAGAACTAATACTTGTGCATACAACACTGTTGATTCCAAGTTTGTTACGAACTACCAGGTTGATAAGAGTAAAGTAGGCAGCCCAGGAGTTGCAGCATTATTGCTGCAATATTGGTGCTCAACACTTTTTGGTGCCATTGCCGAGGAAGCGTCAGAGTATTCTATGATTACTGCTTTCTTCTATTTCCTATTGCAACATTCTGCTAATAGTTATTTCAGCAAAAGTAGATTAGTCATTTTCTTGCTTTCATTTTTGCATTTCTTTTGCTTTCCTCTTCAATTCTGCAATTTCCATTTAAGCAAAAGTAGATTACTCATTTCCTTTCTTTCAGTTCTACATTTCCTTGCTTTCCTCTTCAATTCTGCAAATTTAATTTCAACAAGCTCATTTTAGTTAGTTGCTATTTTTTTGGTTGTTCAATCAATTTCAGTTTTGCTGGTACTATCAGTGTGGGGAAAAAGAAACAAAAACGAACCAAAAATATTTCCTTTCATGCCTCGTAGGAATAGAGATAATTCAGATAAATTTTTTCCCAACACCCCCAATGCTTCACACAGCCAACCTTCTCTCTTCTTTGGTGGCTGCGATCAAGAAGAACCCTTAGGTGAACAACTCGACATATTTGAAGAACCTATAAGGGAAGAAGAAAAAGAAAACATTCCTTTAGAGCCAATGGCTGAACATAGAAATGCTAGGGGAATGGAGAAATAATAGAGGGTACCTTTCCCATTCGGGAGACCAATGGGGACACCAAAATGAAGAATATAAGCCCTTCCGCCCTACCTCATTTCCATGGTCTGACTACAGAAGATCCTGACACCTTCTTGTTTGAGTTTGCTGTTATCTGTCGAACCTATGACTATGCAGAAGATGAGAAAAAGTTGAAACTATTCCCTTCTACTCTCAAGGATGCAACATTGCGCTGGTTCATGGGATTACCTGGCAATAGTATCACAACTTGGGCTCAGATGCAACAAGCCTTTAACAACAAGTATCAAGACTATTGTAGGTCAAAAGATACTAAAGAAGAAATTTTCTGAATGACTATAGGAAGTGATGAGTCCCTGGAAGAATATGAGGAAAGGTTCTAGCTCATTTACAAAGGGCCGGATGTACACCTGACCCTGAGTCTCTGAAGATGGTCCTACTGAGGGGAATTTGGGAAGATCTTTTAGACACCCTCCACCTACTGGTATGGGGAGACATCTACCAACTCTCCTATGAAGACATAAAGACTGTTTTTAGAAACCATTCTAGAGCAGCCAGAAAGAAAGGTAGGGGGAGTCAACCCATAGCCAATACCTCTTCCTCTAACTCATCCATTAAGGGGGAAATTGGAACCATGCTGGAAGACTTCAAGAGTGAGATGTTGCAGACTCTTGCCATGCAAATGGATACCTTGCATATCAAAAGGAAACAAGAGGAAGCAGAGAGGGATTTGGCCATATTTTTCCCTAGATGCACCAGGAGGCATCCTAGGAATGAATGCCCATTGAACTCTATAGAGGTTTGTTCAGTTTGTGAGGAGAATCATTCTACAAATAAGTGCCCTTCCTTGCTCAGACTTAAAGTTGTATATCAAGGGGCTGAGGGAGCCACTGAACAACTCTATTACATAAACCAAAGAAGGCCGCATGGACCTAGACCATACCATCAGGGGATGCAAGGGACATCCCAAGCTTACTACAACCCCAACACAGTCACTTCCATACCTTCTTGGGGCCCCCTGCTCATCCTTCCTGGTCCATGCCTCCTCCTTGGTCCTTCTCATCTCAATATCATGCCCAACCAGTCAACCATTCATTGCAATCCTATGCTCAACCACCACCTCAATGGAATGCACCTCATCAGGGGTGGAGGCCCCAATACAACTCTCTTCCTACTCTTTTGCCTCCACCACCTGCCCAACCACAGTTGTTACCTCCTGCTCCACCAAAGCAACCCCAAATGCCTACCCAGCCGAATCCGAACCCGAACAACAGACAGGCTCAGCAAGTGTATAGTGGGGAACCATCATGCCCAACTTATGCTGTGGAGATCCAGGAAATTAACTTGCAATCTGGGAAAGTTCTCCCAGATAGTTAGCCTCCACCTAGGGAGGTTGAGGAAGATAAAGAGGAAAGTGAACCGAAAGCAATTCCACCCTTTCCTGAGAGACTATCCGTGACAGTTCAACCTACCCCAGAAGAAACTGAACTCCTGGGGGAATTGAAACATCTATGTGTAAAGATACCACTTCTCCAAGCCATAAAGGATGTGCCTATCTACAATAGGTTGATTAAAGAGAAGTGCTTTAGGCATCCAGGAAGGCACAAGAGAGATGCCCCAACCATCAATGTCATAGGGCAGCTGTCCGACCTGATGTTGGGGCAGGTAATCTGTCCAAAATATCTAGACCCTGGAAGCCCAGTAGTTGATGTCCACATCAATGGCACCATGATCCCACACACTTTGATTGATTTGGGAGCTGCCATTAATGTGATGACAAAGGACACAATGCTCAAACTCAACCTTTAGGTTTCTTTAAGGAAGACCACAACCGTGCTATAGTTAACAGACCGCTCCACCGTGACCCCTGAGGGGATTGTGGAAGATGTGATGGTCTCCATTGATTCTTGTGAGTACCTTGCTGATTTCTTAGTTCTCCAGCCCAAGGCAAAGCGCACTAGGTATCCCCTCATTCTGGGAAGACCCTGGTTGGCTATCGCCGATGCCTACATCAGCTGTCGAGCTAGGAACATGATCATAAAGAACAAGCATATGTCCAAGCAATTAATCCTATATCCTCCTGCCAAAACTTCGTTAGAACATGATCTACCTCTCTGGTTGGAGGAGGAAGATAAGGATGAAGTTTATTCTGCACCGCTTTGTACATTATAAATCGCCATGGGAGGAAAACGACAAGATGAGGATGATATGATTGAAAATCTGATTCAAAATCCACCTCCCAGTATATCGCCTTTAGAGGACATAGTAAGAGAAACCCAAAACAACCCCTCAACTGATCTCTGTGCGGCCGACTCCACTTCTCTCTGTGTTAAGAATATAGAGTTCGGTCTAGAAAGAACCTTGAAAATCAATCCATCCCTATCCACTTCCTAGGAGAAGGAACTATGTAGCCTGCTAAGAAATCACTTAGATGCCTTCACCTAGAGTTATAAGGAGATGAAGGGAGTGCACCCTTCAGTTTGTACTCATCATATATACATCAAGGAAGGTTGCAAGCCAGTCAGGCAGCCTCAAAGGAGGATGAACCCAACACTTAAAGATATTGTTAAGGAAGAACTACAGAAATTTCTTGATGCAGGGTTCATCTATCCCATCTCTGACAGTGAATGGGTCTCTCCTTTGGTGCTAGTGCCAAAGAAAAATGGTAAGTGGAGAATCTGTGTCAACTATCAGGAATTGAACAAAGCCACTAAAAAGGACCATTTTCCTTTACCTTTCATAGATCAAGTGTTAGACGGTCTGGCAGGGAATTTTTTTTTCTCTTTCCTAGATGGGTTTAGTGAGTACAATCAGATTCAAATCAGCCTGGAAGACCAAGATAAGACCACTTTCACTTGTCCTTGGGGTACCTTTGCATACTGGGTCCTTCCTTTTGGTTTGTGTAATGCTCCAGCCACTTTCCAAAGAGCAGTACTGAGTATATTCTCCGAATTAGTTCATGATGCAGTAGAGATATACATGGATGACTTTACTTATGGCTATGATTTTCAGAAAGCTTTATCTAACATAGGAAAAGTTCTAGACAAGTGTATTGAGATGAACCTGTCCCTCAGTTCAGAAAAATGTGAATTTTTTATGACTGAAGGGACCGTGCTAGGTCATGCAATATCTCAACAAGGATTGCAGGTGGACCCCAACAAAATTGCCATCATCCAAAGGGTCCCACCTCCTCAAAAGGTGAGAGATGTCAGAAGTTTCCTAGGCTTAGCTGGGTATTATTGAAGATTCATTAAAGATTTCAGCAAGCTAGCCTCTCCGTTGTTTGGTCTTTTGGGAAAAGATGTCGAATTTATATGGTCAGAAAACTATCAAGAAGCCCTAGATACCTTGAAGAGCAAGCTTGTGACTGCCCCAATTTTGAGAGGCCCAAACTGGGCCCTACCTTTCCACATTCACACTGATGCCTCGAACAAAGAAATAGGAGCAGCCTTGGGACAAATTGATGAAAAGCTGCCTTATGCCATATACTTTATAAGCAAAAACTTTTCAAAGGTAGAACTAAACTATACAATCACCAAAAAGGAACTCCTAGCTATAGTGCATTCCTTAAACAAATTCAGACATTATATCACAGGCTATCAAACCTTTGTGCACATTGGTCATGCTGCAATTAGATATTTAATGAACAAACCAGAAGTAAATGCTCGCATTATTAGATGGTTGCTTTTACTGCAGCAGTTTGATTTGACTATTGTTGATAAGCCTGATAAAGAAAATGTTGTTGCTGACTTTTTTTCTAGAGTAAATTTGCCTGCAGGTGAATAAGGAATGGTGGATGATCAAATGCCAGATGAACACCTGTTTGCTATCTCAGTACTCTCTCCATGGTTTGCTGATATAGAAAACTACTTGGTTTCAGCATAGTTCCCACCACACTTATCCTCAAAAGAGAAGAGCAAGATAGTAAGGAAAAGCGCCCCTTTCACCTGGATTGGGGGCAATCTCTTCAAACTTGGCCCAGATCAGATCTTGAGGAGATGTGTCAGGGAGGAGGAAGTTTTTGACATCCTCCTGACTTGTCATGATGGGCCTTGTGGAGGTCATTTTGCAGCAAAAAGAACTGCCTTAAAAATACTGCAAGTAGGCTACTATTGGCCCACTCTTCATCAGGATGTGAGGAGATATGTCAGCCAGTGCGATCGGTGTCAAAGAATGGGGAAACCCACTCTAAAGGATGAAACGCCCATGCAACCTCAAGTGACCTGTGAGCCATTTGAGAAGTGGGGCATGGAATTTGTGGGGCCTATCAGCCCTCCTTCAAAACAGAAGCAATACACCATTGTGTGCACCGACTACCTGACAAAGTGGGCAGAGACAAAAGCAATCAAAGAAGCAGCAGAGGAAAAAGTAGCTGAATTTTTTGAGGGAAAACATAATCTAAAAGTTCGGGTATCCAAGAGAGTTGGTTACAGATCAAGGTAGCTAGTTCACTTCCAATTTGATTGAAGACCTGCTCACACATCATAAAATAAAGCACATGACTTCCACCCCTTACCATCCACAAGCCAATGGGTAGGTGGAAGTCACTAACAGAGCTTTGGAAGGGATCCTGACCAAGGTAGTGAGCAACAACAGAAAAGACTGGGCGGAAAAATTAGTTGAGGCCACCCGGGCCTACAACACAACATGGAAGACCACTACAGGGTTCACACCCTATGAACTGGTCTATGGGAAGAAGGCTTTTCTATCAATAGAATTTGAAGTCATTACACTAAGGATGGTAGCTCAGCTGGACCTAGACCTTAGCTATGCACTGAAAGAAAGATTACTCCAGCTCAATGGATTGGATGAAAACAGAATGCAGGCCCTTCTCCATACAGAGGTAGTCCAGCATCAGAGGAAGATATGGCATGAAAAAAACATCAAAGAGAAGCAATTTCAAGAGGGAGATTAGGCACTACTCTATGATTCAAGATATAAACATTTCAAGGGCAAGCTGAGGACAAGATGGATAGGACCCTACACTGTGGAGAAATGCAATGATAATGGTTCAGTTAAGATCAGAACCATTGATGATGAAGCCATCCCCATGCTTGTCAATGGACACCGGTTGAAAGTCTACAAGAAACCCCTCTCCAAACGGGAGTTCATTAAAGGATTGAATAAGTCAGTAATGGTAGTGGAGCATGTCTTAGCCTCCACTTCACCCACTCACTGAAGAAAAAGAAAAAGAAAAAAACAAAAAAATAATAAGGACTCAAGTGAAAACCTCCATGAGGCGCTTGAGTCCCATCATTGGGTTGAAAACCTCTCCTGAGGTGGCCTAGTGGTGTCAAAAAAGAGAAGAAAGAAAATAAGATCCCTGGGTGAAAACCTCCCTTGGAGGCACCCAGGGCAGGCAACTAGGGTGAAAACCTCCCTGAGGCGCCCTGGTTGTTTTCAAAAAAAAAAAAGGGAGAAAAAGAAAAAGAAAAAGAAAAATGAATTTCTAGTTGTATTGCAGGTTTGCAGGAGGACTACAGGAAGTAGTAGCAGGTGCCAAGGGAGCTCTGAAACCAATACCAGCACCTATCCTATCTTCCCTCACCTTTCTCCATCATTCTTGACATTCTTTTCACCTCACTGTGCTTCTTTTTCGAAAACTGTGTTTTCTACAGGAGGCTCCTGTAGAAATTACAAAGAGCCAGAAATGGATTTTAAAGGCAGTTTGAGGAACAGGGAAGCTTCATAAAATATTTATAAATCCTCCTGCAGTCTTCAAACCTCTTTTCCATCATTTCTAGACCTGCATCACATCCCAAGCATCATTCTTCTTCCTACCCAAGAAAAAAAACACAAAAAAAACAATTTTTTTAGAAAAAGAAAAAAACAAAAAAAATAAGAAAGGGAACCGCACCATCCACCTCACCTGAAGCCTACCCTTTTCCTCTCCATCTCTATCCACATTTTTGGCATCATCCTCACAACTCCAAGCACAGAAAAAGCTAAAATTTCAAAGGGAGAAGCAGCTATAGGAGCTCCTGTAGGAATTCGTGTAGCAGCTGATCCCATTAAAATCTAGCATCAACAGCATGAGGGTGAAAATATGAAGGTTGAAGTAGACACCTCAAAATCAAATCCATCTAGAAAGGAACCTACACACAACACAACCATATCTCAGCAAGAAGACAAGCATGCATCAAAAGAAATAAAGGCATGCAGCAGAAGGAAAGGCCATAACACCTCATAGCAAATGCATTCGGATCTCAGGTAAGTAACTAACCCGCTCCTTTGTTTGCATTGGTATAATTAGAGAGCATGCAACAACAACGAGATGGTTGAGGCTGGTTGGGGTTGAGGTGGCTAGTTAACTTGGCCACCTTCATCCAGTTGACTTCACTCATCCGAAGATGTCACCACACATGCGCTTAGTCAAACTCAAGAGAGATGTCAAGGACAGGTAGTGGAGGCGATGGGAACTCCGATGCAATCATGAGAGATGATTACAAGGAAAGGGAAATGATGACAAGGCAGGTGGGGACCAATGGTCCAAATGGGGCCAATGTACACTTGGCCAGCTCACCCTCCATCAATGAAAATATCCATAAAAAGCAACAAGTACTCGCCGAAGCACTCTCACCACCTTTCTCCTTCATTCTCTCCTCGAAACTCCACTCCTGCTACCTTCTCGTTCCCCCACAAGCCTCGTACCTAACATTCTCCACTAATCTCTCCCATAACCTTGCTCTCGGCATTCTACAGGAGCAATTACAGGTTCTACAGGAATCCTATAGGAGGGTTGGCAGTGTTCTATAGGAGGGCCAATAAGATGTTTTGGAGAGGGAAAACACAATTTTTAGCACAATTCTCAGGCTGAAGATATAGGTTCTTGGCATACCTCCCTTGAATATCAAAATATGCAAGCAATGGTTTAGTTTTGAGGAGAAAATAGAACTTTTGGGTGGAGGAAATTGCTAAAAAGAATTGCTGCTTATTTCTGAAAAAAAAAAAAAAAAAAAAAAAAAAACAGTTTATTTGTCTCTTTGTTTTATTCAGAAATTGTTCTCTCAATTTCCATAGTTGGTTTTCCAAGGAAACATAGGCAAAATGACAAGAGGTTTTATGAGGAAGGAGCCCACCAACTCCTCCGGGCTCCATGCACACCCCCAAGTAGTGGACATATTCACAAGAGCCAATTGGATGAACTTTTTTGAGAAATTTCGAGGGTTTGATGAGGAAATTTCTCAGGAATTTGCCCACTCTTTGGTCCCTCACTCTAGAACACATGCCAATGTTACCTTTAGGGGCCTTCAGTAGGATCACCACCCTTCCTCTTGGGTTGCCTTGGAGTAAGGATGAAAAACCAATTGGTCAGGCTGCCAAGAAAAACTTCTTCCAAAACAATGAAACCCTGGTAGAGGATAAGAATGGCATAAGAAGAGCTAGCATACCATACCCTTGGGATGAGGTTAGCTATCAAATAATCAAGTATATTTCCTGTGAGGGGAGGTATAGCATTGTCTATGGTTACCACTTTAGAATCATGCATGAATTAAGGTATGGCATGGACACTCCAGCCCCTCAGAAGCTCAACATCCCTTACTTCCTCTTGCAGTCCCTCATTGACTCCAGTACTAAAGTAAAAGCAGGAAATCCAGACCAGCTAGCTCACCATGGGTTAATCAAAATTTTAGTGGAAGAATCCCTCCATACATTTACAATCCCCATAGCATGGGAAATTTTCCGAAACATGACTGCTGAAGATGACATAAAGGCCCTGACCTATGATATTAGCCCTACTGGTAGTGAGGAGGAAGAGCAACAAGGGGGAGAAGGAGAAGAAACTGGTGATTTAGAGGAACAAGAAGGGAAGAAGAAAGAAACCAAAAGAGAGAAGGAGAAAACAGAGCAAACAGAGACAGAAGGAGGAAAAGGGGCAGAAAAGACAGAAGTGTCTCCTGAGACCCTAGAAAGAGAGGCAGCAACTGCTCTCACTGCCCTCAGCACACCAATTAAGCCAAAACAAAAGAGGAAGAGGCAAACCTCAATGTATTTCAGGGCTAGGAAGAGCACAAGGATCAAAACAGGGAAACCCCAGCCTTCTTCTAAAGTGCCAATTGTTATTGAAGATTCACCCTCTGCCCAAGGAAAAGAATCCCCTTCCAAGGCACCTATCACTTATGAAAGGGGGACTCCTAGATCTCCCACATGGAAAGAAAAAGTAGAACTATAGGACTCAAAAACAGTTCTACAGGAGGCACAGACTGTTCTACAGGAGACCCTGTCAAAACTACAGGAGACCGAAAAACTTGAAAAAAGGGTAGAAGGACAGCCACAGGGAAAGGAGGAAGCAATAGAGGCACAAGAACCTAATCCCCAACCTAGTCTTGGCTCTTACTACAATCTTCTTGAGGGGGGAAGAATCATTCCACAAAAATTTGCAATTCCACTATTCTTTGAATTGGACAAGGAAATAATAAGGACCCATCGATGGATGAAAATAGCCAAATCCAAAGGAGTTGAGGATATTGGCCATATGGAGAACAAACTCAGAGAAATGGGCAGAGAGTTAAGTGCTATCAGACACAGGGAAGCAATCACAAGAAGTCACCTTGAAACTGAAAATGAATTGCTAAGAAGACAGCTACAAGAGAAAGAGACCCAACTGGCATGGTCCATGGAGGCATTGTAATGTAGGACACCAGCAAAATCTTATGACTTGTATCTCAAGGACCAGTGGATGCAATTTCAGGCCAAGACTTTGGCACAAAGAGGCACAATGCCTTTCCAAGATTACATGCAGTTTATGGACCTATGTGACCAAAGCACATTAGAAGATAAGGCAAAGATGGCATAATTCTATCTCCATAACAAGGCCCTCACAAACATGAATGTGTGGGACCCCAATGCTAGGATAGGGGACTTGCAATTAATGGCCATGGCCTCATGGATGAACCATGAAGAGTTAAGGGCAACAGAAATAAGAAGGTTGATGATAAAGGAACAGAATGAGCCCTTAATGATCAGAGCTGAGCCATCAGACCCCATGGCACTCATCAGCACACATAACCTGCTTGCACATAATCCTCAAATTTCCCCCAGATATATCAGTGATCAAGCTCAAGCCATTGCACATTTTGAGGATATGGAAAGGTTACTTGGGGATGACTGTGTGCATGCATGTATGAGGAGATGGAACACCTTACCACACAGTCTACAGATCAGGGAGTATCATTCCCCAATGAGGATGAAAGAGGCATTAAGGAGAGTGCCAATGTACAAGCGCTCCATGCAGAGGATACAGGTCAATTAGATTGGCCTCAAATTGAGTCCCCCACTGCTGCTAGGAATGCTAGAAGGCAAAAAAGAAGAAGAAGAGCAACAACAGTGGGAAGAGGTAGACAGGAAGGTAGGATTCTATGACAAGGAAGAGGAAACCACATCAAAAGCATGGGATGCTAGGGAGGCCACCAGGGCCATAAAAGATGAGGAGATGGACTAAGTTGCTCAGAGGATGAGCAACACTTCCAGTAGGGAGGTGATGATGAGCCTCATAAATGGGTAATTATATGGGCTCATTTTACTTCCTAACCTAGTCAAATCAATAATTCTCTTAGCTTATTACATGATTTTCTAATTATATTTATGCTTATAGAGTGAGTTGAGTTAGTTATGATGCCATGAGGTCTAATATGTGTTTAATGCAGATTATTGATGATTTTTGTGGTCAAAGTCAAGGATACAGTGGACAAATGGCAGCAATAACTCGAAGTGGACAAAGGAGAGGACTTATAGGAGGGAATCCCCCTCATTTATTACTCCCCACTTCAAATTCCCCTTCATTCAACTCGAAGTACAGGCAACCAAGTCATGCATTAGCAGGCAGTCGAGCAAGTGGAGGATAACTGATGTTTATCTCGAGTTTTGGGAGCCAAGCCTCCCTGATTTTGAGGAAGCTATTGGGAGCTTAATTTGTATAAGTAGAGAGGCCTAGGGCCTCACTAGGGTTGAATTTTTGTTGAATTTTTGCTGTAGTATTGCTTATGTAACTCTGCTCAACTTCGAGCTTATTATCTTGACAGTTCATGTAACCTTGTTGTTGTTTTGAGAATAAAGATGGAATCATTTTTGAGTTAGCACTGAGTTACCTCAGAGGGATGAAGCTCTTAGGTTAGGGCCCAATCCAAGCTGCCAAGCTCCTCTTTTCTTGTATTTGTATGTTTCATTTCAATTTGTAGATTAGGATGTTGTTAGATGTATTTCTTTTATGGTTAAGAATAGGTTGTTTTTGATGATTCAGTAGTTTGCTATTTGTGTTTTCAATAGCAGGTTAAGCAGTAATAAAGAAAAGATCCAAAAGGCTAGCAGTAGTGCCTTGGCCTCTCTTATTCTCTTTGAGACAATGATCTAAGGCAAAGACACTCTTGCTGCCCCAAAAACACAGATTTTCCTCCTTCATAGGACTTCTAGTGTTTGCAGATTTCTAATTGGTTCACAGTTTAGTTTGCTTTGCTTCAGAACTTCTTCATCATGCTCATTTCCTTATTTGCAACAGTCTTCTTTCATGCAATGGTTATCAGCATTTTCTTCCATAGATAATAGTTTACTTTGATGCAAAAACTCTATTTTTTAGATGCACTTATTTCCTTGCTTGCTTAATCTCATTGGTTGACTACCAATTGTTTATGCAGTAGATATCTTCTAGTATCAGTTCAACCTATCAGCCATTCCATCATCCATCTGATCCATGCCCTACAGGTCGCCCAAGTCTCCCCTCAATTCTGCCTTAGTTTCCTGCATTTTCCATAGATTTTCCTCTCTCTCCTCGAGAAAATACAATCATCTTTCTTTCTCCTAATGATTCTTGGTAGACCCTAGGTGCCCTAACACTCCATCCCAACCTTCATCCACCTTTTCCACCCACTCTCACACCGTCAAAATAGTGAAAACTGCTCTCAGCCTCCTCCTGTAGATTTCCTGTGTCCTCCTGTAGATTTTATTGTAGGCTTTCTTTTGAAGGTTGAGTTTGGGAAAAGCCTCCAGAAGGCCACCTGAGACCTCCTAGGACCCATCCACACCATCCTACATCCTCTCAAGTCCCAAAACCGCCCTCCATCACCACCTATTCGCTTCCACATCCACAAACAAATAAATTACATGCATGACAAATTCACATAAAATTACATAAAAATCCAAAAAGATGTTTTTTACTCATTTACTTTCAGAAATGGCTTAGGTAGATTTTGTTTACTTCCTTGAGTAGATAATGGCATTCTTTTCATGGTTTTCATAGTGTTTTTTGCAAAAGTAGGATTAGTGGTTAACTAGGATTTCCTTGGTTTGCTTTACATTTTAGTCTTCCTTTCTGCAAGTAGAATAGCATAAGTAGAGTAATCTCTTTTTTCCTTCCATCACATATAAAGCTTCTTCTAGAATCCATAGAAGTTGGCTTGAGCTCCTAGTGATCTTGCGCTGGCTGACCAAGTGACAACCTGCAGTAAGAACTAGTACTTGTGCATATGACACCGTCGCTTCCAAGTTTGTTACGAACTACTGGGTTGATATGAGTAAAGTAGGCAGCCCAGGAGTTGCAGCATTATTGCTGCAATACTGGTGCTCACCAGTTTCGTCCTTTCTAGTATGAGACCATTTGTCCAAAAGTAGTTCTTCTATTTCATCAGCACTACATAACTTCAGAAACTCACTGTCAAGTGATTGCCACCATATATAGGCCTCATTTTTCAAATAAGACCCTATTTTGTCCTTCCAACACCCTGGATGGTCCAACTTATGATATGCTATAAAATTTTCAATAGAATACCAATCATATTTTCCTTTAAAAAACTTACTGTTATAAGCCATGAAGAGGGTTTTTAAAACAAATCACTTACTTGGCGAAAATTTGAAATGGCCACAATTCAGTCAATATTGCTCAGAATCCCTATTATGACCTGTTTTTTGAAATGGAACAACCATTCTGCTTCTTCCCATGTGATAGAAATCCCAATCTAGGCACTGGAATTTCTGATTCGCACTGCAACTGTCCCGCTGTCACAAAAATTTCTGAAAAAAAAGAGCTGATTTTAAATCAGCGAGATCTCCCTCATCCGGACTCTGATTCGACTGATTTTTTTTTTGAAATTGGGTATTTTTTGCAAAGAACCCAGATCTACAATTATATTCTACAAATGTTGACCCAACACGTATAGATCTGATCTGCAAACTCGTCGCCACAAAAAATGTCTGCAACACAGTTAATTTTTAAATCATCTATATCTCCCTCATCCGGACTCCGATTCGACCGCTTTTTTTTTCAAATTGGGTATTTTTTCACAAAAAACCCAGATCTGTAATTAAATTATGAAAATTTTGCACCAGAATGTACAAATTTGATCTGCAAACTTGCCGCCCCAAAAAGTTTGTGCAAAAAAAAATAAAATAAAAAATCTCCGCTTTGCCCAAGAAAGTGCTCTGATACCACTTGTTATAGATTTGACCTACAAATATATGAAAATGATACCAATATACCCAATAAATGTAAATAATCACTAGAAATAACAAGATTTTAATATAGATAGGAATGCTTCTTTATTGATCAAAACCCTTAAGGTAGGGAAACACCATACATTCACTCCTTAAGGAAGGAGAACACTCCACAAGCCATATGCATGTTCATACAATAATTCTTGACATCTCCCAATGGGGAGCCTCTAGCCTCTATACAGGCCTCATACATACAATACCGTGCATCATTACCATGGTTCCCTCAATACCATCTATCTAATACCATGGGCTTATTACATTATTGCTAACTACTTGTGGTCCCTTACATGATACAGGTTAACCACTTTATTTATTACTATGGCCGATCCCATTATTACATTATTCCCTTGGGTACCTCCCTTTATACCCCATACTAACCCCCCTAGGTATACTGCACACATGGATTTTGCTATCAATCGTACTGGTTGCATGGGAATTACTGGAGGATTGTCAGTTTCCTCTGATCACATCAGATATGCCAAAAGCTGCGAAGTTCGCTTCGCTTTGGGCCACAAAGGACCCCAAAAGGGTCAAGGACAGTAAGATATTTTGGATGCTGATGGAAGCAAGCATCTACACTGTGATAAACCGCAAGCCGTGGCTATCACCAACTGTCTTCGAGCATTTGTCGGGCGACGTGGAGTTCAAAGTGGACTTCCACTGTGTCTCCATGCGGCACAGAAGGACCCTGAGTAGAAGTGGAATGATCTCCCATACCTTGCGACAGACGATGCAACCACATCAGTCCTTGAGCGTTGGCCAACAAAGTGGCGCATGGCCTCAGATTTGTTGGCTGGGTCCAGTAAGTCCAAAGGAAAGCAAATGAAGGAAGAGGCTCGGTTGAAGATGTAGTAGTTGGCTAACAGGACAAAGAAAGAGGCTGAGGAAAAAGCCAGAGTCGAGCATGCTACAAAGGAGTAGGCCACAGAGAAGGAATATGAGGAAGAGCACGACTCTGACAGAAGTCATAAGTCTCCTTCACCACAAATGAAGGAAGAAGAGCAACAATCAAGACAGGGTGGTGCAGACCTGGAGACTACTCCATTCCAGGTTAAGCACACTAGGGAGCAGGAAAAATAAGGGTTGCGGAAGAATTCCAAGGCCAGTAAATCATCGCTCGACCTGATCACTTTGACAGAAGGTGATCTAAATGACATCGGGGACACAGTAAGGGATGCGACCATGGAATTGCTGCAGCAGTTTGGGCAGCAGAAGAAACAATCTTTGGTCATCATTCATATGGGTCTGCATGAGCCACAGATCCAGACTACTCAATTGCATACCGGTTTAGGGTAGGGTAGTGTGACGTCGACTAGTTTGGCGCTCGAAACCTTAGAAGCAGCGAAGATGGTTTGTTCTATGGATCATTGGGCTGTCGCGCTGCCGGATAGAGCTTAGACTATAGAATCAGAAGCTGATAGGGCCACTGTCAGTGCTCTCAAGAAGGTTGGGTTAAACTTGGCCGCGCTTCCAAGTGAAGCCCTCCAGACCCTGTAATACGATGTGATTGTGGAACTTCGGGCCCGAGAGCAGTGTGCGCTGAATGTGATCAACGAATAGAATATTAACAATGCCAAGATGTTTGCAGATACGTATTCCATGATTGATATCTTGAAGAAGATTCAGGAGAAGAATGAGTGCACCATAATCGTGGTAGCTGAAGCATGCAGAACCATTTCGGAGCTGCATATCCCAAAGGATGTGATGGTTGATGCCAGAATTCAGAAGCTCACTACAGGTGTGCGCGACGCAAAGACAGAGTTGGCTAAGGTTCAGTTTGAGTTGAACCTTAAAATTATAGAGCTTGAGTTGAAGGCCTAGCCTTTGACTCCACCAGAGGTCAAAGAGCAGTGCGAGGCCGCTATCAAGGATGTAGTTGCAACAGTAGATGCTGCAGTGAAGGATTGCACTACGCTCTTCGAGCAGTCGCTCGAAGTAGTTACCAATCTGCAGGAAGATCCCAACCTACAGGAAGATCCCAACCTGCAAAGCTTAGATACCGAGGTAAGGGAATTGCAACATAGGTATGACGAGGTCAGAGCGATGGCGTGCACCGTTGCCATCACACAGAGGTTGGCAAAGTTGCAGGAAGCAAAGGCACTAAAGGAACAAGTGGACGTAGCACAGCGCAGGGAGGCAGTATTGAAGGCTATATTGGGGCCTTGGCTAGATGAAGCCTATGTGCTCACAACCACCATTGAAGGAAAGTTGGTGAACCTGCAGGAAACATAATAGAAAATCAAGGAAAATAGTGCAGGATTAGAAATAGAGCAACTGGTGGAGCAGGTCAAGTAGGCGGTGACATAGTGTGCCACCGAAGTTGCAATGGTACAAGTGGAGCTGGGAGGTCTTCGCGACGAGATCTCTGCGCCAGCAGAGTGACTGGGGGATGAGTCACCATATTTGTGTTGGGGGCCTGTTGGGAACGGGTCCCCTAGGGTCATTTTTGGGGATAAAAACTCAAGTTTTGGGGATAAAATCTCAAGTTTTGGGGCATTAATCACAAGTTTTTGTATAAGAAGTGTAAAGTCTCCACATTTTGTGATCGAAGAGCACAAAGATGTAAAGAGTCAACAAGGGCTTCCACCCTTCTTTTATGTAACTTTTGTCGACTTTAAGAGATCCACCCATGGTCCGCGAATCATGGGATTGTATAAAAAGGGAAGTCTTAGAAGAGTCTAAGGTAGTTCTGTCTTGGTATATTTTGAGTCATTGATGAATGTAATGGGTCTATGAGAACTAAGAGCAAACAATATTAGCGTAGGAAAGAGGCTCTATAGCTGTGTGTGTAGAGGCCTAGGGTAGAAGTCTGCAGCTGAGTGCACGGACCCCTGCAGTTGTGTGCGCAAGGAAGTTAGAGTCTGTAAAGAAGATCTGAAGCATAAATAAAGAGAATTACTCTGGAATTATCTATGTATGATCTATTTTACTGATGTTATAAATGCATATGATTGTCTTATGATGAATATTGGGTTTATGTTTTAATGTTGTATTGATGCATGAATCCATATAATTTGTTTTGTTATATGAACGCAATTAAGAATATATGTTTACGTGAAGGTCCTCTTATTGCATGTTCAAGTTATTAGATACTTAAGCTAATTTGGGTAAATTAAGAAGTAAGAGTAATTATAGAGGTGCGTAAGTGTTTGATCCACCTATCTAGGGTACGCGAGGGACAGTCGTAGACCTTTGCGGAGGTCTAGAGGACGACTAAGAGGAGTATATCGATAAGCCCTAAAAGTCTTATCAACCTGCATGAAGGAATGTTTAGGGTATAAAACGACATCACTACCATCTGTGGGTGTGGAAACTTGGTTCCTGCATCCTCCCATACTGCTTCAGGTGAGACTTCAATCTGCGCTCCGTGGATTGATGTTGAAAGGGCCAATAGTGTAGGGATTTACTTGGCTAATTAATGTTGAACCTAGGTCAGGTCCAATCAAGCCAATAGCAGTGTGTAGTGCTGAAGGAAGAGGAGGCATAGATTCCATAGTTGAGCACCACATGGACCAAGGGATGACCCCATTATCCATTAGAACTACGCAATGTGCAGTAGGAGGAAAGATAGGACAAGGTATTGCACATTGGTGGGTTTAGATTAGAAAGAGGGATATATCTATCCATTGTAACTACGTCATGTGTAGTGATTGAGGGAAAAACTCCAATATTTCACATTTTAGGGTTTCAGTGACCTGGAGGTGACCATGTTCACTATAACTATGCAATGCACAATATGAGGCCCACTAGATGAAGGTATTTCATAGTTGGGCAAGACAAGGAGACAAGAGGTAAGTTTGTTCACTGTAACTACGCAATACAACGTAATTGAGGAGGAAGTTTTGAGGGACTAAGAATTTGGGCATGATAGTGATACAGGTATGCCCCACTATCCATTACAACTGCACAATGCACAATGCATGGTAGGAGGGATCATGAATTTCACAGTCGATAGGGCTAGGAAGCTAGAGTGATGGTCTAGACTTTAGGGGTGCTTTGTGTACATTTGAGGGATATTGTCCTCTAGTACTGTGCAATGCATAGTTCCAAGAGGCATAGGATACATCACAATGACTTAATATTTCACAGTGCACAGTTGCAGGAGAGAGATACATTGTGAGGTTTCAAAGATAGTGAAAGCTCCAAAAATTACTAAGTGTGGGATCGGTGAGACACGAAAGAAAAATATATGCAAATAATTCCTAAAATAGTGATCTCCCACTCCTATGACATCAAAATTATCCAAATAATGCATAGTACCAAAATCAACATTCATACCTTGAAACAATAGCAAAGCGACACTTATTTCTGAGGACAGTTGAAATGTAACTTTACGACACTTAGAATACAAGTTATGACACAAGTGTCGAATGCAACCAGAAAGTGTGCTAACCTATGGGAGAGTGTCTATCACATATTCTTATGATATATAGGAGAATATAATGTAGAATATTTCTCTAGATCTTCCCTAGTAGCATGCCAAAGTGTGACACATGCAGGAGTGAAAGCAATCAAAAGAGACACTTGTAGTAAGAAAACATGAAAGCGAAACTTGCAAAAGCTAGGAAAAGTGAAGGAGACACATGCCAAAGTGAAAATAAAGAAAAATGACACTTGTTAAAGTGAAAACAAGAAAAAATGATAGTCGCAATTGTGAAAGTAACACTTGTGAAAGCAAAGGTGCACAAAAGCGACAATTAAAAAAACTCACTCAAACGATGATATAGTTGTAACTAAGAGTGAGAGAATGATTGAATCATGGAATTTCATGCTTAGTCAACTAAGATTGTGCACTGACTGTAAACAAGGATTATTTAGTGCACTATCTCTATGAACTATGCAAGTGCTATCCTCAAGGGCTATGCAAGCATTATTTTCAAGGGTAGACATTGGTTGTTAGACTTACTAGAAATAAGTGTGCTTGTATGCACCAAAACATAAACATGTATGAATAGGTGGCTTCAACATTTAGAAACTTTAGAAGAATACTTAAGTTCTTCTAAAACATCAACCAACCATGAAGCGAATATGATCAAATTGGAGTGGCAGACCATAAGATCACAAGGAGGCTCCAAAATTAAAGAGGAGGCAAAATTTTGGAGGTTGTTTGTCTCAGCAACAACACTTGGCGACACACTAGAAGAACTTTAGCTTCTCTACTTAGGTATAGCTCTAAGAAAAAATGCTTAGTCTTTTAGGAAGTATTAATTCACCATGTGGACCACCTCATCTTCCCCATTTATCCTAGTTATAAGTATAGTCTCTCCCCTCCCCTTTCTTGATTAAACACATTTACAAGGCTTACCATATCTCAATTGTTTTTATTCAAGAGAAGGATATTATATATTTATGACTTTAATATGATCAAATTTTTAGTTTCATCTTCGGTTTTGCTCCACTGCCAACAGGCATGTTAAGTACCTTGATGGAGTCACTACAAGAAACACAAGCATTGCTTCACTGCCAGTGAGTTTGTTCAATACCCTGGTGAAGTTACTTGCTTCTCTATGTAGGAAGCCTTTCTCTTCTTTCACCACTTATTTTATTTCATTATTCTCATTGGAATTTTATTCGAATTTATATCACCATGGTGGAAGATGGATCCTGACTTATTCAGAGAAAGAGAGGGTATTCCTTTAAAGGAAGCTATATACCTCTCAAATTAATATGCTCGCTCTTAGTTTTCTTGGTTCCCTTATCTACTTGATTGAATTGGAAAGTATAACACAATTCAATTATCATACTGAGTCAAGGAATGAAGATCCTAAAATAAATACAGGAATCATGGTTTTTCCTTTATCTTTCTAGTTGAATGAATCATATTTTCCATCCAGATATCAGTGACCTTAAATATATGTAAACCCAAACAAAGAAGGGTATTACAGACTAGCCAAGCATTGTTCGTCATCACAGTTACCCTTTAAAATATTTGCCACATTTTCTTTCAAGCCAAACAATAGCATTTTTCATGCATGGTCTTATTAAAAAAAAGCGAAGAAAAATAAATGAGAAAAAAAAAACAAGATCAAAAGAACAAAGCAAATGGAAAACGGAACTAAAAAGCAGCATGTGAGACAAAATCAAGAAACCAAAAAAATGTAAATACTAGTTGTGGAATGAGGAATGTAGGGTCATGTGAAGAAACTATAAAAGTAAAAATGCATCTAGACCTACTCCTAACCTAATGGGCTAGAAGATCAAGGCTAAGTGACGTGAAATTTCCAATGTAGCCACCGAAGATGCTCCTGACATGCAAGTAGAAAGATATGAGCAAGTAACATCTGTATAAAATAATATGCAAAAGAAAATATAACTACTTGAATAACTTGCACAGAAAATTGAAGTTCTTTACTTTGTGCCATAAATAACTAGCTTGCAATCATACCTTTTCTCTTAGAAAAACAATGATACAAACCTCGAAAGATTCTTGTGATTTTACCTTTGTCCATGTTCTCGCCCTTAGTAAACCTAAAGAATTATTGAAACTTATTATTAATGAAAGAACTTTCTAAGTAGATTATTCTAACCAATCATAGATTCGATCATTGAATTTGAAACAATCCTCTTGAAAACCCCGAAGTTCTTGAGAAAGTGAACTTTCAACCAACTGAATTTAATTATAAGGAGAATCTTGGGAGGATAATATGATCTAATCATGTTCAAAATCCTTGTCAAGATCATGAGATCCTGACATAACCATCATCAAAGGTTGAAGTGCCTCAATCGCTTGACAAATATCTGAACAATGAGATTATAAACCATAAATATCAATTAGTTCAACATTATCAATCAATGTGGAACAACTAGTGTCAGATATAATAATGGGAAAATAATTAGTTACATGGCATCTATTCGACCCGGTGTTATGATCAAATGGACTTGTTAGGGCATAAGATTCTCCATTATATGAAAATAGAGATGTACCGATTTGAGAAGTTTCACAAATGTTTTGAATAATAGAACCATTTTCCTCGCATGTTGAATATAAAAAATCATTGTCTTGTATCTGAAATGAAGAATTAAAAATGAATGATAGTATAGAAAATATAGGAAACCAATCAGGATACAATGGATCATCATGTCTTGAATCAGATTCAACCTTTGTGTGAGATTGGAAAATTATTTTGTGAACATGAGGAATTTGATACACCAAATAATTCAAGCGTTCACTAAAGCTCGAAAGGATAGATTGTGATAGAAGAAAAATGATTAGCATCATAATATTCATAAGAAAGACCAGGAGTTGATTATTCTCAAAAGTATTTAATAGATGTGAATCCTTTGGATGATGAGAAGCTTTTCCATGATAATAAAAATGATAGGTTTCATATCTTTGTGCATCCATGAAAGATGTACATTCTAATCCTATGTTCAATGCAATAGGTTTACATAAAAATGTCAAATTAACTAGAAGATAATTCATTATCTTATTAGAAATTGGATCTTGAAAGTTAGGAAAAATGTCTTGGAAATAGCAAAAGGTTTTTAAGAGCGACTTTACATCCAGTTAAACAATGCAAAGAAAAATATTTTGTAGGAAAATCTAGATATGACCTAGTGTAGGTACCTCACCAAGATTGTGAGAACCTAACATAACCATCAACGAGAGTTAAATTGCCTTGAATCCCTAACAATTCCTATAACTTTTGAAAGTTGAAAAATCACATTTTGAGAGTTGAGTCAGATTGCAAATTTTATGTGGACAACTATTACCAATTACTGCAACAAGATCACTATTATCGACATGGAAGGCATCTATATCACTGGTTTGATCATATTTTTCTACCTCAACAAACAGATTACGCAAGTCATAATATTCTTTTGATTAAGTATCTAAGGATGTACGGATCGAAGCAATATCATGAGTAACCTGAACAAAAGAATTATCCTAATGTAAGACTAGAATTTTCAAAGCGTAGGGAGGATACTTGATGATTTGATTACTTTCTTATTCATCATGGATGACCTCATTGTCTTGTGTCAATTCAAAATTCAACTCATCGGATTTTGAACTTGAAAAACATGGTATATTTTCATCACAATCTAATTCATTACAAGTAGTAAGACATAAGGGACAGTGAGTCGAAGAAGCAGTTTCCATAAGAAACTATTCTTGAGAAATCAAATGATTGGTCGATATACTTGGGGATTCGTCAACATTTTTATCAAGATGATGGTTTCCTGTACATTAGCAAGAAAATTTTTATCCATATGATGGTCTCCCAAGGATTTAGATTGATTAAACATCTTGATTTTGTTTGGCTGACTGTCAAGGTCACAAGATTTTGAATCAGCTAAGAATGAGGGGACATCATCTTGATATAGGGGACTTAGAAAAAGAGGAGTGACATCAAAATCATATACACACTCATGTCCTCCTAATTGTGGAATGTGACCATTATGCACTTGATCACCATTTGGACCAACAGATTAAAAATAAGGAGTATCTAAAGAACTAGTTGGTAGAATAGATTGATCAAGAAAATCAAGGTACACATGGCCATCGAATGTAGATTATGGAGGATGGGAGGTATCACTCAAAGAAGCAATAATTTCATTCATATTATATTCAAAATTTTGTTGATCTTGAGGAATCAAGGGATAAATATTCATCTTAGGCTCCATGGATTTATTAAAACATTCAAGATTTTCTCGTGAAAAGAGATAAACTAAGGATGGGATGCATTGATCAACAATATGATTTTTGGAGTTCTCCACTTCAACAATAGCATTAGAGACTACTTTGTTAGGAAATGAAAGGGGAGGAGGACAAGCGAAAAAAGGAACAGTAGGTTCCTCCACTGATATTGGAGGTATCTCATGATTAATAAAAGTCGGGAGAGCACTATCAACCAAGGATTTAGATTCAGATTATTTCAAGGAGAGTTGATTCAAGCACTAAACTTATATTTGAATAAATCCCAATATAGATATTCTTTAAGAAACTCATAACACAGGTGAAGAAATCTATTAGCAAAATTATCTATTGATTCATCAGGCTTCATTCTAAGTTGATTAATTCTTTTATAAACATCTCGGTAATAATACTTGTCAAAGGCTTGATGAAGCTCCTTGAATTTTTTTTCAAATGAATGGATGGAAGCAATTGGTACGGTATCATACCATAGTTTAACTCAACCTTCAAGCATGAAGGTGAAAGATTTAGAAGAAACACCTTCAAAATTGATTTCACAATATTCACAAAACTTAAGAAACAAATATGTATGTTGAGCTATGGATATTTCACCCTCGCCATAAAAATTTAATTGAGACAAGTTGTAAAACAATTCCACAAGGAGTGAAATTTTAAAATTCAATCTATTATAAAAACATCCCAAGAGTATGATTTTGGGATGAGCCATTCAAGGTAAGAGATTCAAAAGAAAATCAACGGGCTCAGCTTGTCATTTGGCCCTCCTTCTAGAACCAAATGCTAATAGTGTTAGAAATTCGTCAATCAAAGGGGTCTCCCTAATATGAAGTCCCAACTAGAACTCACACTATTTGGAGTAGGAACCCCAACCTGGAAATAAGGCTAGCTGCCATCATTCTTAGGAATTTTCCTTAGTTGTACTTATCAACATAAGAGAATATGCAAGCAATCTTTGAAACAAATAAGTTGACACTATGATACATACAATTGCAACGTATATAAGGTACATTCAAAGAAGGGAAAAAAGAGAGTGTGCCTTTAGAAGAAAAGTAGTAGTATTATCCTAAAAGCGACGCATAATAGCATGAAAGGATCATTGATTAACTTGCAAATTTGGTCACAAGATAAAAATGATCATAAAAGAAACTACAATTGATCCAAACTTACACAAGAACATAAAAAATATGAATACAAACATAAACATAGAGATGCAGGAGGAATAAAAGTTCATTTCATTAATATCAAAGAACTGAAATATGCTTACATACAGAACAAAAATAAACTAGCTCAGGCGATGGTAGCTTATCTCGGAGAAGGGATGTGGCAACTACATGCCTTTAAACTATGTTACAATGAGGCTCAAGGGCCTTTTTATTATTGAGCAACAAGGGAAAACCCTAAATAGCCAAGACCCTAACCCCAAGAGATGGTACGCTAAGAGTTTGTAGGCCCCGCTGGGGTTATTTAGGCAGTGAACTTCCTAGGATCGTAACTTGGTTATGTTATCTCTGTTTGGTGTGTATGATACCTTGTTGGAAATATCTCTCCAAGTCAAAACGACTTCATAAATTCAAAACTTAAGGAAACTGATGAAACCAACTGGGGGTTTAGGTGGAATAGGCGTGTGGCCACAAATATCCATCTGGATCGGTCCTCCCCCCTTAGAAATCAATGGTCCCCATTGCGTGTAGAGCCTCCACGAAGTGAGGAAATTTTTATTAAACCTGGTCCCTAGTGAACAACTTTCCCTGGTGAAGGAGTTGGCCTACTTCGACAACTCGATATAGTTGGATCTTCTGTTGGCAGGTGTTATTGATCTGTGTGTCCATGATCCGGTCAGGTGTGGCATGTTTGATGCAGGTTGGGTTGATATTTTTTGGTGTTAGTTGCTAAGAAATGTCAGATGTGTCCAACAATGCGGGAGAATATGGTCATAGTCGGTCCATATTGAATAATCGGTGTAGGACAAGGAACAACGGAATGTTGAACTTGAAGTCATTGTCCCCAATAGCCCTTTTGATGGTGTATGATCCATATCAAAGTGGGTGAAGTTTGCGGTGGGGCCCAATGAGGCACTCCTTCTATAAAGGTAACCAACTTTTTCACCCAACTGGAACCTATGTGGCACACGATGTTGATCATGATGTTGCTTGTACTTAGCATTGGCTCAGTCCAATATGTCATGGACCTATTGGAGAATGTGTTGAATGCGCTTAATGAATTTTTTATCCCTATTAGCTTCAAGCTGAACATGAGTCGAATCTACTTGAGTAGCTGCAAGTGGTATGGCCACATCAATGGGACATAGTAGCTAAAATCCCAAACCCACTTGAAAGGGACTGTGACCAGTTGAGCTATGGAGAGCTTTGTTGTAATTATGTTGCACATATGGGAGGCTTTGATACCATGTGCATGGATGCTTCGAGTTGTACATGCGAACAATGTGCACAGTCATCATGTAGACGACCATTGTTTGACCATCAGTTTGGGGGTGGAAGGCCACAGACTTAGTGAGCTTGGTATCCAGCATCGACTGGAGGCTTGACCAAAATTTACTCAAGAACTTATTGTCTCAATTCGATATAATGGGTTGTGGGATCCCAAAATGTACCCAAACTCATTCAAAGAAGATCTTAGAAATGGATTTTGTTGTGATTCTCTTTTTCCAAGCCGCTAGCATAGCCATCTTATAGAATCTGTCAACGACCATGAAAACATAGTCGTTGCCATGTTTAGTAGAAGGAATTCCCAACATGTAATCCATGGGGATGGATTCCCAAGGCTGAATAGGAGTAGGAAGAGGAGTATATAGGCCTTACTTATTGATGGTCGGTTTGGCGATGGTGCAAGCAGTGCATGATCTGATGTACTTCCCGACATCCTATCAAAGGTTCAACAAATAAAGATACTCTTACAACACTGCCACTATTTTCTCTACTCCGAAATGTCCAAAGATCCGATTGTAGTGCACCTCCCAAATCATCTTGGAACACTCACTTGAAGGACCAAGGGTGTCCCAGTTGGCATAACAGTGCACCCTTGAGGTGAAAATAAATAACTTTCTTGCTTTCCAGGAGCATCTGGTATGTGTTGTAAAACTTTGGATTACTCTTATAAATATGCGTCCATCCCGAAGTCTCGTGTCCACAAGACTCAAGCATAGTGTTCAACGCCATGACCGATGGTTAGCTGAGGAAGTCTGCAACATTATTGGTGTTTCCCTTCTTGTACTTAATCTTCAAATGGAACTATTGTAGGTATGTGGACCATTTCAGATGGTGATCATTTTGTAGCTTTCCTTGTGTTTGTATGAACTGCAGGGGTTGATGGTTTGTGTGGATGACTGATTCCTTCCCCGTAATGTAATTCTTCCACTGTTGGTAGGCATGCACAATGGAATACATCTCTTTGTCATAGGTGGGATACTTTTGGATTGTATCTGAAAATGTCTCATTGTGATATGCCACTAGATTCCCTTGTTGGGTAAATACTGCACCAATAGCATAGTCAGAGGCATCTCTCTCAATCTCAAACGATTGTTGCAGGTCTGGTAATGTGAGCACTAGCGCAGAGTAGAGGAAATGATTTAACTCGGAAAATTATTTCTATTGGGATTCATACCAAAATAAATTTTCTTTCACTCCACTTTTGGTGACTTGACTCAAAGGCCAAGTGATATGAGAGAACCTGAACATGAATCTGCAGTAGAAATTGGAAAGACCTAGAGAGCTACGAAGATTTGTTAGAGTGGTTGGGGCTTTCCAATCACGAATAAATTGTATCTTGGTTGGGTCCACATGCACACCCCACTAATCAATGATGCACCCCATATAATGAACCTGGGTCATAACAAAAGTGCATTTCTCCAAATTGGCACACAATTTTTGTTGTCGTAGGGTTTGGAGGAATTGTCGAATATGGTGGATGTGCTCTTCCCAACTTTGGATGAAGATCAGGATGTTATCCAAATACACTACCAAGAATGATTTGTTGAAGGGCCACAATATATCATCCATCATCCTTGTGAAGATTGCGGGGGCATTCGTCAATCTAAAAGGCATGACCAACCATTTGAAAAGGCCCTCCTTGGATTTGAAGGTAGTCTTCCACACATCGATGGGTTCGATTGGTACCTAGTGATAACCAGACTTCAAGTAAATCTTGCTGAAATATTTGGCCCCCTTGAGCTGATCCAAAAGGTCATCAATCTGTGGGACTGGATACCTATTCCAAACAGTGATCTTATTCAGTGCCTGATAATCAATACAAAGTCTCAGGTCCCATCCTTATTCTGTACCAACACGATTAGGCTACCATAGGGTGATGAACTTGGCCTGATGTGCCCTTTCTGCAAAAACTCCTAAACCTACCTCTTGATTTCATCGTTCTCCATAATAGAGTGTTGATAGATCGACATGTTTGGTAGTAGTGGGCCTGGTGTCATATTGATGGAGTTCTTGACCTGCCAGTGTAGGGGTACTCTTGTGGGTGAGGTGAAGATGTCCTTGTACTCCTCTACTACAATGCAGAGGAGCCTTGGCTAGAGGCTGTGGATGTGGCCACAATATTCTTCTTTCCCTAATGGAAAATCATAAGGAAGAAAAAAAATTCGGTATGGGAAATGATATTACTACATTACTTTGTAGAGATGAAAGAGATGGTGGTAGGCGGTGCTACCTCCGGTATCTTGTATAACTTATTGTCCAAATAAATAATAAATATATGAGGCCTAGACTCATACACAACATGATGCTTCCACAAGTATGGTTTTCCCAATAATACATCACAAACCTCAAGATTTGAAACATCACATAGTACCTTATCTATGAAGGGCTTGATGTTGTATGGAAGGCGAAACTGCTAGCTGACCTGGAGAACTCATCCTTGGTGAAACCACCCAATGGTGTACGTTTTTATGTGTGGTGTGGTCGGTAGGACCAAGCGCTTCACAACATCTACTGAAATGAGGTTATTTTGGCTTTCAGTGTCGATGATGAACTGTAGTGGAGAACCCTTCACCCACATCTATGATTCGAAGATTCGATCCCCCTCCTATGGATATTTGGGCTCAATCTTCTGGATCTTGGTGGCAACAACGGTGGCACTAGGCTCCACGTTAATAATATTCTTCCCTTTGTCATTCCCCTTGTTGGGTTCTGACTTAGAGTTGGAACATGCATTTGATTTGGAAGCCTTCAGCTCATCCATCAGTGAGTGCTTGGATCAACATTCACTTGTGTTGTGAGTGGGGCTCTTATGGATTTCACACCATTTCCTTGCATCCTTCTTTGTCTTTGTGGTGTTCTTCTTTGCTTGCAACTTCATCAGGTTGTCCTGGGTCACCCCACCATGGCTTTTTCCTTTGTTCTACGATTTGGGGGCACCTTTCCCTTGCTTCGGATTCGCATATCCAAAGTCTGGCTTCTTCTATTTAAATTTCTGCTCAATATTGGTAGCATATCCATAGGTGGCACCAAGTGAGGAGATGTCTAGGAATTCCATCTCATCCTAGATGTACTTGTGTAGACAGTCACGATACTTGAGTACCAAATTCCACTCAGAATCCTTGATACCCAACTTCAAGTGAAGGGTATTAAAAATATTTGTGAACTCCAACACATCTTGGTCCCTTCCATACCACAGCATGGTCCAGTTTATGTATTTATCTTCATAGCTCCTGATAGGGTAATATTGTTGCTTGATGGTGTCTCAGAAAAAATTCCAAGTGGGTGTAGTTGAAAATAGTGAGGGCTCACTCTCGTCCTTATATTCACTGTAGATTTCTCACTAGTCCTTGACATGGGGTGCGGATGAAAAAAATGAGGGTTATCTCTTTTCCTTCTGTTCAAAGTAGCTTTCCCACCAGTATTTGACATGGGGGGCAGCTTTGAGAAGTGCAAAAGAAATATTTTCTCGATTGGAAAAGTCATGAATCGAAAAATATCCCTCCAACAGATTTAACCATCTATCTATATCATCTGAATTTATCTAGGCTTCAAATATGGGAATGTAAAAGTTGACTTGTACCTTGACGGGAGTGGCGCCTCCAGAGTGTTGTTGGATGAAGATGTGTTTCATGTGGGTAGCCACTAAAGGATTTGGGAAAAGTTATCCATCATCGCGTTCCTTTGTCGATCGAGGGCTTCTTTGAGAAATATCTTGAAAGGATATCTTGATCCCTCATCTTTCTTTTCTTCTACCATGGGAGGCCATCAAGGTTTGTGGGGATGGTATTACAAAGGTTCAACTAGTTCAAGCCCTAACTCCTTATGCCCTAACATCGTTGGGGACATGAAAATAAAAATAAAAAGAGATGACCGCTCTGATACCATTGATATAGACTTATACATAAACGCAATAGAATATATATAAAAACATAAACACATAGATGTAGCAGGAATAAAACTTCATTTCATTAATATTAAAGAACTGAAATATGCTCACATACATAATGGAAATAAACTAGCTTGGGCAATGGTAGCTTATCTCTCAGAAGAGAGGTGGCGGTTACATGCCTCTGAACTGTGTTATAATGAGGCTCAAGAGCATTTTTATTATTGAACAACAAGGGAAAACCCTAAAAAACCAAGATCCTGACCCCAAGAGATAGAACACCAAGAGTTTGTGGGGACCATTGGCCTACTGCGGACCTCAAAAAATGGCGTTTAAGGGTTCAAAACATCTCTGGAAGTTCAGGACCTGAAAAACTGCTAAAAATAGCAAATGAGGTTATAATCAAGGAAACAGATCAAATTGACTGGGGGTTTAGGTTGAATAGGTGGGTGGCCACCAATATCCACATGGATCAACAATGCACATTGAACAAGATGCATACTCAAGCCAACGAAATAGTTTATTTTCATTAGCATGTGTTAACACACCACAAACAATGAAAGAATAGTCTCACAATCATTCATGACATATGAATGAAAGTACGTCATCTCTAAGAGCTTCATATATTAAGTGAAAGTCCCAAATATATACAATTACAATGTTTCCACACTAGCCCCAAAAGTGGAACATTAAGTCACTACTTACTCCTCCAAAGAAAGATCTTCTCTCCTATGCCAAACTAGAGAAGCCAAGGTGAAAATTCCCAAAAGTTATTTTCTTGATCTATGAGGGTGTTTTTATAAAAAATGAGGTAAATCTCCACCTCCCATGTGACTCTTGACCTCCCTCATGAGTCTTGAGCTTCTACCATGAATTTTTGAATTCCTACATGACCTTTAAGCTTCTACATGACTTTAGAACTTTCTAATGACTCTTCACATTCCATATGGGAACCTTGGGCTTCCAAACATTTTGCATTTTCTCATTTTTTAGAAATCACATAATTACATTCCACGCATGATGTGGAAAAATACATTGATGTGTATGACTATGTAATGAGATTTTGAGAAGCCATGACTTGGAGATGGTGACGTAAGACTAAATCTTATCAATGCAAATATATTCTCTTTGCTACTATGAGTTTGCTTATTCATGATTGATATTCATTTTTACTTCATATTCACCCTCTAAAGGTTCTAAGTGAGTGTCAAAACCTTCCAAGTCAGCATGAGTTGTCGTGTCTTTGCTTTGGTCCAAGATTCTTTGATCTCCTTCATGATGGTTATTTCTTCTTCTCCTTCACAAGTGCTCGTTTGTAGCCAATCCTTGGTAACCTCCCTTAAGGATCACCTTTCCATGTTTAAATGATAACACATTCATATGAAGTACACTCATGAAAAGACAACATCAGTCCAAAAACCACCTATTATAACTTCACTTGCTTATGGAAGATATTTATTGGAGGAGGCAACATGAAAGTGTTTTGAGAGAAAGAAGCTAAGAATTACGTAGTTGAGGATTGCAACGACCCAAGGATTACCACACTATACTTTAGAACTACACAATGTGAAATTAGTGGAGGATGTTTAGGGTCTTGCATAGTGGGGAAGTCTGAGAGACAAGGTGATGAGCCTGTTGACTGAGAATGTGCAGTGCAGTACAGTGCACAGTGCTCAAGGAAGAGGACAGACAATTCATGTAGTTGAGCATCACAGGGATAGAGGGATGAACCCATTGTCCACTAGAACTGCACAATGTATAGTAGGAGTAAAGATAAGACAAGGTACTACGTAGTGGGGGGTGTCAGTCAGCAAGAGGGACATAACTAGCCACTATAATTTCACAACGTGTAGTGATTGAGGGGTAGACTCCAAGATTGTGCTGTTGAGGGTTTTAGTGACCTAGAGGTGACCGTGTTCACTAGAATGACACAATGTACAATAGGAGGCCCACTAGATGAAGGGAATGCACAATTGGGAAAGACAAGGCGACAAGAGGCAAGGTTTCTCATTGTAACTACGCAATGTGCAGTAGTTGAGGAGGAATATTTGAGGGACTGCATAGCTGGGCATGATAGTGATATAGGTATGGCCCACTATCCAATGCAACTGCGTAATGTGCAATACAGGGCAGGAGGGATCATGAGCTTCTCATTTGACAGGTCTAGGCAGCCAGAGTGATGGTCTAGTCTTCGAGGTTGTTCAGTCTATAATTGAGGGAGATTTTCCCCTAGGACTGCATAGTGTGTAGTTCCAAGAGGTAGAGGATTCTTCATCGTGACTTATTATTGCACGGTGTGTAGTTCTAGGAGGGAGAAAGGTTAGCAGGTTGGAAAGATAGTGAAATCTCCAAAAATGACTAAGTGTGGGATCAGTGAGACAAGAAAGAACAATACATGCAAACAAGTCTTGAAATAGTGATCCCACACTTGTATGACATCAACACAAGATGAAGAATGTGCAATTCCAAAATCAACATGCATACCTTGAAATGACAACAAAGCTACACTTATTTCTTAGTGCGACAGTTGAAACATAGATTTGTGATACTTAGAATACAAGTTATAACACAAGTGACAACTGCAACCAGAAAGTGTGCTAATTTGTGGAAGAGTGTATAGTACATATTCTTATGAAATATAGTATCATCTAATGTAGAAGAGTGTGCTAGAGCTTCCCATAGTAGCATGCCAAAGTGAAACACATGCAAGAGAGAAAGAAATCAAAATTGACAGTAAGAAAACATGAAAATGACACTTGTAAAAATAGAAAAAATGAAAGTCACACATGCCAAAGAGTAAAGAGAAAAAATGTCACTTATGAAAGTGTAAGAGAGAAAAAACAAAAATTGCAAAAGTAAAAGTGACACTTTTGAAAGAAAAGGTGCACAAAAGCATTGATAGTTAAGAAAACTAACTCAGATGATGATATACTTGCAACTAAGAGTGAGAGAATGAATAACTCACAGGATTGTGTGTTTATTTTCCCTTCTTGATATTCTATTAGAGTCCTTGGATGTTAGATAAGGATTCCTTGAATTAGATGGACCTCTTCTTCCTTTCCTCTTCTTGTCTCGAGTAACAAACGTAGAGGGATCTCCTTCATGATTTTGAATCCCCCCTCTAGATATCATCTTGGTTTCTTCTTGAACACATTTTCCAACCAACTCATCAAATGTTGGAAATTTTCATTGCTTCTAATAGTTGTAATGAATGTCTCCTATATTGGAGGAATACCTTGAGGAGAAACAAGCACCAACTCTCTATCATACATAGATTCTCCAATAGTCAGAAATTGATCCCTGATTTGTGATAATATCATGAAGTATGACTGCACAGTCTCTCCCTTATTCATCTTGATGTCCTTGATTTGATTTTTCAAGGAGAGAATTTGATTTAAATTGTGACCTCATACATCCCAACTAGCTTGTCATAGATATCTTTGGACTTGTTCAGCTTTCCAATGTAAGAAAGCAAATGATATTTCAAAGAATCAATAATTATTTTCTTGGCTTTGATCTCACCTTTCTTATACTTGGCTTTGGTAGCAGTAGGACCATTTTCTCATGGCTCGGGTACTTTTCCTCCCACATATTCCAAGAAATCATTTTCATCCAATGTCTTCTCCAATATGATCTTCCAAGCAACAAAATTAGATGAGTCACCCAACTTATTTGTGTCCTTGAAGTATGAGGTAGACATCTTGGCTAAGTATCTTCTTTCAAATAGATTCCTTCAAAGAAGAATGATTTTGTGTCTTTTCTCCTTGGGCTTGTCTTCACCTTAGCTCTGATACCATGTTAATTTTCTAATGTTCGTTGCTTAGAATAATCACTTATTACAATTATTCACCAATTAGCAATCACTTTTTCAAATAAGAACAATGACAAGAGAGACACAAGATTTGGTCAATGACAAGGGAAAAACCCCACAAGGGGGAAACCCTGTAAAAATTCTTGTTATATTAGATGGTAATCAAATGTTTAGCAAAGAGATACAATCTTCCAATTAATCAATAAAGAGTCAAAGTCAAATATTTGACTAGTCCAACAATCAACAAACTAATATCCAAGAGATGAGCCCAAAAGTCAAATCTGGTCAATCAGTCAAATATGCAATTTGGTCAAAGTCAATAGTATTCAAAGATGCCCTAACCAATAAAAAAAGTCAATGTTCAAAGCTGCTCCAAAATGTTTGATCAACCTGCCAATAAATGTGGCCTTCCTTGTTGGTCAAACTTTAGTCAAAGTAGTCCTCGAAAACTCGATCAAAGGAGATATAAACTTTGTCGTCAAAATTCAAATTTTATGTGGTCAACTTCATTCAAAGTTTGCAGTTAACAGAGTTCAGACATCCTAGAAAGTTTCAATTCCTTCACCAATCAATTCAGCCTTCCAAGGTGAAAATTTTCCAATTCAAACCAAGTCAACAATTGGTCAAATTGTCCTAAACAGAAAGTGAACACAGAAATAAAAAAATGCCTCCTTCCCTTCACACTATGAGATCAAACCTCCAATTGTAAACCTATATGAACAAATCAAGAGAAGAGAGAGAAGATAGGATGTGTGATAATGATGCTCAAAAGTGATGTGACATTAGGTCTACTTTTATGAGACTTATGAGGTTGAATTAGCTTGCCCAGGGCGACTTGTACTTTTGTGCATATGTGGGTTTCATCTTAAAAATTATCTTAATTAAATTCTTCCAAGGGTTGAGGGGGTATTTCTTAATGAGGAAGGTTTTCCAAATGAGGTAATTTTTCCCTAAGCTGCCAAATTAACAAAATTGGCATGATAAGAAAGAAATGAAGGGTGCTAAATAAATATGCATATCACACAATCTATCTAATTCTTATTTAAACAATCATCGAATACTCAAGCAGAAACATAAGGTCTAAGAGGTTGACCATGAACTGGAAAAGGAAACTTCCCTTCACCAAGGGGTCATTTTCTACAAGCACAAAGTCTCCTTTTTCAAAATATTCCCCTCTGGTCTTGTGATTTGGGCCTTTCTTAGTTCTTTGTATTCTTCTTTTTCACCTTTTGACCAAAATCACTTGACTTAGAGTTCATAGTCTCATGTATATTATCATGAGTGGAAATTAGTAACCCCATAAAGAAATTCCATCACTAATATGGCATACCACCCCCAAAGTCATCATTGGTGCTTTCTTTTAGTCTCTCAACATTCGTAACATTTTCAGGACCAAGTTACTACTAAGGAATCTCAAGGTTTAAAATCTCATCTTCCCTTTCTAATGTAATATCCTCATTTTTTTTCTTTTCAAAGAAAGAAAATTATAGATAGTTCCTATGAATGGTCTTGTATTTGTGTCACTAAATTAGATGCATGATGAGTTCTAGGTTGTCTATCAATACTAGAGATATAATTATAGGTTCCTTGAGATATTTTATGTGATATTTCATATCACACTCCCTATACAAAAAAATAATGATCTTCCATCGAGAGTAGCGATAAGGGCATGCCCCATACATTAGGAACATCTATGACGACAATATCCATTACCATAGCTACATTATGACATGTAGTGAGTTTAACCTTTATATCCTTGATGAGTCCATGAACTTGAATAACTCTGTGCCGTCCTCCTCTTCCATGGTTTCCTGTCCATGAAAAGGTGACTTCTGGCCCTCGTGCACCTTCTCAACTGCCTCCTATGCTGTGACTGCTACTGTCTACGTAGTGTCCCATGCCTCCTAGGCTTTTGCTACCACTGCTTCTTGCCTTCTCTTCTCTGCCAACTACGCCATGCACAATTTGGCCTCCTCTTTCTTCCTCTGCGCCACAGACTTCTCTATTACTGTGATGTCTAGGGCACGCCACTTCGGCAGACATGTCTCTAGTAAATAAAAAATTATGTCATCCGTAACTACAAAGGGTAGCTCTCTCCATTGCTTGGTCGGTTCCTTGCGTGCTCTAATATAGATGTTGTGTAGATCCGCTTTAAATTCCGCAAAACTTTGTAGGCTATTGTAGACAGTGGTGATAACAGCAGCTTACGGTTAATCCCCATTCTGATTTTCATTTCCATGAACACCCAGAATATCTTACTGTCGCAGATCCGATTCACATCCTTTGTGGCCCAGAGTGAAGCATACTTCGTGGCCTCCAACAGATCTCTGTCAATTATGGGGAACTGACTGTCCTCTGGTAATTCTCCTGTCATGAGCACTATGGACAGTAGAAGCCATGCATAGTGGAACGTTTTGCCTTGTTCCTGGGCCTCGCGGCAACTTTCCAATAACTCCTTGCATAGGAACTTGAACCAGTTGAACTGGACCCCCTCCGCGCATTGCTTAGTAAGTGCCACCACCGGCGTAGGTACCTCGTCCATGTGGCACTTGCACATAACTTTACTTGCCAATCTTTGGGTCACCACCTTTACTGCTTTGTTGTTGATGCTAGATATGATGTAGCCCCTTTTCTTCTTCTCCAATTTGTATTTCTTCTTCATGGCCTCCGCAATGGCCAAGTCACTGCTCTTCCCCTCTAAGATGTCTGTGGGGTCCTCTCCTTTGCATGGGAGATGGGTAATGCGGTGAATCAAGTGGTCTGTGATGGGGATGGGCTCCTCTAGCCACAAAGACCCACCATGCACCAGGCAGAGCAGCTGCCTGATGACGAAAATTGTTATTGGGGCGCGATGGAAATGCGGCACCTAGAGCAAGTTTAGTAACCCTACCTTTTCCACTCCGTGTAACCACTTTCGTGGCTTCAACTTGGTAACCCCCGCCACGGTGTTCTGTTTGGGCTTCATGAGCTGTGTGGTCTCTAGGTGAGGGAACTTCTTATGGTCAGCGAGATCCAAATCTTAAAATTTCAAGCTAGGCACTCGTCCCAGGTGCGTGCCCTAAAAAATGATGTCGTCCAGGAGGAGCGGGGTCTGGAGAGAGCTCTTTATTTCGTTGAGATCCTTGGGCACTTTTTCCTTCCCTTTCTGTGGGGGGAAATAGGTGGGCAGATTTGTTGGAGGGTGCGCAGGCTCAGTTTCTTCCTCCATGCCTTCTTCCTCATCTTCTTCAATGATAAGATCCTCTAGGTCTTCCTCCTCCTCTTCGGTTTCCAAGTTAACGGCTTTCCCTTTCTCCTCCATTGTTAACCTGGTGTGCAACGGGTTTTGCAAGGACACACGTACGGGAACCATCATCTGTTTGTCTTTCTTTGGCCTTAGTGTGTGCGGTGATTTAGAGATTTCTGCCACAATCACGGCGCCTTCAGGGGCATCCCCCATAGTCAGGGCCTGCGCAGCCTCTTCGGTGGTCATCTCTGCAATTACCATAACTTCCTTAGATGCTTCCATCATGTCCATCCAGAAATCTATCACTCGTGTACTCAGGGCCTCAATCAACGCTCTGCACAGGTCAACCAGGGCTCTGCTCAGAATGCGCAGGGTATACAACATCTCAATTCAAAAATGACCAGGTGTTGTTTGCTGGGCAGCCCTTTGTCCTTTTGAATTTGAATTTGACCATTCCCCCCAAATCCAGTTCATTAATGTTCCCTTGGTGGCATATTTTCCCAAATATTGCCCATAAATCACATCTTAAATTCTTGCCGCCCGCTCCATTTGGTCTCAAGTCGAGCATCACATCGTGAATAGTGACTCCAATGGTCACTTTCCGGCCAACCCATGCAGCAGCGCATCCTCCCTTGCATGGCCGCGGACCTTGTGACACCTTACTCCTGCACACAACTCCAACATTGCATAGTTCTTGGGCAGAGTAGTTTATAGTCCCACGCCTCCTTTCAACTGCCTGGAGTGTTAAGATTGTACTTCCCTCGGCTAGTCAGGTGGCCGCGCCACCTGTATATGGTTTCCTCCGGTCATCCATCACTTTTCCTGAAAAGTACCCACCTTTTATTGTTACTAGCGGTGTTGCACACTTTATCATCTGCAGCGCACCACCATGGTTGATTCGTGTAGTAATATGCGGTCCAAGCCAAGGCATTAGGATGATCGATTCGTGGTGATAGTCCCCAAATTTGTCAGCGTGATCATGCGTAGCCTATTTTATCACCCTGGTCTTCTTATCGAGAAAATCTTCCTTTATCTCGTCCTCAAGCTTCTTGACTTCCGCTTCCACCAGAGCACTTTTCTCCCTTAATCGCACCCTTTCTTTCCCAAGTTCTTGGAGCCTAAAATTACCCTGTTGGATTTCTTCCTCAGGTCCCAAGCATTCTGCTTCATTCAGCTGTGCGATCCCTTCTTCCAAGGCTCTACGAACCGTCATATTTGCCAGTGCTACCATGTGCAGACTAGGAATTTCATGCTCTATGGGGATTACAACGTTTGCTTCATACTCCAACCTCGGAGGTGCCTACGTCGTCAGTTTCTTGCACGTGGTCCTATAAGTCCATAGAACCACTGGTACGTGCAGGTCCCAATCAGTCCACTGCGGATTGTGGACCTTGTTCAGCACTTTACATACTTCGTTAAAGGCTTCAATAAGGATGACCTTCTGCGCACTTATTCTTTCCATACTCCATGGTTTCAACCAAAGGGGTTGTTTGTGCCATTTCCTCACCCGCACATGCTTACTGACCGTGTCTCCTAATGCAAAGACTGTGTGCATCCGTGCAGGTTTCATACCATATGCCTGCATCCATCTGGACAGGTGGGCGCACGGACCGTCTCGTCTGACAATCTTGTCTGTTAATCACATCTGAGGCTTCCCAAATTACATGCGCATCATCCTCCTGCATTCACACCATTCCTCAAAGCTTCTTTGGTGCATACCCCACCACCTCACAGGCATAGCGCGCAGCACCCATTTCAAAGCTTCGACATGTTGCTACTCCGACACTTCTCTTTCAAATCTATTCAGGAATTCATCTACCTCACTTAATCCATCATACATAGGAAGATCCCTTACCTCCGTTGATACGCAGCGTAATGATCTTGTCATTATGTTACAGTTTAGCGTGGTTACCTCGTGTAACCAATTTTTCCATCATTCTATTTCCTCGTCAAAATCTGATGTGCAGGAGCTTTTACGCTCCCATGAGATTCATCCATCCATGGTTGGATTCACCTAGTTTTTTTCTCACGCGGTTATCTGGTAGATGTAGTCCAAATCGTCGTCGCTATCATAGTCACGCACTCGCTCCGTGTAGCGCGATCCTTCTACAAGGTCCAACGATACAACTACGCGCAGAGAATTTTTCTCAAAAATCATCTTGCGCTTCTTCAAATTTATCACTCCATTCATGTTAGTGGCCCAATCTATTCCTAGTAGCGCAGGGTAGGGATTGCTATCATCAACAATCTCTATTATTTCAAAATCTGCTAGCACGCTTTCTCCTTCGATATCCACTGTGATTCCCTGCAATCTCCCCATAGGTAGGATCTTTTGCTGGTTCACCATTCGCAGTTGGATAGGAGACCATTGCAGCATAGGCCTTCCCATGCACTCCCATGTTTGCTTCAGCAGAACATTCACGTCTGATCCTAGGTCTAGAATCACTTGGTCCATTTCATATTCTCCAATCTGCGTTGTCAATATCATCTCCCTTCCCATCCTCGTTGTGTGCTTTCTAAGCTTCTGGACTATGCGCGGTTCTCCTCGTGGGGTCCCAATGCATATAGTTATGAGTTCCTGCAGCCCCTTTACAGCCTTGCTGTCACGCAACAGCTTCATGCATGTTTCCAGGAACATTGTGAGCATCGATGGGTCCATTTCCGACTCTGGTCTGTCTTTTCTTCCTGAAGTGGAGGCATCAGTGAAGCTCTTCTTAGCTTCCATGAAGGTTTCCTTAGCGTGCTCCAAATCAAACTCTGGTTCCTTCGTTGGAGCCTTGCGAACCCAAGTACTTTCTTCGAGTTGCTTGCCCTTGTCATCCCTTGTCGTAATTCCACTTCGGAGCATAATATTCACATTAGGGTCTTCCTCGCGTGGCTCAAACCTCATCATTTGCAGGTTCTAAGTCGGGGGAGGTTGGAGTGCTCCTTTATCGTGCAACCTTGCTATTAGTGTGGGACAATCCTCCGTCTCATGATCAAACAATGTAAAATACAAGCATGATGGCTGTGTTGGATTCATACAATCATGGGCATAATGTCTTGGCCCTCTGCAATTGTAACATATCAGTTGTCCATGACCTCTTCCAGGTCCTCCTCCACCTCGGCCTCGTCCATGCCCCTAAAATCCGGTTTGTGCCATCCCTGCGTTCTGGTCAAGGGGCCGCATTTCGGCCTGAACTCTGTAGGTAGGAGTTCGATCCATCATCAGCTCATAACTTCTACAGATGTGCTCATCATGGCCCACTGACCTACATAAATTACAGAACAATTGTTGTGAATTCTGCGTGTACTTCTGCAATAAATGGCAGTTATCTATAGCATGCTTTCCTCCTATCTGACAAATCACGCACCATAATGTAGGTGTCACACTCGGTCCTGCTTGCGCCTTCAGTATTAATGGCATTGGTCCTCCTCCCGCGAGGTAGTTCGCGAACACCAGGCAGTGTTCCTTGTCATGTCCTTGACCCTTGCACTTTACGCATCATACCTCGTCGCGCACTTCTGGGTGAGTTGTCCTGTCTTGTTTCAGACTCTGCATCTCAAGGCACAAGTTTTTCCACTGCGCGTGGATCTGTTGAACTCCCAGGTTATGATCCTATATTGGGGTCTCATGCAATCTCATTGCGATCTCCAAGGCCTCTATGCGATTTGTTAGCCTTTGTTGTGACATCGGGTTCCTTAAATGCGGCGTTAACGATGCTACAAACCATTCGTGGTGTTGTTCATCCGTCAGCATCATGTTAGCTTCGCGAATTGTGCACTTCAGTCTCTAATCTAACTCCCAAGGAGTCTCGCCTGGTAGCATTGTGATTTCCTTGAATCCAATGATCGACTGCGCTTCTGACTTCGGGCTGCTAAATTCTTTATTTAGCGCAGTTTGAATATCTACGATCCCCGCATTCGAATTGTCATGGGAATGCTTGATGTACCAGGTCAGCGCGTGATCCTATAGAGCACTGACCAATGTTGTTTTCTTTTATATTATCATCCATGACTCCCTGCACTTCCCATACAGCTTTTGTCACAAACCAAAACTGGTCTGGATCTTCACTTCCTACTCCCTTGAACATTGGCAACTTTATCGTGCTCGCCATATTGACTCGTGGTGGTAGCAGAGGTGGTATGGGTGAATATGGGGGTGAAGACAGTGAAACTGGCGGTGGTGTGGGTGGGGGTGGTATGCGCAGAATCCTCTGCCTTATCAAATTGATCGCACTTCTTGGTGAGACCTTCACGAGCTCTTCCTCGCCCCCTCGCGGAGGTGAAATCAAGGGGCTAGTTTCTAGTTCCGCACTACCTTTGTTTCTGTAGATTCTCCCACTTCGCATAGCCCCAAACATCAATTTATTCGCATAACCCGCTTTTCACACAATATAATTTTAATCTAAGTGTTCAAAGACTTAACATACCTACCTCACGGTCCTTTGAGGAAGCGTCATTCTGCCTCGCTATAGCTGACTGAAGTATCTACTGCGAACACAGTGATGAACCCTCCTATAACTCGATTGAGCCAGTGATCAATAGTGCGTGCGATCTTATCCTCTGATGCTTCCAATTTGAGCACCAATTCTGGAGTCCACACAATAGGCATGTCGAGTTTACACCTTCCTTGGCTATCTGCTAGCTTCGTGATCCACTCGTATAGCTCAGTAGGGAAAGATGCGAAGAAAATTTCATTTATCTCTGTGTATAAGTAGCAGTCTAACCACTCTTCTTTTGATAGTCGTGCATTCCTGTTTTCCTGCACCGCGAACTCGTGAATATTTCTATCTAACCAATCTTCAACTCCTTTCTTTGTTGGATTCCAGTGATATGACATCAGACATCTCTATGTAGATCCCGGTCCTGGCAACAGAACCATTTGTTGGCTTGTTGGGGCCTGACCTAGGTTTGAAGTTAATTATCCAAACAAATCCCTATACTACTGGCCCTTTCGGCAACAGTCCACGGAGTGCGGACTGAGGTCTCACTCGAAGTAGTATGGGGGGGTGCTAGAACTAGGTTTCCACACCCTTGAGATGTCTGAGGGGTTGATTTGGTCCAACTGCTAGTCCCTGCGTGTAGGTTGCTTTGCGCACTTCCCTGGCCTTCGCGCCCTAATACATTTTCCTTCTTGCAGCCCTAAACAGGTGTTGTGGGGCTTCCAGACTAATAGAGCAACGTTCTGCACTATTTCCCTAAATCACACCCAAGATCTTACTTGCCTTATTACACCAGTTAGTTATCTTTGCGTAAGTAGAAGCTTTGTGTTATATTTATTTATACAGTACATACATATAAGTTTGCATAACAAATAAACAGTAAAATTGCAAATTATACCCAATAACACATAAAGCAGGAAAAGATACATAAAAATGTGGTAAACTTCTCTTTATTAATTCTTCCCACGGTTACAAACTCGACCTGCCCTGCGCACTCAGCTACAGGGGTCCGTGCACTCAGCTGCGGACTACGGACTACTAAGCCTCTACGCACACAGCTGTAGAACCTTCTCCTACTCTACGACCCAAGACACACTTTACACTTCGACTCAAGCTCTTAGACTCATCATGCTTCTTTTCTATTCATTTCTCTTCGCTATCTTCTACACTTAGAGCCTCGCTCTATTTATACAATCCCATGGTCCGCAGACCATGGGTAGGTCTATCAAGCCGACATTACATTACAAAAACAAGGGCGGACAACCCTATGACTCTATTATGACTTCGCGCTCTGTGCCCACAAATCGCAGAGTCTTTACAAAGAACTTGGTCAAAACTTGGGCTTTAAGCCCCAAAACATGCCTTGGGGGGATTCCATGCCCAACAAGACCCATCAAGCCAACCAATGGTTCCATTTCTAGGACCAAGATCTGTCTGAGGAATGTGTGATGTCGAATAAATGGTTCCCAACTAAGAAAGAAATCGAGAAGTGGATAAATTGGAAGCTGCACAAATTTGTAGCTCAGGAAAATAGGAATCTGCATCTATCAAAGGATGAGTGGTTGAATAGATATTTATATACAAATGAGCATGAAATTTTATTCTGTTCTTTTCCATGCGAATTACACCAATGGTTATCAAAATTGGCAGATAGTGAGGGTACGTGGAAGTTGGACAACCCTATTATGTGGACTGTAGAGTTGGTAAGGCATCTGGAAGCTTCCGAAAACAAGATCGTGAGGGTTGTTGATTATTGGATCGATAGAATTTTGGGCATATTCATCACTAAGTTCACAATCGATACATCTGTAGGCTATATCAAAGTTGAACAATGATTCTTCAAAGGACCAAGAGGTAAGTATCTGAAATCCTTGAAGACTTGATTAAAATGCTATTGTGCAAGAAAAGGGTTATTCCATTACATTAATGTTTAGAAGAGATCTGACGAGAGGTATGAAAAGTGGAAAAACGTTCAGAAGAGACCTAGATTCAAGCGCTGAGCACAGTCCTCTGTTGCGAGCATCTGATAGTGACGAGGAAATTAGTGTTCTGAGGACACCTCGGGGTGTGCTACAAGCAGTAAGATAGGGTATCTCAAGGATACCAAATCCATCCACTTCACTTTGTAGGTTTTAACCCCATACAAAAATTACCTACATACGAATTCTAAAACACAGAAAGTAAACAATGTGAGAGCATAACACATAAAACACATATACACAAAGATTTTCCCCTAGATCCCAAGATCGGGACTACCAGCTTGATTTTTCATTATGTTCCTTTCAATGTTACAATACATATTTATACATGCCGAAGCATCCAATATCATGGACTGAAAACCATCGCGTCCAAAACCATTTACATAAAACCTTCGCATCCAAAACCATGTGCAAAAAATCATGCACAAAACCATAGGTAACTCCGCCCAACCTAATATAGGGTCAAAAAACAAAATTTTCCAAGGAGCTACCCCAAACCCCATATAGTGGGGTTACCTACTATTATCACTGAAAATTCTGTTGCCAAAAAATTTAGCCTAGCTTAAAGACAGGGTGTTTTTGCAGCGCATAAATCCGTTAGCAGTTTCGCAGCGCCATCTGTTTTAGTGATTTCGTAGCGAAAACACTGACCTTGCACTGGCTGCGCTACGAAATTGGTGGAGCTATCCAGGATACTGTAGAATTAGAAACAAAACAAAATGATAAAAGCCACTTAAGCAATGCGAGACACGATGAAACTGCTGTGTGGCCACAATGTTGAGTTGAGGAGCAAGGACAGTAGAAATGTCATCAACAAAGAAAATATTTTAATTGCTAAGAATGATGAGAAAGGCAATGTAAGGAATGCAGTTGAAGCCGCTTCAATGTTTGCTGGCTTTAAGATTGTCCCAGAAACTAACTATGACATGCAAAATCTGGGTGAAACAGAGACTGTTTGTATTTCAAATAATGGACCTGTTGATGTCATTAGTATGAATGGTGGATTTGTTTCTTTCTTGAATAAGTGGGAGCAGGTTCATGAATCTTGTTTTGATCTGCATTTCAGTAATGTAAATGAGAGGGATTCATCAGCAATGTTTGAAGTCCAAGGTTTGGCCGTTTGCTGGGAAAATTTTCCGATGAACGCTAGAGCAGAGAGGCAGTTAATCATGTTCAAGTTATTGTGGCGCCTTTATAGCTGCCAGATGTTCAAAAGTTGCCACACGCTAAATTGCGCATGCATGCATTGAATTTAAAAAAAAAAAGGCATCTTGACACGGCAGGCTATGTCGGTAAAAACATGTTTATTTGGCGTTGAGCTTCTCAAAAGTCGAATTGCTGCTTTGTTTGTGGCTGTGGGATATTAAATCTTGATGTAAAATATACAGAGTGGTGGCAGTTGTTCGATAGTATGGTGAATCTATATCTCTGCTCGGCGCTCTCCACGATTCACTTGCAGAGCTTGGCAATCTTAAGCTTCAACGTTTACCTGAGAAGTACAATGGGTTAGTTTTGACTCTTATGGAATCAATTTCAAGTTTAATTGTTCTGGGAAACAGTTCGGAATTTGGAAAAGCGGTGCTATGGCTCGAGGACCTGAGTATGAGGCAGCAGCATTGTGTGTTGTTTGTAAATTATGGAGCATGCGGAGTCCTTTGGATTTGATGGGAACCACGCTGTATGTACTAACTGGAGAATGGATTGAATGTTCATCTGGAATTGGTGCTGGTGTTGATTCGTTTTATGAATACCTCTTAAAAGCTTACATACCTTTTGGAAGGAACGAGTATTGGAATACGTTCCACTCAGCATATATTGCTGTACAGAAGCATTTTCGACATGGTCCATGGTATCATGAAGCAGATGCGTTCTTGCAACTCTGTTATACAAGGGAAAACAACTTGTCTTCACACAAACGGATTCTTGATGAAATTGCTCAACATTTACTTAGCGATTCTATGCTGTCAGCATCATGTGATGAACAATCTTTTGTGGTAAAGGTATCCATGTATGATGCGCTGAAGAAGCGGAGGTAAGAACAAGATGAAGGGCACTTGCTAGAAGCAGCAGAGGCATATAAGAAGGCTCTTGTAGTGGATCCTACATACAAGCTTGCTGCGGAGTACTTGGCAATTGTCTTGACAGACCTTGAGACCAGTTTGAAACTTGCAGGAAATGTCCATGAAGGAATTCAGAAGTACTCTGAAGCTCTAAAAGCAGATAGCCGCTATGTTATTGCTTAGTATAATTTGGGGGTGGTTTATTCAGAAATGATGCAATATGATATGGCACTTAATTGCTATGAAAAAGCTGCATTGCAAAGGCCTATGTATGCTGAAGCATATCGCAACATGGGTGTGATGTATAAGAACCGTGGAGATGTGGATGCAGCTATTGCGTGTTATGAGAGGTGTTTGACTGTATCTCCAAATTTTGAAATTGCTAAGAATAACATGACTATAGCCCTTACAGACCTTGGTACAAAGGTGAAGCGTGAAGGAGATATACATCAGGGTATAGCTCATTACAAGAAGGCATTGCTTTATAATTGGCACTATGCAGATGCTATGTATAATCTTGGTGTCGTATATGGTGAATTACTAAAATTTGACATGGCAATTGTGATGTATGAGCTCGCCCTGCACTTCAATCCACATTGTGCGGAAGCATGCAATAATTTAGGAGTCATTTATAAAGACAGGGATAATCTTGACAAAGCTGTGGAGTGCTACCAGATGGCTTTGTCGATCAAACATAGTTTTTCACAGTCTCTTAATAATCTTGGTGTGGTCTACACTGTCCAGGGTAAAATGGATGCTGCTGCAAGCATGATTGAAAAGGCTATAATGGAAAATCCTGCATATGCAGAAGATTATAATAATCTAGGGGTTTTGCACAGGGATACAGGTAATATCATGCTTGCGATAGAGGCATATGAGCGGTGTTTGAAAATTGATCCAGACTCTCGGAATGCTGGTCAAAATCGCTTGCTGGCCATGAACTACATTTATGAGGGCGAAGATGTTAAGCTTTATATTGCACACAGGGAATGGGGCTGGAAGACGTTATTTAACTCACATGCTTTCTGATTGTTATGGCATTAAGGATATAGTACTAATGGAGTGCAGGTTATATAAGTTCGAGGCTGATCGAAGTTTGAAACAGACAGAGGCTATTAATTTGGAGCAAATTCAAGACACAACACTCATTCCAATACTGAAATTATCTCAGCTCTCAGGTCATATATATCTCTTATCAAATAAGAGAAGTAGATGAGGACCAGGGACCATTAAAAGTACAGTAGAGTTTATTATGCATATCACAAGACTGTGTTTTTGAAATCACACAGCAGTTTCGTAGCGCGCTACGAAACTGCTGTAGGTGATGATTTTAAGCGCAGAGCAGCTAGTGTGATACTGTGAGCGGGAGTTGAGGAAGAGAAACACCTGTCTATCAATACCACCTACAGCACATCAGAAACATGACAGCATTTCATACCTGGGGTTATTAAAAGAGCTGAGACATGTTGCTGAACTTTCGGAGAATGTTGGGAGACAGAGACCGTTAAAATAGGAGCACATCTTTTGGTCAATTAATGAGCCATCAGCGCTTTCAAGCATCCAAAGTCAGCATTCATTGCATTCGTAGCTCAGCCATCTCAGCCTAACTGAAGGAGGACAGCTGTCAAAGGTCCGAGAAGAATCAAGCATACGAGGAGAATGGAATTAGTGTTTTAGTTTGATTAGGATTGTGTGCAATTACAGTTCAGCACTTTGTAATTAATGCATTAGTTAAATAGCATGTAGGAGTAGTTAATAGGGCCTTCGAGCTCCCTCTAGAAAGGGAGGAATGTATTCCTATAAATGGATGAAATTAGGATGTAATAGGGGTTGGAGATTTTATACAAAAACAGAGTTTATTTGGGCCAATGTAAAGACTTATTACAGTAATAGTAAAACAGTGGTTGTTTCTTCTCAAGATTCTCAATGGATTGTATTGTTCAAATGTGATAGTGTTTTATTTTCTTAATGTTCTTTTACAGCCTTGTTATAGCACAATCACTCAGAATTCATATCTTATGCTCTGACTTCCTGTGTGTTTGGCAAGCTGTGGTTTTTGTGAAGTATGTTTGAACATTTAATGCAAAGAGCCTTGACTTCCATGAAATGACTGTGCTTTGTTTACTAAAGGTGTGAGACTCCATAGCCCAATGAAGACTAATTTGATATGTGTCCAACCAGCTTTGTTTTCATGAATGTGTGAAGAGTTAGCCATCTGTTGTTGTGATTGATTTTTATCAAAATTCTGTGAGAGAGCCCTCTCTGACCAAAGAGGCTAATCTTTGGTCTAAAGTCTGGTTGAAAGAGTTACATGAAATCTTGCTTGGCTGCAGCCCTTAGTACTGATTTTGTGATAACACCTACACCCCTCAAACCCCCTGTGACCCCCCCTGCTACGCAATCGATGCAACGAAGGGGGGGCTCCGCCCCCCTTCTAACCCCCCAGTTAACAATGTGGGCTAGTTGTGGAAATAATATAACACAACCCAACACACTTCCACCATCACCTCCGCCTCATACACCTACACCTCCACCTCCACCTCCATAATTCAATATGGCCAACGCGATGAAGATGCCAATATTTATAGGTCTAGGGACATAAGACCCTAAACAATTTTGGTTTGTAGCAGATGGTGTGTGGAAGTCACAGTAGGTTGCAGATGATGATTTGAAAAAAGTTTAGTTGGTTACGACACTGCAGGATAGAGCACTAAGTTGGTATATTAAGTATTGTTCGAGTCATCCAAATGTAAAACTAGACGAGACAAAGCATGTGCTCAATAATGAATTCAAGAAGCCTAAGTCACAGGCCTAGTTAGTGACAGAGGTCAAAGAGATCCAACAGAAGGTGAATGAGTCCACGTGGGACTTTGACCAGAGGTTGAAATGTTTTTTGCAGTAGGCTAATATGTAGATCACAGATGATCAACATAGGGATTGGTACATTTCTTTGTTGTTACCTCACCTAAGATTACCATTGTCACAACAGAAAATTGGCACACAAGTTGAGGCATTAGAGAATTCTATGAGATTGGAAGCTTCACCCATTTAGAATACGAATCTGGGAGTGCACCAAATTCAATCACAACTTGCTAGCCTGCATATGGAGTTACATAGCCTAAAGAAGTTAAAGGAAGCCCATAATGAGGTTCGTGCAGAAGTTTGGTGCTCGAAATGCAAAGGTCATGGTCACGATAAGGGCCATTTCCCAGTTTATTAGAATTATCTTATTAGGGGACGCCTTGTCCCTCTGAAGCCGGAAAATACCACTAATTCAAGCATGAGAGTAGCACTATGGTGCGCTATTTGTTAGGTTACATGACAACACACGACAGATAATCGTCATTTATTATAGAAGTTTTTACAGACCCCCCAACAATTGTTTTTTAATTTTTGTCAATCTGTACATCATGATGAGTGTCATTGTCGAAGTTACGAATTAATGACAGATAGAACCCCTACGTATAGGATCCAGGCAAAAACTTGTCCTCAAGATGAAGGCACAACTGCGGTGCATGGAGGATTCTAAGGCCGTGGAAGAGGGTGAGGAGGAGGAGCTGGAAGGAGTTGTGGTCAGATCATTTGTTATAGTTGTGGGGAAGCAGGCCATTTTGCACGAGATTGTCAGATACGTACACACCCTTCCTATCAATATTTTTGACAATTTGACCATGTTATAAGAGATTTCCCAGTGCTTATTTCATAGATGCAAGAAAATAAGATTCAAACCTAGTAGCCTATGCAGAACATCCAGATGATGAGGTCAGAGCCTCGCAAAGATGGGCCTAGTGTCAATATTGTTACATGAAGCGGTATAGCTACTAGAGAAGATAAGGGGAAATAACCAAAATCCAACCTGTGGGTTTGAAAGGCTGCTAATAAGGGGACGGGACTCAATGTAAGTAAGATGAAGGAAATGTCTAGGGAAGTAAAGAGGAGCTTCATGGATGAAGGATTTTCTACATCAATGACTCAAAATATTGGAAAGACTAAAGAGACCAATACTGCGCAGGAGACAAACCCGTCATTATTAGCCTCATTTTTTAAAACATGTATGGAACTCCTAAGGGATAAGAAGGAGGTAGAAGGACTGCAAGAATTGATTGATAATTTCACTGGTAAGAACAATCCTATACCAGAATAGCGTACAGTACACAAGGTGGGCGAAATCAAGAAGAGAATTGGTCGTGAAATGAGGTTGACTGTGCAGATTGGAGAATATGAAATGGACCAGGTAATTCTCAATTTAGGGTTTGATGCAAATTTTCTGCCAAAGAAAACTTGGGAAAGAATGGGAAGACCAGCACTAAAGTGGTCCCCAATCTAGCTGAGGATGGGCAATCAATAGAATAATATTCCTATGGGGTGCCTACATGGAGTGATTGTGGATATTGAAGGGGCGTGCACCATAGCTAACTTTGAAGTGATCGAAATCGTGGACGATAGTAACCCATATCCAGCACTTCTTGGAATTGATTGGGCCTTTGATATTAATGCGGTCATCAATATAAATAAGCATAGTATGACATTTGAAAAGAAATAACTAAGGGTGATTGTGATGTTGGATCCGGCCGAAGGTGCGCGATATATTGAACCAGCCCGTGATTATGAGGAGGATGATGACATTGAGTATATTTATCAGTAGACTGCGTGAGATGAAGATTAGATCAACCCTATGGTGGATGGACGAATCATCTGAGAGAAGGAAAACTCTTGTAATTCAGATTCAGATGAGGAGCTCGAACACTGGCAAAACCAATTGCATGAAGTATCATCGTTGCGCTACAACAGGCTTACCAAATCATTACGATGTATATCCACCGAGGTACGCAATTTACCATATTATGATGGTTTAGAGGATGTCAATTTATTTCTGGATAAATTTGAAAGGGATGTACCAGAGGAACATTGGTTCCAAGTGCTAGACATTACACTGTGAGCTACGCTTGCCTGTTGGTGGGGCACACATAAGAACAGTTTTACAGATTGGAAGGAGTATAGAAGAATGATGAAGTTGAGGTTTGGGTACGCTAATACCCACATTACAGAGAAATACACAGGGAAGGACGATTCGCGCAAGCACTTAGCTCATTGGACAAAGGCATGGGGAGAAGAACTGCAGCCGGAGTGGGTTCATATATTCTGCCACACGTTGGATACAATCTCAATGAACTAGTATCTGGAAACGGAGTTGCGACATGGAACCGTAGAATGGGATATTTTGAAAGAATTTTTTTTGCTAACTTTTAGCTTTGAAGATGGGTTTGAATGTATAGATGAAGCACTGCAAGAGATTAAGGTTGCTATATTCAGAATGCCTGAAGAACCGGTTGAATGGGTACAGCTAGATTGGGGAACACAGCTGTGTCATGCGCTCGAATGCTACAATGTGACAATGGAAGATGGCGAAGAAGATCCCAGGAACATCCACATTACTGAGTCTAAAGGACAACACGAAGTCGAGGGACCTAAGGTAGAAATCCCTGATATATTAGAGCCCTTAAAGACCAAGTGGGTTAATATTGGATCAGAAGCGCAACTGAAGTTTGTGAACATAGGATGAAGATATAGTAGATAAGGTCACAGAGCTATTGCGAGAGTATCAGGACTTGTTTCCACCAAGTTCTCTGATCTAAAAGGGATAGTAGGGGATCTAGGAGTCATGAAGATCACATTGAAGCCAAATGAAAAGCCAGTGAAACAACGCCCCTACCGATTAAATCCCAAGTATAAGGAAAAAGTGCGCAAGGAGTTGGATAAAATACTCAAAGCCGGGATCATTGAACCTATAGAAGAATCAGACTGGGTTAGTCCCATGGTGGTTCAAGAAAATAAGACAGAGGGTGAAATTCAAATATGCGTAGACTTAAGGAAGTTGAATGACACATGTGTCCATGATCCATTCCCTATGCCATTCATGGATGAGGTCCTGGAGAATGTTGGAGGACAAGAAGCCTATTCATTCAATGATGGATTTTTAGGGTACCATCAGATCAAGATTATACCTAAGGATCAGAGTAAGACTACCTTCGCCATTGAATGGGGTTTTTTTCAGTATACAGTGATGCCTTTCAGGCTTAAGAATGCCCCTACAATTTTTTCGAGGGTGGTGTTATCACCTAGAACTACAGTTCATGTACATAAGGTTGTCCCAAACAACAAAATTTTTCATTGTCAAAAAATGTGTGTCTAGTGGTTATGATCCTATGTGTGTCACTTAGGGATTATGATTTAAAAAGGTATTGTTGTGAATCATTGCAAAAAACCGTTAATCATCCTCTATCATATTTGGTTAAGGCATGTCTTGTCTTGTTTGCGTCATTTGTCCTTTGCGCAGTTTCGCAGCGCAGTCTGATTGGCCAATTTGGCAGCGAAATGATGTTTCCGCCTTTTCGTAGCGTCTCATTTACCAGCCATTTCGTAGCGCTTTTTGTTAATTCATTACTGTCTGCGCTACGAAATCGGGGTTTCGGGATTTTGCAGCGCGTTTTCTTGAAATGTCAAGTCTGGGGGAATGAGTCATTAGGTCCGTCCATATATTGTCAGTTAATATCCTCTCCAGGTCATTATGAGTCATCATCCCGCCATAAGATTCAGAACCACGCGCATAAACATCATTCAAAGTGATTTTATGATGTATGGTAGTGTCATGTTATGGTTATTAGTGCGTAAACTGGATTGTTTGTATGACAAGACTATTGAAGCGCAAAGGAGCCCGAGTTTTCATTTAAAAGGACCTGAATTGCAAGCGAGCCTGCATTCCAAAGTTCGAAGTCTCCGTTTGAATTGAAGCTGCTGTTTGTTCTCTGTTCGAAAGTTTTCAAAGTAAAATGGAAAGGAGGGAGCATCGATCCGGTAGGTGCCACAGAACAGAACCAGTGGGGCTGGATCTTACATTAAGGGATGAAGGAGTAGCAAAAGCGTTTAGAGAGGCTGGTTGCTGGAGGTTTTGCGAGAAGTTGCAGGGAGGGCACGCAGAGGTGACAAAGGCATTTGCATTGAATTTTACTGGTTTAAACTCTAAGGTGTCAATGCTAGAATTCCCTGTGTCTCCAGAAGCTATTTCTCAGGTGACTGAGATTCCTAGAGGTGGACATGAATGGTTCAAAAATTTTAAATTCGACATGAGCCCCTGTAAGGAATTTTTGAAGGAACCTTATGTAAACGAGGATCTCACGAAAGCTGTGCCAAGGAGTTACGTGAAAGAACATTTTGCCCTGCTCCTCACATGCATCCAAAAGTATTTAACATGCGAAGGGAGGTATAACAAAGTGTACTCATATCATTTTAAGCTTTTGTTACATTTCACAGGCAAAGCATCGATTGATATCCCTTTCTATTTATTCAGAAGCCTAAGTAAAATGTGTGATAAAATTCAGTTGAAAAAAGATGACTGTGAAACATCACTGTTCCATCATGGTTTGGTGAAGTTGTTAGTGTTAGATGGTTTGCAGAAGATTGGTAAAGATTGGGACTCCTTTATTTTTATGGCGGGTTTTCAGAGCAAGACGGGCCTTACTCCATTGCCTGTTAGGGAAAGGGAGAAAACAATTGAAGAACCTACTCTGGCTGAGATCAGGAAGGAGGTGAAAGATCTAAAGAAGTCCAAAACCAAGTTGAAGAAACCAGTCAAGCCTGTGGTGATCAAGGAGACACCTAAATCATCATCAAAAGAGAAGGTCAAACAGAAGAAGGATGCACCTGCACCAAGTGAAGTTGAAAAGGGATCAAGAGTAAAAACCAGAGGTCAGTTGAGCAAGGAGAAGGGTAAGTCAATTGCTGTTGAAGAGAGTCCTGTGTCAAAAGCTAGTTTAACTGATTTACTTGAAGCAATTGAACTTGAACAAGATCAGTCAGTGCAGATTGAGCCAATGGAGCTTGAGCAGGACCAGCCAGTGCAACCAATGCACATTGACTTAACCCAATCTTCACCAGAGAGCATGAAGAAATCAAAGGCTTCGAAAAGGTTACGGTTTGAGGAGCCAAGTGAAGAATATGTGTTTAAACCAAGGAGGCCAATTACAAGAAGACAAATGAAAGAGGCCGAGAAAGTGCATAAAGAGGAGGCAGCTGTAAAAATGCCTAGTACAGAGTTTATTGAAATTTTGACTAAAACAGTGCATGCAGCCAAGAGTAAAGACAAAGGTAAAAAGGTTATTATTAGCCAAGGAGGGAATGTCATAGCTATCAAGAACCAGGCAGGAAAGACCCAGGAAGAGGTGCCTCAGACCAAGAGTTTTTCTAGAGAACGTGCAATGAGATATGCTAGTTATAGAAGGGCTGTATTAAAAGGCAGCACAAGTCTACTGAAGCAAGCTGGCTCAGGGTCTGATGTATTTTCATGGATGATACCAGCACTTAAACAAGCAAAACACGTGAGAAAGCTGAACATGTGTCTGAGATCAGAAAATAAGGCTTTGAAGGAAGAGGTTAGCAGTTTGAAGAAGAAGCTAGGTAAACTAGCTCACTGACTTAAGAGGAAAGGTACTTTTCAAAGTTTTGATAAATTTTGGTTCAAATTCTATCATTTTGAAGTTATTTAGGTCCCTAGCACCTGTATAAAATGTCTGAAGGAATCATGAGTTTAAGCAGAAAGCGCTGCAAAATAAATATGTTTTGTTTTGACAAAAACAGTAGTTTCGTAGCGCGCTACGAAACTACTGTAGAACGCTGTTTTATAAGAAAACAATGAAATTTGATGATGGGGTCAGCGAATTTTGAAAGGAATGCCTCGAGGACCGGAGGGAGATTATACATGGATATCATAGCAGCTCAAATAGTGACAGGTGTGAGTTTTGAAGAAAAAGTGAAATATTTTGTTTTTTGCTAAAGTGTTCTTAAAGGCACTTTATGTCCGAATTATTAGGGTTCTGGTAGGGTTACCGAGATTGTTAGTTAGCACACCTGTTCAGTCCACAAGGCATCCAGATCATGAGGCAGATGGTGTTATGCGTTATTATTGAAGGATTAAGAGCTTGGGGTGTGGCTTTTAAATGGTGAAGAAGAATGGAAGACAGGGACCGTGAAAATAGGGTGTTCATGTTTACTAATTAATAAGCCATCTTTACAGCTAGCACCCGAAGGCCAGCTCATTCAGTGAATGTTCCTCAATATATCTCAGCCATAACAGAAATTGTACAGCTGTCAAGGATCCAAGGAGAATCATGCACACGAGAAGATAGAGTTGGGCTTTCAATGTAATTAGGATTCTCTGCATTTACAGCACAATACCTTATGTATTTAATAAGTTTGTTTTGAAATAGATAAGGTTAATTAATGGTAGATCATCGAGCTCTCCCCTCATGCTTGTTGAGGAGACTCAAGATAGTTTTAGTTTTGGTTTTCCTATATATAGTGAAAACTCTGATGTATGTAGGGTTGGAGATTTATGAAAAAACAGAGTTTTTATCAGCTTATGTAAAAAGACTTTTTGACAGTAATATAAGGATTACTTTTTCTTCCCAAGATTCATCATGTGTTCAATGCTCAGAATATGTGTGGTTTTGTCATTATCCTTTATATATTTTACAGCTCACTAAATATGCAATCACTCTGAATTCACCTAGTGCTCAGACTTCCTGTGTATATTTATGAGTTGAGGTTCTTTTTGAGAGATGTTTTGAGTGTTAAACATTATATGCCTTGGCTTCTATGATTGAGTGGTTTATAGTTTACTGCAGAAGTATTTGACTCCATGAGCCCAATGGAAGAGATGTTATTTTGTTGTTCCAACCAGCTTGTTTTCATAAAATGTTTGAAGAGTTAGCCATCTTTTCTTGTTAATAATTCCTATTACAAATCTGTGAGAGAGCCCTCTCTGACTAAGGAGGCTAACCTTAGTCTAAAGCCTGGTCTGAAGTAGTTACATAAAATCTAACTGGTAGCAGCCATCAGTACACGATTTTGTGATAACAGGTGGTAATTGTAGATTTCAAGGAATTTATCCATAAGTTCTTGGAGGTTTACTTCGATGATTGAACAGTGTTCGGGTTAGTAAAGAGACATGTTTCTTTCTGCGCCTCATGTTGGATACTTGTAGAAAGCATCAAATAACCCTTAATTTGAAGAAATGCATATTTTGCATACCCTACAGGATACTCTTGGGCCAAGTTGTTTGCAAGCAGGGATTGATGGTAGGTCCTGCCAAAATTGTAGTAATCATCAATTTGGAAGCCCCGAAGAATGTTAAACTACTCACAACATTGGGCCATATGGGATATTATAGGAAATTCATCAAAGTCTATGCACAAATCACTGCACCCATAGAGAAATTGTTGAAAAAGGATGCGACATTTTTTTGGGACGAATATTTCCAAAAGAGTTTGTACATTTTGAAGGAGAAAATGGTCACCACCATTTTAGTGTTCCCCAATTGGAAGAAGGAGTTCCATGTTCATGTAGATGCTTCCTGTATCATGCTAGGAGTTGTGCTGACCCAACCAGGCGAAGGAGATATTGACCATCCAATAGCATTTACAAGTAGAAAGTTGTCAAAGGTGGAAAAGAACTATTCAACCACAGAGCACGAAGGTTTGGCAATGGTATATGCGCTACAGAAATTCAAGAACTATTTGTTGGGTGCACACTTCAAGATGTATACCGATCATTCTACTCTAAAATACTTGGTCAACAAGCCTGCGTTAGGGGGGAATATTTGCAGATGGTTGTTGTTGTTCCAGGAATACGATTTCCAAGTATTTGTAAATCCACAACACCTGAATGTTGGTCCAGATCACCTATCGTGAATTGAGAATGGAGATGATTCTGTGAACCTGGATGAAGGGTTGCCTGATGCGTAGCTCTTCGTTGTTCGTGTCGTAGATGAACATTTTGTAGATATAATTCAATACTTGTCTATAGGTATAGCTCCTAAACGATATTCAACACAAAAAAAGAAGGAATTAGTGGTCTGAGCTCCATATTTCTCTGTGATCCCTGGACATTTATATAAAATGGGATCTTATGAGATGTAGGAATGTTCCAGAGTAAGAGAGGAAAAGTTATCCTTCCAGAAGCACATGAAGGAATAACAAGAGGACATTATGTAGGAAGAGAAACTGTGCAGAAGATCCTACATGCAGGACTTTGTTGGCCAACTGTGCATAAGGACTCCAAATCTTATTACAGGGTGTGCGATGTTTATCAGAGGATGGGGAGACCGTTGCGAAGAGATGAATTGCCACTAAATCCGCAAGTAACATTGCAATAATTTGATAAGCGGGCAATAGATTTTCTGGGACCAATACAACCAATGGGAAAGAAGATAGGGACCAGGTATATCATTACCATGACTGAATACTTAACCAGGTGGGCGGAGGCACGGCCTGTAAAATATTGTATCACTACTACTACTACGAAGTTTATTTTTGAGTATATCTTGTCTTAATTCGGCTACCTTAAGATTTTGATGAGTGATATGGGCATGCACTTTTTAAATGAAACAATTGTTGCATTGCTCAAGGAATTCCATGTATATCATCAAAAGAGTATGCCTTATCACCCTCAAGTGAATGGCATAGTAGAAGCCTTCAACAAAATTTTGGAAAGCGCTTTCATGAATATTTGCAACGTGAAGCAAAATGACTGGGATGTACGCATACCAGTGATTCTATGGGCATATAAGACTACCTGCAAGAAGTTGATAGGAAAAACATCATTTAGACTGGTATATGGGAATAGGTTGTAATTCCCATGGAGTACATAGTGCCAATTTTACAGATTGCAACAATTATGAACATGAATGGTCACAATACCATGGAAGAACGGCTCGTGCAACTCATTGAATTAGAGGAGTATCGCTTCTTGTCGGGATTTCATCAGCAGGTGAAAAAGGACCATGAAAAGGCATGGCATGATCGCCATATCAAACAGTGAACTTTCAAGATCAAAGATTTAGTGTTGCTATATGACAGTAAGTTCACAAAGTTCCGAGGAAGATTTTAGATGCATTGGTTGGAACCCTATGTTGTGAAAGAAATTACAGATGAAGGCACAGTTTAGCTTGTGAAGCTGAATGGGGAATTATTTTCAAGTAAAGTAAATGGGAGTCACTTGAAGTTGTACAGGGGTGATCCCACCCCTTTGCAATGACTATATGATTTTGGGGTAGTCTTAGTGCTCCGGGCAGCTACAAGGAAGTACAGGACTTTAAACTAATCTACATGAAAGATAAAAACGCAAAGTGAATGGGTTGCACGAAAAGTCGAAGGATGGCGCCGAGGGGAGTTGCATTGAAGGAGTTGTGCTAGATAGGTGGACCCTGTGCAACCTGGCCAAAAAGTCACTGTTGGAAGCACTATAGATGATTGGATGAATAATTTTCCATTGAAAGGAGCGAGAGGGAGAATTTATGGAGCATATCTTTGGAAATCTACCACCAAATGTGCATTAATGACCAGGAATTGGAGGGAATGGTTGGATTTGAATTCAAATTGGTCTATAAATATGACATACTGCTCCACATTCGAACACTTTTCTTCCTGAGAGTTTGCCTTAAGATTTTTCGCTTTGATTTGTGCCAAGAACAATGCCATATGTTTGAGCTAGATTGGGAGGAACTGCTTTCATGACCAGAGTTAGCAAACTTACCTGAGTACTTCCATTAGAGCTTCATTGAGAGAATGACTGAAACTCACCCAGAGACAGAGCCAACCCCATCTGACGCAGTGCCAACTGAACCTATATCTACTGGATTTCCTACTACCATGCCTAGGTCGCCAAGGCCTAAGTCGTCTCCTTCTACAAATCAGAAGAAGCCTCAGTAAGTGTCAGTGCAGAAATCGTCGACGAAAAACCCAACAGAAATCTGCTAGAAAGGAAAAATGGATAAGTCTAAGCAATCGATGGAGCCACTGGATCTAGGTGTGGAATAACTGCACAGAGGAATAGAATAAGTTGATGCAGAAGAGGTTGAACCCATAACTCGGTTGTCGAAGTACATACCACCTAGAAAACCCTCAACAAAGGTGCCCAAAGATCCAGATGATGCGAAGTTCATGGTCTCTACACCTTTACTACCAAGAATTTTTTGTTTGAGGGTCTGTTGTTGGGTCGAATACCAAATCTAAAAATGGAGGATTGGGACCTTGGGGACCATGAGAAATTTCCTCAATTAGCGATGATTAAGTACCTCAAAAAGTTCTACTACAAGGATTCGGGCATTACGTGCCTTGAATCAATGAACTAGGTGGCTAGCCTTGGGGGAGCGGAGCTCCTAAACATGTTGTGGGTGCCACACTTCAATTACACCAATATTAACACCATTTGTGTGTGCCAACTGCTGACACTAGTGCACGATGGGTGTCTCTGGCTAGGAGAACCCATCCCAATCATAAACATGTTGATCCACCAAATCACCCAGTTGCCATCCCAAAGAATAGACCCTGTGGAGGCTTTCGTCGAAAAGTTGCATGAAAAAAAGTTAGTGGACCAAATGAAGGGAGATTTTTTTTTGTTGAAAAAGTCGCGAGGATACTCTATTCAGACTATATCAGATGGCGTGGTGTAGTTTAATGCATAGATCTTGTTCGAGAAGATCATGAGAAAATTTCACATCGATGAAGTACCGATGTCAATCATTTCTTTGGCTGCGTAGTACGTGAAAGGGGTCTAATATAATTGGGTTGAATATCTTTGTAAGGAGTTTTTGGAGGACTGCAGGGAATCCTAGGATGAGGGCAAGGAATTTCACTACGCCTGGTTGTTATTGTTGATTGCTTTAGTGGCATGGAGGATGCCCAAAGAGAGCCAATTCCCTTAGCAAGACTCGGACCTACCGGAGACAGCAAAGTTCACTTCACTGTGGGCTACTAAAGACCCCACACACATAACGAAGACCAAAATGTTTTGGGTGTTGTTCTAGATGGAACTTTGAACAACGATCAGCTAGCGGCCAATGCTCTCACCCACTTTGCATGCACAATACACCAGCATCATTGATTTCAAGGAAGATTTCTACAATCTACACTTTCGCACAAAGAAAGATGCCCAGGGCATATGGCACAAGTTCCCTACTTGGTTGCCAAGGAAGACATAGTAGGGGTCATCATCAATTGGCCAAGTGATTGCCTCACCCCTTTTGATGTCAGTGCAGGTATCATCACGGATTTTGAAGGTTTAGCAGCGCAGACCATGGCAACAGAAAAGAAGAAGGAGGCTCAGAAAGCTGTTGCTCGAGAAAAGATTGCGCAAAAGAAAGCAGCTTCTGCGAGGGAGAAAGAAGTTGTTGAAGTGGCATCCAAGGACAAAGAAGCAGCGTGGGAAAACACTACGTCCCAAGCTACTATCGACGTCAAAGAGTCAGATCCCGAGCAATCACAATGGAGGAAGAGACCAACGTGGAAGAAGAAGGGGGCATGGAGTTGGGGCCCCCCTTCATGGTTAAGAAAAGGAAGAAGAGGACTTCCAAAGGGCAGCGCAAGAAACAAAAGTTTGACAAATCAACGGGCACGAAGCCTTTGTTCCTCATAGAGGGGGACTTGGATGAAATTGGGGATGTGGTTCGCGATGCAACAACGGACCTCATGAGCCACTTTGAATAGTAGTACCAGCAGTTTCTTAGTAAGGTATAGCATGGCCAATGGGATTTGTAGGTACAAACAAGTTTAATTCAAGCGAGTGTGGGACAGGTGAGTGGGAAGCAAGCGAGCCTGAATCAAGTGAGTGGGTCAGTTTTGGATGTTGAAATCACTGTGGATCTTCGTGCGATATCACTGCCAGAAGGGTCCCTGCGTGATGACTTAGCTAAAGGGCAGGTACAACTACTCTAGATGAAGAATCTGAGTCTGGATTTGGCCGCACTGCCCATTCAAACTCTACACGAGCTACACCAAGGGGTGTCAAATGAATTAAGGATACGAAAGAAACACGAATTATTGGTAATCAATTAGGTAAAGACTAACAACCAACAGACCTTTGAGGAGAAGGCATAGGCCCTCAAAGAAAAGGAGGAGGTTACAACACGTAGTCAGCAGCTGGAAGCAGTGATTTCACAGGCCTGCAGTGAGTTTCCAGAGCTCAAGAATCTAGCAGATGCAACCTCCGTGGAGAATATTCAAAAGCTGGCCACTACAGTCAAAGAGACTTAGGACGAAATTGGTCAAGTAAAGTTTGAGTTGCAGCTACAGATATCAGAGTTACAATTAAAGTTGCAGCCCACTAGTCCTCCAAAAGTTAGAGAGCAGCACAGATCTGCTATTAAAGAAGTCATGGCCACCTTGGAAGATACAGTCAAGGGCTACACTGAGCTATTTGAATAGCCCATGGAGTTATGGACCTCACTACAAGAGGATCCAACTCTGCAAAATATCGGTGCAGACATCAGGGAAAAGCATAGGCAGTTTGATGAAATCCAATCGATTGCATGGACCTTGGCACCAGTGCAAAGGTTCACTATATTGCAGGAAGGGAAGATCATCCATAATGAAATTGATGAGTTGCGTCACAAGGAAGCGATCATATATTCAAGGACATAGCCATGGGAAGATCAGGCCAGCCAATTGACTTTGTTAGTGCAGAGTAAGCTAAAATGGACACATCAAACTCAAGGACCATGGGCCTTATAGTTGAAGGCCCAACTACTAAAAAATTGGTCGAGGACATGCAACAAGCTACTACACAAGGAACAACCGACCTGCAAATTTTGAAGATTGAGTTCAGTGAGCTACAAGTGAAGATCGAGGTGCCACCAGTAGAGTGACTCAAGGACGAGTCACCAAATTGTGTTGGGGGCCTGTTGGGACAGGGTCCCCTGGGGTAGATTTTGTAACTAATTTTTTTAATTATGTAAAGTCTCCTCATTTTGAGAGAGAAGAGCGTGAAGGTCATAAGAGTCAAAGGGGATTTAGTCCCTTAGTTTGTTAGATGATAAGATGATTTGTGACCCACCCATGGTTCGTGAGCCATGGTATTGTAATGGAAAGAGTTATATAAATAAGTCTTAGCGAGTCATATAGAATTGAAGATCATTATATGGGAAAGTAGCCTGAGACAAGAACTTTTGTTTCTTATACGTAGGCAAAGGGGAAGGCTCATGTAGCTGTGTGCGTAGAGACCTTGGTAAGTCTGCAGGCTGAGTGCATGGACCCCTGCAGCTGTGTGCGTAGGGAAGAAGAGTCTGTAAAAGAAATATTATATCAATAAATATTGTTTTTGGAGATATACTTGTGTATCTGTACATGTATCTTTACTTATGCAATTTATGTGTACTCACTCTATTTTCTGTAATTATCTGAAGAAACACTTAATTGGTGCACGAAAGTAGTATATCTGATATTACACATGATGCTATGAATGTTTTAAGTATTTCGCGAAGGGTTAGATATTGTTTCTATAAGTTACTATGATTTCTACATTTAAAGGGTTAGGGTTCGTGAAGGTCGGGATAAAGCCCTAGAAGTAATAGAAACCCATCACACATATCTCTGGATCCTGGTTCTGTCATCCCCCAATACTACTTCGGGCGAGACTGCAACCTGCACTACGCAGGTTGTTGTTGAAAGGGCCAATAGTTTAGGGTTTTGTTGGTTGGCGCAGCTAACTTTGAACCTGGGTCAGGACCCATCAAGCCAAAACTTATTTTTTGGTTGAGTCTCAAATTAAGAAAAAAATTCTATGTATTGTTTACGCATCCAAAGAATCATGGTAAAGAATGAATTCTTGCATAAGGCCATGCTTTGATGGTCAAACATTCTATAACACAAGATAGTTGAAGATAGAGTGTAGTATTGTCTAGGGGAATTCTACATACTAGATGACTTGTGTATAAATCTATTTCTGAGAGTAACATACCCATTACTATTATAAAAAGGCCAAAAATATAAATTATTTTGTACAATTGATTCTATTTAATAAAAGAAATATGTTTTTCAACCTTTGTTATTTGGTTCTTTGGTTCTTTGGTTCTTCGGGATTTATTCTCTAGTTCTTATGTGCCATAAATTCATTTTTTTAAGGATAAACATCAAAGAAATCATTAATGGAAAAGCACCAAAGACTTTTCACATCACATCACGTAATCATCCTTTGCACTTGAAATAACTTAATAAATATTGTCACATCAAACAATAAATAATAGAAATCAACCTTGCAACATCAAGAAACTTTAACATTAACAACAAACTCATCAACTTGACTCATGTCCATGATCACTTGACATCAATGCCAACATTTACAACATTCTCCTCCTTTGGCATTGATGGAAACACTATGGTCATTGTACTTCTCTCTCTCATTTCCTAAGAATGATTTTCCTTATTTCTCCTACCAGCCTCATTTGTCCTGCCAAAACCTCCCCCTTTGACATCAATGGAAAGGGGTTTAGTATGTAAATATGAATAGTGTTTAGACTCTGCTACCAGATCATTGAGGTATTTTGAAAGTCAATAAATATTCAATCATCACCATCAACATTCTTCATGTATCGTTTCTCCATATATCTTTGTTTGTGAATTTGACAAGGATTATTTCCTTGTGAAATAAAAACCATCACTTAAAACAATCAACCTCTACATTTACGTTATTTAATTGTAATTATTTGCAGGCTTCAATGTGAAATATCTTTCAAATGTTTGATAGCATTCCACAATTAAAATTGGTATGGAATTATAAACCCTATTCTTGTTATATGAGAATACCACCATACTTGTGTTCATCATTGTTATAGGAGGACTATGAGAATGTATATCATTGATGTGCTCCAAAAAGGGGGGATTTGAAGCATCGACACTAGAGACAGAATTTTACCTACCAATTGATTTTTAGTTATGATTTGGTGTTCATTATGCTATTGTCATTGACTAGAAAAGAGGACCATCTTCAACTAAACTTCAACTAGATTACAACTATACTCCAAAATTTGAAATCGTGTTCGAACATTTTTTAATAATTATGAATTCAGACCATACTCCATTTCTCAGACGACATCATGAAAAAAATTCTACACACTTATCAAAATAATCATTAAATTTTCAAATTGTATGAACAAGGTGAATATTTGAGTATTTCTCTGGTGTTCTCAATTGTTCTGGAAGTGTTCCGGTGTTCAATGTATTTCCTCTTTGATATCTCCAATGCATATTTTTTATAATCCTAATTTTCTTCTCCTATGTCTTGATATACTTGTAGGTGATTAAGATCATGTCTTGTTTGTTACATCCACTAGATTATTACTTGGTCAAAAATTTGTTACTCTCCATAAATCAACTTGTCCAACTATCCTTATAATGTCGTGACTTGTCCTAGCATGATCTGTCCATCTGGAACCTTAGTCACCTACATTACGATTCCTTTTAGTGTATGTTACATCTAATTAAATCTATGTTCACTGCATCCCATCGCCTCTACCTCTTTGTCATCTACCATCCTTATCGTCACTTCTCTATTCATTTGTTCCCATGATCTGCACCTTGGTATTCCTCATGACAATTTCATTCATTTCAGTGGTATTACACATATCCATTCTCTTGGTCACTTAATTTCCTTTGGGCCTTCATTTTCTTGGTTTATTATGTGTCTAGTATCTATATCTAGAGTATAGCCTCTGACCAAATCACATAGTGTGAAACACTCCTCGATCTCTAGGGCTGGTTTCATTTTCATCTGAAAATGTTATGGGCTCCTCCTCTGCTAGAGATATGGTGTCTTCCTCTGTAAATCATCCTTTGTGATTTATTCTCTTTTGTTTATGAAATTTCATAGTGTTTTAGACTTCTCAATTTCAGATATTTTTGTTGGTCATACCTCTGCACACTCTATTTGAGCATTGGATTTCATAAAGTGTCTCCATTTTATTTGATTTGGATCTCTTTATTGAAATATATACCCCTGTTGATCTTTGACTATAGTATTTATGTGATGGATGTCTTATTTGTTTGCTTGTTTTCTTGTATGTCTATGTATGAACGATAACCTTCTACATATTGTCTTCAGTCATTGATGGTTGGTTTTTAATACAAGATGGACTTTGCGTTAAGTATCTGTGTCAAGATTATTGCGTTGATTTTTTTTCAACAGAATCATTGTGTTGAACTTTGAATGGTCTCTTCACTTACATCTACGTTGAGTATTTAGTTGTCCTTTGTGTTATATCACTATTAATTTGCATTGTTCATAGTTGTTTTTGGTGGAAATATCTATGCTAAGAGCTTTGGCACAAGACTTTTAAGTTTGGTTAAGTCAATGATAGGACTCTTTGTCTTCTTGAATGTTTGTTTGCTCTATATTATTTTAGACTTCTCATTGAGACAGGTGTAGGGATATCACACAATGATAAGATCTTGATAAATTGATATTATTCTCATACCCTTGTGAGATTGTGGCTCTTCATTTGATCAACATATTTCTAATAAATTCAATTGTCTATCAAATAGTACTCTCTTCAACCTTGTCATAGTAGCTGTATTTGAAATATTTTACGTGGAAATGTAGTATGTCCTTAAATTTTGCATTTATGTATGAAGTTTTAGAGGATGATAATTTTATATTTGTAACTACAATGAATATGGCTTGGTTGTCATTCACATGACACTTCACTTTGAAGACACCTTGTGACTAGACATAAAAAAGGATGGATAGCTTATGCTCTTCTTGACTCGATACCATTACTATTTATTTCAATTCATATATTCGAAAAGAATTCTTTCTTTTTCTTGCTTTATGTTCTTCAATATTCAGAAAAAAATTAATTGAATACATAAGTAATACAAATTATTTTTATGCATAGGTCATACATATTTTGAGTTATTAAAGCTGAAGAATATTGAGGAATTCTAATAATGTAAAAATATACTTTGAGATAGACTCATATTCAAAGAGCTTTGACTAGGTATGAAAATGTTAATATAGATCATATGAATTTTGAACATGCTTATTCACTTTGTCATATATACATTTTTGCACAAGATTTTTTTATCCAAAGATACCCTTCTAAATGATGGAACAAATTGATGGTATATTTCATGATGAAGATGACATGGTTCATACTGCTTCTCTAGTTTTCTCGAAGTCTTGACCTTTAAAATAATGCAATAGTCTTCTTTTATTCTTCTTCTTGTTCATATTCTTATAGTTATTGTTCATATACTTCTTGTTGCTTTTGTAGGGTCTCCCCCTTAGATAGTCCATTCTTGTTCATATTCTCTATAGTCCTTTGAAGCTCCTCTTTGAAGTCAACTAATGAGAAAGAGCAAGGACTATCCTAATCCAGGTGGATATTGGTGGTCACCCACCTATTCCACCTAGACCCCCCAGTCAGTTTCATCTGTTTCCTTAATTGTAGCATAATTTATTATTTTTGGCAGTTTTTTGGGTTCTGAACTTCCAGAGCCGTTTTGAGGCCCTAAACGACATTTTTTTTTGGAAAAAATTCTTCAATGATTGCAATGGTAATCGTGTCAACAACTATAGTCCTCGAAGAGATCTTTCCAATGAGGTATCATATGCGTCAAATGAAGATAATATGACCAAGTTATGACCTCGGGAAGTTGGCTACCCAACTAACCCCAACAGGGCCCAAAAACTCTTGGTGTTACATCTCCTCAGGTTAGGGTTTTGGTTGTTTATGGTTTTCTCTTATTGTTAAATAATAAAAATTCCCTTGAGCCTCATTGTAACTCAGTTCAAATGCATGTAGCGGCCACATCTCTTCTCAAAGATAAGCTACCATTGCCCGAGCTAGTCTTATTTCCATTATGTTTGTAAGCACACTTCAGTTTTTTATATTAATGAAATGAAGTGTTATTTATGATGCATCTTTGCATTTATGATTATATCTATAATTTGTTGCATTTCTGTTTAAATCTGGATTAGTGGTTTCAAAGCGGTCTGCTCTTTCTCTGTTTTTCTTTGCATGTCCCCAATGAGGTTGGGATATAAGGAGTTAGGGATTGAACTGGTCGAACCTTTTCAAGATCAACCTCCAAAATCCCGATAGCCTCCCATGGTGCATGAAAAGGGAGATGAGGGGGTAGGATATCCTATCAAAATATTCCTCGAGGAAGCTCTCGAGCGACAAAGGAACGCAATGATGGCCAACTTTTCCCAAATCCTTCCGCGGCTACCTAGGGGTGACACATCTACTTCCAGAAGCTACTCTGGAAGCGCCAAACCCTTTAAGGTATAAGTTGAATTTGACATTCCCATATTTAAGGGTCAGATAGATGCCGATACCATAGGTAAATGGTTGAATCTATTAAAAGGATATTTTCATGTTCATGATTTTTCCAGCCATGAAAAGATCACTTTTGTACTTCTCAAAGCTACCCCCCATGTCAAGGACTGGTTAGAAACCTATTATGAGTAGAAGGATGAAAGTACGGCCTCACTGTTTTCAGTCACACCCACTTGGAATTCATTATAGGATGCCATCAAGGAGTAGTACTACCCTATCAGAAGGTACGAGGATAAATACATAAAGTGGACCACGTTGTAGCAGGGAAGGGACCAAGTCATGACAGAGTTTACCAATATTTTCCATAACCTTCGCCCAAAGTTGGGTATCAAGGATTATGAGCGACATTTGGTTCTCAAATATTGTGGCTTCTTACACTGTTAAATTGGCAGCTAGGGCCAAACTCCATGTGGATCAGCTTAATTATGGCAGTTGATATTTTTATTGGATCCCTCTCGTCCAGAGGTGTAGGATTGATCCAAAGATTATCCAATTCCGATAAGTATTTATGGAGATATGAATTTATTTTGTTTATGTAATTATTATCAAGCTGACCAGCTCTTATGTAGGCTCAAGAAGCCCAAACGTCATGTCTATTCAACCTATACGTTCTAGTATAAATTGAAGAAGATTTGTTGTCATTTGATTATACACATTCTTCATGTGTTCTCCTCTCCACGTCTTGGGTTTTTGGAGAAGGAGAGACACTAATGAAGGATGCCCTAATTTACACGCTAGAAACGGAGAAACTCAACCACAGATCAAGGAAGACATTTACACGCTAGTAAACAATGAGGATATACGCTGGTTAATACATCTAAATGTAGTCCTAGCATGGAGATATGTTCACTGCAATGGAAATGTGTGCGCTAGTAATATGAAGACAATGATACGCAGCAAAGAAAACCTATGTGGACAGCCCCAGCAATATACGCAGCAACACTACGTGGATGGGAAACGCACTTAGAAGTCAAGGTAGCGTGGTTGAAGAACGCAGTCACTCAGGAAACACGTTGTCACTCAGTTTACATGCATCATGATGGATATAACAATGAGTACACGCTGGGCATTATAGATCATATACACAGAAATATATATATACACAATCAATATATATCACACAGTCAATATATTTACATGCTGTTCTTGAACTATACACAGGGCAGAGATAGTCAACGTGATGCCCTAAGTCATACGGATGATTCGCTGTCATAACCGCAGTCACGAGGAGGTGAAGCCGCAATTAAGGCGTGAAGCCGCAATCCTGTTCATGCAAAGGATACACGGAATCCAGTTCACACAAAGGATACATGTTATACATTGGTCATAGAAACTCTAATATGCTGTTATGAGGGACACTTATATGCAGAACGCAGTCCATGTTTAAGATTTCCCTTATACATGAGGGTAAATACGCAGCAAGTCAAACAGATCTGGCCGCAGTTAGAAGGGAGGCCTGTAGCTGCCAAAAGGAATACCTTACGCAGTATGAATGTGTCACTGTTACACAGGGTGGCATACCTGTAGCAGCACAATGAACAGCATGATAGATCTATTCTCTCGACTCAATGAATACTATGTTAGAAGTTTCAAGTCCTAGCATAACTATGATAATGAAATTGATTTCAATGACGATCAAGAGATCCTTGGCATACAACAATCTCATCATGTTTCAAAGAACAATGACTAGGATCATGGTAATATGTATATCAGCATGATGTAAGGGCAACAACATAATGATGATGCACATCTGCAAGGGCAGCAGCTTGATGATGGATAAGATCATGGACATAGGCAACATGATGATAATCATGATTAGTGCAGCATGGTGCAGTATGCAGTGGTGCAGCAAGAGGATCAGATGCAGCACGATGATAGGTGAAGGAGTCACCTTGGAGAATCAATTGAAGTAGAATGTCTTCAACTAATCTCATCGTTATACGAAATGATCTATGCTAGATCTAGATAAGTCAAAGTGTTGACTTCTGTTGTAAATGTACTATCTCTCTCTCTTTCTCTGTTGAACTTTGAAGATAAAAGAAGATTTGATCAAAGGGTTTCCCCACACATTGTGGGGTTTGTCCCTAGCTCGTGCCACATCTTGTGTCCTCTTGTCTTGGCTTGTCTTCTGTGATTTATATTTATGTTCTATCTGCAGTTTACTTTATGCTGATGTGATTGCTAATATGGAAAAGAAATTAAATAAATTGCTCTAGCATAGAACATACCAAAATTAACATGGTATCGGAGCTGAGGTTAAGACAATGCCCAAGCAAGAGTGAAAGAGCAATCACCAAAGACAGTTGGGACAAGACAGAAGGATCAATAGGTTCCTCATAATTCACCTAGAGTGAAGTTGAAGCAGAGAATGTTATCAGAATGACACAGCGGAAGTTTCTGATGGCATACCTAAAGATCACTTCATTAGGAAGTTCGGATCTAAGGGTGGATGGAAAGGTAGATGTCTTGGTTATGAGTTCAGCCCTTATGCGAAGGAGTATCCGAATGACAGATATGCAGGTCATCAAAGACACGGCTGACTCTTCAATGAAGCAAGGAACCCCAGGTAAGAAGAATCAAATATTGTTTTTGATAAAGAAGTGTTATCTTGTATTGGCCCTCTCCTTCAGATTCTTTGGGAATCTGGCATATTGATTGTAGTGCTTCAAGGAACTTCATCGAATAGAAGGGTGCACTCTCTAATTTGGTAAAGATGGAAAAAATCGTGGGATTACACTTGGAGCCAATGGCACCTATCCTGAAAAGGGAATGGAAGTCAAAGGTTTTATGGTGGCATTCGTCGATGGAAAGGTACGTGTTTGAAAATAGAATTTTCTAAAGATGCTTTTGAGTTTAGGGTTGTATTAAGTTACAAGAAGTCCACGAGTAGGACCATGTCCATTGACACATAGCACTGGAGGTCTGTGAGTCAGATGGTGACATGGAAGCCTGAATTCAAAAAGAGCATGAAACTACATGTTTGAGATGTACCGAAGGAAAATATTACAAGGGGACCATTCCCCTCAAGTAGCAGGTCCACAGGTTTGAAACAAACCGTGGAGTTTTGAATGGGAATCTCATGTAGACAGGTGGAAGAAAGCCCTCTATGGCTTGAAGCAAGACACCCCAAGCATAGTATGAGAGGATCAACAGTTGTCTGATGAAGCTAAGATTCACTAGGAGTGAAATCGATCTAAACCATCCGAAGGTTGTGGATGATAGACCTCTCATACCGACACCTATGTCTGATAGGTGTAGACCCTCTCATTTGTAGAAGACAGAGGGAGTTGGATTCTGAATGTGGAAAGATAAACTGCTAGTCTGTGACTACCTCGAGGATCTTAACTTTCAAAAGTTATATGGTAGTGATGTCGAACCAGATTTGGGAAATGCCTCTGAGTTTCAAAAGCTCATTCGTGTTGATGTTCTTGATGAACCTTCGTCTAAACATATGTTTTGCAGTTAGCATTGTGAGCTCATATTTGGTTGAGCCTCACTATATTGGTGCCAAGAATCTTCTGAGATGTATTTAGGACACAATCTCTCATGGATTGAGATACACTACCGGAAATATGAAACTGCATGATTATTCGAATGCTGATTGGGCAGATAGTGTGGAGGATCACTGGAGCACTTCTTAGTGTTGTTTCTCTTTGGATTCCGCTTCGATATTATGGATGAGCAGGGAGTAGAATTTGGTTGTTGTAAGCACCGCTGTGATCGGGTACATATCTACGAGTATGATCTCGTATGAAGTTGTCAGGTTGGGGAAGCTCTTAAGTGAGTTGTTTGTACACATGATGAATACCACTGTGATTCTCTGTGACAACCAGAGGTGGGATTCGATTATTGAGGAATCCCATATTCAGCAGATAGACGTCATCTGGGATATGGTAATTCAATGAGAAAGGAGGCTCCATCGCATTAAGATGATGTACAAGTCACTACACTTTGTCAGAGCCCAGGGAAAGATCAAATTTGTGATTTTCCCGAACGACTTGGAGTCGTCGAGAGACCTTTATAAAAGGTCTTGCATGTTACATTGAGCTCTTAGAGCTTTGGGGGCTTGCGGTTCTTACTGGAGCAACGTACGACCATAGGGTGACTCACCCTCCCCTGGTGGTGCACACTGGGACAAGATGATTCTCTGTCTTGTGGGACAAGATAATTCGCTCTCTTGTGGAACAAGATTGATGTGTTCTCCCGTGAGGCCTGGATTGATGTGTTCTCCATGGCGATTGTAGCAGGATTGATGTTTTCTCCTGTAAGGCCTGGATTGATGTGTTCTCCATGGCGATTGTAGCAGGATTAATGTGTTCTCTTGTGAGGACGGGATTGATTAAGTTCTCCTGTCGAGGCATCCTACCCATGTAGTCTAGGACTCATGGGAAGTACCTCTCATCTGATCAATGAGCAGGGAAATGAAGTTGGGGACCATATTAGTACCAATGGATGCATCGTTGTATCTATTGTACTCCCTACACTAGGATGACCTCCATTGATCTAGGATCAATGATATTGGTCTGGGACCAGTGGTAGGAGTTGTACCATACTATGACTCTAACTTTGGGTTGGTTGAGACTGGTCTAGGACCAGTGGTACATACTCTGAGACTGACTTCGTGTAAGTGCAGTACTGGTCTAGGACCAGTGAGAGTGGTACATACTATGATGCTAACTTCGGGCCGGCTGAGACTGGTCTGGGACCAGCGGTACACTCTCTGAGACTGCGATACTGGTCTGGGACCAGTGGTAGGAGTTGTACCATACTATGACGCTGACTTTAGGTCGGTTGAGACTGGTCTAGGACCAATGGTACATACTCTGAGACTGACTTCGTGTCAGTGTAGTACTGGTCTGGGACCAGTGAGAGTGGCACATACTATGACATTAACTTCAGGTCAGCTGAGACTGGTCTAGGACCAGTGGTACACTCTCTGAGACTGCGATATTGGTCTGGGACCAATGGTAGGATTTGTACCATACTATGACGCTGACTTCGGGTCGGTTGAGACTGGTTTGGGACTAGTGGTACATACTCTAAGATTGACTTCGTGTCAGTGCAGTACTGGTCTGAGACTAGTGAGAATGGTACATATTATGATGCTGACTTCGGGTCGGTTGAGACTGGTCTGGGACTAGTGGTACACTCTCTGAGACTACAATACTAGTATGGGACCAGTGGTAGGAGTGGTACCCACTATGACGCTGACTTTGGGTCGGTTGAGACTGGACTGGGACCAGTGGTACGCACTCTGAGACTGACTTCGGATCAATGGAGAATGGTATGAGACATTCTCGATCAATTCTTCTTCTTCATAGTTCAGTAGAGCTAGCAAAGCAGAGAAGAGCCAGCAAAGTTGAACATAACAGAGACAGCAGAGTTGAGCAGAGTAGAGGAGAGCCAGCAAAGCTAAGTTGAATAGAGCAGATCAGAGCCAGCTAAGACAGCATAGCTAGGCAGAGCAGTGCAGGGCACTAATGGCAGAGATAGTACAGTCAGACTTATGGATCAACGGATGGAGTTCTCCCTAGTTGAGAGGGAGTGTTAAATTGGCAACTAGGGCCAAAATCCATGTGGGTCAGCTTAATTATGGCAGCTGATATTTTTATTGGATCCCTCTCATCGAGAGGTGTAGGATTGATCCAAAGATCATTCGATTCCAATATATATTTATGGAGATATGAATTTATTTTGTTTATGTAATTATTATCAAGCCGACCAGCTCTTATGTAGGCTCAAGAAGCCCAAACGTCATATTCAACCTATACGTTCTAGTATAAATTGAAGAAGATTTGGTGTCATTTGATTATACACATTCTTCATGTGTTCTCCTCTCCACATCTTGGGTTTTTGGAGAAGGAGAGACACTAATGAAGGATGCCCTAAGATGATGCCCTAATTTACACGCTGGAAATGGAGACACTCAGCCGAAAATCAAGGAAGACATTTACACGCTGGTAAGCAATGAGGATACATGTTGGTTAATACATCTAAACACAGTGCTAGCATGGAGATTTGTTCACGACAATGGAAATATATACGCTGGTAATATGAAGACCATGATACGCAGCAAAGAAAACCTACGTGGACAGCCCCAACAATATATGCAGCAACACTACGTGGATGGGAAACGCACTTGGAATTCAAGGTAGCGTGGTTGAAGAATGTTGTCACTCAGGCAACACGCTGTCACTCAGTTTACATGCATCATTATGGATACGCAGGAAATGATATAACAATGAATACACGCTGGGCATTATAGATCATATACGCTGGAATATATATATATATATATATATATATATATATATATATATATATCTATATATATATATATATCTATATATATATATATCTATATATATATATATATATATATATATATATATATATATCTATATATATATATATATATATATATATACACACAGTCAATATATATCATGCAGTCAATATATTTACACGCTGCTCTTGAACTATACGTAGGGCAGAGATAGTCAACGTGATGCCCTAAGTCATATGGATGATCCGTTGTCATAACCGCAGTCATGAGGAGGTGAAGCCGTAATCTTGTTCATGCAAAGGATACACGCAATCCAGTTCACGCAAAGGATACCTGTTATACGCTGGTCATAGAAACTCTAATATGTTGTTATGAGGGACACTTATATGCAGAATGCAATCCATGTTTAAGATTGCCCTTATACATGAGGGTAAATACGCAGCAAGTCAAACAGATATGGCCACAATTAGAAGGGAGGCCTGTAGCTGCCAAAAGGAATATCTTACATAGTATGAAGGTGTCACTGTTACACAGGGTGACATACCTGAAGCAGCACAATGAACAACATGATAATTCTATTCTCTTGACTCAATGAAGACTATGTTAGAAGTTTCAAGTCCTGGCATAACTCTGATAGTGAAATAGATTTCAATGACGGTCAAGAGACCTTGGCATACAACAGTCTCATCATGTTTCAAAGAACAGTGACTAGGATCATGGTAATATGTATATCAGCATGATGTAAGGGCAACAACATAATGATGATGCACATTTGCAAGGGCAGCGGCATGATGATGGATAAGCTCATGGACATGGGCAACATGATGATAATCATGATTAGTGCAGCATGGTGCAGTACGCCGTGGTGCAGCAAGAGGATCAGATGCAGCACGATGATAGGTGAAGGAGTCACCTTGGAGAATCAGTTGAAGCAGAATGTCTTCAACTGATCTCATTGTTATACGAAATGATCTATGCTAGATCTAGATAAGTCAAAGTGTTGACTTCTGTTGTAAATGTACTATCTCTCTCTCTCTCTCTCTCTTTCTCTACTGAACTTTGAAGATAAAAGAAGATTTGATCAAAGGGTTTACCCACACATTGTGGGGTTTGTCCCTAGCTCGTGCCACATCTTGTGTCCTCTTATCTTGGCTTGTCTTCTGTGATTTATATTTATGTTCTATATGCAGTTTACTTTATGCTGATGTGATTGCTAATATGGAAAAGAAATTAAATAAATTTCTCTAGCATAGAACATACCAAAAATTAACATACACAGGTACATCCAAGATGAGATGGAGTTCCTGGACATCTCCTCGGTTGGCACGGTGTATCGATACATTGTCAAGATCAAGCAGAAGTTTAAATAAAAGAAACGAGACTTTGGATCTGTGAATCCGAAGAACAAAGGACAAAGTCAAGGCAGGGTGACCCAAGACAACCCGTTGAAGCTACAAGAAAAACACCACCATGAAGTCAAAGAAGGACACATGAAAGTGGTGTGAGTTCCATAAGATCCCCACTCACAACACAAGTGAATGTCAGGCTAAGCAGTCATTGGTGGTTGATTTGAAGGCTTCGAAATTAGGTGCATGTTCCAATCCTAAGTCAGAACCCAACAAGACGAATGACAAAGCGAAGAAAATTATTGATGTAGAACTCAACACCAATGTTTCCACCGCCAAGATCCATAAGAATGAGCCCAAAGATCTAGAGGAGGGGGAGCGTCTTTCCACTCACAAATGTGGGTGAAGGGTTTGCCACTACAATTCATTGTAGACAGTGGCAGCCAAAAGAACCTTATTTCAGCAGAGGTCGTGAAGCGGTTGGGCCTATTAACCATACCACACTTGCAGACATACAACACTGGGTGGCTTCACCAGGGACAAGATCTTTTAGTCAACCAACAGTGTCGCCTTCCCTATAGCATCAAGCTCTTCACAGATGAGGTATTGTGTGATGTTTCTCCTCTCGACTTTTGTGATGTATTATTAGGACAGCCATACTTGTGGAAGTGACATGTTGTATATGAGTCTAGACCTTGTTCGATGATTATTTCTTTAGGTAATACGTTATACAGGATAACGGAGGTAGCCCCACCTATCGCCACCTCTTTGATCTCTGCTAAGAAATGCAGCAAGATTATCTCCGAGACCAGGAGATTTATTTTCTTTTTGTTTCGCTCTCAAAGTAAGGGGAAGATTGTAGCCACATCCATAGCCCTCAGGTAGGTTTCCTCCATGCAGCAGAAGCAAGTGGATACAGTCATGAAAGAATACAGGGACATCTTCTCCTCACCGACAAGGGTACCGTTGCACTGTTAGGTTAAGCATTCGTTCGATCTGACACCTGGAGTACCTCTACCCAACAGGCCGATATATCGTTGCTCCATTGTGAAAAATTCCATGTACAAGCAGCGAAATGATCAACATCGGGTGCCACACAAGTTTTAGGTGGACGACAAAGTTTGGTTGCATTTTCATAAATAAATCCTTACCAGAGCCCATTGGAAGCTCAGCTTGCTCTGATATGGGTCATAAACCATCACCAAGGTCATCAATGACAATGCCTTTGAGCTCAACATCCCACTGTTCCTTTGTCTACACCCATTGTTCAATGTAGATCACATTTGGCCATACTTTTCACCATTGTTGGACACATCTGACATTGTAGAACAACTCACACCAACATAGCTCAAATTGGACTGCATGGAACAAGCCACAACTGATCATATCATGGAAACACAAATCAAGAACACTTGGTAACAAAGCATACATCTATATTGAGTTGTCAAAGCAGGCCAACTCCTTCACCAGTGCAAGTGGTTCACTGGGGACCAGGTTCAACAGAAATTTCCTCACCTTGTGGAGGCTCTACATGCAATGGGGACCATTGCTTCCTAAGGGAGGAGGAATGATCCAGGTAGATATTGGTGGCCACCTACCTATTCCACATAGACCCTCCAGTCAGTTTCATATGTTTCCTTAATCGTCGCATAGTTTACTATTTTTGGAGTTTTTCGGGTCCTGAACTTCTTAAGCCGTTTTGAGGCCCTAAACGATGTTTTTGGAATAGGTAGGGGACCAATGATTCATAAGGAAGGAGGAATGATCCAGGTAGATATTGGTGGCCACCTACCTATTCCACATAGACCCTCCAGTCAGTTTCATATGTTTCCTTAATCATCGCATAGTTTACTATTTTTGGAGTTTTTTCAGGTCCTGAACTTCTTAAGCCATTTTGAGGCCCTAAACGATGTTTTTGGAAAAATTTATTTAGCAATTGCTAAGGTGATTGCTATGGAAATCACATCAATATTTGTAGTCCTCAGATATATCTTTCCAACGAGCTATCATACAAGTCAAACGGAGATAATATTACCAAGTTACGACCCCAGGAAGTTGGCTATCCAACTAACCCCAATGGGGCCCATAAACTCTTGGTGTTACATTTCCTTGGGTTATGGTTTTGGTTTCTTAGGGTTTTCTCTTATTTTTCAATAATAGAAATTCACTTGAGCCTCATTGTAACTCAGTTTAGAGGCATGTACCTGCCACATCTCTTCTCAGAGATAAGCTACCATCGCCTGAGCTAGTCTTATTTTCATTCTGTTTGTAAGCATACTTCAGTTTTTGATATTAATGAAATGAAGTGTTATTTTTGTTGCATATCTACATTTATGGTTATGTCTATAATTTTTTTCATTCCTGTTTAAGTTCAGATCATATCCCCAACTTGTGCCTTAGATATTTGAATTGATCCCCTGCTGGTGGCTTAATAAATATATCTATTATCTTTTGTTTCGTTGATATGTATTCCAGCTTCACTATTTGTTCAGGCACATGTTCTCTAAGGAAGTGATACTTTATAGGAATATGTTTAGTCTTAGAATGAAGCATTGGATTTTTTTAGATTCTTATTGCACTAGTATTATCATACTTAATAGATATTGGTTCACTAAAAGTTACCTTCATATCTTGTAGAGTTTTTTTCATCCACAACACTTGTGTGCAACAAGCTACAATTTCTACGTATTCAGTTTGTGGTGTAGATAGAGATATTGAGGATTACCTTTTGCTTAACCATGCAACCAGTGATTCTCCTAAGTAGAATGCACCACCACTCGTACTCTTCCTATCATCTATACAACTGGACTAGTTTGCATCTATGTATGTTGTCAATGTGAAGTCCTTTCCTTTTGGGTACCATAGTCCATAGTCTGTAGTCCCTTTCAAATATCTAAATATCCTTTTTGTTGCTAGTAGATGACTTTGTTTAGGTGTTGACTGATATCTTGCCACCAATCTGACTACCAACATTATATCTGGTCTAGAGGTTGTTAGATATAGTAAACTGCCTATCATAGGTTTGTAAAGATTTTGATCAACATCAGATGAATTTTCATCTATACACAACTTGCATCCACTTTCCCTGGGGATTGAGACAATTTTGCAGTATTCCATTTTGAACTTCTTCAACATATCCTTTAGATATTTCTCTTAAGAAATGAATATACCTTCTAAATTTTGTAAAATTTGCATCCCCAAGTAAAAAGTAAGCTCCCCAATCATTGACATCTCAAACTCGGATTTCATGTTGTTAGCAAACTAGTGTACTAGATAGTCTTTTTTTCTTCCAAACATAATATCATCCACATACACAACCATAATTGGGATTTCATCTTCATTGGATTTTATGTTCAAGTTACTATTAGTTGCACCTCTCTTGAAACCCAACTTTTGAAGGTAATTTTCCAACGTAGAGTACCATGCCGGTGGTGTTTGTTTAATTCCATACAATTCCTTCTTTAACCTGCATACATCATTAGGATTATTTGACAATAAGAAGTCCTCGTGTTGTTCTATATAGACTTCTTCCTTAAGTTCTCCATTCAAAAAAGAAAAATTTACATCCATTTGGTACACTTTAAAATCTTTATAACAGGCAAAGGCAAGAAACATTCTGATTGCCTCTAACCTTTCCACTAGAGAAAACGTTTCTTCATAGTCCAATCCTTCTACCTATGAGTAACCCTTGCATACCAATATTTCTTTATTTATAACAATATGCCCTTGTTAATTCAACTTATTTTTGAACACCCATTTAGTACCAATGATATTAATTCTTGTTGGTCTAGGTCTTATTTCCTAGGTCTTATTTTTCTCTCATAGCATCTATCCAGTGTTTGTCTTTGATTGATTCTAAAAATTTATTTCGTTCAATATTTGACAAAATTACAATTTGGGCTTGATTTTTTGTTTTCAAAAGTTTCCTCCTCATTTTAAATCTTGCATTTTTATCACCAATTATTTGACTATTAGGATGGTTCTTTTGCACATACCTTGATGGATCCTTCGAATCAGTATTTGTTTCTTCTGAACCTTCAACCTATTCTCCTTCTTCTTCACTGACATGTTGATCTCGAGGATTGATAAAGCCTATATTCTTACTCTTGTTAGGTAGTTTTTCATCAGACTTTACACATATACAATCCACAATCTTATGTAGTCATTTATTATAACAACTATACCCTTTAAGTTTTGTTGAATATCGCAAAAATATTACTTCATCTTACCTCGAATCAAACTTCCCTAACTTTTCATTGTTGTTTTTGATATAGCACTTACTTTCGAACACTTTAAAATGTTTGATAGATGTTGGTTTACCATGCAACAATTCATATGGTGTGCTATCACAATTTGGTCTAAGATGTACCTTATTCAGAGTATGAACAGTTGTGTAAGTTGCTTCTGCCTAATGGGTTTGAGGAATGTTTCTCTCTTTCATCATGGCTCTAACCATTTGTTGTATAGAGACATTTCCTCTCCGCAACTCCATTTTGTTAAGTCCCTGCAATAGTATACTACCTTTTTATACCAAGTTCATCACAAAATTCTGCAAATTAATCAAATGTAAATTCAACTCCTCCATATGATCTTATATTCTTCATCTTGCACCCTATTTGTTTTTATGCCAATGCCTTGAATATTTTGAACTTCTCAAATGCTTCTTACTTGTTTCTTATGAATTTTACCCATGTCAATCTAGAATAGTCATCAATTACCAACATAAAATATATTTCTCCTCCTGGTGATTATGTTCTAGAAGGACCACACAAATCCATATGTACTAATTGCAAAGGCTTACTACTTGACAACTTATCCTTTATTTTGAATGAATTTCAAGCCTATTTTCCCATTTGTCATGATTTGCCAATCGGATTTGTTATCTTTGGTAGATATCTAACTAATATATGTTTAATAAGCCTGATGATGTCATTAAAATTGAGATGCCCTAGTCTCATGAGCCATAGCCAAGACTCATCTTGTTTTCTCATGTAGCACTCTTCACTATCTTCTTTCAAGATATATACATTTTTTTATATTTGAACTCCTTTAGCCAATACCTTCCTTGCTATTATTGACCTGATCTCACAATCCTGAGGTCTAAAGAGGACATAAGAACCTCTATCACACATCTAACTAACACTCAACAAATTAGGTTTCAGTCCTTCAACAAACAATACATCTTGAGCCTTTCCTCTGCCATTATTCAAACTGACTGTACCCTTTCCTTTAATTATTCCTACTGCTTGATTTCTAAATCTGACATTCCTTGTTTTATTTTCATCTAAAGATAAGAACTTACTTTTATCCCCTGTCATATGTCTACAACATCCACTATTAACAAATCATTGAATATTCTGATTTAGAGCATACAGGACTATACCACACTTATTAGCTTTATTTTCTTCCTTTTACTTTCTCCACTGCATATGTTATTTTGTCTTACAATTTTCTTCATATTGTTACCTATTGTTTCTGAGCAGACATTCATATGAGTTATGCCCAAAATTGTGATAGTAGTAACATTCAATGATATCAAAGAGTGGAGCAAATGGATTCCAATATAGATTCATGTTTGTTTTGATATCTAAATATCTATTGATTACTTCACTTCTTTTATGGTTTCTCATTTCATTTCTTCTAATATATGTTCTACAATTTATAGCTTTGTGTCCATAATTTTTAAATAAGTAACAATAAAAATGGAAAATGTATCCATACCTGGGAATGGATAATACTTGAGAATATATCCTCAATGGCATTTGATAACTTTGTCTCCTAAATAAGTACGGTATCTGGTAGCGTATTGTCTATTTATCTATTATTTTTGTCTGTTGCAATTGACTAGAAGTGGTTCTTTGTTGCTACTACTTAGGTGAAATGTTGCAGGCTTGTTGATTAGGTGTGATGTTTACCTCCTTATTCTAAGGTTGATGTATATTTTCATTTTCTCCTTTTACAACTTTTATAAAACTAATGGTCCTTTTGTCTTATTTCTTCCTTTCACTGGATTCTCCTTCATAACCTAACCCAACTTTCTAAACTTCTTTGGATTGAATGACCAATGACTTTGATCACTCCCAAACACCACTTTGGAATAATCCCCCTTAGCATTTGTCAATGGGAAAACTACACTAAATAAGGAAAATTATTATGTCCAATTGTCTAAACCTAAATTCCCTTGGAAATCATTGCCTACATAGATGTGACTCCAAAATTACGCTTTGGATACCCATCATTTGAAAATAATAAACCTTGTGAACTATAATCCATCTCATACATTTAAAATTTTGGTTCATCTAACCTTGGTACAACCATCAAACTAAATAAATATGAACTAAAGGATTGGTTTAGTACATTTAATGGGATACCTAATTGATGTACTATGGGCCCATGTTGGAGATTTTGTGACCTTATTTCTATCCCAAAATACCTATTTTGACTAAGAGTAATACAAATATCTTAGGATATGTGCATTTGGCTATTAATGAGACGATTGGGTGATGAGTTGTCTAATGGATCTTAATATAGTTTTGATTTTGATAAACTCATGCATGTCTAAATTTGTACTAACCCATTACTCAAATGGTTAAAATTTCAAGGGGATTCTCCACCAACATCCAAACGAGATAAAAAGGGGATTATATTGCATCTTTAATCTCCAATCCACTTCAAGCCTTCATTAACCAAAGACACCAAATAAAGAACTATCTCAATTTGTATCTTCGATTGAGGAATATCAATCTAGAAGGAATTTCAGCCTTAAAACATGGGCCCCATATAGGGATATTGAGAATAAGATCCCTTCAATCAAGGGATGATTGATGAATTATTTTTTCATAAACAGGGACTAGGTATTATCCTTGTATTAGTATTGATATTTTGAGAATTTAAAACTCTATTAGGAGTACATTCAAACTTGTTGAGGAGGAATTGTGGTTATAGATTGATATCTTAATGAAAAATCTATTTTTTCGGGTTTCTTATTCATGTTAGTTATTTTAGGTTCCCTATAGCTTGAGTAGGGTGCACTCAAGTCTAAACAAAGGACCTTTGTGTGCTATTATCTTTCCGTTTTCCTATTGTATTTATTTAATCTTGTCACTCTTTTCTATTATGCATTCTTTCTTACAAGTAATCTTCATTTGCTATGGTAGCCTCTAGCATATCATTTCAACCAAGACTAGTGATTTCATTCCATTGACAAGGAGGTACTATTACCTCTATTTTCAATTATATTTAATTCATATTTGTATCATGTCCATTTGATCATATACAACTATGTCTTAAAGTAGATTTGATTCAACATCATTGTACGTTAAATGAAGTAGAAGTAGCTTTGTTTTATAGTAGTTTTCTTCTAGTCTTTCAACATAGAAATTTAGTTAGAGTTATATTGTTTTGAAACAACTTATTTGAGATTTATAGCATGTCAAGTACATAACAATTAGTCACTTTATAAATAGGTGCCTCTATCTCTTTTGTGTATCCCTTTAAATTATGTTTTTCTAACAATACGGTCATTTTGCAACATCTCATTTATAGCTTTCAAATTAATATATCTCTTTACATTTCATTTTTCTTGTTGTTAGATAGTCCTTGCATTTCGAGAGTTAACATGTATCCTTTCTAAATAGATATATGTCCTTAGTATTTTTCACACACACTACACAATACGTCATCAAAGTAGCACATTCATGAGTTAGCAATCTAAAGTTAAAGAGTTCAAAATTGTTTTTCCAAGTGTTTATCCCATCATTCTTTTGTGTCGTTTCAAAGAAGGTGCTAAAAAATACATATGTTTGGAAAAAAATTATCAAGAACACACATTATTAATACAAATACAACCGATCAAGAACAACAACAAGTGGATTGTGAGGTAGAAATATAACAAATGACTAAATAATTCAAGGACTTACCCCATGTGGGAGCATAAAATTTTGTAAATACCTTAGGAGGAGGAGGAGGAGGATTCCCATCTCACAATATCATGGATAATTATGGATACCAAAAATATGAAATATTTTACTTCCCTACTAGGGAAACTAGTGGAGAAACCAAAATGAATAACATCAATCATTCTTTCCTTCCTCACCTTGTAATGTACCCAATACCCTTTATTGACTATTTAGAGTATGGAGTACTTATAAGCCACAATTTTTCCTCCTTGATAATGCTTTGATACTAATTTGTAACATACCTAAACTCCTATCTGAGTAACATTACAACCATTCAAGTACTATACATGTTGTACACTTCAAATTCCTTCAACTTGGCTCATATTTTCCATAAATTAATAAATATTATACCATTAAACCCTTCCTAACAGTTTGTGTAACCATATACTCTACTCCTATACCTCAATTTCACATCTTGGTCACCATACTAGGTACAATCTCTTTACTAAAGTACCCTAGATGTAGAAAATTTGATATAGGTTAACCCAATAATGCAATATAAATCAAAGCAGAATAGTATAACCTACTTCTACTATCACTTTTGCAGAAGCTTAAATATCAAGCTGAACAATATAACCAGAAGAAGAAGAATCAATGGAACAATACACATGAAAATACTTTGGGGAAAGCCTCAGCTAAAAACCCCACAATATTGTAGTATCATACATGGTGGAAATACATAGGAATTATACAAAGCCTTAGCTCTCACAGCTAGCAAGCTCTCAGTACAATCCTCACAGATGCTCACAGGTAATCTTGGCTTCCCTCTAGCCTTCCTCTGTAACCTCCAAGCTCCTATTTCCTTGCATTGTTCCTTGTGGATGATTAACCTATTACCAAGTGGAAAAACAATCTTCAAAACTGCGCAATCCTCAAGGATGAATCCTTCAATGCATGCATGAGTTTTCTCCATGAGAAAACACGTGCAATTGATAGTACATTGTCCTTGAACATTAATCTCAACTGGGTCTTTCTCATAATAGACATGCATGAGTTTCTGATGAGGGAACCTTCAGTTAACTGGAGTAGCTCTAGTTGAGTGCATTAATGCATCAACTAACTGTTAAATCACTATTAGTTCCTCAAACAGTTTGGAACTAATTTAACTAGACTTAACTCAGTAAACTGAGTTAACTAATTACAACTCAAATATAACTCAATCTTATCTCCTTAATTTAAGGGATAAATCTTGCATGACTTCAGAAAGACTTCTAACTTGAATTTCTCCAACTAATTAATTTAAAATAAATTAATTAATTATTTCCAAGTAGTTGTTAAGACTAAATTCAATTTTTATTCACATTTTAATTCAAGGACAAATTAAATTGGAATATTCTTGTTGTCATATTTCAACACTCCCTCTCAACAAGAAAGGGATTATCTGCCACCTCGATCATGTCTCTATGGAACTCAAATTTACACTTTGACAATGCCTTTGTCAAAATGTCAGCATCTTGCTCCTCTGTCAAAATATACTGCAACAACATGATTCTTCTCAGTACACTGTCTCTGAGATGATGATACTGGATGTCGAAGTGCTTAGACTTATCATGAAATACTGGATTCTCAGAGAGTTTGATACAACTCTGATTATCACAATAGATCACAGTTGGATCCATCCTCTGATCAAACAAACCAACTAGGATTTTCCGCATCCAGATGGCCTCACATGTTTCCTGACTTGCAGTCATGTATTCTGCCTCTGCTGAGCTAAGCGCAACCGACCTCTATTTCTTGTTGTACAAAGAAACTACTGCGGACCCAAGGTTGAAAATCCCTCCTGATGTGCTCTTTCGATCTGATGGACTCCCTACCCAATCTACATTAGTGAAGTCCTGTAACTTCACTCCCTCTATCCATCTGTACCATAATCCATTTTAAGATGTGCCTCTGAGGTATCTCAATACATGCTTTGTCGCTTTCCAAAACATCTTGGTAGGTTGAACCATCGCTTGACTCAACTGGTTCACTGCATAGCACAAATTTGGTCGTGTGTTCACTAAGTACATTAGTGAACCCACAAGTTGCCTATACACAGTAGCCTCTACCACTTCTCTTGAAGTAGAAACCTCCTTCCTCCAATTACCTGCTAGAGGAGTCTGCATGGGCTTGCACTTCTCCATTTGGAATCTCCTGAGTATCTCGTTGGCATACTTACCCTGAGACACAAACAACTCCCCATCCTTCTGCCACACTTCCATGCCAAGGATGTAATGCATGAGACCCATGTCTTTCATCTCAAATTCTCTTGCAAGGTCCTCCTCGCAAGACACGATCAACTGATCATCACCAGTCAATATGAGATCATCAACATAAAGTATGATGATCAACAACTTACCTTTCACCATGATGTGGTACAAGTTCACATCCGCTTCACGCTTTGTGAATCCCAACCCGGTGAAGTAGTTGTCTATCCTGGTGTACCAAGCACGAGGTGCTTGCTTCAACCCATACAATGCTCTCTTGAGTCGGCACACATGCGACTCACGATCGAAGGTCTCAAAACCTTCCAGCTGCTCTATGTACACCTCTTCCTCAATCTAGCCATTGAGGAAAGCAGTCTTCACATCCGTCTGATGGATCTTCCAACCCATCTGTGCTGATAGTGCCAACATAGATCTGATAGATGAGTACCTTGCAACAGGAGAAAATTCTCATCATAGTCAATCCCCTCAACCTGTGAAAATCCACGGGAAAAAAATCTTGCCTTATGCTTCTCCACACTACCATCAATAACTTTCTTTACCTTGTAAAGCCAACGGGAACTCACAACTGACTTGTTCTCCGGTCTTGAAACCATGTCCCAAAAACTGTTACGAACTATGGAGTCATACTCCTCCACCATAGCATCAAACCAAATCGGCTACTACACTGTTTCCTCAAAGGAAGATGGCTCGGTCTCAACACATTCCCCAGCAAGGGCCATGTATCCAGTGTACCTCTCAGGTGACCTCCTCTGTCTACGCTGAAAATATGGTGCTCCCACATTCTCTCTCACATCCTCGAACAATCTGTCAGCTTGTTTTGTGCTCTTCCATCCATCTCTGGAAGACTCTGCTTGAGTGGAAGTCTCCACTCCTGGAACCTTTGCATGTAGCTGCTCTGCATTAGTCTGAGGCTCCACCTCCTTAGGAACCAATAGTTCCTCCACAACCTGTAGTTGGAGATCCCTCTCAAGGGAAACTCACATGGCCTTCTGCTCATCAAACTTGAGATCTCTGTGAACCACTGTCCTCCAACTGGTAGGAAAGTAGACCCAATAGTTGTGAGGTGTATCAGTGTACCCCACAAATATCCCCAACTTTATTTTTAGCTCAAGCTTCTTCCATGCATCCTTTATCACATGGCAATATACCGATGATCCAAATATCCTGAAGTGACCCACATGTGGTCTCTTACCGGAGAAAGCATCCTTTGGTGTCTTCATCCCAAGTATGTGATGCGGGCTTCTATTCTGCAAATAGACCGCTATGATGCATGCCTCAGCCCATAAGTGAACTGGTAGGCCTTGGTCATGCAGCATTTCCCGTGCTACCCATAAAATAGTTGTGTTCTTCCTCTCGGCCACCCCATTCTATTGTGGGTTATGAGGTGTTGTCAACTCTCATTTAATTCCTTCTGCTACACAGAAGCCCTTAAACTCTTGAGAAACATATTCTCCACTGTTGTCGCTTCTCAAGGCCTTGATCTTCTTCCCTGACTCTTTCCCGACCAAAGCTTTGAACTCACAAAACTTTGTGAAGGTTTGGTCCTTCTTCTGCATGAAATAAATCCAGCATTTATGAGAATAGTCATCAATGAAAATCACATAATACAGTTTCTTCACTATGGATGCCGTCGAGAATGGTCCACACAAATTAGTATGAACTCGCTCTAAGATAGCCTCTAATCGACTGTCTTGATCATGAAATGAAGACTTGGTGTACTTTCCCAAGGTACAACCTTTGCATGTGTCAACTTGCTCAAGTTTACCTTTGGGAAGTCCTGTAGATATCTGTTGCATTATCTTCAAAGCCCCATGATGCAAATGGCCCAACCACCTGTGCCACAACTCACCAATGTCTTGGCTTTGCACAAATTCTTCTTTCGTACTCAATACTGCACAATCATCTACCTCTAGTTTATAGAGATTCTTCACCCAAATCCCTATCCTCTTGGTCTGACCCATGGCTATGTGTCTTAGTAGCACCTTTCCTTTACTGAAGACAACATCGTAGCCTTTTTCCTCCAAAATCGCGACCGATACCAAGTTCTTCTTCACTCCAGGCACATACATCACATCTATCAAGGTGAGAGGAGCTCCATGCTCCCTCTGAAGAGCAACCATGCCCACTCCTAAAACATTATACCTTCCGTCGTCACCCATCTCTATGCGCATCTTGAGGTCTTTCTCCTGCAAGGCACTAAATAAATTTTTATCACGGGTCATGTGGAATGAGGCTCCACTATCAAGATACCAGACACAACCCATCATCGATGACACCATGCATATGATGAGGGTAAAGTCCATTTTGAACTGAGAGGCTAATGCCTCACCTTCCGATCCTTCCGAGGATCCCTTCTTGGACTTCTTCGATGGGAAATTAGTCACATAATGTCCCATCTTGTGACAATTAAAGCATCTTACTTTAGACATGCCACCCTTCTTCCCTCCATGAGAAGAATTCGATCTGAAATGGGAAGCCTTCCCCTTCCCTTTCCTTGCCTTACTTGCTAAGGCCAGATTTTCTTCATCATCATTCTTGGATGAAGAACCATCTCATGTGCTCCTCCTGCATAAGATCCAGCCACAGTTGTTCCCAATCCAGCAGTTTCTCCCTTCCATTCACAGAGTCCTGGTAGCTATTTCAACTCTTTGGAAGGCCAAGGAGAGTGAGGCTCACCATATCATCATCGGTAGTAGTTATTCCCACACTACCAAGCTCATATTTGCAAGTGGTGAGCTTGTTTAGATATGTGGAAATTGTATCACCCTTCTCCATCTTGATTCTTCAAAGCTTATCCTTGAGCGCCAATTTCCTTTGGTCGCTACTGTTCTGATAGAGGTCCTTCAATGTCTTCCACATTGAAAATGGAGTATCCATCCAATGGAGACTCGAGAAAATATGGTCTCGAACTCCCTCAAGGATGATCCATCTCGCCTTCGCCACACACTTCTTCCACTCAGCCAACTCTTGTGCATTAGTTGAATATGGCTTTGGGATTTCTTGATCAATGAATTCCTTCAAGCCATTGTCTTCTAATATAGCCTCCATTCTATCTTTCCATGCTATGTAATTTGAGCTACCTTCCAAGGCATACTTGAGTCTTAAGCCATAGAACACCATTGGCCAACCTTGAAGTATGATATGAATTCGATTTGCACCTGTAACCTCAAACTTCAAACTTCGAATTCTCTTCTCAGTATACTGTTCACACCTCTGATACCATGTATAAAATCTGATATAGGTTAACCTGATAATGCAATATAAATCAAAGCAAAATACTATAACCTACTTCTACTATCAATTTTGCAGAAGCTTAAAGATCGAGCTGAACAATATAACCAGAAGAATAAGAATCAATGGAACAATACACATGAAAATACTTTGGGGAAAGCCTCAGCTAAAAACCCCACACTATTGTATTATCATACATGGTTGAAATACATAGGAATTATACAAAGCCTTAGCTCTCACAACTAGCAAGCTCTCATTACAATCCTCATAGATGCTTACGGGAAATCTTGGCTTCTCTCTAGCCTTCTTCTCTGCCCTCCAAGATCCTATTTCCTTGTGTTGTTCCTTGTGGATGATTAACCTATTACCAAGTGGAAAACCAATCTTCAAAACTACGCAATCCTCAAGGATGAATCCTTGACTGCATGCATGAGTTTTCTCCATCAGAAAACACATGAAACTAATAGTACACTATCCTTGAACATTAATCTCAACTGGGTCTTTCTCAGAATAGACATGCATGAGTTTTTTATGAGGGAATCTTCAGTTAATTGGAGTAGCACTAGTTGAGTGCATTAATGCATCAACTGACTGTTAACTCACTATTAGTTCCTCAAACAGTTTGGAACTAATTTAACTGGACTTAACTCAGTAAACTGAGTTAACTAATTACAACTCAAATATAACTCAATCTTATCTCCTTAATTTAAGGGATAACTCTTGCATGACTTCAGAAAGACTTCTAACTTGAATTTCTCCAACCAATTAATTTAAAATAAATTAATTGATTATTTCCAAGTGGCTGTTAAGACTAAAATTTATTTTAATTCACAATTTAATTCAAGGACAAATTAAATTGGAATATTCTTGTTGCCATATTTCAACACTAGATACCATAATTCTACCTTGTCATGAATGCATAATGCATAAATCCATTATATGTAGCATATAACATAACAAGTACATCAATATAAACATGTAGAAACACTTCTAAACCATGAATAACACATACACACACACAAACATATATACGAAAAAATAAAGCTAATTAAGCACGTGAAACCATAATCATGACATTTACCTTGTGTAAATTCATATGAAGGATGGTCCTTCCAATTGTAGGCTATGTTGTTGTAGTTCCCTCAATAGGAGGCCACCCTCAAGCTAGGGCTATGATTCCATAAGGATAATTAACTCTTGGGAATAGCTAAGCCCCTTAACACAACTTAATGCACAACAATATCAACATACATACTCAAGTAGCCTTTTCCACCACCCAATTCTCTCCTAACCAACACCACCAAAGGGATGTGATTCCCTTATCTGTTTTGTAGTCCCTCAGGAACTTCTTGCTAAAAATTAGTAGCTTCAATCAACATTTTTATAATCAAAATTGAAGAAAAATCATTTATTCCAGTTATCCAAGTCAGTCTCATTTTCACAAGTCATCCCCACCACTTGAAGGGGTTTGACCCAATGATTAAAACATGCTTCTTGAATCACATATATATTAGCATTCGATTGACCTCATTTGGAATCACAACACACTCACTCATTCAACCAATAAAAGAGATTTGTTCACATTTGCAAAGGAGGAAGAATATTGAAGTTTCCAATGAAGTTTGACTTCTCTCATCTATGTTTTGACCAGTATTGACTTGGGTATTCTAACTATTGTTTGATTGAGCTTTTGACTAGACTTGGAGGAAAAAAAATTGTGATTTTTTGACTAAATATATGCCCTTATTTTGGGTTATTGATTGATATTTGACTGCAGTTCAACTTCAGAAGTTTTACCAAGACTTTGATTGTGGAATTGAAAATTGAATTTCAGCCCCTTTGACTAGCTTCCTCAAGCCAAAATTTGGCCCTCTTATGTAGACTTTGACTATGATAAGTGCTGAATTTTTCTCTCTAATTTGACTAGCTTTTACTTGCAAATTTTTGAGGTCAAGGTTGGCATTTTAACTGGAATATTCCAATGTACTATTGATGAATTGAACTCTCTCTCATATGGAAAGATTATCGAGTTTTCCCCCTTGTGGGGTTTTGTCCCAAGAAATTTTGTTGTCTCTTGATTTATTGTTTTATGTGATCTCTATCAATCTATTGAAGTTAATGATTGAATTTTTTCAAGTATAACTACTTAATCATTGGAATGCTCTAAAGTCAAATTGTATCATTGGAAGAAGTTATCAGTTTGAAAAAACCAATATACTAGTCTTGTTTGCACTAGAAAATAAACATGGTATCAGAGCTTTAGTGAAGAAAAATGGCATTGAAGAGCACTGAGATCTTATATATTTTGTCTTGATTGGTCATATTCATCATGAATTCCTTCATGAAGATAGAAAACAAGATTGAAGGAGCTACAAAATTCAGAGCATGGAATACTAGGACTGACCTTGTTTTTACAAGGCATAAGGCTTTGAGTATTGTGAAAGGAAATATTATTGAACCAGCTGACCAAGCAAGAAAATACATGTTCCAAGAAGATGGCATCTTGGCTATGAGGATCATTATGGATTTTGTTACAAATCATTTGGTTCCTTATATTTTCGATCTTAAATCTTCCAAGGAAATGTATGGGGCTCTCATTGGATTATACACCATAAATAATATTAGTCAATATATAAGTCATAGGAATTAGATTCTTGATGTGAATATGACAAATAATGATACAATGGCATCATATTTCATAATGATCTCTCATTTAAGAGATCAATAAAATCTATTAAAGAAGAGGTACCTAATAAATAACTAGTAGTTGTAACAATCAATGGTTTTCCAGACTCTTGGGATTCTTTTGCATCAAGCATTAGTGATAGAGAAATTTCTCCTTCTTTTGATGAGTTATGGGTTTCTTTCACTCAAGAAGAATCTAGGATTACGTCCAAAGTAAATATTACAAATCAAGATGAATATTCTTAAGTTTTTGCAGCCCACTCAAAGACAAGTAAGGGAAGAATAAATTTTGGAATATTTCAAAGACATACAAGTAGAATACCTACTTCAAAATCTTCTCCAAGAACTTCTCCAGGAAGAGGACCTACTCAACAAATAATACCTCCTTCTCCCTCTCAATAAATAAGGGACATGTCTATTGTTCAATGTTTCCATTGTTAAGCATATGTTTACTATCAAAATAGGTGTCCCCAAATGAATGATGATCGAAAAAGGAAAGGGAATAAACATGATTTTGCAGCTAATATTAATGAACTTGCATACAAAAGGAGGCCTAGGAATAAGGATTCTGATAATGATAAATATTCCTTTTCTTCTTCTTTTACAAGTTCTATTATAGTTCATGATGAAATTTTGTTGGTGGAGAGTGGTGCCTCTAGGCACATGAATGGAAGTCATGAGAATCTTTCTAAATTAGTTGAGAAGAAGATAGCTCTAAGGGTGGAGCTTGGAGACAATGGAAAGTACGAAGTCAAGGGAATTGGTTCATAATATTTTCAATTGGAATCATGAGGTAATGTCTCTATTAACAATATTTAATATGTTCTTATTTGAAGAATAATTTGTTGTCCATTTCATCTCTTGAAGACAAAGGTTATACAATTGCCTTCGTTGATGGTCAAGTTCTAGTATGGAAGAAATACTTCTCCTTTGAACTTCCAAATTCATTGGTGTGCGAATAGGAGGCCTATATCATCTCCTTGGACACTCAATTCAAGCCTTGATACACAACACCTTTGATCTTTGTGAACTATGGAATCGAAGGTACACTCATGTTCATTATAAATCTTTGTCTAAGACGAAGGATTTTGTAAAGATGTACTTGAAATCAAGATTGAACATGATGGACTTTACAAAGGATGTACTCTTGGGAAAATTTTCAAAGGATGATGTACTAGTAGTGATAATAGATCCAAAGGATTCTTGTATCTTGTGCATTCTAATGTTTGTGGACCTATGTCTAACAAATCCCTGGGTGGGAATTTGTACTATGTTACTTTCATTGATGATTACTCTCACAAAACGTGGATTTATTTCTTGAAATCCAACAATGAAGTGTTTCATAAGTTTGGAGAAACTAAGTAATAGGTTGAAAATTCTATAGGATGGAGGATCAAGACATTAAGACTTGACAATGGAGGGCAATACATATCTAAGGAGCTCATTACCTTCTGCAAGAATGTTGGAATTAATAGGGATTTAATAGTTCCCTATGATCGTCAACAAAATCGAAGTGTTGAAAGGAAAAACATAAATATTGTGGAAGTTTCCAAATCCATGCTTCATGATCAAGAGTTGTATATGTTTCTATGGGAAGAATCTACAAAGAAAATTATTTATTTTCAAAATAGATTTCCACACTGAATCTCAAATTATAGGACTCCTAAAGGAGTCTTCATAGCTGAGAAACACAATGTTGAACATTTGAGAATCTTTGGTTGTCATGTTTATGTTCATGTGCCCAAGGAGAAAAGAAGAAAGTTGGAGCCTTCGGGAAGAAGGGAACTTTTGTTGGCTACCGTGAAAATTCAAATTCTTTCAGAGTCTATGCACTAGGGAAACAATCAATTGAAACTTGCAGGGATGTAGTTTTTATGAGGATGCTAATTTCTAGAATTCCAATGGATCACACTTGGAATCAGATGATGAAATGCAAGTGGCTCATAAGAATGTGGAAAAAAACCTAAAGAGATTGAACCTATGGATCAAGATCCTCCTAAAGAGTCAAATGAACTACATGAATTTGTTGATTCTCGAACAGTCAATGTACCTAAGACTAGAAAGAGACTAGCTTGAAAATTCAAGTGCTTTCAAAGTCTATCTACCAGGATATTGATCAATTGAAACTTGCAGGGACGTCATTTTTTATGAGGATGCTACTTTATGGAAGTGTTTCCAGGAAAACTAGTGTCCATTCAGAGTTTCTAGTCCCACTAAGACGGGTATCTATCTTAGAAACAAACAATTCAAAGTAACTTGTGTTTTCCTTTATGAGAGATAAATGAGAGAGAAGCAGAGAGTACCAACCGTAGTCTTTCGCTTGGCTCCTTACTTGTTTCCTCTCTCCTTTGATAGAGCTTCACCACTCCTTTCTCACTTGTCCCGCTTCAAAGAACAGTTGTAGAGTCAAAGCAGAAAAATACCATCAAAGCATAGAGATCTATAACCATAAACAATGTAGAATCAGATGTACATTAACCATACAAATGCATACACAAATACAAGATTCAGAAATATACAAGTATATGGAGGAAAACTCAAATAGCTTTATTGATAGAAGTAGTAGAAGAGAGGATTACAACCCAGTTGTCTGATCTAGTGCCATCCTCCCAGCATGAAATCCCTATTCACCTCATGAAAAGTTAGATCAACCAACAATACAATGTCTCAAATAGAAACCAACAGCACTTCCTTACAAATTACAAAATTCCAACCTCTGGATCTCTAGGATGAGGGATTCATATATAGATGTTTGCAAGGGAGTGAGTCAGCTTCTAGGATTTTGATTAGTGTCATTTCACTGATAGTTCTTGGTTCCACTTGGAGATTTCATGATCTCTTACTCATCCTTGGGCGAATTCAGAAAGGCAAGTGTCATATGAGCAGGTTCTAGAAGATTCTTTTAGTTTCCACCTAGAAAACTCCCTCTGCCATTTGTCTTCTCTCGCTCATCGCACCCTACAGAAGGGCTTTTCAGTATGCATCGCACCCTTTGTTTGTAGCAGGTGAGATGCATCGCACCCTCAACATGGAGCAATCTGTATGGTCCAATTTTGACTAGTTCTGAGCAGTTTTTCAAGGAGAACTTCTGGGAAATGATGTAATCAGTTGACCTTGATCCTTTACGGTATGAAATAACACTTTTAGGGGTTTTAGATTCCTTGGTTTGTTGACATATGTGATTGGGGTTGCAGTGCCCAAATATGTCTATATATGTCTATAACAGTTGCCCCCTAAAGCATGAGGTCGTAAATCTTCTGATGTCGGGTGAAATGCTTTATCATGAGGATCTGAGGTTTTTCGAACTGGAAGGTGACCTATATAAAATAAAATACAATACGTTATCTTCATATTATTTTCATGATCTAGCTGAGGCGGGCATTCCCATGCTCAACTTTATAAATTCATTTGCATGTACATAGGACAAACAATCGTCTGTTCAGCAAACTGATGATTTTGGTAGAGCCATCATCCCTTAGCTTGGATGATTATCTGTGCAACCATGGAGTACATTTGATGCTTTTATTTTCTCAAATTTATCACAGCCCAAATGGATGAAACTAGATCCAGGGTCTTCAAACTCGTTCAATCTTCGCCCGATGTACAAGTCGATCCATGTGAAAAGATGTTCTGGTGTCGAACATGGAAAGACATCGCCTAATTACCAGCCAATGATGTAAGTTGTTAACAGGCGCGAGAGGAATCACCAATAATGGTAATGACCCTCAAGGTACTGTAGTACAATTCACGTGGTTTGAATACATGAGTCAATGTTGAACACCACGTAAAATATTTCGGTCGAAGGCCATTGATGTAAACCTGTTGCCGGAAGTGAGAAACTTGCCATTGAGGCATGCAAGCTTCAAAGTACTGAAAGGGTTGTTCCTAAGTCGACTTCTTAGATAATGAGTTGATGTCGACAAGAAGTGACCCGTCGTAGGAGGGCCTTAATGAATCCCACATCTACGACACGGAATGGAGCAAAAGATTTTGTGGAGGTGAAAATGATCTGATGACACAAGGTTCAGGGTGGCGGTCATGAAAAATGGAGTGTGAAGGTATTGCAGCGGATGAGGTGTTAGCTAGGTTGGTGAATTCTCTGAGCGACTTCTCTTGAAAAAATCTGCGACACTGGAATGGATTGGTAGCGTTAACCCCAAAATGGATGGTACGGAGGACCAATGGTGATATGACCAGTGAACAGAATAACCCAACCCGACTCAATCATGGTTATGGAGTGAAAGTGTCATGTTCAAGAGCAACCTGCTACCAATGAAGTTCTTCAAGTTTTCTTCCATTTTTCCCCAATCATTGTTGACCAGTACCTCTTTATTTTTTTCATGCTTGAGGAGGATAACATATGCTTGTTCTATAATTTGCCCTTCGGGCAAACCTGTCGCTATGTTTTAGCGAGCCTAGCAATAGTGAAACTCGCTCTTGTCCGTATGGACAAGTTTGCCGCTATTGTTTTAACGAGTTTAATGACAAAGATAACTCAGTCCTTTTCAATTTTAGAGAATCTGAAGAGAGACGGAAAGGAAACTCCAGTAGTCCTTTTTCATATTATAATCCCTTAAGTCCGAGAAAGTATAAAATAATACGAAAGGGATGATTTTTTCGATCACTTTAGCGAGCTGAAAAAGACAAGCGCTTGATCTTTTTGTGTAATTATCCCTCAGGTCCAAAAAGATTAAAATATAGAGGAGGGATGGCACTTCCAATCACTTTAACGAGCTGGAGAGGCCAATTTCTCGACAATATTTTCATATTTTAGGAGTCTAAAAACAGCTTAAAGGAGACTCGTTTTTTAGGAACGAGTGATATTTTCGGATAGCAACTAGTTCCAAGTAAGTTTGGAACTTTTCAATCAGGGCAGTGTAAAGAAGGTGGCTAATAGAATCACTCGTCGCAATTGTTCCTCAAAAGGGTAAACAATCGAGTGGAGGCATATGATCGGCTAAAAAAGGTGGAGGTGATGGTAAGAACACGACCAAGGCTCAAACGCTGATAGAAATGCGATCACAAAGGTTATTTACAGAAGGTGGGTTCATTTTTTAATGAGCTTGAACTCTGAAGGAACATATGCTCATTTTCCTTTTTATGTAAGCTAGGAACAACCAAACTATAAAGCTAAAAAGCTAAAAATGCTAAAAATCTAAAAATGAAATTGGTCGTTTTTGCTTGTATAAAAAAGGTTTGCATGGCCCCAGCATAAAAATTCTTCAGCTACCATATGGAAACTTACTGTGGTTAAGCAGGATGATTTTCTACCAATACTTAGACAAAACACTTCCTGCACTTTATCCGCCAAATAGACAAAGGTGAAAGGCCACTCAGACCGATCACATAACTTACAGGGAAACTTATCTGTACAGTTCCGTTTGTCCGCAAAATAGACAAGGGTGCATGCCCCCAAGCTTCATTACATTCATCAGACTACTCACGGTAATTAGGTGGATGGAATGAAGGTTCCTTTACGAGATCAAGTGAAAGACTCGACTTGGAACTTTGCTCAGCCTTGTTTCATTTTTTAATGAGCTTGACACAAGACAAGGAATTCTGCTCAGATCCTTGGTTTCATTTTTTAATGAGGTTGACACCAGTCAACGAACTATCCTCTGGCGACCTTTGATCACAACTCCTAAGGGGTCATGAAGGAAGGATCTGGTTCCAAAGCCTCCAGTACATATTGTACAACATCACTTAATTGAGTCATGTCAGTCGGATTTTCAACTATGAAAACCTTGTTGTGATCAACACTATCAAAATGGTCAGAGTCCTTCTTAATCTTTGATGATGTAGAAGATATCATATGATAGGTTTCCACTGTGGCCACTTCCGCCAGATTACTTGGAGGCGGGAGGGCAAAAGTACCCATTAAGGATGAGTCTTTTAGGAGACCTACTCCGACATGTTGAAGCGATTGAGAACTTCCATGGATCAATGGAATGCTTCCAGTAGCTTGTGAACTGTTGGGGAAAAAGGTTAGTTGGTCAATGATTGTAATTCTGCCTTGAAAGGGAAATGCAATCTTTCTAAAATATGTCGACACAACAGTGGCGATAGCATAAATCCAGGACCTTCCTAGCAAGATATTGTAGTCAAGGTTTCCATCAATGACCTCAACTTCAATTTCTACTGTCTTGTCCCCCAGTTCGACTTGCAAGTTACTTAATTTCCTATACGGCATGTATGTTCTTCCATCGAACATTTTTAATGTCGTTGATGATCGTGACAAGGGTGGAGAGCCTAAAGTTTTCCAACAACTCATTAACATAATACAGGTAGATGCCCCCTCATCAATGATTGTTCGACGAACAGTTTTGTTGAGGGTTTTTACCTATATGAGGAAAGGGATCTGGGCCGGTAACTGAGGTTCATATCCTTTATGATTAAAGGCCACTAGATTGGAATTCGCTGGATCAATCCCACCTATCACTAATAACAAAGCCTGCTTTTGGGAGGGGCATTTCTACAGTACTTCAAGTGTCGACATAGGGGATGGCGATTGGGCCAGATCCTCCACTATATTATAATTATGTATTTCTCGAGCACAAGGATTAAACATCGATTTATGTACTAATCCCTTAGGAGGTTTTATTTTTGATTCAGGAATGATTGGTGGAACAACTTCTGGTGAAGTTGTTGTCGAACTACCGGGTTGATCTGTAGCCTTGCCATTCGACAACTGTGGATTTCCATAATCTTTATTCCTTGTTGATAACATAAGCACTTGGGATGGGGAAGCATGATCACTAGCAACCAGGTTTGTTTCTGGGCTCGGAAATGGATTAGTCAACACCGTTGGGGTATTTGATGTTTTTTAAAATTTCATAACCTTAGCTTTATGTGGACAATCTTTCGTGAAATGCTCATCGTCTCATATGTAACATGGATAACGAGGTTTATTTTTCCCAGTAGGGTTTTCAGAAGATTTTTCAGGAGGTGAATTTTCCTATTTCTTCTTTTTGTTTGTCCCTTTCTTCTTGCCCCCTGGTTGCTTAGGATTTTTGCCTTTGTCGGTTGACACGGCATTAACCTCCGAGGTGGGAGGTTCTTCGTCTGCTTTTTTACTAGAAACCATACGGGCTTTTTTAGATGTAGCCTTTGTTGTTTTCGTGCTTGTCGTACCTATCACACCATCGCCGACATGAGAGTCTTTGTTTGATTTAGGAGGGGGAGGAACTGAGAAAATTCTGGTCTAGGAGCGTCAGGAATTTTATCGTAGAGCGTGCCAGACTGAGTATAGACTGCCGGACCAATTAGCATTCACTGAAAAAGGTGAAGCCTAATCGAATCATCATTGAGGGTGTTGGACGAACACCATAGATGAAATGTCATCACATGATTTGATGGATCTTCACCCGGATTTCCTTTGAATTTAGGAATATCTGACGGAAGTTTATGAGGAATCGCTGGCCACCAAGGGGCATAAGCAATTGGATCATTTGTTAGCTGATTCAGATCTGGTAATTCTAAAGTTGCTACGAAGGGCAACTGTTGATTCAGGTTTGGCAAAGCATACCCAAGATAAGATGGGATCACCTTAGCAGTGGGTCTTTGCATACCAGCATAATTCATTTGATGCTAATAACTTTGATAAGGTTGATGGGAATAACCATTATAATATGATTGTTGGTAACCGTTTTCAGTATACAGCTGCCCATTACCTGCAAATCTTTGTTGCTCAGGTCCTCGGTAAGCTTGCTGGAATTGCGGTTGTTGATATTGCACCAGCCATGGCTGTGAGACCATTTGCTATTGTCCAATACTGGATGTTTGACCAAGATGAGGGGTGATAGTACCCGTTTGAGCCTGAGTCGCTTCAGTTAAGGAGCCACTAATCGGTGGTTGTGATTGAGTCGCGGGGACAAGAGGTTGTTGTATTATGACCTGAGAGACTTGAGGTTGACATACAACAGGCAGTGCTTGTACTTGCGACACCGTCACAATAGCCGGTGTAGTGGGAATGTTCGACACAGGTTGATTTTGTTGTATTGAATATACAACTCTTGGCTGTTGAGGCAGTATTGGCACCCAACCACTGGATGTAATTCCAACTTGACCCAAACTTTATTGTAAACTCTCATATGGTTGCTCCCTCGGAGGGAACAATTAAAAGGCATACTGCCCCCATATGGCGGCAATCCAGTGTTCAAAGGGTAAATTGGTCTTTGGAGACTGGACTGCCCAAATTGATACTGATGTGAAGGATCAATTTGCTGAGTCTCAACATAAGAAACTCCAGATAAGATTCTGGATGAACAAATAGGAACAGACCATGCTGTTGAAACAGTCCCTGGGTGGACTCCATCTAGTGGTTGAGAACTAGTTGGGACAGATGGTATACCAGCAAACATTGTCAGAGTAGTGGCAGGAAGTTTTGTTGCTGTTGTATCAGAGGACACAGTCCTAGATGTCGATGGTTGTTCAGACATATTGAGTCTATCCAAAAGATTTCCTAGCGATTCGACAAGAACTTGTGATGAAGGGTGATCAAAAGAACTAACTTCTATGGTAGAAGAATATAGGTGGATCCCAGTTCCAAAATGCAATGGGGTACTAGATGGAAGATCCTCCACAATTTCTTCTATAGCAATCAGTCCAGGTGGAAGAGGTAGACCATCAGGTCCATAAAATATTTCTGGTGCCGAAGAAGGTATAGACTCTGTAGCGACAGATGTTGGAGGGGTGACACCTTTCGAATCAGCCCTAGATGGAGTTGGTTCAGGAATAGAAGTGTTTACCATTACACTAGGATCAATTCTAATGTCCTCTTGTAACTACGGAACTTCTTCTGTAGAGGCAGGGGTACCAGAAATAATTGGAGTAATTGGAGTCTCTGAGGATGTTGAAACATAAGTTTCAAATAAACCAAGAGACTTTGACCCAGTTAAACGAGATCGCTTGGCCCGGAATGATTTCGTTTCTGGAGTCAAGGACAGTTGACTCGTTAGTCTCCGTGAACAACAGGGTTTTGATTGACTTTCTTCCACGATTGTGGATTACTTGATCAACTCAAAATAAAAAGGGTAAAATGTTATTCCGAATTAAATGAATTTTATGACGCTTTGACGCAACTTTATTTTTAAACTTTTAAGAGTCGAGAAAAAGCTAAAGATGACTCTAGTCGCCTTCGATTTTTAATTAGCCTGAAGTGACAAGTGCTCAGATGGACCTTTTCTTTTAAGGAGTCTGAAAAGGAATGAAAGTGACTACTCTGGAGATATAGATAGAGGGATTACCAAACAAATCGAAAAACTGCAATATACACCTCGGTGGTAAATTATAGAGAAATCACTGAGGACTTTATGTACGTCAGTCAATCTTCCCGAATGTTGTGTTCAGTGCATTGCGATCGATAGGGCGGCAGACAGGGCTTCCTAAGGATAAAGGATATCAGCCTATTGTGGTCTCCCAATATATACTTGATGGTACGTCGGAGCACAAGTCGTACTGGCACTTGTCGTATCAAAGAGGAGGAATCACCCAACCTATGATGAAACGATAGTTACCAGGCTTTACGATGCCGGAATACCACTCTAGCCTAGACTTCTAGATGTTTTGCGTTAGGTTCCAAAGTGTTTTTATGTTCATTGAGATTTATTTTATAGTTGATCTTTCTTAAGAAGTTTGCCTTTCAAGGTTCACCGTGTGATGTAGATGTACAACTACTAAATATGCAATCTAAAATGATAAACAGTCGTTTATTTTCTTTTAGCAATGAAAATCCTAGCTACCAAGAAAAGAAAAATATGATTCTTTCAACATAGAGCAGAGAGCTCACACTAAATGCACTTTTCCTAAATCAATTTTCGCATGCAGTCTAAATGCAAATGCACATGCATGTATTTTTTTTCAGTTCCCTGAATGTGAGAATGACAAAAAGAAAACTAAGTAAAAATCTAAACTACTTTTCCTTGAAGTGACACTTTAACAATTTCTTTTCAAAACAAAAAGAAGACTAAGACGACACTTTCTCTTTTGAATGGAAAATTGTTTTCGACACTTCAAAGAATTGATAATTCAAATAAAATATAATGGCAAAAGTGTAATCGACTATCTAAAAGAGGAAGACTTTACGACACTCTTTTTCTTGACTGAAAACGACAGTTGCGACACTTTCGAATCAAAAGACGACAGTTCGATTAAGCTACTGTTTGCAAAGGAGGACTGTAAATGATGAAAAATACATAAAAAAACATTCATAATTCCTTATCAATGGAGATTGAATAATGTGAAGGAAGAAGGTTTCAACAGTGATATATTGATCATAAACAGCAAAACTGTTGAATAGAGCTGAAAACGAATAAAAAACCAAAATCTGGAGGTAGAAACAGTCTCATTCAATCATCGCACCAGTACTTAAGGAAAACAAGGATGCATGTCACCTGCAGCACACGGGAGGTGCGATGCATCTAGACTGCCAATGAGAGATAGTGTGATGGTCTAGGGATGAGACTGAGCTTGGTTTTCACCCACAGTTTGCAGCTAAATTCAGGGATTTAGGCTGAGCTTAAGATAGGCAGTAAACACAAAGTATAGGGGGTGATCTAATGAGGTTATTGAGCTACCATCAGGGCACTTAGGATGTTTTCAAGTCAGATGTTCAGTTCATAAACCAACCCAGAGATTGACTGAAGCAGCGTTGATATACTTTGCAGTTGCATAGCAAAAGCAGTTCGAAGGCTAGCTGGCTTAACTTCAGGCGTTGTCTGTAGTTTATAAAGCAAGCAACAGTAACAAACACACAAACTATTCGCTCCCCAGTGGATTCCCATTTTGTTTTCGGGAAAACTAGTTTCCATTCAGAGCTACTAGTCCCACTAAGACGAGTAGCTATCTTAGAAACAAGCAATTCAAAGTAACTTGTGTTTTCCTTTATGAGAGATACATGAGAGAGAAGCAGAGAGTACCAACCTCAGTCTTTTGTTTGGATCCTTACTTGTTTCCTCTCTCCTTTGATAGAGCTTTGCCACTACTTTCTCACTTGTCCCGCTTCAAAGAACACCTGTAGAGTCAAAGCAGCAAAATACCATCAAAGCATAGAGATCTATAACCATAAACAATGTAGAATCAGATGTACAATAACCATACAAATGTATACACAAATACAAGATTCAGAAATATACAAGTATATGGAGGAAAACTCAAATATATTTATTGATAGAAGTAGTAGAAGAGAGGATTACAACCCAGCTGTCTGATCCAGTGCCATCCTCCCAGCATGAAAGCCCTCTTCACCTCATGAAAAGCTAGATCACCCAACAATACAATGTCTCAAAGAGAAACCAACACTTCCTTACAAATTACAAAATTCCAGCCTCTGGATCTCTAGGATGAGGGATCCATATATAGATGTTCACAGGGGAGTGAGTCAGCTTTTGGGATTTTGATTAGTGTCATTTCACTGATAGTTCTTGGTTCCACTTGGAGATTTCATGATTTCTTACTCATCCCTGGGTGAATTTAGAGAGGCAAGTGTCATATGAGCAGTTTCTAGAAGATTCTCTAAGTTTCCACCTAGCAAACTGCCTTTGCCATTTGTCTGCTCTCGCTCATCACACCCTAAAGAAGGGCTTTTCAGTATGCATCGCACCCTTTGTGTGTAGCAGGTGAGATGCATCACACCCTCAGCATGGAGCAGTTTATATGGTCTAGTTTTGACCAATTCTGAGCAGTTTTTCAGGGAGAACTTCTGGGAAATGATGTAATCAGTTGACCTTGATCCTTTAGGGTATGAAACAACACTTTTAGGGGTTTTAGAGCCCTTAGTTTATTGACATATGTGATTGGGGTTGCAGTGCCCAAATATGTCTATAACAGGAAGTCCAAGGGATCACACTTGCACTCTGATGATGAAATGAAAGTGGCTCCTAAGAATGTGGAAACAAAACCTAAAGACCTTGAACCTATGGATCAAGATCCTCCTAAAAAGTTAGATGAAATACATGAATTTTTTTATTCTCTAAGAGTCACTCTACCGAAGACTAGAAATAGACCAGCTTGGATTGAAAGAACTTTGTAAGAAGTTGAAGGAAATTCAACACCTCATGCCACCTTTAAAGAAATCAAGAGGCCAAAAAATTATTGAGCTTATGCAACATTGATGAGTAAGGTCATTGAGTCTTATCCATCCACCACTAAAGATGCAGTTCAACATCATGTTTGGAAAGATGTTATGATTGAAGAGCACCAATCCATATTGAAGAATGATGTATGGGAAATCGCACGAAGACCTGAAGGAAAATATGTTTTTTCTTCCAAATGGACCTACAAAATCAAGCATGCAGCTGATGGAAGCATTGATAAGTACAAGACAATATTTGTGTCGTGTGGATTTTCCCATAAAGAGGGAGAAGATTATGAAGACACATTTTCTCTTGTTGCCAGGTATTCTTCTATTATATCTATTATTTCTATTGCTTCTATTACAGGATGGAAATTGCATCAAATGGATGTTAAGATTGCCCTTCTTAATGAAGTTATTGAAGTGGAAGTTTATATTGAGCAGCCTCAAGGTTTTGATATTCATGATAGAGAGACACATGTTTGTAAATTGAAGAAATATGTGTGTGGCCTTAGGCAAGCTCTTCGTGCATGGTACTCTTGTATTGATAGCTATTTGTTGAGCCTTGCTTTCAAAAAGAGTGATGTTGATCAAAATTTTTACTTCAAAGTTGTTGAAGGTGAGCCCTTTATTTTTTTTTATATATAGATGATTTATTTTTTACAAGGGTAGAGAATGTCATTGTTTTCTGTAAGAGGAAGCTGATTTCTAAATATGAGGTGAAGGATGGTGGTCTTATGCATTACTATTTGGGATTGGAAATATGGAAAAATCTTGGTGAAATATTTATTGGGCAAGGAATTGGGCATGATGGACTGCAAGTCCATGGACACCCATGGTGACAAATTTGAAGAAATTGTGAGATTTTGATTCTTATTTGGTTGATCCCTTTATGTATCACAAATTGATTGGATCCTTGAACTATCTGGTTAAAACCAGAACTAATATCTGCTATGTTATAAATATGTTGATCCAATTCTTGGTTGAGCCTCATCATGTGCATTGGGTTGAAGAAAACATATATTGAGATATATGTGTGGCACAATTGATTTTGTTATGAGATATGTTTTTAATGGAGAATGGAAGTTTAATGGTTTTATAGATGATGATTAGGTTGGATGCATTGAAGATAGAAAGATCACTTTTGGTTTTCGTTTTATCTTGGACTCTACTATGATTCCATGTTCAATTAAGAAGAAAACTTATGTTGCTCTTAGTATGGTTGAAGATAATTATATATTTGATTTTTCATCATGTTGTGAAGTTGTGCGGCTCCAAATGTTATTTGTTTCTTTGTTTGGTCAAGTGTTGGAATCGACCATTGTATATTGTGACAATCAACATTGTGTAAAGATTTCTAAGAACCCATATTTTCATAACAAGTTGAAGCATAATGAGATCAAGTATCATTACATATGGAATATTATCTAGATAGGAGCTTTGAGGCTTGAATACAATCCTATTGATGAGAAGGTTACTGATGTTTTGGAAAATCCATTGTCCCGGATGAAGTTTTCTTATTTCAGAGAATAACTTGGAGGTGCTGAGAATTCTTCCCTTGGAGAGAGGGATCATTGATTGTATAGCATCACGAGATTGGCAATTTTCCTTGGGCTTAGCTTAGATGGCATAGTCTATGGTTTGGAATATTGGCCCAATTAATCCCTTCGGTCATTGAGATTGACTGAGAAACCAATATGGTTGGGGAGTTTGGTTCTAATGCTTGGAGATCCCTTAAGTAATTTTGTTTGACTAAGGTACCAGTGGGTTTTGGTCAGGGACACTAATTTTGACTTCTCTTCCTTGAGACATTATGTTTAACTAAGAGACCAAGTGGACTTCGTGAAGATGATTTTTTTGTGTACTCTTTTAGTTCATTATGCTTGAATGAGAAACTATTTCATATGGTTGGAGATTTTGGCCTCATATTGTATCCTAATCTAAACTTCCTTGGACCGAATCACCTATGAATTTGATCACTCCCAAACACCACCTTCGAATAATCCCCCTTAGCATTTATCGATGGGAAAAATACAATAAATAAGGAAAATTATTATGTCCAATTGTATGAACCTCAATTCCCTTGGAAATCACCATCTACATAGATGTGACTCCAAAATTACCCTTTGGATACCCATTACTTGCAAATCATAAATCTTGTGCACTATAATCCATCTCATACCATTAAAATTTTGGTTCATATAACCTTGGTACAACCATAAAACCAAATAAATGAGTTAAAGGCTTGGTTTAGTACATTTAATGGGATTCCTAATCGATGTACTTTTAGGCCCATGTTGGAGATGTTGTGACCTTATTTCTATCCCAAAAGACCTATTTTGACTAAGAGTAATATAAATATATTGGTATATGTGAATTTGGATAATAATGAGATGATTGGATGATTGAGTTGTATGATGGATCTTAATACAGTTTTGATTTTGATAAATTTATGCATGTCTAAAGTTGTACTAACCCATTACAAATAGTTCAAATTTCAAGGGGATTATAATGCATATTTAATCTCCAAGCCTTAATTGACCTAATAAACCAAATCAAGAGCTATCTCAATTCATATATTTGATTAAGGAATTTCAGCCATAAAACATGGGCCCCTATAGGGATATTGAGGATAAGGGTTGATTGAAGGGATGACTGATGAATTCTTTTTGCATAAATAGGAACTAGATATTAGCCTTATATTAGTCCTCATATTTTAAGAAATGGGAACTCTATTAGGAGTGCATTCAAACTTTTTGAGGAGGAATTATTGTTATGGATTGATATCTTAATGCAAAAACTATATTTTTGGGTTTCTTATTCATGTTAGTTTTTTTAGGTTCCCTATAGAAGCCTTGAATAGGGTACACTCAAGGCTAAACATTCAAATCCTATCATTCACCATGGAGTCCACCACTCGCATGTAGTCCACAATTCACTTTATGAACTTTAGGTCCCCACCGCGATCTACCTTGTCGGATCCAACGGCTGTCGCTTCACCCAATCACTTTAGGCGCTTTAAGCCCCCACCATCAACCTGCCTTGCTCTATTTGACGGTTGTCGCTTTACCTGATCGCCAACTAGCTTGGCCGATCTCCACCGTTGATTAGCCCCGCCTAATCCAACGGCTATCGCACAATCTAGCGCGAATTAATACACAAAAGTTATCCGACCGAGAGCACGCGAGAAAAGTGGTTTTCTCATGCTACATGTCGTGTAGTAAGGCTAATCGTGTGAAAATTCTGAAAACTACTTATTGCCTGAAGGGCGCACGAGAAACTACTTTCTGCCTTAGAAACCCGCTCCCTTATTTCCACACGTTGCTTTTCCCGTGATGCGATCTCTGCCGTCCATCTCTGACCTTCACCTGTGCGATAATATCTTAGCCATCCATCGCTCCTGTTAGCCTCACCCGTCCATCTCTTGGCCTCACTAGAATAATTAAATATCAACCACTCATCTCCTTTATTCCCTTATTTGTCCATCCACTCACCTCATCCCTCGCGACATGATCTCTGTCGTTCATCCGCCTTGCTCCCTCATCCGTCCATCCCTTCACTTAAAACCTTTGTGATAAGATCTCAACCGTTTATCCTGTTAGCAACCCTGTTCACCCATCTACCTACATAACCTTCCGCGATCAAATCTATGTCATTCATTTCCTTTCACCTGACTGATCCAATGATTCTCATGCATTGTTGCTCCCTCACACCCTCCTTTCACTAATTTCAACCTCCAATCACTTTTTCCGCCTGAAACTTGATTTAACCTAAGTTTCTTTGTTACCCCTTCGTCTAGTTTTAATGTTTTTGCTTTTGCAACATAGATAATTAGCCTTAGGTTAATGTTAAATTAGCAGTTCTGCTTAGCATAGTTGTTTGGTTGATTAAGTTAGGTTATGGTGCAAGTTTAGCCTTTCATGTTGTTTTCTTCATTACTACAATAGAAGTAGCTCTCTCTTAGAATAAGGTTTTCTCTCCTTCCATAAAATAATTAAAGTTTCTTCTAACTCTATAAATAGTGACAACAGGCAGGACCTCCAATTCTACTTGTGCATATAGCATTGTCACCTCCAAGTTTGTGTGAACCCTGGGTTGATAAGTAAAGCTGGTAGCTCTGGGAGTTGCAGCATTATTGTTACAATACCTAGGCTCACCACTTTTTGGCACCGTTTTTGGGGAGGTGTCTAAGTAGAAGTGATTACTACCTTCTTCTATTTCTAGTCTCCTACATTCTTTTCTTCTACTTCTAGTCTTCAAACTTTCATCCATTAGTTTATTTCTGCAAAGGTAATCTAGTTTCTTTCTTTCTTTCAGTTATCATTAGTTGCTTTCCTTTCCATTATGCAAGTACTTTCTAGCTTTAAAACAAAATCTTAAAAAAAAAAAACCAAAAAACATTTCCTTTCATGCCTCGTAAGATTAGGGACAATTCAGGAAAATTCTTGTCAAATACCCCCACTGCATCTAACATGAAAACCTTCTCTCTTCTTCAATGACGGTGAATTGGAAGACCCTTTAGGTGAGAAAACTTACCTATTTGAGGAACCTACAAAAGAAGAAGAAGAGGAAGAACCCATTCCTACTGAACCAATGGTTGGAAAACAAAATGACAGGAGAGACAGACAGAGAATTGAGAGTGCCTTACCCATCAGGGAAACCAATGGCGACACTAAGATGAAGAATATAAGCCCCTCTGCTCTACCTCATTTCCTTGGCCTAACCACAGAGGACCCTGACACTTTCCTATTTGAATTTGTTGTTATATGCCAAACCTATGACTATACAACTAATGAGAAAAAGTTAAAACTATTCCCATCTACCCTCAAGGATGCAGCATTGCTCTAGTTCATGGGTTTACCTGGAGATAGCATCACAACTTGGTCTCAGATGAAGCAAACTTTTAACGACAAATATAGGGACTATTGCAGGTCAAAGGATACTGAAGAAGATATTTTTAGGATGACGATAGGCCAGGATGAATCCCTAGAAGACTATGAAGAAAAATTTCAGCTTAGTTACAAAAGGGCCAGGTGCACACTTGAGCCTGAGTCACTAAAGTTGGTCTTGCTTGGAGGAGTAAGGGAAGATCTTCCGGATACCTTACATATGATAGCAAGAGGAGATGTATACCAATTACCCTATGAGGACATTAATACTATCTTTAGAAACCATTCTAGGACAGCCAGGAAAAAGGGTGGGGTAGTCAACCTATGGCCAGTACATCATCCTCTAACTTATCCATCAAAGGTGAAATTGGAAATATGTTGGAAGATTTCAAAAGTGACATGATGCAAACCCTTGCCTTGCAATTGGACACCATGAACATAAAAAGGAAGCAAGAGGAAGAAAAGAGAGCCTTAGCCATTTTTTGTCGTAGATGCACTAGGAGGCATCCTAGGAACGAATGTCCATTAAATTGTATTCATATTTGCTCAGTCTGTGAGGAAAACCACTCCACAAAAAAGTGCCCTTCTTTACCTGGACTTAAAGCTATATATCAAGGAGCTGAAGGGGTCACTGAGCAGCTTTTCTACATCAACCAAAGGAGACCTCCTGGGCCTAGACCATACCAGCAGGGTATGCAAGGGCCATCCCATGCATACTACAACCCCAACCAAGCCACCACTATACCTTCTTGGGGAGCCCCTGCTCATCCTTCCTAGTCTACATGCCCTCCTTGGTCCTATGCATCTCAATATCAATCCCAGCCAGCCAACCAATCATTTCAACCTTATGTTCAGCCGCAACATCAGTGGAATACCCCACCCCAGGGGTGGAGCCCCCAATTTAACAATGTTCTAGCCCTATTTCCTCCACCACCTAACCAACCACAACTCCTGCACTCTGCTCCACCTAAGCAACCCCAGATTCCTACCCAACCAAATATGAACCCAAACAATAGGCAGGCTCAGCAAGCATACAGTGGAGAGACATCATACCCAGCTTATGTTGTAGAAATCTAGGAGATCAACCTAAGATCTCGGAGAATTATCCCAGACAACCAACCTCCTTATCCACATAGGGAGGTTGAGGAAGAAAGAGAGGAAAGCAACCTTAAAGTAAATCTACCCTTTCCTCAAATATTAACCCAACCACTCCAACCTACCCCAGAAGAAACTGAACTTCTGGGAGAATTGAAAATTTATGTGTAAAGATCCCCCTTCTCCAAGCAATCAAAGATGTGCCTATTTACAATAAATTGATTAAGGAGAAGTGCTTCAAGCATCCAGGAAGAAGAAAAAGGGATGCCCCTACCATTAATGTCATTAGGCAGTTATCTAACTTAATGCTGGGTAGGTAATATGTCCAAAATATTTGGACCCTGGAAGCCCTGTAGTAGATGTGCACATCAATGGCACCATTGTCCCACACACTCTGATTGATCTTGGGGCTGCCATTAATGTGATGACTAAGGACACCATGCTCAAACTCAACCTCCAAGGGTCATTGAGAAAGACCACAACAGTGTTGCAACTTGCAGACCATTCCACAGTCACCCCTGAGGGAATTGTGGAGGATGTGATGGTCTCCATTGATTCCTGGGAATACCCTACAGATTTCCTAGTTCTCCAGCCTAAGGCTAAGCTTACTGGTTACCCTCTCATCCTTGGGAGTCCATGGTGGCCACAGCTGATGCTTACATTCGCTGTAGAGCTGGGAATATGACCATCAAGAATGGGCATATGTCCAAACAATTAGTCCTATACCCTCCTGCTCAACCTTCTCTAGAGCATGATTTACCTTTATGGTTAGAGGAGGAGGAAGAAGATGAGCTTTATTATGCCCAAATTTATGCTATGGAAGCAATCATGTCAGGCCAGGCAGTAACTCCTCAAGGCAAAAATGATTCATATGTTTATTCCTTCAGGGTGGCCTTATTATATACATGAGGGAGAGACTGTTCAGTTCATCTCCCGATGACTGTTCACATTACTTATTTATTTATTTACATTATGTTCACCCAATCCTGATGATTAGGTGTCAACATTCTCCCCCTTAATCTGAAGGGATGTTGGTGAGTCCAAGCATCATTCTCAATTGTTCAAGCTTTTCTCTTCCAAGCGCTTTGGTTTTTTAAAGATGTCTACAATTTGCTCATTAGTGGAACAATGACGGAGATGGATTGTTTTGGCCTCAACATGATGTCGAATCAGATGATATTTAGTATTGATGTGCTTTTTTCGATCATGGAACTTTGGGTTCTTGGCCAACTTTATTGCAGAGGTATTGTCAATCATGAATGGAGTTGATTGTACTTGTTTTACCTGCAAATCTTCAAGAATTTTCCTGAGCCACACAATTTCTTTTGTTGCCTCAGCTGCTGCCATGTATTCTACTTCTGTTGTGGAATCTACTAGAACTGATTGTTTGCGCGATCTCTAAGAGATAGCTCCTGATCCAAGACTCATAGCATATCCTAAAGTAGATACCCCAGTTTCTTTGTCTCCATCGAAGTCTAAATCAGAGTATCCAATCAAGATGAAGTCGTCCACCTGTGTATACTTGATTCCAAAGTCTTGAGTTCCCTTCAAGTACCTTAGAACTCTTTTTGCAGCAGACCAATGTCCCTCACAAGGCTTTTGCATAAATCTGGAGAGGATTCCAACAGCAAACAAAATGTCTGGTCTGGTAGTAGTCAGGTAGTTGGGACTTCCTACAAGCTGTCTATACTTTGTTGCATCCTCAAATTCTTTTCCTTCAATAGATGTTAGCTTTAAGTTTTGTTCCATTGGAGTAGTAAGAGGATTGCATTCTGTCATGCCAAACCTGTTCAACAGATCTCCAATGTATTTCTTTTGAGAAAGAAATATGGACTTCGGATGTTGGGTTACTTCAATGCCATGATAGTAATGAACATAGCCCAAATGGGTCATTACAAAACTTTTCCCCAATTCCTTCTTTATGGATGCAATGTAGCTTTCATTTTTCCCTGTCATCAAAAGATCATCTACATATACCACAAGATATACAACTGTTTTTCCAACTTTATTGACAAATAAAGTTGCATCATCAAGATCATAATGTTTTAAATTGAGTTTCAAAAGATGCTCAGTTAGTTTTTCATACCAGGCTCGCGATGCTTGTTTGAGGCCATACAAGGAATTTATCAGTTTGCATACTTTATGTTCATGTCCTTTCATAGCAAATCCTTTAGGCTGGGACATAAAAACATTCTCTTTTATATCTCCATTCAAGAAAGTAGTTTTTACATCCATTTGATGGACTTTCCAACCATTCTGAGCTGCTAGGGCAAAGAGTGTCCAGATGGTAGCCCATTTTGCTGTGGTGGAAAAATTCTCCTCATAATCGACCCCTTCCTTCTATGCAAAACATTTTTCCACAAGCCTAGCCTTGTGCTTTTCAAGTGAGCCATCAGCTTTATACTTGTTCTTGTAGACCCACTTGCAGCGAATTGGTTTGTTTCCTAATGGAGGATCAACCAGCTTCCAAGTGTCGTTCTTTATGAGGGCATCATACTCCTTTTGCGTTGCTTCTTTCCATTCATCATGAGAAGCAACTTCTTTGAAGGAAGTTGGTTCAAAATCTGTAGACAAGTTCAATTCACAATCATAAGAAACATCCATATCAATAGGTGAATTAGAGTCATCGACATCACCTCCAATCTGTCGGTTTGAATTTCTAGTTCCTGTCTTTCCAACCTCATTAGGATGAACACTTTCCAGTGTCTTTGTCAGCCACTTTGGGGGACCTTTCTCAGATGGTCCAAGCTGCTCCGCTGATTGAGTTGGGACTGAATCAAGATTGAGTCTCCCAATTCTATCAATCACATCACTTAAAGCATCATCTTTTGTTGGAGTTTCATGCAGGGGAAAGTGTTCGTCAGAAGAAGATTCCACATGTTGATCTAGTATAGGAATCCCCCTTTCAAGATGTAGAATCTGATTATCAAATTCTTGAAATGATTTTTCTTTTGCAAATCTATCCAAGCGATCAAGTTGCTGCTCAACAACATTGTCAGTTTTGGATGATTCAAGAAAAATTACATCTCTAGATACAACAAACTTTTTATTTACTTCATCATAGAGACGGTATGCCTTGTAGGTGTTTCAATACCCCAGGAAGATACACTTACGACTTCTAGCACCAAGTTTGTTTCTATGTACCTTTGGTATCAAAGCATAACAGGTGGAACCAAAGACCCTAAGATGCTTTACCAAAGGAACATGTCCATACCACATTTCATATGGAGTCTTGTTTCTAGTAGCATTATATGGACATCTATTCTTTATATATGCAACACATAGAATAGCAACAACACAAAACATTATATTTACATTTTTGAAGAAGAGCATGGATCATACCATTTTTAAGATTGTCCTATTCATTCTTTCAGCTACACCATTATGTTGGGGATTATAAGGTACAGTTGTTTGATGTTTGATCCCATGTTGGCGAAGATAGTTTTCAAATTCATTTGATGTGTATTCTTTTCCACTATCTGTGCGAATAGACCCAATATGATATTGTGCATCATTTTCAATCCATTTATGAAAATTCTTGAATCTTTGAAAATCATCAGATTTATTCTTCAATAAATAAACCCAACACATTCTGGTGTAGTCATCAATAAATGTCATCATATATTTATTTCCATTTGCAGAAGGAACATGCATTGGACCACATAAATCTGAATGAATGAGTTCAAGTTTTCTATGTGCTCTTGAATGTGAATCATGAAAAGACTGTTTGCTATGCTTTCCTAGAATGCAAGCATCACATTGCTTAAGTTTCCTAGGAATTGTAGGCAAACCAGCAACACCATTTTTCTTCAACAAGCGGAGGCTGTCATAGTTCAAATGTCCAAATCTAGCATGCCATAATAAACTTGATGGAAGTGTACCTTCTTCATGATGAGAATCATATGAGAAATGTTGTGCACGAGCAGAGGTTCCTTGTAGCTTGAGAAGTCTTTCTTCTTATATTCCCCTCATGACAAGTGAGTGGTCAGATGCTTTTCTTACCTCAAGCTTGCCATCAAACATATGAATGGAGTGACCTCGCTGGCGGATGTGGACCAAGGATAGCAAGTTTCTCTTGAGTTGTGGGAGATATAGAACATGATGCAGAAGAAAGTCTGGAAGACCAGGCAGTTTAAGCCTGATTGTGCCAAGCCCTGATGGCTTGATTTTTGATTGGTCTGCAAAGTATACTGCTCCATCAACATTGTCAGTAAATTATTCAAAAAAATATTTTCTATGAGTCATGTGGCAGGTTGCTCCTGAATCAAGCAACCAATCATTTTTCCAAGAAGCAAGTGAAGCATTAAATAAATCTTCATTTACTCCAATATTACATTGTGCCACAACATAGTGAGTGGATTCAGGTGCTTTACCTTTGTCTGTATCATCAGTTTTACCTTTATGTTGGTTTCTTTTCTGCTCAATTTTGTCCCATGGTAGCTTGCATGTAGAGGCATCATGTGACCCATTCCTTTTGCAACGAATGCAGTGCAAATCTGCCTTTTCTCCTTGAGAATATCTGCCCGCCCTACCTCTAAAATATCTTCCTCTTCCTCTTCGACCACCTCTTCCTCTTGAAGAATCTTGAGCATGATGCTTTTCTTTATGAGCAAGGCACACAGCCTCTTCAAAAGATTCAGGGGTTGTCTTCTTTCCAAAATCTTTCTCTCTTTCAGCAAACTTTTTCACAAGAGAGTCAAAGGTGATATCTTTGATATTTCCATTTGCTTGCAATGACTCAAGATAATTGGAGTAAGTAGGATAAAGTGCCTTGAGAAAAGCGATAAGAGGAATATCCAATTCAACCTTAGTGGATTTGATATCATGCATTATAGACTTTACTTCATATGCAAGAGCAAGAGGATCATTATTTTGCAGTTCAAGAGTGAAGAGTTTAATCATGAGTTTAACAACTTCAAGTGCAGAATGTGACTCATAGAGTTCTTTCAGCTTTTGTAAGGCTTCAAAGGAAGTTGAATATGACGAAATATGGAGACTCACCTCTTCATTTATAGATGCTGCGATTAATGCACAAGCTTTGTTGTTCTTGTTTTCCCAAATGACAAGCTCTTTGTCTAAGGTAGGTTGTACTAGTTCATTGTCTTCGTCTCCGACACACTGCTTACCACAACTTATTGAAAATGATGGTGTGTTTTATCATCCGGGACCATTCAGGATAGTTCTCCTTGCCAGTGAGAACTATTCCCCCCATGGATATGATTGAATGCATTCTGTAAAAACTGTGTACAGTGGAAAAAAATCGCTCTTCTAGTGATAAAACAATTTGCACTTGCTATGTAAAAGGAAAAAAATGCACTGTAGTTTTCAAAACACTTTACTATGGCGGAGTCTTCAAAACACTTTAAATGAAAATTGATTTATAAAACATTTCCCAGAGAAATATTCATATCAGCAATGCACTGTCAAAAATTCTCTTTCAAATCAGCGCCAAAACAAGTTCTCCACGTTGTACGTGACCATATAATTGGACGACCGAACGAGCCATTACATTAGAATGCGCAAAGCTCATACAGCCAGATCGCAACTACAATGGGTTCTTCACCGAAAAACCAGAAAAGCTCGCAGAGCCATTTTCTACCATTGAAGGTGTTAGACTCCGTCTCATGTCAGAGATTGATTCTTCTTCAAAACAGGGTTTTGAAGAAGAAATCATTTAATGTTGTTGTTTTTTCTTTAATATGTAATTTATTCTCCAGCTCTTCAAATGGCAGCGACTTCAAGCTCCTATCCCTGCACAAGCACATTTCAGAATATTCACTTTTCATAATATATCAATGGAGTCCTACAGTACTTGCCTCAATCCTCACAAGCAGATTAAGAAAGATTTTGTTAGCAACTTGAATGGTACATCAATTCTTGAAATTGCTGCCCTCACTGCAATTATGCCTGTTCTTATCCTCCTGCGACAATGGAATTTCTACAAGGAGCGACCTATTTGGGAAGTGGGAAAAATCTTTTGGGTCCAAGCTGTCCGGGATCTTCATTCTCTCAAAGTGACATGGTCATTGCCTTGTCTTGATACGGAATACTTGAAGAAACCAGAGGATTATTTGTCTCATCTCGTTGGTCATGGAGGATTGGACCGCTGTTGTGAGCATAGATCTTACTGTTTCAGGACTAGAAAAGGTTTTGGAGGTAATTGGGTATCTGTATCAGTATGTGAAGTTTCTGCGTGACATGGCTCCACAAGAATGGGTATTTAAGGAGCTTCAAGATATTGGAAACCTAGAATTTAGATTTTCAGAAGAGTCGCCCCAAAATGATTATGTGGCAGAACTTGCAGCAAATTTGTTGTCTTCAGGTGTCCAGCTTGAAACATTTACCAGATAAGAATGATTTCATCCCATGTGATTTTTTCAATTAAAAGCTTGTCTGACATCAACATCCATGGCACGATGGAAATTCCAATATGTATTATTGATGATCCATTGATCAAGATTTGGTATAAACTAGATCGAACATTTAATGTTCCACGTGCAAATACATACTTCTTGATCACTTTAAAAGAGGCTTATAAAAGCATAAGGACTTGTGTACTCACTGAGTTGTATGTGAACCTTCTCTGGGATGCACTCAACAAGACACTATATCAGGCAACTGTTGCTAGATTGGACACGACAGTTTCTGTTTTAGGAGACAAACTTGAGTTAAAGATTTCTGGGTTCAATGAAAAGCTACCAGCTTTAGCATCAAAAATTCTAGAATTCTTGACAACCTTTACACCGACTGCGGATCGTTTTGAGGTGATGAAGGAGGACATGGAAATAGGCTATGTGAATACCAACATGAAACCCTTAAAGCATTCAGCATATTTAAGATTACAGATTTTGCGAAAGGATTTTTGGCATGTGGACGACAAACTTTCTTGTCTCCTTTCACTGACTCTAGCAGACTTGATAACTTTTATCCCAGAGCTTTTTAGCCAGATTTATATTGAAGGCCTCTGTCATGGTAACTTATTAAAGGATGAAGCTATTTTTCTTGCAAATATGCTCAAAGATTTATTTTCGGCAATAGTTTTGCCATCTGAGTTGCGACATGCAGAGCAAATCCTGAGGCTGCCATCTGGCATTGGCCTATTCCAGAATGCAAATGTGAAAAATAAATCAGAGGAAAATTCTTCTATTAAGATTTATTTTCAAGTGGATCAAGATATTGGTCAAAGTTCAACTAGAGCAAGGGCCATAGCAGATCTCTTTGAAGATATTGTTCACGAGCCATGTTTTAATCAGCTCAGGACAAAGGAACAGCTTGGATATGTTGTGGATTGTGGCAGTAGGATGACACACCGTGTACTGGGATTTTGTTTCCGTGTTCAATCTTCCAAGTATAGCCCACCATATTTACAGGAAAGACTAGATGCATTTATCGATATATTACAGCAAATTCTGGGTGAGATGGATGGTAAAGAATTTGAAAACTACAAAGTGGGATTAATAGCAAAGAAATTAGACAAAGATCCATCTCTAATTGATGAGACTAATCATCACTGGAGTCAAGTTGTGGAAAAAAGGTATTCGTTTGAAATGCTGAAGCTGGAAGCAGATGAGTTAACCAGAATACGGAGATCAGATGTTATCGATTGGTATAATTCATTTCTAAAGACAAATTCCTCCAAGTGTCGTAGACTAAACATTCATGTATGGAATTGCAATGGGTTTAATTTTTGATACCACAGATTGTGGGGAAGATGGTGCCCCGCTCATCCTTTCTGACATTATTGGATCTGAAAATGCTTTGGGTAATATGGATTTAAAGGTTGCTGGGAATGAAAAAGGTATCACAGCATTTCAAATGGACTTAAAGCTGCCGACAGGGATCAAAATACCAATCCTAAAACAAGTCGTTTTTTCCATCTCAGCAACTCTCGGCCATAATGCCTAAAATAACAAATGAATCTCTAGATGTGCGGCCAAAAGAAAATTCACGAGAAAATGGGGGCATTAGTAAAAACTTGAGGAAAGCTTTATGCATTGGTTTTGCAAATCGACTTGTACAGCGAATGGAGCGCCAGGAACGTGATGTGCGCAATTGACCCTCGACATGGGCGCTACCTGAACACCTGTCATAGCAGTGAAATAGGAACCGATGATCTATTTTTTTACTGCAGTTGCAAAGTGGCAGAGAACAAGATTCGATTGCCAATATTTGTCTTTAGCAATGGGATTGACACCTGTAATAACACCGCTTCATCAGTTTTCAACAGTTCGAGTAGAAGAAGGAGCGCATTTTTATTTTCAGAAGAGTTGATTGTTTTCTGTTAGTTTATTTATTAATAATGATAAAAACAAATTCCTGGTCTTGGGGTCGATTTGTTTTCCCCCAGTTGTATTTATTTCATATATTAAAAGAAAATTTTCATTTGTAAGAGGGGATGTAGAGAGTTAGAAGAAAATTTCTGAGTGCTGGAGGAGAACTGAGCTCCATTGTACAGTCTTTGACAGAGGGATTTTTAATGAAATTTCACAGCTCTGACTTCTGAGATTCCTGTGGTATGATAATTTAGCATAAGTTTTTCTCTTGTTTCATATGTAATCTGTTATGTTTCATTTCACTACATGATCATTTCTAACTGAACAAATGAAGTGTTTAGGTAAGAATTCATGCCTGCCATGCTCTGCCTATAAGTTTGTTCATGTTTAATGTTTTCCTCTGTTTGACAAGGATTCATCTCCTATGCCCTTGTCAGCTCCTCACCAGTCTTGCCATCCCATTTAAAATCTAGATTTGATGCTAAATTTCTTGCCTACCTTGCCTCAGTCGATAACCTGTGTTGTTCATTATATTTCTCTGTTTCAAGCTGTTATTTTGCCCATGCAGCCCAGGAAAACCCCGTTATTTAATTAAAAACCCCAAATCAATCTTTCTAATCAGTTTACTAGCCTAATATCAGTGTTACCCGTTTGGTCATCTCATCAATTGAATATCTACCGAGATTGACCGGAGAGAGCCTTCTCCTGCCCCATAGGGCTAGCTACGGGGCTGAATGGTTTGTTGTTGCCTTGAGGTTTACCTTTCTCAGCCTGAGGTGAAATCTCAAGCGCTAACAGAAGGGATCATTTGGCACACAGTCTTCAAGCTATCCATGCATATGTGAACAGCACCAAGATTAACACAAGGTAACAAAGAGCTAACGCACAGACTTCAATCAACCACAGAGACGAACGCATTGTTCAACGCAGGTATGGATGCACAAAGATGAATGCATTGTTCAACGTAGGTCTAAACGCACCATTCAATGCAAGCACAAAGACTGTGTATCGGCTATACTACAATGAGAAGAGACTACACAAATAGCAATCGGGATAGACATTAGATAGGGGAAATGGCAGTAAATAAGAGTTATCAGTCAGCAGGCCGACGGACAGCGTGTTTATCAGTTGTGCACGCAGACTGGAAGAACAGAGAAACGTTTATGCTGGCCGATGATGATAAAAACTTTAGGGAGCCTGTCAAAGAAATGGATAATGGTAGAGAGGTTGCATTGTATTTTTTTTTTATGGAACACTAAGGGTTTAGGCCTATCATGCTAGGGATCTGTTACCAATGCTATTATAACCACGACTGAAAGGCGTATACAAATTGAATGGTATGTAGAGCGGATGGAGAGGCCGAGGTGTTTGACAGAGATGTCAGCCTACAAAATATGGGTAGAATATAGGCAGAATATGCAGAAGGGAGTTACAAAGTAGAGGGAAGCTAAAAAAATGGTCTTGGCTCTGATACCATGTCAGGCCAGGTAGTAACTCCTCAAGGAAAAAATGATTCGTATGTTTATTCGTTTAGGGTGGCCTTATTATATACGTGAGGGAGAGACTGTTAAGTTCATCTCCCGATGACTGTTCACATTACTTATTTATTTATTTACATTATGTTCACCCAATCCTAATGATTAGGTGTCAACAAATCATAGGAGGAGGACAACAAGAGGAGGATGACTTAATTGAACACCTGCTCCAAAGTCCAACTCCTATTTTATTACCCTTAGAAGAAGAAGTAAAGGAAACATTGAAAAATCATCAAATTGACTTATGCTTGGCCGATTCCAACCCACTCAGAGTCAAAACCATAGAATTTGGCCCAAAGAAAACCTTGAAGATTAATCGATGTATTTCTACTTTAGAAGAGGAACAATTATGCAAATTGTTGAAAGAGAACCTAGAAGCCTTCGCTTGGATCTATAAGGAAATGAAGGGAGTACACCCCTCAATGTGTACTCACCACATATACATCAAGGATGGTTGCAAGCCAGTCAAGCAACCACAAAGGAGAATGAATCCAGCCCCTAAAGACATCGTCAAAGAAGAACTACAAAAACTGTTAGATGCAGGGTTCATTTCCCCTATCTCTGACAATGAGTGGGTCTCTCCTTTAGTGTTAGTTCCCAAGAAGAATGGTAAGTGGAGAATTTGTGTTGACTATAGGGAGTTGAACAAAGCCACAAAGAAGGATCATTTTCCCCTACCCTTCATTGACCAAGTGTTAGATAACCTGGCAGGGAAGAAGTTCTTTTCTTTCCTAGATGGATTCAGTGGGTACAACCAAATCCAAATCTACCCATAAGACCAGGATAAAACCACATTCACTTGTTCTTAGGTTACTTTTGCCTATAGGGTCCTTCCTTTTGGCTTATGCAATGCTTCTGCCACTTTCCAGAGACTAGTCTTGAGAATTTTTGTTGAGTTAGTACATGATGTTGTAGAGATCTATATGTATGATTTTACACCTTACGACTATGATTTTCAAGAGGCCCTAACTAACCTAGGCAAAGTATTATGCAAGTGCATTGAAATGAACCTGTCTCTCAGTCCAGAAAAATGTGAATTCTTAATGACTGAAGGGACTGTGCTAGGTCATTCCATATCTCAGCAACGACTGTAGGTGGACCCAAACAAAATAGCCATCATCCAAAGGGTCCCACCTCCACAAAAGCAGAGATATGTTAGGAGTTGTTTAGGGTTAGTTGGATAGTACAAAAGGTTCATAAAGGACTTCAGAAAAATGGCCTCTCCTTTGTTTGGATTATTGGCCAAAGATTCTGAATTTATAAGGTCAGAAAGTTGTCAAGAGGCCCTAGACATTCTAAAGCGTAAATTAATCACTGCAACAATCCTAAGAGGCCCAAACTGGGCCCTCCCTTTTCATATTCATGTTGATGCCTCACATAAAGCCATAGGAGCAGCCTTAGGTCAGGTAGAGGAGAAATTGCCTTATGCCATCCATTTTACCAGTAAAAACCTGTGAAAGGCTAAGTTAAACTATATTGTGGCCGAAAAAGAACTCCTGACTATTATGCACTCATTGAACAAGTTTAGGAATTGTATTACAGGCTATCAAACATTTGTGCATACGGATCATGCTGCAATTAAATATTTAATGAACAAACCAGGTGTAAATGCTAGAATCATAATATGGTTACTTTTATCACAGCAGTTTGATCTAACTATTGTTGATAAGCCTGTTAAAGAGAATGTTGTTGATGACTTTCTATCTAGGATGAATCTACCTACAAGCGAAGCAGGAATGGTGGATGATTAGTTACTAGACGAGCATTTGTTTGCTATCGCAGTACTCTCCCCGTGGTTTGTTGATATAGCAAACTATTTGGTATCAGCACAGTTCCCACCAAACCTTACCTCCAAAGAAAAGAGCAAGATAATCAAGAAAAGTGCCCCCTTCACCTGTATTGGGGGCAATCTGTTCAAACTTGGCTTAGATCAAATCTTGAGAAGAAGTCACATCCTTCTGACCTGTCATGATGGGCCTTGTGGAGGTCACTTTGCAGCAAAGAGGACAGCATTCAAAGTGTTGCAAGCAGGCTATTATTGGCTTACTCTTCATCAGGATGTGAGGAGGTACATTAGTCAGTGTGATCAGTGCCAGAGGATGGGAAAGCCTACTCCAAGAGATGAAATTCCCCTACAACCTCAAGTGACTTTCAAGCCATTTGACAAGTGGGGAATGGACTTCATTGGGCCTATCAATCCTCCTTCAAAGAAAAAACAACACATTATTGTGTGCACTGATTACTTAACTAAGTGGGCCGAAACCAAGGCAATTAATGCAGCAATAGAAGAAAAGGTGGCTGAGTTCCTAAGGGAGAATATATTCTACAAATTTGGGTACCCTAGAGAGATAGTCACAGACCAAGGCAACCAGTTTACCTCCAGTGTGACTGAAGAAATGCTCGAGCATCACAAAATCAAGCATAGGACCTCCAATCCTTATCATCCACAAGCTAATGGGCAAGTGGAGGTGGCCAACAGAGCACTAGAGAACATCCTAACCAAGGTAGTGAACAGCAGCAGAAAGGATTGGGCAGAAATTCTAGTTGAGGCCACCTAGGCCTATAATACAACATGGAAGACCACCACTGGGTTTACACCCTATGAGATGGTCTATGGGAAGAAGGCTTTGTTGTCCATTGAATTTGAATATAATACATTGAGGATGGCAGCCCAATTAGATCTGGATCTAAGTCATACATAGAAAGAAAGATTGTCCCATTTGAATGGCTTAGATGAATTCAGAATGTAGGCCCTCCACATACGGAGATAGTTCAGCTTTAGAGGAAGATCTGGCATGAAAAGCACATCAAGGTGAAGTAATTTCAAGAAGGAGACTACGCATTGTTATATGATTCTAGGTTTAAAGATTTCAAGGGCAAGCTAAGGACAAGATGGCTCAGACCTTATGTGGTGGAAATATGCCATGACAATGGTTTAGTGAAAATAATAACTATTGATGAAGAAGCCATTCCATTGCTAGTTAATGGATACGGATTGAAAATATACACAAGACCTTTATCAAGACAAGAGTTCATTGACAACATTAATAAGACAGTGATGATGGTGGAGCAAGTTCCAGCTCCTCCCTCATCCGATCACTGAAAAAGGAAAGAAGAATAAGGATTCAGGTGAAAACCTCTATGAGGCGCTTGAGTCCCATCTTTGGGTTGAAAACCTCATGAGGCAGCCCAAGGATGAGAAAAATGAAAAGGATAAGAAGATTCCTCGGTGAAAACCTTCCTTGAGGCGCCTAGGGCAGATATCTAGGGTGAAAACCTCTCTGAGGCAACCTAGGTGTTTTGTTTAAATATATCTATATATCTATATATATATATATATATATATATATATATATATATATATATATATATATATATAGATATATATATATATATATATAAATGAAAAAAACCATCATTGTTATGTGCAGGTGGGTGAGAAACAAAAATAAGGCGCATAAAGAAGATCCAAAGGGAACCCTGCTTCACATGTATTTCATCTCCTCCACTCCTTACCAATGCATCCCTCCGTCAATTCTATTGTTTTTACTTCATTGCTTCCATTAAGGTGAAGATTGTGTTTTCTAACAAAATCACCTCAACCATTACCATCATCCCTGCATCCACATACACTCCTACTCCCTCTATCCATTCATTACAGCGTCCTCACAGCACCACCCAGCAAAATGATCAAGAATCCTAAGGAAGACACCAAACATTTCCAAGTGGTAATCCAGGAGCTCCACAGCAGTAGCAGCAGCATCAGATCCAAGAGCTCCACAGCAACAGCAGCAACATCAGATCCAAGAGCTCCATAGCAGCAACAACAGCATCAAATCTTCAGTCACAGACACCTGCAAAAGCTAATAAGCCATCAGTAGGCAACAGAGGAGGAAGAAGAATGACCATCAGTAGCACCTATGATCTTTGAAAACTACAACATGGCATCAAGACCACGGGTAAGTATCCTACTCACTCACTCATATGCATCATTTGATCAAAAGTTGTAAAGGTTAAGAGGTGGTTGGTTTATAAGTGGAAACGTGGAAAAAAAGAAATTCTTTAATAAGTCAAAAGAGAAAGTAAGAGTCCATAGATACAATATTGTTATGGAAACCATTTGAGAATGTTTGAAGAATTAAGATTTGGGGTAGAAACACCAGTTCACCAAAGACTCAGCATACCCTATTTTCTTGATGCAATCGCTCATAGACTCCAGCAAGAAAGTAAAGGAAGGGAATTACCAACAGTTGGCTCACCATCATTTGATCAGAATCCTCATTGAGTATGACATCCAAAACCTCGGGATCCCTATGAAATGGTCAGTCTTCAGAGACTTTCCAGCAGAGGATGACATCAAAACCCTCATCTTTGATGTTAGTCCTTCTGTCAGTGAAGAGGAGGCAAAACAAGAAGATAATACAAAGCTATATTGGATGAGATGAATAAATAAGAAACTAATATAGAGGACCATGCTGAAACACAAGGAGGATGATGCTGAAACATAGGAAGAAATTGATGGAGATGAGAAATAACAGCAAAAGGAAGAAGATAAGAAAAATAGAGAGGACGGCTGGAGGAAAAGGAAAACCAACTAGCATGTATGGTCAACCTCTGCTTGGAGGCCATCCAGCATAGGATACCAACCAAATCCTATGTTCTTTACCTTAGAGAACAATGGCTACAATTTTAGATTAAGACACTAGCACAAAGGAGCACCATGCCATTTCAGGACTGCAGACAGTTTATTGATCTTTGTGATCAAAGTGCACTAAAGGATGGGGCCAAAATGGTTGAGTTTTACTTGCATAACATGGCCATCACAGACATGAATAATTAGGATCCTGATGCAGAGCTAGGAGATTGACAATTAATGCCTTTGGCATCATGGCTAAACCATGAGAAGTCAAGGGCTGCAGAGATGAAAGAATATTGGCCAGAGAGCAAAATGAACCTCTTCTCATTAGAGCTGAAATATCAAATCCCTGGCCCTACTCAGCACCCATAATCTAATTGGAAATGATCCTCAACTGGAACTTAGATATCTTGCTACCCAAGGGCAAGAAATTTCACATTTGAGGATATATTTAAGCTACTAAGAGATGACAATATACATGCATGCTAAAATAGAACACACTACCACGGAGTTTGAAGATCAGAGAAAAGAAGAAGAGGAAAAGAGGCAGTGGGAAGAAGCAGAAAGGAAAGCAGGGTTCTATGAACAAGAAGAAGAAGCCACAATAGAAGCATGGGATGTCATAGAGGCTACCAACATTTGTTTCCAATATTTGTTGAAGCTTTCCAACAAGATATATGGGCTAAGCCTAAGGGTATGCATAAAACAAGTCTCTGTTTTCAAGCCTCTGTTTTTATTGTCGCAATAACTGCTTTGGAAGTGATTGTCGCAATATCTTACCTCCAAAGAACATACTTGCAAATACTTCAATGCTGGTGTTGTCCACTACTCCCTTCAACTGATGACTGATGAAATCTTACTTGACTGGTCCGAGGTCAAACAGATCTTTGTCTTCCGTTGCGCCGTTTGGCTTCCTTCTATCCTGCTAGACCTTCGACTTTCTTTTGTCCTACTGGGCCTTCAACCTCCTTTTTTCTATTCTGTTGAACCTATGGCATACTCTATTTCTTCTAAGTCTACCAGACCTTCGGCTTCCTCTATTTCTTACAGTTTCACCAACTCATAAACTTCCCTTGTTCTTTGTTTTATATCCCTGATACCCCTGACCTTTAGCTTCCTTTTCGCTCGCTTGATCTTTCGGCTTCCTCTGTCTCTTCGAATTCACCAATAGTTAAAGGACGCGTTCATTCGGAAGAGAGGCCGAATTATTAAAGTGTTGCATATTAAAACTATATCAGAGAGGCCCTTTTTAATATTCATACAATAGACATTAATTGTTCACGAAAATCACATTACAAGAGAGGTTATGCCCATATTGGAGATCCCACGTGCCATGTCATTCCTTTAATCACAATCGTAGCTTCCAGAGGTCTTTTACAAGTCATGCCCATAACATACTCTATCCTCCAATATCAACATCATCGATCTTCATATATCAACATAGTTAAAACAAAACATATAATGGGTGGTCCCACCAGCCACATCATCACCTTAATCGCAATCACAGTTTTTCGGAGGTTCACACATAACACAATGATTCTGCTACTGCCGATGGAGCAGATGCGATGCGATCTTAAGAAGTAGTTAATAAACCCGTCGGGTCCATAACCTTATCGCAATCAGCGGTTTTCCATTGTTACATCTCTTAAAGACTTGCGATATGCGACAAATGCAATAATTCTTTAGGACGTATTATAATGGTGCAGCGGGTCCACATACTTATATCGCACTCGAGGTTTTAATGTGACAATAGCTTTTAAAAACTTGCGATGTGGTGGATGTGATGTTGTATTACAGCATATTGTAATGGTCCCATGGGTCCGTATACATATATCGCAATCACAGATTTCAAGTGGCATTCCTTTTTAATACATGACTTCCAATGCGGATGCGATATAACATTGAATCATGTTGTAATGGTGTAACGGGTCCACAATAATATAATGGGTCCATGCGGATGCAATATTACAATAGGGTGGTTTATAATGGAGTAATCGGGTCCGCATCTTATCACAAACGAAGGTTTGCGGGACTTCACGAGTGCAGGACTTGAGTCATACTTTCCTACCCCCGTTCTTCCGACAGTTGTTGTTCCTGTTGGCAGTTTCCTCATTGTGTGTTCCTCTTTGCTCCTTCTAATGAATTCTTTCTCTTTGCAAGACTTCACGAGTGCGAAACTTGAGTCATACTTTCCTACCCCCTCTCTTCTGACGGTTGTTGTACCGTTGGCTCTTTCTGATATTTCATGCGATATATCTGATATGGCTCTTACTCTTGAGCATATGCTATATTTTAATAAGAACAGTTTGTAATAGACTCTTACTCATGGCTTGGCTTTCATGTGGCTTCGTTCCTTGGCTTTCTTGTGGCTTCGCTCCTTCGTTGTTTTCTTCCTATCGGTTCTTCTTGGGCATGTATTACATGCGATACTTCCAATATGGCTCCTCCAATGTTTTCTTCTTTACTCCTCTGATATTGTTGTTGCTCTTTGTTCTTCCGATAGCACTTACCCTTGGGCATATGCGATAACCTACTTCCTTGATGGCTTCTGATGAACTCTTTCTCTTATTCTTTGACCGCTCCTGTTCTTGACTTCCAATGGCTTCGAATGTCTTTCCAATGACTTCCCTGATGGCTTTGCTCCTTGGCTTCTTGCTCCTATTTCTTCACGGATCTGCTCTGCTTCTCCTTGGCTTCATATCATCATTTAGTATCCTATAATATTGCCATATTGACATCAATTACATTCTAGATCAACAATCTTCCCCTTTGTCATTGATGGCAATATTCTTATTCTCTCCCCCTTTGACATCAATGGCAAAGGAGTGCTAAGGGACTCCCCCTGTCAAACTGCTCCCCCTATCAAACTGCTTCCGTTCTTTATGAATAGTATATTTTTATGGGTATGTTACTCCCCCTGTTGTGGTGCTCTTCTTTTTACTCAAGATAGAAGGATTGTTGCCTCATCATCAACTAGCACATTCTCCCCTCTTCATATCTAAAAACTACTTTATCATGGCTTCAACAATGCTTAAAGATGCTCCACTTCAATGCTTCCAAACAGATTGCAAATAGCCACACACAAAATGTTCAAGTCCAAGTTTTTATGCTTCAATCCATATTCTATTGTTTGCACAGTCAAAATTAAGAGGCCTTCATAGTCCGAATCAAGAGAAAACGCCACTGAAATTGCTATCTTTCTTCAGATCCAAGTTTCTTTGTATCTTTGTGCTTATCCTTAAGTTACTGAGCTATATTCAACTGCACAACATTCTCCTTTCTATAGTCTTTTTGATGAGCCATCTTTTCCTTGTGTTCTTGTAAAAGTCTCTGCAAGTTATCTCCACTAGCAGATTTTGATATCCAATCTGTGACTGTATTTTAAATACTTTTCATTAATTAGCATCTTTTTGTAATGCTTCAGTTTTGTTAGATGCTGCCAACTGCTCTTGCTTCAAGCTTCATTCCTAGATTTATGTGTTTGTTTGAATGTTGCCTTTATTTGTAACCATAATTTACCTGTTCTCACATTAAATATCTGAGTCGAGACTTAAACTTCTGTAATAACAGCAACATAGTTATTTGCCATATTTTTCTAGTATTTTATGACCTTCTCTTCTGCTCCAATTTCTACTTAGTGATAAAGTGGAAGACATCTTCAACAACAGTCCAAAAAATAATTAAGAGGCCATGTTCTTCAATATAGTGCTCCTGAGAAATGATCTATCAAAGAATGATAGTTAATATAGCTCATCAAGGATTTCATAAGGACCCTTTCACAAATAGCTTCTATAATAATGATCAAGAATCACAGGCACCCCCCAACTGTATGCATCATCTCTATTGGCAGAGTCTTCCCATCAAATGCTTATATTGTCGGAGATCAGGCCAATAACATGCGTTGCTGGTTGGAGAGTTCAAGGGACTTTCGGATTGTATTTGCTTCCTTCTCCATACTTGTGTAACTTTCTTATCTGACATAGTTCTAACTTGAGAAGGTGCCCAATTCAAGTTACAATTACGTGCCATATGACCAATGTTATGACACTTGAAGCATTCTATGTTGTTCATGAATAAGAATTCATGAATTCTTCTTGCAAAATTGTTCCTCGTAGATTAACAGGGACCATTATATTTATCTTTGTGATATGCCCTACAATCTTTTGCCATATGTCCAAAGTTTGTACAAGAATAAAAATAACCAAGAAATAAACCTTGGTACCAAGAATGTACTTCTAAAGTCTTTCTGCCTTTAGATCCTTTGATGATAACAATTGCTTCTCACATCCTTGACATTATCTACATTCTTCTTGGAGCAGGATTTCTTCCATTGTTGCCTTGATTTTTCTCCTTACCTTTGCTGGAACTGGGAGCATCAACATTTCTTTCTGGCTTCCTCACATCCCTTTTGTTTGAAGCATTATCATTCTTTTATAGAGTTCAGGCTTCTGTGATCCATATCAAGATTGTGAAAGATTTTTCAGCGAAAATCACATGGAGTATCATTCTTGTTTGAGGATTCCCCTGCATACTTGAGACCTGATTTATCAAATGGAAATATTTTATCGCTGAGCATGTCATCCAAGGCTTGAGAGATCTTCAAGATTTTGTCCATCCTTTCAACATTTTTCCTGAGGAAGACAATTTCTCCTTCCAATATTTCACAATCATTATTATTCTTAGCAAGTTGTTTCTCAGTTTCTTCCTTGATACGAGTAGCTTCATTTGCTTCAATTTTAATAGAGATGATACCTTACTTCATTTTGAATATTTTTTCATTTTCCTTTGCTAGACTACTCTCCATTTCTTCCTTGATCCTTGTAGCTTTAGATGTTTCGGCCTTGAAAAGGTTGATGTCAGATTTTAATTTGAAGATTTCTCCATCCTTTTCTTTTAGTTGACATATCATGATGTTTCTCTCAGTTTCTGCTTCATCAACTTGTCCTTATATGATTGCCAATGCTTCCATTGTCTTCTCAGCTCCTTGTGCTAACTTTCTTGCTTCTTGTAGTTTAGATTTGAGAGAGGAGACCTCTACCTCGTACTAACCAATCTCTTCTTCAAGTTTGTTCAAGCTCTTGTGCCTTTGTTCAAGTTGACTTGACAAGTAATCTTACCGTTTCTTTGCTTTATCCAGTGGATTTTCATAGATATGACTTCTTCACGATGCTTTCTTTTGCTTTGATGAAATTCCTTCTTAAGTTTGGCAAGCTCTTCATCCCTTTCTTGTACTTGAAGCTTGACAAGGTCAACTTTCTTCCTTATTTGGTCATGGTCACCAGCTAGTGCTTTCTTATTAAGTTCCTCGTTTTCTTTTTTCAAATTGATAATCTCTTCCATGGCAGCCTTAAGTTTAGCGAGGAATCTTGATTCTATTCATATTCTAGGTCTTCTTTGGCCTTGATGTCATATTTCTCATTTTCAGCTTCTATGATGGGTTCTAGATTTTGTTCTTGGTTTCCATCATCTTCTTGACTAGTGGTCATGGTCAATGCTCCTTTTGAGTGAAGGTCATGATGTTTGTCCCATATAGCCTTTGCTAACGAACATTTTCCTAAATTGTTCTTTATAGAATCAGGTAGCCCATTCAAGATTCCCTTCATTTCTTTTTCATTGTACTCCTTGGATTCTCCATCCATCATGCTATCAACAATCATTGATTTCCATATTTTGATGCCTTGAGTCTTTAAGAAATTCCTCATTCTTGCTTCCCATATATCAAAGTTTCCATTGAACCATGGAGCCTCCTCTAATTGATTGTCTTATAATTCAGTGGTAGAGGGAGACACATCTTTAGGAGGATTGGAGACTTTCTTCCTTGGCTTCACCATTTGTGTTCTAAAGATCAACCTTCAAGTTGTTAGGCTTTGAGTGAAGGTACTGGCTCTGATACCAATTGTTGGAAATACTGAGAGGGGGGTGAATCAGTATTTCATTTCAATTGTTAATTTTACCAGTTAAATAATGTATATTTAGAACACAAAAATCAACAATAGGAATAGATGTTTTTATTCATATAATCTTTATAATAAAACAGATACAATATATATATGGCTTCAATATATTTCCAAGCACCAACTTGGTCTTTTATGAGGCTCCAACCTCTAGGGCACCAACACTGTCTTGTCAAGGCACCAACTTTGGATTTAGGAGCACCGAATCCAAGGATATCAATCCTTCCAATTCTGAGGCACCAACCCCAAGGGCTCCAACCCTATCTTTTCAAGGCATGTTAGATAGTAATTCTCTGCTCCCAAAATCTTCTTTACTGAATTTTGTCAATTTACAGCTTCACTGTAGTCTCCATGCTACAACATTAATGACAACTTGTATTTATATTAAGGAGTCTTCACAACTCTTCATACTGTCCACACAGAGTCTGCAAAGTTACATCATGATGATTTCAAATAGGCATCATGATCTTCAATAATGTTTCCAAGATTTGTTGAAGTTTTCCAATAAGATATCTAGGCTAAGCCTCAAGGTATGCATAAAACAATTCTCTGTTTTCAAGCCTCTATTTTTATTATCGCAATAAATGATTTAGAAGTGATTTTCACAGTATCTTACCTCCAAAGAACATACTTGCAAATACTTCAACGCTAGTGTACTACTCCCTTCAACTGATGACTGATGAAATCTTACTTGACTGGTCCGGAGTCAAACAGATCTTCGTCTTCCGCTGCACCGTTCGACTTCCTTCTATCCTGTTGGACCTTTGGCTTCCTTCTGTCCTGCTAGGCCTTCAGCCTCTTCCTTTTTTCTGTTATGTTGGACCTACGACATACTCTATTTCTTCCAAGTCTGTTAGACCTTCGGCTTCCTCTGTTTCTTACAATTTCACCAACCCGTAAACTTCCCTTGTTCTCTGTTTTATATGCTTGATACCCTTGACCTTTGGCTTCCTTTTCGCTCGCTTGATCTTTCAGCTTCCTCTATGCTTGCTCTTCGGCTTCCTCTGTCTCTTCGAATTCACCAATAGTCAAAGGACGCGTTCATTCGAAAGAGAGGCTAAATTACCAAAGTGTTGCATATTAAAACTATATCAGAGACGCCCTTTTTAATATTCATACAATAGACATTAATTGTTCACGGAAATCGCATGACAAGAGAGGCTATGCCCATATTGGAGATCCCATGTGCCACATCATTCCTTTAATCGCAATCGCAGCTTCTGAGGTCTTTTACAAGTCGTGCCCATAACATAATTTGTCCTTTGATATCAACATCATCGATCTTCATATATCAACATAGTTAAAACAAAAACATATAATGGGTGGTCCCACCAGCCACATCATCACCTTAATCGCAATCACAGTTTTTCAGAGGTTCGCACATAACACAGTGATTCCGCTACTACAGATGGAGAGGATGCGATGTGATCTTAAGCATTAGTTAATAAACCCATTGGTTCCATAACCTTATCGCAATCGGCAGTTTTCCATTGTTACATCTCTTCAATACTTGCGATGGGACGGATGCGATATTTCTTTAGGACGTATTATAATGGTGCAGCGGGTCCACATACTTATATCACAATCAAGGTTTTAATGTGACAATATCTTTTAAAAACTTGTGATGTGGCGGATGAGATGTTGTATTACAGTGTATTGTAATGGTCCCGTGGGTCCATATATATTTATCGCAATCGCAAATTTCAAGTGGCATTCCTTTTTAATACATGACATCCAATGCGGATGTGATATAACATTGAATCATGTTGTAATGGTGTAATGGGTCCACAATAATATAATGGGTCCATGTCGATGCGATATTACAATAGGGTGGTTTATAATGGAGTGATCAGGTCCGCACCTTATCACAAACGACAGTTTGCGGGACTTCACGAGCGCGGGACTTGAGTCATACTTTCCTACCCCCCGTTTTTCCAACTGTTGTTGTTCTTGTTGGTGCTTTCCTCGCTGCGTGTTCCTCTTTGCTCCTTCTAATGAATTCTTCCTCTTTGCGGGACTTCACAAGTGTGGGACTTGAGTCATACTTTCCTACCCCCGCTCTTCCGACGGTTGTTGTTCCTGTTGGCTCTTTCTGATATTTCATGCGATATCTCTAATATGGCTCTTACTCTTGAGCATATGCGATATTTTAATAAGAACAGTTTGTAACATACTCTTACTCATGGCTTGGCTTTCTTGTGGCTTCGTTCCTTAGATTTCCTGTGGCTTCTCTCCTTTGTTGTTTTCTTCCTATCTGTTCTTCTTGGGCATGTATTACATGTGATACTTCCAATATGGCTCCTCCAATGTTTTCTTCTTTAATCCTCTGATGTCGTTGTTGCTCTTTTTTCTTCCAATGGCACTTACCCTTGGGCATATGTGATAACCTACTTCCTTGATGGCTTCTGATGAACTCTTTCTCTTATTCTTTGACTGCTCTTGTTCTTGACTTCCAATGGCTTCCAATGTCTTTCCAATGACTTCCCTGATGGCTTTGCTCCTTTGCTTCTTGCTCCTGTTTCTTCACGGATCTGCTCTGCTTCTCCTTGGCTTCATATCATCATTTAGTATCCTAGAATATTGCCATATTGACATCAATGACAATCTAGATCAACAGTAACTGCGCTCGCACAAGTTAAAGATCCATCCCAGTAGCTGACACGGAGCAGACATGTTGAGCAGTGTTGTTGATCGCATGCAAGGGATTCAGCAACATGCATGTCGTCGATCACATGCATGCAATCCAACCCATTCAACACACTCACCAAAGCGAATACAAGAAGAAACTCCAACTAGGGTTGAACATGTACTTCAGAAAGTTGATGTGCATGACCACCAGCACACACTTGAAGATCAACACAGACACTATTTGTCAGTGTTTTTCCTGTTCAACTATACCCAAGAAGGCCATGCGCATGTTAGTAGACGAGTTGGATGAAGGGGCTAAACCAATGCACCGGTTGCAACAGAGGCAAAAGTTAGCTTCAGCAAGATGTCACCATGAGGTGCATGCACACCATCACAGAAAAACAAGCTTGGCATCATCTCACCACCTTCACCATCACAAGCATGTCAAAGATTTGGTCTCATCACAATGGACTGAGTGTCAGTGATGTCTTGCAAGGCTTGCTCAAGCCATGTTGTCTCACATGAGTACATGTGCATTGTAATGTTGAGTCATGTCAAGTGTAAGTCAAGTGTCAATGGTTGGATGTAACATTCATAGAGTAGGTGAAGAGTCATGAGGGTAGTTGAATGGTCACAAAGGGGAATGTCATGGGTCACCCCACCCTTTGCTATAAATAGTCCCTCATAACTCATTGTATAGGCTTTTGGTCAGCCAAGCTTCTACTAAGACTAATTTTAAGAAGGCTTGGACAGTGTTGTAATGCGCATTGCCTTCTCCATTGCATAGAGCTAGTACATATCTTTGGAGGAGCAGGCCGATGTGGCTGTAATGTTCCATTGTTGGGGCTAGCAGGTTTACATGGATGTATTGTATGATTGTGACTTACACTTCTTTATATTATAAGAGGCATCACATTTTCATGCATATGTTCTTATTGTAGTTGAACTCCTCTGATTGCTTTAATGATATGTGTTGTTTAACTTACGTACTTGTGTATGAACTGATTCACACGCAATTATATGAATCTTGTTATTAATGTGTTGCATATGTTGTTAATGTTGTCACCGTTTGTGTTGACTGCTCTACCAGACATCAGACAGACCTTTCACTTGAACGTTTCTATAACAACCGTCACACTTGTCTTGGACTGATCCATGAGTGTTGTACATGTTATCTTACCTTGTATGATGTGACTACCGCATCCGAGTGAACTACTCTACCGGAAGTTGTGCATGTCCTTTTTGTTGAGTGTTCCTAGCCTTGTTAGCACTGATCCATTTCAACCTGGAACTCACATTCACCTCCTTCCCCCTTAAAATTTTTGGAACCTCTCATGCACCTTCCTTGACTCACTACATCTATCACACCCTTGTTTTTCACAGGGTTATTCTACTTGCCTCTGTGTGACACCGCGGTCAAGGAATTACCTTACGACCCACTGTTGGGACTCCTACACCAAACGGTCTGAGTTCTAATTGGGACTTCTTACTAGGGAAATCCCCTTGACATTTTGGTGAGTCCAACACCGTCAATAGGATCCTTGATAGATTCTATGAGCTTCCTTTGAGACCTTATTTCCCCTTTCATATACTTAGCTATATATTAAGATTCTTCCTTTAGAGGTTTGGTGATAGAACCCTTAACACGTACGATGACTTCATTTTCTATGAGGATCAAATCTATCCTATTTTTCCATGCAAGGAAATTTGATGATGTTATATATCTAGGGGGGATAATATGGGGTACCAAGGGAGGTACCCAAGGTAATAATGTAATAATGGGATGGGCCACAGTAATAAATAAAGTGGTTAACCCATATCATGTAAGGGACCACAATTTCTCTCCTTGCAAAATGAAGTCATTTTGATAGATTCAGACATAGATATAAATATGCTTGTAAAGAGAAACTGCTTCTTGATGATGATTATGATAGAAGATGTATTTCTTCAAACGTGATCCTTGGCTCAAAGAGAGGGAGATCACCTTGATTAATTGATGATGATGACAACACCTCTTCTTGCTTCCTCAGACAATATTGTAGAATATAGTGCCTTTCCCAAGGTGCTTCAAATGTAGGGTCTTTATTTGATTGATTGGGTGTCTGGTCCTTGAGGTATACTTTCCTTTGTGATTAATATTGTTCAATGTGTAAGCTTTCCAAAAATTCTTCAATTGAAAAAAAAACCTTCTTTGAATGAGTTAGGGTTTGTGGTCTTTTTTTATGCTCCTTAATTAATTTCTTCAATATGATGAGAGGGTTAGTCCTTATTGATGATTGATGCTCTTGATGTTTCCTGGATGATCTTCTTTTTCTTAATCCCTTCAGTATCCTTCTTTAAGATGCCTTTCCTTGATGTAGTCACCTTTTCTCTAATACCATGTTGAGAAATATAGAGGCAGCTAGATTAGGTGATTTCTCTTACTTTGATAATTGTTTGTGATGTATTTTACTTCAATTTAGTTAGTTTATTCTTTCAATTTATTATATTTAGTGTTATTTTCATAAAATAGATACCAATTCATAAAGAATAATAATACAAGACAACACACGAACTAGGCAATCAGCTAGGGCCAAAACCTCTCCAATTGAGAGGAAACCCCACAAGAATTCTTCTCTTCTTATATAACTTTAATTAATGAATTTCAAGACCTGTGACCCTTGAGAAAGGCCCCTCCAGGACCAAGTCAATCCTTTCCTCCTTGATGAGTGTTCCTTCTAGCAACTTTGACCTCAACAACTTTTGCAACTTCTACCCCCCAAAAGATTATTCTACAATTTCGACCTCCCAGCAGATTCTTCTACAACTTCGACCTCCCAGCAGATTCTTCTACAAATTCAACCTCTAGTAGTTTCTTCTATAAAAACCCTAGGTGACGTTTGTGAGAGAATGGTTTTGTCCTTCTTTCTCCTTCGCTTAAAATGAATTTTTTTCCTTCTTCACTCGGGTTGCTAGAGAGACTTATTTTAACCCAAAATTCGGCTTTCTTGGAGTGACTGCAATTCGGTACTTGTTGTTGCAATATGATTCCTTAAGTTTTACACATGTGGAGGAATATAGCCCAAAAACAGTCCCAAAAGTTCTTCGCTCTTCCTTTCCTTCACTAGGTATTAGGATTCTTCTTCTATCTTGATCAAACTTATTGATGCTTGATTTAGTGTGTTCTTAAATGAGGCCAAAGTGCTCCTATATATAGGCCTTCTTCAGTCCTCAATAAGGTCGACTTATTTCATTCACCATGACAAGGTATTGGAGTTTTTAACCCTATTTTTTACTCAAATAAATTCTTTTTACAATATGTAACATGACCAAATGGGTCTTCAATACATGACAATGACTCAATTGACCTAGAAGCACTCAATGGGTGCTTGACCAAAAAACAAATTTCCCTTGAGCAAGAAACCCATGCCTTAAGAACAACAATAATAAATTTATTTTTCTTTTTACATCAAATACATAAAATCATGTTTACATGTCATTATGAAGACCGAACCTAGTTACATATCTCAACACATAGTGCCCATAATGGCACCGAAAAGTTGTCTTCAAGATATCTTGTTCCCAAACCCTAAGCTGGTGGTAGCTAGAGCGAAGATATATCTTCGACAAGTATTTCCCCCCCTCAATTCATTCATTCGCTCATCAATTATAGGAATTGGATACCGGGTTTTGATTTTTTTCCTATTAAGTGCTCGGTAATCAATACACATCCTCAAGGTGCCATCATACTTCTTGTAAAGCACCTCCAAAGAAGCAAAAGGACTAGAACTAGGAATAATGTGACCCAACCTTAACAACTCCTTGATAGCCTTTCAGATCTTGTCTTTGTAAACCTTGGGGTGGTGGTAAGGGCTAATTATGACTACTTGAACCCCTTCCTCTAATTCTATGACATGCTCAAACCCTCTATCTAGGATCCTAAAGTAATATCATCAAAAACCTTTTGATGTTTATTAAGTAATACCTGGATATCATCAAGATCTTGTCAAGGTTGATCAAGAATCTCCCTATCAGAAATGTAGCACTCCACTACCCACTCTATGTCTCCATGTCACAATATTGCCTCCATGTTGTGAGATGACACTTCTTGGGTGGATATTGATGATGGTCCATGAACTCCATCTCCATCCTCCTATGGTAAGTAGTGTATCTCCCAATGGAATAAATCCACTAAACCCCAAGTACCACATTTGTATCTAGTACATCCACCACAAGGAATTCATTTATAAATGTGTAATTCCCCATGGTTATATTTAGTTTTTGGATCCATCTAATGCAATCCATATGACGACTGTTAGCCTCCTGTTGCAACAGGGTATCATTTTTCATGATTGACATTTTTACATGCCAAATATGTCATACTTTGCAAGCTGCAGTGTTCCATATTTCCAGAAGAGACCAAAGAAGAAAGCCATGAAGTGTGCTAGTCCAATGCCACTGCTGATTCCAATTTTTGATAAGTTGTTCCAGTTTTGAAGAGTTTTCATTTAAGGGAGGTCCAAACAGTTTAATCTTGGTCTCCCTAGGTTTCAATTTCCTGTTTTAGAATATAGAGAATGATATCTGTCCAAACAGTTTAATCTTGGCAGATTTGTAGATAGGTAGAGAATCAAAGGGACCCAACTGTTTAATCTGGGCCCTGGCAGAAATAAGTGTAGATTTAGATAGGAAGAATTCAAAAGAAAAATTGTAAATCTGGGTTTGCAAGTCTAAGTGCACCCAATTCAAAAGAAGAAAAAATGTTAGGAGAGTAGGCTGGGTAGGTAGCTGTGTGGTTGCAGAATGATAATTTATGATCAATTTTGTGTTACAAAGTGCTTTATCTTTACAGATCACAGTGCAGGCAGTGTTCATGCAAAGGAGCTCAAAGGTGGACATAACTAACTTCCCCTTCTTCTAATTCCCCAAGTCACTTACTAACTTCCCAAAGAGGTCAAGATCTGCTTGATTCCTCTTAGTTTCATCATCATCCATAGCAGTTGCCCTGGTGAAGATCTGCTTCATTCAAGATTCTATTTCTTTTCAAAGTCTTTTCCCCAAAATCAGCCTAAGGTCCCTGACCTTAGCGCTTTTTTATCACCTTCATATTAACTACTAACAGTATTATATAACTCCCTATCAGTTTTATCCTTTCCCCTACTAAAACTTTGTATATAAAATTCCCCTATGTAAATATCCCCCCCTGGCAATATAGCCATATTCTCTCTAAGTCAGGGAAAGAACAGTCCATCAGGGGCTGCTTTTAGCCCATCCGTGTCTAAGCAGGGATTAATCTGACACCTGGCCAGATTAATAACCTCTTCCCTAGCCCTAAAAACCCTCAAAAACCCACTTTTTGCCCCCTTATCCTAAGTTTCGGGCATAAATACATTAACCCGCGCTCGTATTAACCCCAAACCCACTAAACCTAAGTTTCAAACCCCACCTGCGCGCGTTATTTAATTTGGAATATTCTGCGCATATTCCCCGCTGACTTGCCATCGCCGCCAGCCGTTGGATCATCCGCCCCTCAAATCTACGGCTGACGGGCCCTCCCATCCTCGAACCGCCCGAGCTTTAGCGTCCGGGAGATGGGAGGTATTATCCGCCGTACTCCCGCCATGCGTCAGGCTCTGGGATGTGGCGGAGCCCCTCCCCCCAAAACCTCCCAGGCGCTAAGGCGGTGCGCCTAATACCGCTTACCGCCATTTCCCTTGTGACATCGTCCGCCTGCGTCACCCCCCCTGCCCAGTCACCGCGACACATCGTCCGCCTGCGTGGCCTCCTGCCACCATACCCTGCCACAGTACATGCCACGTCATCGTCCGTACATGATGATGTCATCGCTGACGTCACTCGTCGTACGAAGTCACATTCGCTGACATCATGCTGACGTCATCAGCACTTTTTGGCGCAAAGGAGAAAAAAATCGCACTTCGGGGCCCCGGAATCAGTTTCTGAGGCAGTTTTAAATCGCTCATCGCTAGATTTTTTGGGCCTGAGTGGGGAATCTTGAGGGAATCTTTTCATTCTGCGGCCCCCAACAAGCCCGAAAGGCACCGAATGACCCATTTTTCTTCGCGAAGCTTGCGAGAGGAGCAGAAAGCAGTTTTGAAGGAAACAGAGGCCGAAAAACGGCCATTAATTTGTGATTAGATCCACCAACACGTCAGAACAGCATCGGTTTATTGCCAAAGAGTATCATAGGAATAAGAAAAGCCAAAGAGTATCAGCCGAAGATTTTTTAGGGGCTCGAAGCACCTAAACATTGATGATCCCCCCCAGAAAGTCAAATCAAGAGGCGTAAGCCCGTCCTTGCCCTCAAATCAGAGTTAAAGCTTTAAATGCAGACAGACAGCAAAGAGGCAGAAACCCATACACATTTATTGCAGGAAACACTGCACCAAGCCGCCAAGGACTACAAAATTTATCCAGTTTTGATACGGCCGCCCTCAGCGCAGCCCGAGTTATTTCATGCATTTATTTCTGCTAGAGTTAGGTCAATTAATTATTCTTTATGACCTGATTAGGTCAAGATGTAATAAAGGAACTCTGTAGATAGTTTTTCCCTATATATACCGCCCTCTACATTGTTTCAAGGGTTGGTTGATTGAGAATTTTCACTAGAGACTCGCATTGTATACCTGGGATTTTCTATAATCAAAGATTGTTGAAAGCTTGGAGAGCAAACTGACTGTTGTAAATGAATGTTTTTGGAGATATGAAGATGGAATTCTTGTGCTGCAGCCTGAAGCAATAAGTGCATCTTACCTCTGTTTTATTGTTTCCCACTATCTAAATAGCAGAAAGAAAGAATAGCCTAGAATTAGTTTAAATACTCTCTATGCTCAATTTCTGCTATTTCTTTATGTTTTCCTCTGAATGAATTGGTTATGAATATGAATTCCTTCTGGCTCATGTTTACCCTGATTCACCTGTGTTTGCCAATTATCTAGGGATTCTTTACTGCCCCTAGGTAGCGCTCTGTTACCTCCTCTGTTAAGCTGATTGAGAGATTCTTAACTGCCTCTCATTACTTAGCATTCTTTCCATCATTTAAACCTGAAATATTGTTTCATGCTCAGCTATCTTGCTCCACTTTCCCTCTCTTGTGGCTGAAGAAATACACCAGCAGTTCTCCTCCTCGACTCCACGCCCAATGGTTTGAAACTTCCAGACTATGCCTTGCCTCTCTGTCTAAAAACATCAATTTTCCCACCAAAAACAAAACAAAAACCCTCTGAACTCAAGACCTAGCCTAAAATCCTTTTCAAACAAAGCTAAATCATAAAGAGAGAGCCCTCTCTGATTGCAGGTTGGCTAGAACCTGCAGTCCAAAGTTGGTCTGTGGTTACCTCGGCCGTATCCTTTTCCGGAGCTTAAGGACAACCTGAGTGATAACAACGACCACCCAATATTATAATTTTGAAACTATAAGACTCCTCTATTGGAATATCCCTCTGATCTAGCATAGCCACATCTATAATGTTGTGGGAATCCCCCTATTAATTAGCATTGTCACCTTCTATCGCAACAAAACCCCTTGACTCTAAAGGTGTGGTATTTGGGAAGTCCTAACATGGATGCAATAATAAGGCATTTAGCCCTAGCCTGTGATGTCTCTTCACCTATTTCATGGTGTCCCTGCTCTTGTATTTGTCCCTGTCTTAGCTCCTCATCCTCCTCATCATTGTCACTATCTGAGTATACCTCAATGTAATGGGTCTTTCCCACCTTTTACTTCCCTGCACAATGGTGTCCTGGTACTCAAGCATCCTGACAGCTAAAAAAAATCTTCTTCCTCCTCAGTTCTTTCCGAGTCTCCTCATCCAACCTGGTTTTTCTAGTCAAGTCCCTTTGAAAAGGTTTAACCTCTTTGTTATTCTAGGTAAAGGATGGTTTAGGAGGAAACTTGCTCTTAGGATTGACATCCTTCATGTATCTAGTTCTACTAATTGCAATGTCTCTTCACCTATTTCCTGGTGTCCCTGCTCTTGTATTTGTCCTTGTCTTAGCTCCTCATCCTCCTCATCATTGTCACTATCTAATTATACCTCAATGTTATGGGTCTTTCCCACTTTTTACTTCCCTGCACATTGGTGTCCTGGTACTCAAGCATCCTGACAGTGAAAAAAAATCTTCTTCCTCCTCAGTTCTTTCCAGGTCTCCTCATCCAACCTGGTTTTTCCAGTCCACTCCATTTGAAAACGTTTAACCTCTTTATTATTCTAGGTAAAGGATGGTTTAGGATGAAACTTGTTCTTAGGATTGGCATCCTTCATGTATCTAGTTATACTAATTATAGTGGTAGGCTTATAAGCCTTAACCCAACCTCGCAGAGGCTAAGATAACCCCTCAAAAAACAACATCACCAACCAAGCATCATATATATCAGTGAGTGTTAGCATGAAATTTTTCTGCAATTGTACCAAAAATCCTTCACTTTAGTTGTTTGTGACAAGAAACCCTAACAACAAAAATGGTTGTTAATGTATTCTCAAGACCTGCAAAATAAATTTTAAAATCTTGCGGCAAAAAATATGCAAATCAAAAAATACATGCAACGGTAACATAAAAGTGTAACAACCCAATGGAAAAGGAATAATTTTATTATTAAACTGAAATCTTTAAACCTGATGAGGAGATATTGTAGACATGGGTCTGCAAATCCCCCGTCGTGGGATGGGTCCTTTTGTAACCTCATGCTTAAGCTTCAGGTTTTCTCTCAATGATTGTATGCAATGGTAAAAAGACGGTGATGGAGGCTTGAACTCAAAGTGAGAGCTCAAATGTTATAGGATAATCATGGAGATTGTGAGAATGGTCATAACAAATAATGAGGGAAAAACCACTCTATTTATAAGAAAATATTGAGATAGATTGAGATTTACAAAATAATAAAATATTATAGACTAAATCAAAATCTATTTGTTGTATATTGTAGATAAAGAATGCTTTGTGAGGATTGGGTGAGTGGATGATGGCAGCATGAGTAGGTAGGGTTTCTATGGAGCCACCCTGACAACCCTGCAAGCATTCGTAACGGAAAAAGGATTGCAGAAGCGACCTACAGTGAACCTGTTGACAAAAGCCATGAGTGGAATGGCAGGGAGGGGAGAGATCCCCTCCTACTAAAACATTGCAATAGGTGAATCTAGCCAGCATGGATCAATCGACAACAATGGAGGAAAAGGAAAAGGAATGCCGGTTTTGGGAGCTAAATGGAAAGCGGGCTTGGGAGGTAAATCCCTGCCGAGGGCCGCTAAGAAACCAAGATTTGTTATTCCAAACAACAAACTGGAGGAATATCGAAAATACATGAAGGACCATGCCCTTATCTGCAAATTCATCGGGGCTTGGCCAACAGAGAAGGAACTGATAAAATGGATCCAATAAAGGTGGAAACTGAAAGGACACATTGATCTCAAGATGGGGGAAAAATGGTTTTTCACAGTGATATTCTCTAACCTTGAAGACAAAGAGAGGGTTTTCGAAGATGGCCCATTTTTCTTTAACAATGCAGGTCTCTTCATTAGACATTGGGAGGAATGTTACAACCCAGATCAAAAATATTTTGGTAGCCCCAATCTGAGTTCGGATTTTTGGCATGCTAATGGACTTCATGGATACAGAAATACTGGAAGGAATTGGTAACTCTATTGGAACCTTCGTCAAAGTTGCAGACTCTACGAGAAAAGGTAGATATACCTCTTATGCCCAGATCCGTGTCTACATGAATATCATTGGGCCGCTTCCAAGCTATATCTAACAGGAATACCATGATGATATATGGCAACAACCCCAAGACTATGAACATATTCCTTACGGATGTTGTCGATGCCATGAATATGGCCATCTGTACCGGGCCTGCTCCTTAAACCAGAACAAGAACCCCTATACGGACAAAAGGGCGGGGGAAATGAAGGCAAGGGAGGATGGGGAAGGTTTTTAGGAGGTGCATAAGAGAAAATGGAACCAGAGGCAGACAGGGAACCAGAGAGCAAGTCAAAATGAGAAAGAGAAAAGAGCCCCTAATCGATTCGTGGTTCTCTAGGAGGAGGAAATGGGAGAGATAACCCTAGATAGCACCTTGGAAATGCAATGCCTGAAAGAAAAGGAACCAGAAGGAAATAAGTTGAAGAAAAAGGAGGCAAGAGCGACCCAAGGAAAGGAGGCCACAATGCAAATGATCGAGCAAAACCCAATGGAGATTGATAACCTGAAAGAGGATCTAAGTGCGGAAGAACAAGTGATGAAATATTTGCTACAAGAATGGAGGCATCTGGATGAACGCTTCATCCCAGAGGATCAGAAACAACTCTATAAGGAAACTTTCAAACAGTATAAAGACAAACAGGGCTCAGCTATCATAGCCCAGCTCGACCATCTAGGGTCTCAAGTCAGTCAAGGACAGGATACAGGAACCCTAAGAAAATGGGGAAAGAAACGGGGCAGAAGAACAATGAACGAATCCATCCAGATGGTTGGGGAGCTACTAGTAAATTATGGGAGAGTAGTTCCATTGTCAGAGGTCTTTCAACAACCCTTCAAATTGTTGAAATGACTCTTACATCATGGAACATAAGAGGCCTCAACAGCAAAGGCAAACAGAGGTACCTTAAAGAGAGACTAAAGAAATATAAGCCAAGTATCATGAAAATACAGGAAAGTAAAATTAGTGAAAGAAAATTGAAAGGGGTTATGGAAAACTTTAAACCCCAATACCAAGTCATGGCCCAGGATCCAAGCGACAGAGCTGGAGGACTGGTGATTATATGGAATCCTGAAGAGGTTTGGTTCAAAGACTAGGTTAGCCTCCCAAGAATTTTGTTAAGTAAATTTTGAAACATTTCATCCAAACAATGGGTGCCTCTTATAGGAGTATATGGACCTCATATCACAGGAGAAAGAGGCACTTTCCTACAAAATTTGGACAACATGAGAAATCTATACCCGAAAGACCTATGGATAGTCAGAGGGGATTTTAATATGATAACATCCTTAGTGGAGAAGAAGGGAGGAATGAGAAGAATGGACGCGGACATGGAAGACTTTGGAGATATCATATCAGAACTGCATCTTGTGTACATGCAAACAATTAATGGAATTCATACCTGGAAAAATAGAATCAGAGGGATACATCAGATCGCTTCACGATTGGATAGGTTCCTAATCTTGGAATAAGAAATAAGAAGAGATATTTTCATGGAACACTCGATCCTCCCATGTATGGGCTCGATTCATTGGCCGATAAGACTGGAAGTCAACCTGAAAGAAAGACCTAAGAAAAAACCTTTCAGGTTTGAAGCCTTCTCACTAAGAGACTCGAGCCTCCTTAAAATACTTGAGGAATGGTGGAAAATGAGTGAACAACAGTGGAGGAATTGTTGGAAATATTGAGAGGGGGATGAATCAGTATTCCTTAGCAATTAGCACTTTTAAATATTTTCAAAGAATTAGTTAATATTCAATTATTATTAATGTTTATGCAGTAATAATAGTAAATAAAAGAACAAGTAGATACAATAATTTTAGGTGGAAAACCCCCTCCGGGTCAAAAACCACCAAACGCTTTTCTAATAAATTCTTTAATCTTCAGCCCCAAGTGAAATGAAAGAAACAACTTCCTAGAATTATAGAAAAACATTCTTCTCAGGCTCCCACTGGAAGGATGCCCCAACGCCCTTGATTCTTCAGTAGTAAACTGAATGGATGCCCCAACATCCTAGACCAACCTATCACCCTGAAGTGTTCATAGGCTCCAACCTATAGGTGACTTCATGCACCACCCTAGCACCTCCCTTCCTCCCTAGAATGACTGAAAATCGACAAGAGTGTGGATTCCCGTACAAAGGACAATGATCCACAACACAATATGATTTACAATGATTTTGACCAAACACACAATCACACTATGACCTGCAACCCAACCATGACATCATCCCAACAGAGACTCCTATAACTCCTAATAATGCCTTTTCGACTCTAGGAAGGTTGACTCTTTTATAATAATGACCCTTCAAATGATGACACTTTTACAAATAACTCTTTTACAACTTTATAATGATTACTCTTGACCTTGACACTTCTTCACAATATGCAGATCGTTGTCATGTCTTCAAAGGATGACTCGTTGACTCTTGGCCTTGATACTTCTTCACAATATGCAAACGGTTTTCATGTATTCAAAGGATGTCCCGCTACAATGCTTCCTTTGATTTGATACTTCAGCTCTTGAATGCTTGCTTGAAGTTGTACTTGAATCTTTCTCTACCTGCATGCAAAATTTTCCCTGAAAAACCAATCCCAAAACAAAACAAAATACCCTTCAACTTACCTTTGCCTACAAAACACATGTAAGTGCATAATAATGAATAAATACAAATTAAAATTACAATGCATACCTAAAGTGTGCTTGTCACTTTTGTTGTTGACTTGTCGCAGTAGTAGACAAAGACTCCCACTCTTGATATAAACCTAGACTCTATGCAAGACTATATCCAAAACTGACCTAAAGATATATACAATAAAAACTTATGACAAACCCTAGACTTGTGATGGACCAAGTTCTAAGTAAAACAACAAAGACCATTCTATCAACTATGAAAAGACAAGTAACATGAACTTACAACAACATATAGATTTAGCAGACTTGGTGTAGCATCAGTAATATGTAGCATCAAATGTGTAGTATCAAGAATAGGACATCCGAAATGTGGTATCAAAACTAACTGTGACATATAGAGACATAGAGATATAACCGAGACCCTGTGTGTACTTACGTTGTCCAACAAAAACATATGTTAGATATGATACTCATATTTCAAATGTAAACACTAATAATACATACCTTGTTGTAGGAGACTTTCCCTTGACTATTGATGTGTGGTCCTCACTGCAGTGATCCTTCAATGCATGTTTTTTCTTTCCTTTTAGGAGCTTGATGTTGAATTTGTTGTATCTATGTAATCTCAAATCTCTAGGGTCTGAAATTACGTCTTGTCGTATCCCTCTGAGTCCTCTTTCCGACCCCATAGGTCTGATCAAGATTGGATTCTTCAATAATTATTTATGTCCAATCTCGCACGATGACCTGATTATAGACAAGTTCAGTAGAACTAAATTGTACGAAGTGCCACGTGTCACTGTTGCAACCTTCGGCCCTGATAACACTATTCAAAAAAATACAGTCCGTCGTATTTCTGTCAATATTTACTAAATTTGAATCCAATTCTCAGAGAGAAAGTTATGATGATTTTCCCAACGTCACCTGTTTGACATGGAATTCGGGAGCCTACAAAAACCCTAACTTCTTCATATCATATCTCTGAAACTATAGCGAACCAAGATCTAAAATTCGGTCACGCGGTTCATCAAGGTTTAGGCTCAAATGGGTTTTAATTTCAGCTTTGGAAGCTTCACAGAAACAAAACTATAGCTAAAATTCCAATATGACCTATTTGAAGCCACAAAATCCCCACTCAAGGAGGATATGAACGTCATTATTTATATGAATGTCTTGAGTTGAGAGGGTCCTCAACAAGTGAATGTTGGAGGGATTTTAGGAAAACAAAATTATTAATTATTGAGTATTCAGTTACCACCACCAATTATGATTTCCATGCAACAACCCCATAGGGTTTTACCCCACTAACTGGGGTTACTAACTTCAAACATGAATATCTCTACAACCGTGAAGAATTACTTGGCATGCCATATATCAATAGAAACATATCAACAAGTAGAATCCATATAGAAGATCCTTGACTCATAATAGTGTAATTTTTCAAGTTAAAATTCCCATGCAAGATTGAATTAGCCCCTGGTGTTTTTGGGTTGACATCAATGACAACCACTAATCAACAATCTCCCCCTAGGAATTTATGGAAACACAAGTACTCCCCCTACGATCATGACACCTCTTCCTACTGCCTTCTCTCACCCTTTGTCATCAATGGCAAAGGGTAACTCCCCTTGACAAACAGCCATCATGTGGACTTGTACACAAATCCACTCCCCCTTTCTACTCGAGTAGATAAGAGAAAGAGTCTAATGAAAACTTGGTAGAATCCCAAGCTTTTGACGAAGATACTCAAATGCTTCACGAGGTAATGGTTTGGTAAAGATGTCAGAAATTTGTTCCTTTGTGCCAACATATTCAAGCTTGATAGTTTTTTAAGCAACCTGCTCTCTAACGAAATGATATTTAATCGGAATGTGCTTCATTTTGGAATGCATCATAGGATTCTTGGAGATATTGATGGCGTTGGTGTTATCGCAAAAGATGGGAATAGGCTCATCGAACTTGACTTGAAGATCTTGCAAAGTTTTCTTCATCCAAAGAACTTGAGTATAACAAGCTGTTGTTGCGACATATTATGCTTATGTTGTGGATAACGAGATTGAAGACTTCTTTTTACTTAACCATGAAACAAGACAACCACCTAGATAGAATGTTGCTCCACTAATACTCTTACGATCATCAACACTTCCTGCCCAATCTGAATCTGTATAAGTTTGGATGACCAGATCATTTCCTTTGGGATATCATAGACCATATTCCACTGTGCCCTTTAGATACTGAAGAATTCTTTTGGTGGAAATAATATGAGATTATTTTGGTGTTTCTTGGAATCTTGCTACTTGTCCTACTGCCTACATCACATTAGGTCGGGAGGTTGTCACATATAAGAGACTACCAATCATGGATCTATACAACCTTTGGTCCACATCCTTTGATGAATTTTATAAGCTTAACTTGCAACATGTTACCATGGGGGTAAGGACTAACTTGCAATCTTCCATATGGAATTTCTTGAGAATTTATTTGATGTACTTGGTTTGATAAATGAATATTTCTTTATCCTGCTAAGAAATTTAAAGCCCTAAAATTATGTCAGTTCACCAATCATAGACATTTCAAACTCACTTTACATTTTTGTGGCAAATTCTTTAATTAATTTGTCATCACTGCTTCCAAATATTATATCATCCACATATACTTCGATAATTGTTAGGTTATCTCGATCCACTTTCACATAAATATTGTTGTCAACACTTCCTTTCTTGAATCCCTATTGATGTAGATATCCACCAAGATGAGCATACCAATCCCTAGGAGCTTTCTTGAGACAATATAGAGCCTTCTTTAATCTGCGTACATAGTCTTCTTTGTCAGAAAGAAGAAAACCTTCGAGTTGTTCAATGTAAACTTCTTCTTCCAATTCACCATTTAGAAAAGCTAACATAATATCCACTTGGTAGACCTTGATTTTTCTCAAGCAAGCATAAGCGAGAAACATCCTAATAGCTTCCATTCTAACAACCGGAGCAAATGTTTCTTCAAAATCGATTCCTTCAACCTGTGCATATCCTTTGTACACAAATCTTGTCTTGTTCCTGGTAACCTGTAATACTTCAATTGTTTTTCTCCCCCTAAACCTATAATGAAATTGTCATCTTGTTCAAACTACCTTCATGTCAATCGTAGACTTGTACCATATACTTTTGCATAGACTCCTCCTCTACAAACATTAAGGAGTCAACAAGAGAGATTGTTCAAAATAGTGAATCACCTAACGGGCCATCTTGACTTGAGTCATTATCTGAAGCAACTGCTAATTCCTCATGATCTTTTGTTTTTACAAACCCTGAAACCATAACTATTGAAACCTTGTTATCTGCTTTGTCTTCATGTACACATTTTCTTTTCCAAACCTTCTTATTCCTGCAATCTCGAACCATGTGCCCATAGTTATGATACTTGAAGCATTCAATGTTGTCCATATGTGATTCCATCTAATATCTGCAACTGCGAGCACTATGGCCATAGTTATGGAATTTGAAATATTCAATGTTTGGCCCATATAGCATGTATTCTCTTCTGACAAAATCATTGTGGAACCTGTCTCGTGATCCTGCAAACTTGCTTCTAGGGTTTTGCATATAATGATTGTACTTGTCAAAAACTTCACAATCCCTAGCCATATGTCCATACTTAGCACATATAAAGAAATAGCCATTAAATAAATATGCATACCTGAATGGTTCATTCGGATGCGATGGTCCGTAATAGTTTTACATGTCAATAACTTTACAATCCTTGGCCATATGTCCATAGTTAGCGCATGAAAAACAATAACCATTAAATAAACGAACATACCTGGAAGATTTTTCATTCTTCTTTGGAGGCGGCATTGTAGTTTGTTGTTGACCTTTGCTCTTGATTGCTTTGGTCTTTTTCTTTGGAGATGCAACATTCTTCTTTGGCTTTTCACTTTGATCAACTTCCTTCTTAGAATCATCCTGCAAAGATGTGGCACTTGTACCTTCATCAACTGGAGCTTTACCATCTTTAATTGCCTTCATTTTTTCTTCTTCATTTGTCTTATCTTGTAAGTGTTACTTTTGTGATCCTTTGAGTCTGTTGATCTCATCATGAGTTTAATCAATTTCTTCTTGTTTTTGAGAAATATATCCTTGAAAGCATTTTTCAAGATCTTCCTTCTTTTTTCTGCCTCCTCAACCTGTAGCTTGAGAAGAGTGGTCTTCTCTACTTCTATGTTGAGAACATGTATCTATTCCTTCTGCTTCTCATTTTCAATCGAGAGCCTGCTTATTTCTATTGAAGACGTTTCTAATTCCTTTTTCTTTTGTTCAACAGCGGATATGTATCTTTAATCAGATCCCTTCCTTTCAATTTATGCTTCATGTTAATCTCTGCAAATGTTGTGTCGACTTCTTGTTTCTTCTATTGGACTTCTCTCTTAAGGTCTTGTGTCGTTGTATTCTTGATTTCTTCCAATTGAGTTACAAGACTACTAATCATATTTTCAGACTCATAATTTTATTTGATGAGTTCTTTTGTTGTCTTCAATTTTGCTTCCAAAAGTCTTGTCTTTTCCTTTTGACTTTTGAGTTCCTTTATCACCTTGATCACTTTATTTTGAAACTCTGTTTTACTCATTTCTCCCATTTCTTCATCATAATCTTAAGGATATGAATTTTGGTAACATCTTGAGTTGATTTCTTTGTTGAATAGAGATTATGAAGCTTTTCCCAAAGAGCTTTAGCTGTTGAACATTGACCAACTTTTGTTTTCACTGAATTTGGAAAAACACTCAAAATTACATTCATGGCCTTTGAATTGTACCTTTTAGCTTCATCGATAGATGTGTCTACTGAAACAATTGATTCACATACTCCATGTGCTTGCAAATGTACTTCCATCCTATATTCCCATATGAAGTAATTATTTGCATCAAAATCAGGGGTTGGTACACAATACTCACTTTCTTCAGATTTTGTTGTACCTGTACCTTCCTTTGAAATCCTTGTAACCTGCTTCTTTGACTTTCCCATCTCCATAATCTCAAAACTGACTTCCAACAGTTAAGTTGTTACTGAAGGAACCAAGCTCTGATACCAATTGTTGGAAACATTGAGAGGGGGGTGAATCAGTATTCCTTAGCAATTAACACTTTTAAATATTTTCAGAGCATTAGTTAATATTGAATTATTATTAATGTTTATGTAGTAATAACAATAATAAAATAACACAGTAGACACAATAATTTTAAGTGGAAAACCCCCTCCGGATCAAAAACCACTGAACGTTTTTCTAATAAATTTTTTAATCTTCAGCCACAACTGAAACGAAAAAATAAATTCCTAAAATTCTATAAAAGCATTCTTCTCTGGCTCCCACTGGAAGGATGCCCCAACGCCCTTGTTTCTTCAGCAGTCAACTGAATGGATGCCCCAACATCCTATACCAACCTACCACCCTGAAGTGTTCAAAGGCTCCAACTTGTAAGCGACTTCATGCACCACCCTAGCACCTTCCTGCCACCCTAGAATGACTGAAATGAGACAAGAGTGTGCATTCCCGTACCAGGGACAACAATCCACGATACAATATGATTTACAATGATTTTGACCAAACACCCAATCACACTATGACCTGCAACCCAACAATGACATCATCCCAACAGAGACTCCTATATCTCCCAATAATGCCTTTTTGACTCTAGGAAGGTTGACTCTTTTATAATAATGACTCTTCCAATGATGACACTTTTACAAATGACTCTTTTACAACTTTACAATGATGACTCTTGGCCTTGACACTTCTTCACAATATGCAGATGGTTGTCATGTCTTCAAAGGATGTCCCGTTGACTCTTGTCCTTAATACTTCTTCACAATATGCAAATGGTTGTCATGTCTTCAAAGGATGTCCCACTGCAATGCTTCCTTTGATTTGATACTTTGTCTTTTGAATGCTTTCTTGAATTTGTACTTGAATATTCTTCTACCTGCATGCAAAATTTTCCCAGCAAAACCAATCCCAAAACAAAACAAAATACCCTTCAACTTACCTTTGCCTGCAAAATACATGTAAGTGCATAATAATGAATAAATACAAATTAAAATTATAATGTGTACCTAAAGTGTGCTTGTCACTTTTGTTGTTGACTTGATGCAGCAGTAGAGAAAGACTCCCACTCTTGATATAGGCCTAGACTTGTTGGAAATACTGAGAGGGGGGGTGAATCAGTATTCCTTAGCAATTAGCACTTTTAAATCCTTTCAGAGCATTAGTTAATCTTCAATAATTATTAATGTTTTTGCAGTAATAACAGTAAATAAAATAACACAGTAGGCACAATAATTTTAGGTGGAAAACCCCTCCGGGTCAAAAACCACTGAACAATTTTCTAATAAATTCTTTAAACTTCATCCCCAACTGAAATTAAAGAAACAACTTCCTAGAATTATACAAAAGCATTCTTCTCCAGCTCCCACTGGAAGAACGCCCCAACGCCCTGGTTTCTTCAGTAATCAACTGAATGGATGCCCCAACACCCTGGCGAGCCACAACTCGCCCTAGCACCACCCGACTACCCTAAAGCGTTCACAAGCCCCAACCTGTAGGCGACTTCATTCACCAACCTAGCACCTCCCTACCACCCTATAATGACCAGAAATGAGACAAGAGTGTGGACTCCCATACCAGGGACAATGATCCACGATATAATATGATTTTCTTGTACTTGACTGAACACCAATCACACTATGCCCTGCAACCCAACCATGACATCATCCCAAGAGACACTCATATACCTCTCAATAATGCCTTTTCGACTCTAGGAAAATTGAGACTTTTACAATAATGACTCTTCCAATGATGACACTTTTACAAATTACTCGTTTATAACTTTACAATTATGACTCTTGGCCTTGACACTTCTTCACAATATACATATGGATTTCATGTATTCAAAAGATGTCTCGCTGCAATGCTTCCTTTGATTTGATACTTCTGCTCTTGAATTCTTGCTTGAAGTTGTACTTGAATCTTCTTCTACTTGCATGCAAAATTTGCCCGGCGAAACCAATCACAAAACAAAACAAAATACCCTTCAACTTACCACTTCCTACAAAACACATGTAAATGCATAATAATGAATAAATACAAATTAAAATTACAATGCGTACCTAAAGTGTGCTTGTCACTTTTGTTGTTGACTTGTTGCAGCAGTAGACAAAGACTCCCACTCTTGATATAGGTCTGGACTCTATGCAAGACTATATCCAATACTGACCTAAAGATATATATACAATAAAAATTGATGAAAAACAAGTAACATGAACTTACAACATCATATAGATTTAGCAGACTTAGTGTAGTATCAAGAATAGGACATCTGAAATGTGGTATCAAAACTAATTGTGACATATAGAGCCATAGAGATATAACTGAGACCCTGTATATACTTATGTTGTCCTGCAAAATCATATGTCAGAGATGATATCAAAATTCAAATGTAAACACTTAATCACACATACCTTGGTGTAGGAGACTTACCCTTGACTGTTGATGTGTGGTCCTTACTGTAGTGATCCTTGAATGCATGTTTTTCCTAGCATTCTAGGAGCTCGACATTTAATTTGTTGTATCTATGCAATTTCGGGTATCCAAGGTCTGAAATTTCTTCTTGTGGTAGCCCTCTGAATCCTCTTTACAACCTCATAGGTCGGATCAATATTGGATTTTTCAAGAAAGAGTTATGCCCAATCTCCCACAATGACCTGATTATAACGTAGTTCACTAGAGCTAACTTGTACGAAGTGCCACGTGTCAATGTTACGACCTTCAGCCCTGAAAATTATACTCAAAAAAATACAGTCTGTCTTCTTTCTATGACTATTTACAAAATTTGAATCCAATGCTCAGAGAGAAATTCATGATGATTTTCCCAACGTCACCTATTTGACATGGAATTCGGGAGCCTGCAAAAATCCTAACTTTCTCAAATCCTATCTCCGAAAATTTAGTGAAACAAAATCTAAAATTTGGTCACGAGGTTCATCAAGATCTTGGCTCAAACGGGTTTTAATTTACACTTCGGAAGCTTCTCAGAAAAAATGTTATAGCGAAAATTCCACAATGACCTATTTGAAACCACAAAATCCCTAAAAGATAAGGATATGAGGGTCATTATTTATATGAATGTCTTCAGTTGAGAGGGTCCTCAATAGTGAATGTTGGAGGGATTTTAGGAGAAAATAAAATTATTAATTATTGACTATTCAATGACCACAACCAATTATGAGTGCCATGCCACAACCCCATAAGGTTTTAGCCCACTAATTGGGGTTACTAACTTCAAACATGAATATCTCTCAAACCGTGAAGAATTACTTGGTGTGCCATATATCAACGGAAACATCTTGACGAGTAGAATCCTTCTCGAAGATTCTTGACTCATAATAGAGTAAGTTTTCAAGTCAAAATTCCCATGCAAGATCGGGGTATCCCCTGGTGCTGCTTGGGTTGACATCAATGACAACCACTGATCAATAGGACTCTATGCAAGACTATATCCAAAAATGACCTAAAGATATATATAATAAAAACTTATGACAAACCCTAGAATTGTGATGGACCAAGTTCTAAGTACAACAACAAAGACCATTCTATAAACTATGACAAGACAAGTAACATGAAATTACAACATCATATAGAATTAGCATACTTGGTGTAGCATCAAGAATATGTAGCATAAAATGTGTAGTATCAATAATAGGACATTTGAAATGTGGTATCAAAACTAACTATGACATATAGAGACATAGAGATATAAACGAGACCCTGTATGTACTTACGTTGTCTAGAAAAAACATATGTTAGATATGATATTCATATTTCAAATGTAAACACTAATCATACATACCCTGATGTAGGAGACTTGCCCTTGAATGTTGATTTGTGGTCCTTACTGCATTGATCCTTAAATGCATGTTGTTTCTTACCTTCTAGGAGCTCGATATTGAATTTGTTGTATATATGTAATCTCAAATCTCCAGGGTTTGAAATTTCGTCTTGTTTTACACCTTTGAGTCCTCTTTCCAACCCAACAGGTCTGGTCAAGATTGGATTCTTCAACAAAGAGTTGTGCCCAATCTCCCACGACGACCTAATTATAGACTAGTTCAATAGAACTCAATTGTACAAAGTACCATGTGTCAGTGTTGTGACCTTTGGCCTTGAAAACACTACTCAAAAACTTATAGTCCGTCCTCTTTCTGTCACTATTGACTAAATTTGAATCCAATGCACAGAGAGAAAGTTATGATGATTTTCCCAACATCACCTGTTTGATATGGAATTCAAGAGCCTGCAAAAATCCTAACTTCCTCAGATCATATCTCCGCAAATCTAGTGAACCAAGCTCTAAAATTCAGTCATGAGGTTCATCAAGATTTCTTCTCAAATGGGTATTAATTTCAGCTTCTTAAACTTCAAATAAAAAACGTTATAGCGGAAATTCCAAGATGACTTGTTTGAAGCCACAAAATCTCTACTAGAGGATGATATGAGGGTCATTATTTATATGAATGTCTTGAGTTGAGAGGGTCCTCAATAAGTGAACGTTGGAGGGATTTTAGGACAAAAAAATTATTAATTATTGAGTATTCAGTGACCACGACCAATTATGAGTGCCATGCCACAACCCCATAGGGTTTTAGCCCACTAACTAGGGTTACTAACTTCAAACATGAATATCTCTCAAACCGTGAAGAATTACTTGAAGTGCCATATATCAACAGAAACATCTCGATGATTAGAATCCATATATAAGATCCTTGACTTAGAATAGAGTAATTTGTGAAGTCAAAATTCATATTCAAGATCAGAGTAGCCCCTGGTGTTGCTTGGGTTGACATCAATGACAACCACTGATAAACAATCTCCCCCTTTGGCATTGATGGAAACACAAGTACTCCCCCTACGATCATGACACCTCTTCCTACTACTTTCTCTCACCCTTTGTCATCAATGGAAAGGGTAACTCGCCCTGATAAACAGCCATCCTATGGACTTGTACACAACTCCACTCCCCCTTTCTAATCGAGTAGATAAGAGAAAGAGTCTAATGAAAACTTGGCAGAATCCCAATATTTTGGAGAAGATACTCAAATTCTTAACGAGGTAATGGTTTGGTAAAGGTGTAAGTAATTTGTTCCTTTGTGCCAATATTCAAGCTTGACATTCTTTTCAGCGACCTGCTCTCTAACGAAATGATATTTAATCGAAATGTGCTTTGTTTTGGAATGCATCACAGGATTCTTGGAGATACTAATGGTGTTGGTGTTATCGCAAAACATGGGAATAGGCTCATCGAACTTGACTTGAGGATCTTGCAAAGTTTGCTCCATCCAAAGAATTTGAGTACAACAAGCTTTTGTTGTGACATATTCTGCTTATGTTGTGGATAACGATATTGAAGACTGGTTTTTACTTAACCATGAAACAGGACAACCACCTAGATAGAATGCTTCTACACTGGTACTCTTACGATCATCAACACTTCATGCCCAATCTGCATCTGTATAAACTTGGATGACCAAATTATTTCCTTTGGGATACCATAGACCATATTCTATTGTGCCCTTAAGATACAAAAGAATTATTTTGATGGAAATAATATGAGATTCTTTTGATGCTGCTTGTAATCTTGCTACTTGTCCAACTGCCTACATCACATCATGCCAGGAGACTATCACATATAAGAGACTACCAATCATGGATCTATACAACCTTTGGTCCACATCCTTTGACAAATTTTCTAATCTTAACTTGTAACATATTACCATGGGGGTAAGCACTGACTTGCATCTTCCATCTGGAATTTCTTGAGCATTTCTTTGATGTACTTGGTTTGATATATGAATATTCCTTTATCCTTCTGAGAAATCTAAAGCCCTAAAAAGTATATGAATATTCCTTTATCCTGCTGAGAAATCTAAAGCCCTAAAAAATATGTCATTTCGTCAATCATAGACATTTCAAACTCACTTTGAATTTTTGTGGCAAAGTCTTTACTTAATTTGTCATCACTGCTTCCAAAGATTATATCATCCACATATACTTCAATAATTGTTAGGTTATCTTGATCCACTTCCACATAAATATTGTTGTCAGCACTTCCTTTCTTGAATCCCTGTCGATTTAGATATATGTCAAGACGAGCATACCAAGCCCTAGGAGCTTGCTTGAAACCATATAGAGCCTTCTTAAATCTTCATATGTAGTCTTCTTTGTCAGAGAGTAGAAAACCTTCGGGTTGTTCAATGTAAACTTCTTCCTCCAATTCACCGTTTAGAAAAACTAACATAACATCCACTTGTAGACCTTGATTTTTCTCGATATCCTAATATCTTCCATTCTGGCAACGGGAGCAAATGTTTCCTCAAAACCGCTTCCTTCAACCTGTGCATATCCTTTGTAAACTAATCTTGTCTTGTTCATGGTAACATGTAATACTTCAATTGTTTTTCTCCCCCTGAACCTGTAATGAAACTATCATATTGTTCAAACTACCTTCCTGTCAATCGTATACTTGTGCCATATACTAATCAAACTACCTTCCTTCTTTTTTCTGCCTCCTCAACCTGTAGCTTAAGAAGAGTGGTCTTCTCTACTTCTTTGTTGAGAACCTGTATTTGTTCCTTCTGCTTCTCATTTTTAATCTTGAGCCTTCTTATTTCTACTGAAGATGTTTCTAATTCCTTTTTCTTTTCGTCAACAATGGATATGTATCTTTGATCAGATTCCTTCCTTTCAATTTCTGCTTCCTGCATCTGTTGTGTGATCCTTCTAATCTCTGCAAACGATGTGTCGAGTTCTTGTTGTTGGACTTCTATCTTGGGGTCTCATGTCATTGTATTCTTGATTTCTTCCAATTGAATTCTAAGACTACTAATCATCTTCTCAGACTCTTCATTTTCTTTGATGAGTTCTTTTGTGTCTTCAATTCTACTTCGAAAAGTCTTGTCTTTTCCTTTTGACTTTTGAGTTCCTTTATCACCTTGATCACTTGATTTTGAAACCCTGTTTTACTAATTTCTCCCATTTCTTCATCATAATCAGAAGGATATGAATTATTGAATTAAAGCTTTTGTGATCCATATCAAATTTTTTAAGGTTCTTCGGCGAAAATCACATAGAGAAACATTTGTCGACGCGTTTCGAACCAACCAGTGTGGTTCATCGTCAGGACAAGTTAAATGAGCAGAGATTTCGTTTTGCACATTAAATAGACAGGGCAGAATATCCCATGACTCAATTTTCCAGACAAGATAACGGCTAAAATGACAACAGCTAGATTTGACCGGGAAACGGCTAGTTTGACTTTGATAAGGGGTAAAAACTCTATTTATTTAAAAAGGTTAATACGGTTGTAAGTGGACCATTATATAAATTACCATAAATTAAATTTATTATTATTATTATTAATATTATTATTTTATTTTTATTTAATTTTATTTATTTATTTATTTATTTATTTTGTATTTATTTTATTTAAAAAAAAAAAAAAAAATTAATAGAGTGATCTATAAATAGTTAATTAAATTTTAATTAAAAGGACTTATATAAATATATAATAAAATAAATTAACTTAAAATAGTTAGAATAAGTAAAACACAAAAACTGTATTAAATTAGAATTGTTAGATATCCAAGTTCTTATATATATATTAGTTACTTATAAAAATTAGAATAAAATAAAATAAATTTTATATTCATAGTCAAAAAGTATTAAAAATATTAGAAATTAATTAGTGATCTATTTAAATAGTATGTTAGTTTTTAAATAATTATAAAATAGATTAATTTAAATTAGATTCAAAAATTAATTACTTTCAAGAGTTTTTTTTTTCTTTCTTTTTTTTTTCAATAACATCTTGACTTGATTTCTTTTTTGAATAGAGATTATGAAGCTTTTGCCAAAGAGCTTTAGCTGTTGAACATTGACCAACTTTTGTTTTCACAATAACATTCAAAATAACATTCATGGCCTTTGAATTGTACCTTTTAGCTTCATCGATAGATGTGTCCCTTGAAACAATTGATTCCCATACTCCATGTGCCTGCAAATTTACTTCCATCCTGGATTCCCATATTCACTAATGATCTGCATCAAAATCAGGGGTTGGTACACAATACTCACTTTCTTCATATTTTGTTGTACATGTACCTTTGAAATCCTTGTAACCTGCTTCTTTGACTTTCCCATCTCTATGCTCTGAAAACTGACTTCCATTGGTTAAGCTGTTACTGAAGGAACCAAAGTTTGATACCAATTGTTGGAAATACTGAGAGGGGGGTGAATCAATATTCCTTAGCAATTAGCACTTTTAAATCTTTTTAGATCATTAGTTAATCTTCAATTATTATTAATGTTTACGCAGTAGAAATAGTAAATAAAATAACAAAGTAGACACAATAATTTTAGGTGGAAAACCCCCTCCGATTCAAAAACCACCAAAGGCTTTTCTAATAAATTCTTTAATCTTCAGCCCCAACTGAAATGAAAGAAACAACTTCCTAGAATTCCAAAAAAGAATTCTTCTATAGCTCCCACTGGAAGGATGCCCCAATGCACTCGTTTCTTCAGTAGTCAACTGAATGGATGCCCCAACATCCTAGACCAACCTACCACCCTGAAGTGTTCACAGGCTCCAACCTATAGGTGAATTCATGCACTAGCCTAGCACCTCCCTGCCACCCTAGAATGACTGAAATGGGACAAGAGTGTGGATTCCCGTACCCAGGACAATGATCCACGATAAAATATGATTTACAATGATTTTTACCGAACACCCAATCACACTATGACCTACAACCCAACCATGACATCATCCCAACAGAGACTCCTATACCTCCCAATAATGCTTTTTCGACTCTAGGCATGTTGACTCTTTTACAATAATGACTCTTCCAATGATGACAGTTTTACAAATGACTCTTATAAAAATTTACAATGATGACTCCTGGCCTTGACACTTCTTCACAATATGCAGATGGTTGTCATGTCTTCAAAGGATGTCCTGTTGACTCTTGGCCTTGATACTTCTTCATAATATGCAGATGGTTTTCATGTCTTCAAAGGATGTCTCGATGCAATACTTCCTATAGGGGAATAATAACTACACTGCAATAGAATTTAAAATTTCAAATGGTATTAAGCATATTTGAGCGCAGAATAAGGCTCTATGTAGGCACAGGAAGAGAAAACCGAGGGTTAATAAAACCAAGTTCATAGTCTTCAAATTTTTCTGGGTTTCGTTATATTTCTGAGGGTTTATAAAATGGCCTCAGCGGGATTGACAGATCAAAACATATTAGATGGAGCATCAAATTTTTGTGTCTGGAAAGCCAGAATTTCTTTATTGTTGGAAGAAAATTGTCTCAAGGAGTATGTGACCAGTGTGGTTGTTGTACCGATAGATCCAGCGCAACTTACAACATACAAGAAGGAAGATGCCAAAGCGAGGATAATCCTTGATGGAGTCAAGGACCATATATTTTTTCATATCGTTTAGTTAGACACAGTGAAGCAAATCTGGGACGTTATTTTGAAGTTGTTCCAGGATGCTACTATAAATAGGAAGTTGATTCTCTGAGAAAACTTGAGAAATACCAATATGAATAAGGGTGAAGACAATGTTACCTCAGTTGCAGTGGGAGATAAATCAGATGATGACAAGCTGGTACGTATAGCCCTGAATGGGTTTACGAAGTAGTGGGATGTATTTGTTCAAATTATTAATGGAAAAAACACCTTACTGAGTTGGGATTGATTATGGAGTGATTTTACTCGGGAGGATCTTAAACTAATTCTTGTCAATGGCAGCAGTAGTAGGACTCAGAAAAATGAGGAGCAGTAGGAAATCAGTAGCAATAAAAGGTAAAGCGAAGAAGGGGTCTAGGAGAGGATTGAACCCGAAAGGTGAGAAGAAGAAGAAGGACCTTTCCAAGGTCAAATGCTACGGTTTTCATGAGTTTGTCCACTAGGTCAACAATTTTCTATAGAGAAAGAGGACTAAGAAAAAGGGCAAGAAGCAGACAGCGACTTCAGCAAGTGCAGATGAACTCTCTAGCAAGATGGAACAGGAGTTTGCACTTATATATTGCCTATCTAGCTCGACCTCACAAGGTGTTTGGTATATAAACAATGAGGTGTTATTTCACATGACAGGAGTTAGAGAGTATTTCTTCAACGATAAGGAGGACCTCAAATTCTAGATTCATATGGGTAACAAGTCCAAGTGCAATCCAATTCCAAGAGGGTTTGTTCTGCTTCAGATGGAGAATGGCAAGTCGATTCCTATTTATGATATGTTACATCTGTCAGGCTTGGGCATAACCTGATTTTTGTATCTATCCTTCAGGATAAAGGGTACGAAGCACTCTTTAGAGGGGAACAGGTGTTGATTAGGCACAAGTATTGGAGATCACCCATAGTGATTGGAGTTAGGAGTGACCGGTTGCATATATTGCAAATGGATACTCCTAAGGCATTGACTAGCAACAGTAATCCTAGAGATAAGTGGGAGCTATGGCATAGGAGCATGGGTCATATAAACCATGGAGGACTCAGATTGATTCATGAGACAGTGACAAGTGTTCCAAAGGTGAGCACAAAGCATGATGACGTACGCAGGGGATGTGTGTTGGGGAAGTTTGTAAAAGATGATTTTCCAAGGAGTGACACCATATATAAGGGTGTTCTTGATCTAGTGCATTCATATATATGTGGAGTCTGGACCGATGTAAATGAAGTCTCTCAGAGTATATGATTACTTCGTTACTTTTATCGATGATTTCTCCAGGAAGACTTGGATATACTTCCTGAAGACCAAGGATGAGGTCTTCAATCACTTTTAGGGGTTTAAAGCTCTAGTGGAGAATGTGACAAGTAGGAAGGTGAAGGTTCTTCGATCAGAAAATGGAGGTGAGTACACAGGAAAGGAGTTCTAAGTGTTTTGTACCATGGCAGGAATCAAGAGAGAATGGACGGTTCATTACAACCCACTGCAAAATGGGGTTGTTGAGAGGAATAATCATTCTATACCATAGGTAGTGAGGGCTATGTCATATGACCAGGATATGCCACGTTATTTATGGGCAGATGCATGCAGTACAACAATCTACATTCAAAATAGAGTTCCACATAGATCATTAAGCAAGATGACACCAAAGGAGGTATTCACTGGGAAGAGGCCAGATGTCAGCCATTCCAAGATATTTGGCAACTTAGCGTATTGTCACATTGTTCCAAGTTAGATCATATTATGGAGAGGGGCTAATTTGTAGGGTACATCGAAACCTCAAAGGAATATCAGATATTCATTCCAGGGGCTAGTAGGATTATTATCATATGAGATTTCAAGTTCATGGAGGACAAACCATACAAGAGGACCAGAAGTTTCCAGCAGCAAATGGTCAGAGTGAGGAATCAATAGAAGCTCTAAGAGTTTATCAACGGGATCAAGGGCAACAAAGCACGAGTATAGTTAACAGTACGAGCAGAGGATCGGGTGCAGGAGTTCCTAATAGTTTGCAGAGTATGGAGTAGTAGATGTAGCACATCAGGGAGATGCATCAGGAGGACATGGAGGTTGATATTCCACCCTCTACAATTAGCAGGAGGAACCGTGAGGTTTAGCAGACGCTCAAGGATGCTCAAGAGTTTGTGGGAGCTCCGAGGATGGGCAGCGGGTTGTGGAGACAACCAGAGAGGTACACTGGGTACATCGGATTAGTCATTCATTTAGTAGATAGTGAGCCTTCCAGCTATTAGGAGACCACACAAGAACATATGTGGTGAGATGTGATGGTTGAGGAGTATACCTCAATCATGCAAAACGATGTGTGGGAGGTTGTGCATAGACCGACAGATATAGCGATGGTTGGATCATGCTAGATCTTTAAGATCAAGCACAGTACAAATAACATCATCGATAAATACAATGTGAGTTTTTGTCTAAGGGGTTCTCTCAAAAGGAGGGAATAGATTATGAGGAGATATCTATTCATGCGGCAAAGTATACCTCTTTATGAGTTGTGATCTCACTTGCAGCATAGATGGGATGACAAATCCATCAGATGGATGTGAAGATGGTGTTCCTTAAAGGTGAGTTGGAAGAGAAGATATACATAGAGCAACTAGAGGGATTTGTAGCACATAGTAGTGAGACCCATGTGCGTAGGTTGAAAATAGATTTGTACAGGCTCAAGCAGGCTCCTAGGGTGTGGTACGAGTGCATTGATAGATACTTGTAAGGAATGGGCTTTGTGAAGATTCAGGCAGATGTTCACCTCTACTACCTAGTGGTTAGGGGTGAGGTTATCATTCTTGTTATGTATGTTGATGACTTGTTTCTAACATGTTCACTAGGGCTCACAGAGGAGTGCAAGAAGGACCTTGCAATAGAGTTTGAGATGAAGGATCTGGGGCTCATGCACTACTTTCTGAGGATGGCAAAATGTAGGCATTATAGTTCGAAAGTCTTTCCTCGTAATCAAGAAAGATAAAGCTACATAATATTTATGAAGTATGTATAATTTTTATATGCATGTCGAGCTTATGATGGATAAAGGGTTTGCATAATTACTAGAAGGAATGATGCATATTAGATCTTGAGATGAAATGCATTAGAGTTTTGCAGCATATTTTGCATAATAATAATCTACGGTTTGTGGATCTTACATTTTTTAAAGTTTTTAGTATCTAGGGTTCATAAACCCTATATGAGACTTGGATTGGAAAAACACTAGAAAAGTGAAAACCATTACCCTAATTGGTTGTTCCCTCTAAAGGGTACACTAGCACTTGAAATAAAACATCTAAGGTATATGGTAAAACCCTAGCAAGGGTTGAATTGAATAAAACCTAGGATTTAAGATCAAAACCTTAGGGTTGATGTTTCCGTTGAAAGCAAAAACCCTATCAAGGATTAGATCAAGAAATATAGGGTTTGTAACTAGAAGTACACCCTCTGAGAAACCACTAAGAAACCCTAGATTGACAGAATTAACATCGTGCTCTTTTCTTTGTATATTTTGCTTGGTTATACTTGTCGATGAAAATTGCAGGAACATTATAAAGGAAGCAAGATGAGAAGGATGGAAAAACAAAGCAAAGAAAGACTCATGCTTGGTGATGATGAGCATGATGGAAAAGAGGGAATTGTAAGGACCCTAATAGACATGATGTTGAAGCTTCCAGCAGATAAGTTCATTCTAGAAACACGTTGATGTTTGAAAGATGAAGCAAAACCTTGTTGTAATATGAAGACAAAACATGCAAATAAATGTTGACTTTAGAGGGAGGTAGTAACAAAATTTGATATGATGCCTTAACTAAAAGGATATTCTGATCTAGTAACTTTAATATTGATGATTCGCTTAAATTATGACTTGCCTTCCTAGGATGACATATTGCAAAAGCATGTGAAGAAGTTGGGATAGTTTACTTGATGCGTGATTTGATCATGGAACACATGGTTTTCTCAATATGGAGATAAACCATACAAAATGATGTTGATCTCAAAGGAAACAAGAAGAATCTGACATCTTGACAAAAGGCCATCATGTTGAGGTAATTATGATATTAATGTTTTGGTATTGGTTATTTGGTTGGTATATGGTTTTGCTACCTGAAAGAATGTTGCAGAAATGAATATTGGCAGTTGAGACAAGTGCATATACAACTATGTGTTTTGAACTCAATTCATTGAATACATTAATTGAGTAGATGGATTTGGTAAACCTTAAAGGATTATGTGGTCAAGATGTCTACATCATCTTAGGATTGAAAGGTAGCAATACAAGAGAATAGCCTGATGTTTATGTTTCGATGACAATGAAGATCACTTTCATGATTAGAGGGAGCTATAATTAGTTCTACTTCGATTCACTTAGTATAATGCCTTTGTTGATGATGACATGAGGAAGGTGATATGAAAGGTTGATGGCATGACCCCTGTCACAGACTGATAAAATTTTGGCTCCATTATAAAAGCTCAATATGATGAGATGCAAAGGGGAGAAGGAGCCATATAGCTACTACTTGAAGATATCCATAAAGAACTGGTAGTTGATGTATTGATGAAGACGAGCTAAAGAGCTTGTACTTATAACTTCCCAACTAAAAGGAAGTAAGGAATCTCCTTTATGCTTGAGGGGAAGTAAGAATCTTCTTAAAATGTTTGAAAAGGAGCAACGATTTATTCCTTAATCAAGAGGGAATGAGGATTATCTCTTTGGTTAAGAGGGAGTGATGATGGACATTATATTCTCTTCTTCAAATGTCATGCACTAGGACAGGACTAACAATCGTATGTCTAGTGAAAGCCATGAAGGGAGAATGGGGACCGAAGGATTGGATAAGCATCTAATATTTCCTTGAGGATAGGGAATCCAAGATAGAAAGTATACCGATACTCTTTGAGGATTGGACAGGGATTCAAGACAACATTGGTCAAAGAGGATTGATATTCTTTGAGGGTTGAGAATCCAAGATAAAAATAGTCATAAAAGGACATACCTAATGAACATTCGGATGGGATATGTGCCTCAAGAGGTAGTGTGGTGTCTCACATAAAAGCCTCCCAACATTGTGCTCTAATATAAATAAAGCTTGTCAATTAAAGGCCTTACTATGTTGACAATGTTGGTTATGATGTCGATGCTTAAAGATGGCTTATTAATATGACTTCTTATGAGAATATTTCAGTTTGAGAGTATCCTTGTAACGTGTGTACAATTATGAATACCTCTCTACTTAAGAGGGATTGTTGGAGAATGTAACTAAGTTCGGTGTTCATGATTTGTATCATTATGTATTTTATGTAAAAAGCAAAAGAAAAGAAAAAGAAAAATTATTATTATTATTATTCTAGACAACCATGTTCTTCATGCTTCTAGGTTTTTGAGTCAAAGAGTCAATGTCCTATTTGGACCTATTGTAAAATAAAAAGAAAAAGAATTTTCAAATATGTAATTTTGGGTCAAAAACCTTCTAGGTACCAAGTCGACCTATATGTCAAGTTGGCCTTGCCCCAGTGAACATGTATATTCGCACCCCTCTAAACTATATAAATAGAGGGAAGATGGAGCTCATTTGGACACATACACTTGGATGATTTTGGTCTAAAATATCACAAAAAGGATAGAAATGATGAGGAGTGTCGAAGTATGAGAGATATCTTATTGTTGATCTCTTGCTTATGAATTTACTTGAAAGAAGGAAGGTTTAGCTTGGCATCTATAGGTGGAAGTTTTATGTGGTCATGGTCTTGGATGTATCAATTTTGATCTGACTCTATAAGATGAGAATTTTATGGGTTTTCCCCTTGGAGGGGTTTTTCCCTCGCTTAGAGCCTATATCTTGTTTTCTTTTGTTTTCGTGATCTTCATGTTCATGTTATAGTAATTGTTTAATAAAAAAATAGAATATAAATTAATACGAAGCCATCTAAATTCACAAGCAATTACTACTGAAAGTAAATCTAAATTAATTAGAGGCCTCCCTATTTTCCAACAATTTTTATCTTATCCCAATGGCGATCAATGACCTTCAACTATCCTATCATTAACAGAGCTACAAAACTCCTCCGGGTTTCCTCCTCCAAGAAATTTGGAAGGAAAGAAATTGCAAGATATTGAAAAGTCTTCATTGATTAGACACTACATTTGAGAAAAAAATCAAAAAGATATTAGAGAAATAATCCTTATCAACCCATGGACTAACAAGAACTATAAGAGCAACAATCTCAAATCTATTATGCTCCAATCCTTGGACCTAAGGCCATCACATAATCTTCAATCAACAGTGTTTGTTTGGTCTTCTTCTTATCCGAATCATGGGAACCTCCTCTGGGATTAATCAAATTGAACTTTGATAAGGTTTCTAAGGAAACCCTAGACTTGCTCATTTTGGAGGAGTCTTTAGAGACAGCACAAGATCCATCCTTCAAGGCTATGTCGACTCCTTGGGGATTGAAAGCAATAATAAAATTGAGTTGTATGCACTAGAATATGGTCTTCAAATTGTCATCAACAACAATTACATCAACTTGATCATTGAAGGGGATTCTCAGTTAATCACTCAGATGCTTAATTAGTTGCAAAATGGATCTCCTACATCCAACATTTATGGAAGTTGGCAATTTGAAGGATTCAGATGGTTAAGAAGTTGCAAAATGGATCTCATGCATCCAACATTTATGGAAGTTGGCAATTTGAAGGTAGTTTGGACAACGTCAACTCTCTTCACCAATATATATCTATCACCATTCCCTCACATGTATGGAATTTAGGGAACAAGTTGGCATGCAAGCTTACAAATGAAGGTCATAAACATGATCCTACCCCCCTTGGCCTTTGTTGGGATGATAACATTCTTGATCTACTAAAGAAGAATTGTTTATCAATCGCTCTAACAAATAGGTCTTCCCCACAATGGGTGGGTACTCCAACTCCCACATGAGATACCACCCCTTACAATGTGCATGCCACCACATGCAATAATAAGCATGGGACACTCGACCCACTCATACTAACACCATAGCCTTTAATCGGATTGACATAGGCGATGGGTTATCAGCTCAAGTGTATGCAGTATTTGTTGACATTTACTCCCACACAATGCCATTAATGTAGCTTGACTATGGTGCTTCAACCAACCATGATGGAAATGACCTTGATGTCCTGACCACTTAGCTTTAAAAGCTCAAAGATTTCGAAGGCACGCCCTACTCTATGTTGTTTGGATAAATTTCTCTAGGCCTATCTTATTATTCTATTTCATCTCTTATCTCTATGCAAGGGTTTTCTTTGTTAAGGAGGCAGTGTGGCTTCCTCCCTCTATCCATCTTTGTTTGTTTTTTCCAAACTCCCTTCTTCACATTTGGCTTCTTTCTTGTTCTATTCGAGGCCTTGTTTTGCTTTCTATATCTCTCTCTTTATATCCTCCCCTTATGTTGTCACCACTATGCTTGGTGTTTCCTGGTCTCCATTTCCCTCGTTGCCTTCTCTTCATCCCTTTGAATCTTGTTCTATCCCTCACCATGGTGCATCCTAGCTCCTCCCATGGTCATCATCGTCGATGCAGGAAGGAGGCAAACTCGAATGAGAGCACAATTCAATGTTGAGGTGTCGACAACTCGTTATTGGGACAAATACTCCCAATTTCTTATGGAAGGAGATTAATTTGGTAGACAATGAAGCTCTAATAGAAAGGAGGTTCATCTTGGATGTAGAAAATCAAAGAGAATGTTGATCAATGAATACCAAAAACAGGCAACACTTGCTCACGATAAACCCAATACACGTAAACCATTGATCTTTATTAGAAAATTAAGACTATCAAGGTGAAGGTTTTGGTGGAAAGGAGTGAAGCACAACAGGAAATTCTCCTTCGTATTGATGCCTTGCATGATTGCATCTGTAATTAAAGAATTGGACATGTCCACTTTGGCAAGGAAATTTGCAAGTCTAGATTTTCATGATAGTGATGAAGAAGAAGAAGATCTTGAGGTCATTCAAATGGACTCTCCCATAGCATGAAATTTCTTATATTTGGTGTTTAGGTAGTGACTCTACTTCTCTTATCATCTATGGTGATAGGCTAGTTAGTAACTTTCATGATAGAATTAGATTTTTTATTCTACAAATTGTGTCATTAGATAGGACTAGTTATTTGGACAAAACTTATGTCCCTGTGCTACTAGTCTGGTATCCGTAGAGACAAACTAGTAGCGCCATGAGATTGACTCTTTTAGCTTAATTAATACATTTTCATGACTAGCTTAATTTAACCAAAAAAATTGTTGTAGCTTAAACAAAGGAAATTTGCCACTCAAGAAGCTAATTTATCCCATATTACAATCCCTTAATATGGATCCTTTATCAACCATAACCATCATAGGTTAACCAAAAATTACTTATGCATGCATTTTTCATTCATAAATCAATCATGCAAGCATCTCTTATTCATAAAACATGAAAATATAAGTTGTTAATATAATTTTGTTAACTTATCTTATTGCAAGCTTTTTCTAATCAATTTGACTGAGGGCTAGTGATCCTCCACCCAAGCATAGGCACAAAGTTCACTTTATCTCTTTGTAATATGCCAACCCTAGCCAGATTATTAAACCACCAAGGCAAAAGCACTTTCTTTAGGCCAACAATGGTATCTCAGATAAAGTTTCAACAAAGATTTTTTCTTGCTTGTTGCAGAGTTTTCACAGCCTCAACTACTCCCTTGTTGGTTTGCATAGCATCTAAGTGAGGCCCTTACTCTATTACATAGTCCCTCAATTGTTCCCCTCCCCTATGCATGTCATGCCTACCCAACTACTACACTAAGTTATGACCCTCAACAGAGTTGCAATATTAGAAATTTCACCACATTGATTTTGTGCCTCACAATAATCTTAATATCTCAAAAAAATGCAAACTTGTGGTTACACAAAGAAAAGAAAACGTGTCTCATGTGCTCTCTTCTCTTCTCTTCCCCATTCAAATTTCTCTTTATCATCATGAGTTAAAATATTAGTTAACCACAATTAATCTTAACACATTTGTTTAAAGAAGTTTGAAGACAAGTCTCTAAGAATATAGGAGGACACTTACGAAAGACTCCACTATTATTTTTAAATAATGACCCAAATTCAACGTATAACTCAAATGAGTGAGGATAAAATTAAATGGCTAAGATATCTAGATATCTAAGCATAAAATTTCCCGCATAGACCCCACTACCTTCCCACTCGTGGTATAATGGTCTCCATAGGTGCTTAAGCCTCAATCAGTTGTTTTCAATCTTTTCATACATTCACATGGTTTAATATGTTCAAATCACCATGATATGGTGCTTAAATATCCATGTTGCAAATAAAGCTATGTCAAACATAGCTTATTGTAATTAAATCAGGGGATCAAGATGGGGATGTTACATGAATGGTTGAATCAGCCTCAACATATGTGCACAAAGGTTAATGTTCAAATATAACCATAGTCTTCCTAATTAGTCACCAACAAATTAAATCACCATGAACATGCGTGCCAATGAGAAGCGCACTTTAATGAATTGTTGTACCTGTAAATAAAAATGTCCTCCCTAGAAAAAAACCTCCATGATACCAACAAAATATACAATCCAACATAAAGTGCACCACTACCAAGGGATTATTATATCAAAATTAGCATCTAACCTTATGAAAAGCTTAGATCACCATCGAATCATAATGCAATACCCACTCTCTAACTCAAAACCTAGGAAATAACATATCAATGAGTATTACATCATAAAACACTTTCCTCCCTAAGTGATGTCTAGGAAATGTGATTTTATGCCTAGAAAAATCCCACAAAAGCAACATGAATCATCCCTATATAGCAACATCATAAGAGAAAGGGACATAATAAAAAGGCTAAACCATCCAACCATCAAGCATGGTCCCCATTACACATCCAATATATAAAGTTCATGTAGGCAACCCCTCCTAGCCACCAAATAATACCATATCATCATGCAAAGGTCACTAGGAAAATTCAACAATCATGAAATATATATCTCCTAACCATCATCATCTCAACCCCCTTGGGGGGCTATAGCCCTCATCCAAATCCAAGATAAGCATGGATACCAAACCACCATGATGAGATGGAATGCTCCATATCCATCAAACTGGAACCAAAGGTGATCAACAAGACAAGCACATGTGAGAAGACCACTAAGCAACAAGCACAATCACATCAAACCAAGGAGAGTGAGACTCCCCCATGTAAAAATTTCCATCAAGTAGTCAAATGTGATGAAAAGAAGGGGCTCCGTGAAGATGAATATCCCAAATCGGTCCAATGCTCCAAGAGTACCAGTAGCAAATCTCCATCAATATGATGAAAATCACAAGATGGAACCTCATACAATATAAGTTGTAATAGAAGTAACATAGATGGATCTCCAACCCCGAGGGTTAGCTCAATTGGTCGAGTCATTGTCGTTAAAGCACGTTTGCTATTGAGAGGTCACAGGTTCAATTCTCTCAACACCCTCGAGGTCAAGCTCCATGGTTGAGTCGGAAAGAAGTGATCCCTTGAGGTGGATCTGTCTGGTAGAAAAAAAAATGTGGACATAGCAGTAATCGATCTCTAGGGCTTGTTAACCACATAGAACAAAACAAAAAACAAAAGCATAGATTGTTTTAGCTAAGAGGAAAACAAATTCCAGTCGAATCAGTGGTTGAAGCAATCATGGTTTATTGGCACACTTTGGTTTATATTCTAGATGAAGTAATTGAGAAATCAAGAGTAAAGTCCCCAAATTTTGTTCGGGATCACTAAGAGCAGCTTAAGTTTGGAGATGGCAGCTTAACGTCATTAAATCTCATTTCTTGGATATCACAGATGAGATGTCTTAACTTTTGCTTTATTGGTATTTGAATAATACAGCACAGATGACAGAAATTACGTTACATATAAATTTGTGAAATGAAAATACTATTATAAGGTGACATGATCAAAGTGTAGTAGAACAGATACGTAGACTAGAAATTTTTTTAATGATAGTTCATGTCCGTCTTCCTCATTTTATGAGATTGAAGAGGATACATATTTCAAAGAACAAGCATTGTGAAGCTTAAAAGCTAACACTTGAATGCATCTACAATATGTAATATCTTTCTATCTTGGAATGAAATTACAATTCTCTAACAAACCAAGGAATCCACTTAACTACCGGAAGCCAACTTCTATTAGTTTATAGCAGCACCAACCAACATGGTGCACTACTATGGATAGAGTACCATATCACTATCAAAGCATGGGCTCATAGCCCCAGTGTTCCATTTGAGTTGGTGTTACAAGAGATGATCAAGGAAAATGCCCAACATAATTACATAGTGAAATTCAAAGCCAAAAATTCAAAAAGCAATTAATTCATGGCCAATGCCAAATCACTGTCAGCACACGTCAAACTGCAAGCAACCAGTGCCGTAATCAACCTATTTTTGGTCGTGTACCTTAGATTTGAGATTTGTTGCCCTAAGTCACAAATCTTCCCCACGTTGTCGAGCTTAAAAAACTTACAAGCTCTCCCAATCTTCTAACTGTCGTCAACCGAATGGTAGTTATCAACCAAATGAATTTATTATAGGCACACCTTTTCGAGCAGCTAAAGAGAATGGAAGCATTGTGTACCACAATCTCTTACAATCTGTATACAGAGAATTGTACACGAGAACAGATTCACTTTCCAAAGAGAGAATGGAGATTGCTCATGGGCACTGGGAGCATATTGCATTCAGAGATGGCAGATTATTTTCATCAAATATCATTTCTTGGATATCATCTTAACTTTTGCTTTATCAGTATTTGAAGAATGAAGGATAGATAATCAGAAACTACAACGTTATGTATTAATTTTTGAAGTGAAAACACCATTATAAATTGACGTGATTAAAGTGTAGTATACTAGATATGTAGACTAGAATATTTTATGAAAAATCACGTATGTTTTCTTCACTTCTTTGAGATTTAAGGGGACAGCTCTCTCAGAGACTGAGCAATATGAAGCTTAAAAGCTCATGCTTAAATGCTAAATGTATTTACAATATGTAATATTTTTCTATCTCAGAATGAAAAACAACTAGGAAATCCACTTAACTACACTTCTATTAATTTATAACAGTGCCAACAACCACTGTGCATTGCTATAGCTAGAATTTCAAAACCATATCACTATCAGTGGACAGGCTCATAGCCCCAGTGTTCCATCATAATTCTTTTCCAGGAGATAATCAAGGCAAATGCCAAACATAATTACATAGCGAAACCCAAAACTGAAAACAATTTAAAAGCAATGAATTCAAGGCCAATGCCAAATCACTGTCAACTTACATCAAACTGCAAGTAACCAATGTTGCAATCAACCTATTCTTGGCCCTGTCTACCTTAGATCCGGGATTTGTTGACCCAAGTCACCAACGCTACCCATGTTGTTGATCTACCAAAGCTCCTGTGCTCAAACTCCAAGCTATCCCAATCTCCTAGCTCTTGACCAGCAAAATCTCCTTGGGGCTGTCCAAGGCTCTTGTGCCCTTCCCAATCTATTGAACTACTAAAACATTTCCCTCGATGAATCTGAATGCTCATTTTATAAGCCCTAGACCTCCTGGAAATCCACTAATCAAAGTTGAACATGTTCATTGGGTCTGCATCCCCATCAACAATAGGGCACAAGGGATTTACCAATGGCTCAACAGTTTTATTTTTACATTTTTTTGTGGGTTTGCTTGAATGCCTTGTCTCCAAACAGCAATGATGTCCCTGCATCAGTTGCACGAGGCCCCACGAAATGGTGTAATTGACATAGACCTAACCCCTCAATCCCTCTCCCAATGGTTGTGAGTAGTCTCATTGGACAATGACATTTATAATAGGTAGTTGCTTTGTAAGCACTTTAATTGTTTCACCATTTCACTATTTCTAGTGTAAACAAAGTAAAGTTTCTACTCCTAGCTTCTAGCGCGTTTAAGAAAAGAGTCAAGCTCCAAGTAAAACCATGCACCTCCTACATATTCCTGAACAGTTGTAAGCAATTTGATACCTATTCAATTGTTGCAATCCCTTGGTTGAATTTCCAATGATTGGACATATCAACCAAGGTGGTTGTGATGCACCCTGATATTGATACCTATTCCATTGTTGTTTCCGCCTGGTTGAGATGTCCAATGATTGGACATAAGGTGGTTGTGACAAAGTTTCATACTTTTCTAACTTGAATATTAATTTTTTTCTCTTTCCAGTTTCAGAATGTTTAACTAGTTTATTTACTCTGTTACACGGGAACCGCTCCCAAGGGTTGGGAAACCCGTTCCAATGGTTCCCGTGCTCCCGGGAGCTTTGGAACTGTATGGGAACGTTCCCTTTTCAGCGGGAGCTGCAATGGGAGCTTGGGAATGTCCCAGAGCTTTGAAGACTATTTTTTTTGGAGTTCCAACGTTCCCTGGGGTTGGGGAATACAAAGTTTGTAGAGAAATATGCTGAACTGCACACAAAACATGAGCCTAAGTTGAAACCTTCACAGGAAGAAAGGCCAAAGACATCCTTAACTCCGATATCCTTAATTGAGAAACTGGAACAATCTCTTGATAGGTTAAGGAAGCGTGTGGCACCTCGATGTAAGGGCGATATCTGGGATGTCATGCTGATGAGTATTTCTTTTGTTGTTTATGTATATATCATAGAAGATTGTGTGTGCATATTGTATGTGGCAGTCAATGCTTAAATATTAGAGTTGCTTTACTTTTTCTCTTAAGAATAACTAGAGAAACATATGTAAAATTGTTCCTTTGTATTTTTAAGCTAGATTGTTTCAAAGACTCGTCATGTGTCATAATGAACTTGACATTTTAATATTTTATATATATAAAAAGGAGAGAGACATCCAAAGAATATATTTATATATAAGAGAGATTATATATTTATTATTTATATATTTAAATTGATTTTAATATTTGAATATTCTGATTATCCATTTCCTGTAAACTTTGGGGAAACTTCTAGCCGTTCTCAACACCCGTACCCAAGTTCCCAACGTTCCCACGTTCCAAAAACCCATGCAACATAGTTTATTTATTTGTTTTCTGTCTATTTTCATAAATTTGTGGTAGAAAAACATGCTCTGGTACTTCATGTTGTTTGGCATTTATTTGATTGTTTATTTTTGCAATATGATCTTTATTTATGAACAAGCAGAGTTTTTATTAAATCATTCAATGCACTAATGTTGCATAACTTCAATACATTTTCTTTTTCATATTCTTGAAGATGTTTGGCAAACATTTGCTTATGCTTAAAACAAACTAGCAATGGTGGGACCTTTAGGCCTGCTACTCACTCCTCACAAGAGGATGGACCATTGTAGAACAAAGTTCAGAGTAGATAACAAAGGGGATTGGTCTCTCTTGTATGTTGGCGCCTACAAATATTGGCAGAAGAATGGCTACCCAATCGGTTGGCAGCAACTCATCCTAAAAGACAAGCAAGAAAATAGCAGACCTAAAGCAGTTACTTTATCCAAACTTTGGCAAAAAGACTTGATAAACAATTTGCTATCTGCTTCTCACCCACAGTTTTTGTTAAAATTGGAAACTAGGGCCAAACTCCATGTGGGTCATCTTATTTATGGCAGTTGATATTTTTCCTAGATTCCTCTTGTCAAGAGGTGTAGGATTGATCTAAAGATCATCTGATTCTGACAAGTATTTATGGAGATATGAATTTATTTGTATTCACTTGACAAATTGTCAAGGTCGGCTAGCTACTAAATGTGTGGCACACATGCCCAGCAAATCATACAAGTACAGGTGAGGTTGATTCATTATCAACTCATCTCATCTCACTCATTCGTCTCTCTCTCTCTCCTTAGCTTTGGGTTACACAAGGAGCAGCTCACACGTGGGAAGAAGGAGGACACAGTAGGGCAAGGAAGACGCAGAAAGGAGGACACAGAAGCTGCAGGTCATCTTTTTTACCAGCGTTGACCATTAAGGAGTGCGGTTTTGGTGTCGTTGCCTCTCGTAGGCAGGCCGCAGGGCACACAAACCGAGGCAATCTACCTCTGGTTTGACCAACGTTGACTACCCTAGTTTGGGGCAGCAGGTTGACTTCAGTCAACAGCAGTTTGACTGTGTTTGTGGGGTTGTTTATGGGCTACTTCTTCAGGTTGTTCGAGGACTAGATGACCAGGAAATTGACCAAGCATATTGGAGGTCAATTTCATCTCGTTTGAATAAGTTTGACTTTGCTGATCTAGGGTTCGCTGCTGCTAATATAAAATTACAGAATCTGATTTTGTACTATTTCTCTCTGCTGAACTATTGAAGATAAAAGTAGATTTGGTCAAAGGGTTTCCCCGCATTGGGGTTTGTCCCTAGCTAGTTGCCACATCTTGTGTCTCTTGTCTTGGCTTGTTTTCTGTCGATCGTTTAATGTTCTATCTTCACTTTACTTAATGTATATGTGATTGCTAATAAGTGGTTAATAAGAAGAAAAGAAATAAATTTCTCTAGGCATAGAACTACCATAATTTAACATGGTATTGGAGTTGAGGTGAAGACAAAGCCCAAGCAAGAGAAAGAGCAAGAGAAATTACTGAAGGTTGGCAAGGCTATCCTAAAAACTTCATGGGGTCCTCAACACTCTTCCCCGCCGAAGACAAGCTTCATGAGAAGTCTGACTATCACGAATGGAAGATGTCTCTCAATCTGACTTTAGAAGATCAGGAAGTGTTGGACCATGTGAGAGGCAGCATTGTTGCACCTCCATCAAATGCATCCACTGCTGCCAAAAGCAAGTGGACCAAGGGAGAAGTCAAAGCTAAGAAGATCATCTGGGACTCTATCAACAAGCGCCTAGTAGCCTATGTTTCCGAGCTTACCACCTCCAAGGAAATCTACGATAGATTGGTGAGTTTATTTAAAGTTAATGATGCAAATCAAGTTTTGTTCCTTAGAAATAAGCTGAAGGAAATTAAGAAGGGAAAGATGAGAGTATGTAAGCATATTTCTTAAGGATCACCGAGATCAAGAATGATCTCCTATCTATTGGGGAAGTAGTTCCTGACAAGGAAATGACTATCACAACTCTTGGAGGATTGCCACCTGAATGGTATATATTCAAGACTACTCTTCTCAACAATAATGTCATCCCAGGATTTGAGGAATTGATGGCTAGATGTATCCAAGAAGAAACAAGGATGGAAGAGCAAGAAATGCCCGCACTTAAAGGCAATCCCTCTGCCTTTTCTTCTCATGCTAAAAGAAGAAACAATTTTGGGGCTAAATCCAAAGGAAAGTATGGACCGAAGGGTGGAAGAAAAGGAAAATGTTACAATTGCAACAAAATGGGCCACTATGCGAGGGAGTGCCCTGACAAAAGGGACTCAAACCATGACGATGACCAAAATCAATCTCAAGGCAATCAAAGGAATGGCAGAGGTAAAAGACATGTCAGAAATCAAGGAAGAGGACAACCCTTCAAAAAGGCAAGAAACTCCAAGTATGAATCTAACGTTGTTAACAATAAGCAAGATGAATATTGTCTACCAGCAGCCCTCTCTACTACTACTCCCCCGGACTCGCTGGGAAATTGGCTTATTTATAGTGGTGCCTCAAGGCACTTCACTAGTTACAAAGAAGCTCTCTTTAATCCGATAGAGAAGGAAGCCAACCTGGAAATTGTTCTTAGGGACAACGCAAAATATCCCGTGAAAGGCGTAGGGAATGTCACTCTTAAATTAATCAAGGTAATACAATTCATTTGCAAGAAGTCTTATATGTACCTGATCTCAAAAAGAACCTGGTGTCCATTTCGGCAATGGAAGACAAAGGCCACAAGGTGACCTTCATCGATGGCAAGGTACGTGTATGGAAAAAGAATTTTAAAGAAGCTTTCACTCTTGGGTTTCAAGTTGATTCATTATATCAGGTCGGAGGAAGTCCGCTGGGTGTCATGTCTTGTGACACATCACTTCAGTCCGAACTATGGCATCAGAGGTTTGCTCACCTTCATTATAAAGCTCTACCCAATGCAAGACAAATGGTGACAGGGATGCCCGAGTTCCGAGTAGAGCAAGAAGGTGTATGTCTTGGATGTGCCGAAGGGAAGCTCAAAAGGGGACCATTCCCCTCAAGCCAAAGCAAGACCTCCGATATATTGCAGTTGGTTCACTCAGACATATCTGGTATGATGCTTGTGAACTCCTTGGGAGGATATTTATATTACCTCACTTTTACAAATGATTATTCTCGCAAGACTTGGATATACTTCTTGAAAAAGAAGGATAAATTGTTCACTTGGTTTCATCACTTCAAAGCCTTGATCGAGAATCAAACCGAAAAGAAGATCAATATCTTAAGGACTGATAATGGGATTGAGTATGAATCCAACGAGTTCCATGACTTTTGCAAAGAAGCTGGCATTAAGAGGGAGACTACAACACCATATACTCTTGAGCAGAATGGTGTGGCGGAAAGGAAGAATCGTATGATTGTGGGAAGTTGTCTATGCTATGCTCCATGATCAAAGACTTCTGAAGTTTCTATGGGCCGAAGCTATGAACACCACCATATATGTGCAAAACTGATGCCCTCAGCAAGCATTGGGTTCCAAGATTCCGGAAGAGATGTTCACTGGTAAGAAACCTGACGTATCTCATTTTAGAATTTTTGGAAGTCCTGTATATTTTCATGTGCCGAAGGAGAAAAGGAATAAATTGAGTGCATCTGTAAAGAAAGGAATCTTCGTGGGCTATAGCGAAAATACTAAGGGCTATAGAATCTATGTGGTTGGTCAAAGGGAAATCGAGATAAGCCATGATGTCACCATTGACGAAGATATGGCTCTTAGCAAAGTTGACAATCTTCTTACTCAAAGGGGATCTAAAGATGCTGACACCAGGGAACCAAAGGAAAAGGAAGATGAGACGATGCCCGATGTGGAAGAACCTATGGATCATATTAATCCCCCTCCGCAAGAGCCTTCCTCTTCTAGGAAAAGGCCTTCATAGCTTAGGGGGACACTTGATGACGTTGAAGGACACATTACACCCAGAGGGACTTTCCGGGAAAGTAAGAAGCCGGCCAGGTGTGAGAGATACTTGACCATCATGAGCACGATCATCCAAAATGAACCTTCATCATTTGCAAAAGTTGTCAAGCATCAAGTATGGAAGGATGCTATGACTGAGGAATATGAGTCCATCATGAAAAACGATGTCTGGGATGTGGTCAAAAGACCCCAGGATAAAGCAGTTGTCACTTCGAAATGGATTTACAAGATAAAGCATGCAGTTGATGGAAGTGTTGAAAAGTATAAAGCTCGTTTTGTCGCTCGTGGCTTCTCTCAGAAGGAAGGTATAGACTATGACAAGATATTTGCACATGTTGCCTGATATACCACCATCCGCTCGATCATAGCCCTTGCTGCTTCGCAAGGATGGAACCTACATCAGATGGATGTCAAGACCGCATTCTTGCATGGTTCGATCAAAGAGGAAGTCTATGTGGAACAACCTGAAGGATTTGAGATTCATGATTGGGAATCTCATGTGTGCAGGTTGAAGAAAGCCCTTTATGGGTTGAAGTAGGCACCCCGAGCGTGGTATGAGAGGATTGATAGCTACCTGATGAAGCTGGGATTCACTAGGAGTGAAGCCGACCCTAACCTTTACTTTAAGGTTGAAGATGACAAACCTCTCATACTGGTGTTGTACGTTGACGACCTCTTTCTAACAAGTGTTGACCCTCTCATTCACAAATGTAAGAGGGAGTTGGCTTTTGAGTTTGAGACGAAGGACCTGGGACTGATGCACTATTTCCTAGGACTAGAAGTCTAGCAGAAACTAGGGGAGATTTTCCTATCTCAAGGAAAATATGTGGTGAAGATATTGGAAAGGTTCGGTATGGTGGACTGCAAGCCCGTGACTACCCCGATGGAGCTTGACTTCAAGAAGTTAGGCGGTAGTGTTGTCGGACCTGTTTTACGAAATGCTACCGAGTATCGTCAACTCATCGGAACATTGATGTTCTTGGTGAACTCTCGCCCGAATATACGTTTTGCAGTCAACACATTGAGTCAACATATGGTTGAGCCTCACCACACACATTGGATTGGTGCCAAGAATCTGTTGAGATATCTTCGTGGCACAATCACACATGGTTTGAGATACACTGTCGGAGATGTGAGGCTACATGGATATACCGATGTTGATTGGGGAGGCAGTGTGGTGGACTGAAAGAGCACTTCCAGGTGATGTTTCTCTTTGGGATCTACCTCGATATCTTGGATGAGCAGGAAGCAAAAGTCGGTGGCTTTGAGCACCGCCAAGGCACAATACATTGCTACTAGTATGGCCTCTTGTGAGGCAGTCCAGTTGCGGAAGCTTTTCAGTGAGTTGTTTGGATTCACATTGGATACTACCATGATCCTGTGTGACAACCAGAGCGGGATTTATTTATCAGAGAATCCCGTATTTCATGATCGTCCCAAGCACATCGATATCAGGTACCACTATATCTGGGATATGGTACAGCAGGGAGCAATAAGGCTCCAACATATCGGTACAGACGAACAGGTTGCCGACATTTTGACGAAGCCCTTGGGAAAGGTCAAATTCTTGACTTTCCAAGAACGACTTGGTGTCGTTGAAAGACCCTCTTATGAGGGTCGTGTATGAAGCATATATTGAGCTCTAGGAGCTCCAGGGGGGCGCGAGGTACTTCTTGGAGCGACATGCGACCATAGGGCGACTCACCATCCCCTGGTGATGCGCTATGTACAGGGTGAAAGATTCAACCTTCCCGTGTGACACCCTTGGGACAGAATGATTAGTTCTCCTATGGGCCAGGATGATTAGTTCTCCTATGGGCTAGGTTGATTAGTTCTCCTGTGGGCCAGGATGATTACTTCTCCTGTGGGCCAGGTTGATTAGTTCTCCTATGGCGACTGTTGGACAGGATGATTCATTCTCCTGTGGACAGGATGATTAGTTCTCCTGTCGAGGCATCCTACCCATGCAGTGCGGGACTCATGGGAAGTACCTCCCATTTGATCAATGAGTTGGGAAATGGGGTTAGGGACCATTAGTAGTACTATCAATGGACGCATCGTTGCATCTACCGTACTCCCTATGCTAGGATGACCTCCATTGATCTGGGATCAATGAGAGTGGTTGACACACTCTGAGACTGACTTCGGGTCAGTGGAGAATGGTATGATACATCCTCGATGATCTCTTCTTCTTCATGGTTCAGCAGAGCAGAGCCAAGTAGTGCAAGGCAGTGCATTTGATGGCTGGGACAGTACCGATGGTCAGATGGATTAGCAGATGGAGTTCTCCCTAATTGAGAGGGAGTGTTAAAATTGGCAACTAGGGCCAAACTCCATGTGGGTCATCTTATTTATGGCAGCTGATATTTTTCCTAGATTCCTCTTGTCGAGAGATGTAGGATTGATCTAAAGATCATCCGATTCCGACAAGTATTTATGGAGATACGAGTTTTTTTGTATTTACTTGACAAATTGTCAAGGTCGGCCAGTAACTAAATGTGTGGCACACATGCCCAACAAATCATATAAGTACAGGTGAGGTTGACTCTATCAACTCATCTCGTCTCACTCATTCTTCTCTCTCTCCTTAGCTTTGGGTTACACAAGGAGCAGCTCACACATGGGAAGAAGGAGGGCGCAGTAGGGCAAGGAAGACGCAGAAAGGACGCAGAAGCTGCAAGTCATCTCATTGACCAGCATTGACCATTCAAGAGTGCGGTTTTGGTGTCGCTACCTCTCCTAGGCAGGCCGCAGGGCACACAAACCAAGGCAATCTGACCTTTGGTTTGACCAACGTTGACTGCCCTAGTTTGGAGCAGCAGATTGACTTCAGTCAACAGCAGTGACTGTTTTTGGGGCTGTTTATGAGCTGCCTCTTCAGGCTGTTCGAGGACTAGATGACCAGAAAATTGACCAAGCATATTGGAGGTCAATTTCATCTCATTTGACTAAGTTTGACTTTGCTCTAGGGTTCGCTGCTGCTGATATAAAATTACAGAATTCTGATTTTGTACTATTTCTCTCTGCTGAACTATTGAAAATAAAAGAAGATTTGATCAAAGGGTTTCCCCGCATTGGGTTTGTCCCTGGCAGCTGGCTAGCCGCCACATCTTGTGTCTCTTGTCTTGGCTTGTTTTATGCCGATCGTTTAATGTTTTATCTGCACTTTACTTAATGTATATGTGATTGCTACTCTGTGGTTAATAAAAAGAAAAGAAGTAAACTGCTCTAAGCATAGAACATACCATAATTTAACAGTTTTCCTCTGGTATTAGCAGTTTAAGCTCATTTTTCAGTCTTGAAGTCCTCTAAGGGCCTCATTTCTATCATCTGAACTTGATTTTGACCTCTCACACCTCACTGGCATATAGTATAGGAATAGTGAAAGGCTTCGATAAAAACAGTTATAAGATGGAGTGAACCAGAATGAACTTAACCAACAACTTTACAGCCATTCCCGTCAACTTGTCCTAGGTTGAAATCATATCTTCATGTTATGCTCCTGGAGAATTCACATCTTTCAAGAGCTAGTTGCAGATTCTTCCTCAGTTGTCATGTTATTCCGAACCAATTACATAATTAAGGTGCAACCCTCCATATTACAGGAGCCCGGATATGATACAGGATCAAATATATAAGGGATCCTAAAACAACTCTGCCAAGCCAAAAAAAAGCAATGCAGGGGCAGGTCATAATGAGATAAACAGAGGATTCATGAAAAGGGACAAGAGGTTCACTCTCCATGCTGTAGGAAACTAAATTTCACATAGGATAAAATATGAAAAGGGTTCATAACACAACTCTGCCAAGCCAGTTAAAAAATGCAATTGACAGTCAGGTAATAATCAAATGAAAAAAGTGGACAGGAAGTTCCCAATTTATGATCTTGTAACCTTTTATCAAAACTCAGCAAATGGCCCATCGATAATTTTAGTGGGGAAAAAGTACTTCAAAAAAGTTGTCATCTTACCCAGAGTGGCTAGGTTGAAATCCTGAGGGATTCAGCAAATGCATCACATATTAGTTGATGTATAAGCGGCAAAGCAAAATCAGAAAATAAAAAACAATATTTAGGATATTTTGCAACAATCATTTTACAACATCTATCTGTGAGGTCAAAGAATTACATCACATGCAAGGATATTCCCTTGAACAAGATTCCAACACATGCATTAAAATCCTTGGATGCAAACAAAGATCTACTTAGTGCAGTAGTATTCTGTCATTGAAAGTAGTTCATCTTTGTGTGCCCACAATATGTTCCAACTTTTACATGATAAGGCTGAATTGTGCAAGATCGGACTTAATTGTGGATATTAATTAAAGATGATGTGCAAAGATAACTCACCATGGAGTCCCTCCTAAGAAGGATGGGGACAAATGCCATATTCTTGATTAAACATAGCTTAGAAGATGAAGAGTATTGTCACTTGCTTATTGAAGCTACAGAGGCTATGACCATCTTGATCTTATGACTAACCAGGCACTACGCAACGCATCCTAAGTGGGATGTCAGATGTTTGATGATATGGATATAGTCAGTACACTCCTTTGCATTAGCCTTGCTCTGTATCTTGCCTGTACCCTGACTGCTAGTCAGATTTGGCTTCCTGCTGCCAGTAAAAGTCTTGGGCCCTGGTTAAGAGGTCCAACCATTTTAAGCCCCTGCAATTGACCCTGCATAAGAATTATGTAGCTTGAATGTATTTTTGTCCATTTCAATTTAAATATAGCAGATCAGCTGCTAGGGCAAGTTACTATGCACCCAGTTCATCATAAATGTATGTAATATTGCCCTCTAAGGTGAGAAAAATTTACAATAAAAAACAGAACAGTAAAACAGCTTCAGAGGTTCCTCTAGTGAAAAGTCTCTCAAATTAGAAAAATGTCTTAGTGAAGAATCCAATGAAGATTCTCAGTTTACTTTAATTCCCTACTGAAGGCACTAGTGGAGTTAGAGAAACCCTTTAATGGGCAAGATCATTGTTACAAAGTAGCAGATTGTAGAAGTCCCACAAAACGTTCACTCTGCCTTGCAGTCATTCAATTTAGGATAAATAAAAATTTCCTGAATGTGCCTTAGTGGTTGATGCTCAATGCTCTTAATTCAGGAAGCCATAGAAATCCAAGAAAGTTTTAGCCTTCAGACAAATGGAAAATTTACTTCAATCACAGAATTGCCTCAGTGAAATTACAGGCATTAAAGTTTAACAAACATAGAATCACCTCAATAGGCATAAACAAACACAGAACTGTCTTCAAATAAGATGTATTTGGGACAGTCACTTCTCACCAATAACAGACATTTCTTCTTGTCAGGGGAAACCATCTGAGCAAAAGAAAGAGAGCAGGAGTATACAAGGAAATGGAATTTGTAAATTATGTTACAACATGGAATCTTAAACAGTTAAGGAATGAGAGCTCTTAGTAAATGTGTACTGCAACATAATTATTGCTGCAAATAGAGACCAAGAATAATAAGTTTAGAACAAAAGAAAATCAGTTCCATTCGGTGAAATAGAGCATACTCTGAAAAATATTAGATGAATGATTTCCTCAAGATAGAAAACATGGTTAAAATTTGAAATTTGAAATACAAAGACTACGGATTTTCCAGCTTTTCAAAAGTAATACAACTCTTCCATTGACTGAGCCAACCCGATCAAACTTTCAAAGTGAAAGACTCCATTGTTGTTCAAAGCTTTTGGAAGATATGGGAAAATGTAAGCTACTTCTGAAATACTTGAATGGCCTATGAGAGTTGCAAGCTACTTTTGGCGAGGAAAAGAGGTGAGACTCAAGGTCAGATTCAGTGTTGAGCTTTTTGCTAAGCTTGAATCCACTATGGGTCCAAAATGGAAAAACTTTGGAGCACATTTTCTTTCACTCAAAACTCTAAGATGCCAAAGGAAATCAAAACTTTCAAGGATTTATATGAATTCCTGAAAATCAAAACTCAAAACTGAATTCCATTTTAAGAACTTGGGAAGGGCATTTATGGATAAAACCAAAGAAATAACAAGGGTACCAGACACCCTTAGCAATAGGTGGAAGCATCGGTGTCAGAAACATTCTAAATCCTTCACCACACTTTCTCTGTCATGTGCATACAAGCTGTTGGCCCTGTTGGCCCTCATATCACAAGTGGTAAATTGTGATTCTCATCACATGACAGGGTTTTCAGGGGTAACTTGCAGGGATGAAGATGGGTTTGATATGCTTGGGCATGTTGATGATTGTGAATACTCTTCTCTTACGTCATTATGTTGGTGCATTTGTTGCTACAGGATGGATCAGAATGGCAGAGAAATGGAAGTAATTGTGATCAAGCTAGCTCCAAGTTTGAAAATTTATCTTTCACTAATGTGAGTTATGTTGCCCTTCATGTAATTTTATTTGTGAAATTATTCTAGGGAAAATACTTGTAGGTTGAAAATTTTGCTTGATTTTGAATATCGGAAGCAAATAAGGCCATAGATGAGCACCTTGCTATATTGAAGGAGTCTATAGTGATGAAGTTAAGTCACACACTGCGCTCTCTACTTATTTACCTTTTGAAGATCACAAAGTCTCGGATGCTAATCTTTAAGTAGTAGATATGTATGCAATCTTGGGGTAGGGGCTACCTTATGCTTGCTTTGAAAAGGTGTCTTAAGTGACCCTCTCCCTTAGCCATCCCATCCACCGGGGTTCAAGTCTCCAACGACATGGCCCATCACAAAAATTGGAAGTAATTGTGATCACATGGTTGCTTATAAACCCTCAACTTGCCCTCTTAAAATTGCCTAAGTGATTCCTTAGCCCATGTAGGTGAGGCACTAGTCTCCCTTTAACTCATCACCCCAAGTCCATCTCATTTTATAATTTTCCATCTACATTGTTGCTAGGTTCACTTACTCCCATTCCTACTGAATTGAGCCTCATTAACTAATAGAGAAACTCCCTTTGACTTAGATCTTTCAGAAGTCTAAAGTGCAAACGAGAGTTGGTGAGATGACATTGGCCAACCTCCTAAGCTCCACAAAGCTAGCATCCATTGACAAGCCCAAATTCGATTTGTGAGGTAACAAGCACAAATTGACAAAAAAATGAATAGAAAAGTGAATACCAACTCCAAAGTCTGTACATGGTTTGGGTTGGTGAGATGATAGTAGCCAAACCTCCTAAGTTCCACAAGGCTAGCATCCATCTTTTGGACTTCAAGTTACAGAGGTTGGTTTGTGGGGTAACAGATCCCAAATTGACAAAAAAATGAACAAAAGATTGAATACAAACTCCAAACTCTATACATGGTTCCATACATTGAACAAAATTTGGAAGGCTCCAATGAGTCCAATGAAACCCAATAAGGCCTTCTTTGTCTAGTCCTTAACTTTTTCAGGATTGGCTATTAAGACATCATAATAAAACAGCCAACGCATGCCCTGCTTGCCCCTTTTGCCACAAGGAAGGCACTTTTCTTTACCTTTTCTGATTTTTCCCTAAAGTTAGAGCACTTTGGCACTGGATCATTGTTCTTTGTAACTCCAAGATTCTTTACTTTATTAGTTGGTCAGACGCAGTTTTAGTGTTAATTTGTGGTAGCATCTGATGTGCTCTAGCCATGAAAATTGGTGGAGAGGCTAAGGCACATAAGATCTCCAAGACCCAGAAATGGTTTGGGGAAATTCCACCCAGTTGGAGAGATATTAAAATAATTAATATTTTTAATGGGATTCCTAAGTCTAAACTTAAGAAAATTAAAATATTAGTGGGTATTAATATAAAACTGGGTGGGAATGTTCTAAATGACATAGATCAAGCCAAAGCTAGTCTTAGTCGTTAATTAGAGACTTAATCTCAACTGTTGAAGACTCAACAGGAAAAATATAAGAGGAGGCTTGAAGGTCAGTTGGAGATACACCAAGTTGATCAATCAGTTTGATTTTCTGGAGCGGGGTTTGCTAAGAGAATCGAACCAATGATCTATTGCAGCGAGGGGCAGTTCGGCACGAGGCCGAGAATACATGGCAGAGAAGCAATTGGGAGCTACACAAAGGTTGAAGAGGCCAATGTGGGTGACACAGGGCCAAGAGGCAGAGCCGGGAGATTTTCGTGGGGCAGACTGAGTGTTGGCGAGCCGGGAAAGGTGACGCAGTCCCTCCAGAGTGACACAGAGCAGTAGAGAAGCTTGGAGAAGCTTTCGCTCTCCAACTAAAGAGTTGCCATTGTTGTTGTGGGATCGTTCATCCGGTGATTGATCAACCGAAATATCTGTCTTCGAGGAGAGGTACTACTGCCGAGGGCATTCTCTGTCGGGTGAGCCATTTATGGCACCCTAATTGTATTCAGAAACTACATAATAATAAAACCCTCATATCTATTGCACTGGTTTTCCCGCATTGGGTTTTCTGGGGAGGATTGTCCAAAAATAACGGTGTCCCTTGTGTGTTTGTCTTAGTTATTTCAGTTGTTGATCTGTATATGAGATAAGGTTGCATTTGTGTTTATTTAAGTATTTATTTTTATAAATAATTTGTTAATGGAATAAACAAGTAGGAGAAATTAAACCAGATAATGTAGTAGGGATTTCTAACGTGTCAGACTTAGAAATTTCAACATGGTATCAGAGGATTGCAGATCACAAGAGAACTGAAGGCACCAACAGTAATTTGGAGAATTTTCCGCAGTAGCAGTTGTCCCAAGAAACAGCGTTATTCCAAAGTAGAAGCAGCAGAGAAGAAGTGTCGCAGAGGACCTGCGTCATCATTTCGAGCCAAGAGGAGGGTCAGCACAGAGGCAGAGAGGGGCAGATCAAACCTACGTAGTGCCCAGTCATCTTTCTCAACCAAGAAGGATCGACGTTGTGGCCAGGAGGAGCAGATTTTGCCTTTGCCGAGATTGAGTAGAACCTGAAACGCTCAGTTTCTTCAGTTGTCGGGACTTGGGGAGTTGTGGGAAGATTATGATTGAGAAGTTGGTGGGGTGTTGTTTCTATCAGTGCAGAGCAATACCTAAGGGGACAAAACCAAGGTAGAGGGAGTCGCTACCTTGAGGGATTTTCTAGCCAAGAAATCCAAATCCGAGTTGCAGTTGCAAGGAGGATTGGAGAGGAGTGGTTCGACGTATGAGTTAAGGTTGCATTTGTGTTTATCTCAGTATTTATATTTATAAATAATTTGTTAATGGAATAAACAAGTAGGATAAATTAAACCAGATAATGCAGTAGGGATTTCTAACGTGTCATACTTAGAAATTTCAACATGGTATCAAAGCATTGCAGACCACATGAGAACTTAAGGCACTAGCAGTATTTTGGAGAATTTTCCGCAGTAGCAACTGTCCCGAGAGACAGCGTTGTTCCAGAGCAGAAGCAGTAGAGAAGAAGTGATGCATGAAGAAATTTCAACCCCCAATCTGATTATCAATTTTCCTTATCACTCCATGCATTTAGTTTTAAATCCAAGCATGATAAAAATTCTAAAATCTGGAAATGACAATATTTTCTAAAAACACAAATTTAGAGATTTCACAACTGCTGAAATTGCAGAAATAAAACACAGCAAAATTATGACAGCCACACACAGAAAATAACACAGTGATTTTTGGTCAATGTGACCCTAGAAAAACCCCCTACAACTCTTGGGGAAAACCAGTTTGAGAGCTCTTCTTTATTTCTGAAAATGCTTTTACAAAGAAACTGAAATACACAGTAAAAATTCCAGCAACCACAAATTACAACTTATCTCGATTTCCGTGCTTGAACTCCACCTCGAAAATCGTGCCAATCAGCGAACAGCCAAAACAAAAATTTTCCAGCATTAAATGTTTTACAGCATGCCTCGAAAAACATGCCCAAAACTTGTTGTATACACTATACAGACTGTACAGATTTCAGCAGTACATCTACCTCGAAAATTGTGCCCAAATCTGCCTCGAAAATCGTGTTTGTGGTGTCCCTCTTCCTTGATTTATGTGCATTTCTCCTGTTGCACGGTTTTGCCTTGGGATGCATGCCAATAAATGTTGCTGCCCAAATTTGTTGAAATGTCTTCTTGCTGCCCTCCTTCACTTCCTCGCTGCTCAGAAATTTTCTCCTTACTCTCTCTTCTCTTTCTCTCAAATGCTCATGAAAAAATGAATTGATCTTTTTCTCTCCTCTTCTCCTTTTACTCTCTAAATGACCTTTTGGGTAACCCTAAGGTCTAATCGCTGAGATTCATTTAAATCTAGGGATGAGAATAAATGTGCATTTAATTCTCACTTTCTATTTTTTAACTCACCCACTTAAATAAAGACCCACTTAGCCTTTTATTTCCATAGTCACTTTTTCACTTTCTAATTCTTCATTGACTTTAATAAAGTCACCTTTAAATTAGAATGTAACTTTACCACTTATAAAGTCACTTTTAAATTAAATTGACTTTACCACTTATAAAGTCACTTTAGGAGAAAAGTACAAATAAATTTGGACACTTTTCCCTATGCCAAAGATCAAAACCTTAGGGAACCACTTGTCCTCTGGTAACCAAATTGTAACAATGCGAGGACCTGCATCATCATTTCGAGCCAGGAGGAGGGTTAGCACAGAGGCAAAGAGGGGCAGATCAAACCTACGCAGTGCCCGGTCATCTTTCTCAACCAGGAAGGATCAACATTGTGGTCAAGAGGAGCAGATTTTGCCTTTGCCGAGATTGAGTAGAGCCTGAAAGGCTCAGTTTCTTCAATTGTCGAGACTTGGGGAGCTATGGGCAGATTGTGATTGAGAAGTTGGTGGGGTGTTGTTTCTATCAGTGTAGAACAGTACCTAAGGGGACAGAACCAAGGTAGAGGGAGTCGCCACCTTGACAGATTTCTAGCCAAGAAATCCAAATCCGAGTTGCAGTTGCAAGGAGGATTGGAGAGGAGCGATTCAACATTTGGCGGGATGATTTCCAGCAGGGAAATCAGGACTTGGAGGGAGATTTCCAGGAGGGGAGTCGAAACTCAGAGGGAGTCCAAAAGATGTTATATACCTAGGGGGGATAATATGGGGTATCAAGGGTGGTACCCAAGGTAATAATGTAATAATGGGATGGGCCATAGTAATAAATAAGGTGGTTAACCCATGTCATGTAAGGGACCACAAGTAGTTAATAATAATGTAATGGGCCCATGGTATTAGTTGATGGTATGAGGGAACCATGGTAATGATGCATGGTATTGTATGTATGAGGCCTATATAAAGGCTAGAGACTCCACATGGAGAGATATGAAGAGAAGTATTATTGTATGAACAGGCATATGGCTTGTGGAGTGCTCTCCTTCCTTAAGGAGTGAATGTATGGTGTTGCCCTACCTTAACTTAAGGGTTTGATATCAATAAAGAATCATTTCATATTATCTTTGGGTTTACTTGCATTATCTTATATTTTCATATCTGATCTATAATATTCTTGGGTTAGAACTACAACAATTGGTATCAGAGCACTTTCTTGGGCAAACCGTGGAGAAATTTTTTTATTTTTGCAGGGATTTTTGGGTGGCGAAATTGCAGATCAAATCTGTACATTTTGGTGCAAGATCTGCAAAATCTAATTGCAGATCTGTATTCCTGGTGAAAAAATAGCCGATTTCAAAAAAAAAAATCGATTGAATCGGAGTCCGGATGAAAAAGATATCGCTGATTTAAAAATCAGTGGGGTTGCAGACAATTTTCAGGGCAGCGATTTTGCGGCGCAAATCTAGACGTCCTGGTACAAGATCTGCAAAATCTAATTGCAGATCTGGATTCTTTGGGAAAAAATACCCAACTTAAAAAAAAAAAATCAGTCGAATCGGAGTCCGGATGAGAGAGATATCGCTGATTTAAAATCAGCTCTTTTTTCAGAAATTTTGGGTGACGGCGGGAAAGTAGCAGCGCAGATCTGTAATTCCAGTGTCTGAATCACATGGGTAGATGCAGAATGGTTGCTCCATTTCCAAAAACAGGTTATAATAGAGATTCTGAGCAATATTGACGAAACTGTGACATTTTCAAATTTTCGCCAAGTGAATTTTTTTCAAAACCCTCTTCATGGAATACTTTGCTGGAAAAAATGATAGCCCTACTATTGAAGAATTCATACAAAGCCTAAAGAAAATATATACAGAGGAGATATGGAGGTTTATGGTACCACTTTTTTTGACAGAAGAGGCCGCCATATGGTGGAACTCACTGGGCATTAGAGGCTTGTCCAAATTCTCGAATGAAGAAATGGAAAAACTCCTTATGGACAAATGGTCTCAGATTAGAAAACAAGATAAGGGGAAACATGTGGGGTTATTTCCTACTGGTATCTCCTTATTGCAGGTTCATGGATTGATTCAAAAGGAGAAAATCATTGTTTCTATAAATCCTAGTTGCAAGCATAATTTCATCAATGTTAATTTGGCAAAAAAATTGCAAGTCCCAGCAAAACAAATTGTACATACACAGGTTGATAATGAGGATGTTCAAGTGTACAAGGATTTGAAGATTTCTATGGATAAATATGTGTTGCATGGTGATTTTTATGCTTCAGAGATGGATAATATGGATGTTGTTTTGGGATATCCTTGGATGGAATCTGTGGGTACTATCAATATTAATGTGCAGAAGAAATTCCTGAAGCTATGGTATGAAAAGAAGAAAATTACATTACAGGATATTTCCATCCATAAACAGGTAGAGCACATGGAGGCTGAAGCAGAAGATGTTCAAGGGACTGACATATCAGATGATGAGCCTTTGATGATCGACAATCAAACACAAACAGAGGCTGCAGAAGAAAAGGTTACAGGTGATGATACATCAGAGGAGGGCTCAGTGGTTGAAGTCATATTGAAAAAGAAGACACCACAACAGGCACCACAGCAGGGTGAAGTAAAGAAAAAGCCATCGTGGGTTAACCACCCACATATCATCACCCACATCACCCATCGAGACAACCATCAAAATGGAAACCAAGTCGTCACATGACGGATCGCGAGGAGAGAAGATCCACCCACTGCACATCAACACAGAAGAGCAGCCACGGTCAACTTCCATCTCAAGCGAGCGAGGCACCAGCGAGATCAGGGTTCACCTTTCTCTTGGATGGCTAGATGCACGTGCATGGTACCAGTGGACTACTATTTTGAGTAGATCTTATTATTTGTGTTCTTCCCATGTTTCGGGGACGAAACATGCTTAGGGGGGTGGAATGTTATATACCTAGGGGGATAATATGGGGTACCAAGGGTGGTACCCAAGGTAATAATGTAATAATGGGATGGGCCATAGTAATAAATAAGGTGGTTAACCCATGTCATGTAAGGGACCACAAGTAGTTAATAATAATGTAATGGGCCCATGGTATTAGTTGATGGTATGAGGGAACCATGGTAATGATGCATGGTATTGTATGTATGAGGCCTATATAAAGGCTAGAGACTCCACATGGAGAGATATGAAGAGAAGTATTATTGTATGAACAAGCATATGGCTTGTGGAGTGTTCTCCTTCCTTAAGGAGTGAATGTATGGTGTTGCCCTACCATAAGGGTTTTGATTAATAAAGAAGCATTTCTATCTATTTCGATCTTGTTCTTTCTTGCGTTATTTTCTATTCTCATATATTTTTGGATCAGATCTATAACAAAAGAGGAGTTGAAATGGTAGTGAACGCACTGAGAGATCAGAATAGATTGGATAGGGCTTCCAACTTTGTCATCTGGAAGGTCAGGATCCTGGCAGTCCTGGATTGACATCGCATCAAGGACTTTGCCTTGAGAACCATGGCTATCCCAGTCGACCCAGCTGAGAATGAGAAGTATGAGGATGCAATGGCGAGGGCGAAGTGCATGATCCTTGACGAGGTCAAAGATCATGTCGTACCACATATTGATGAAAAGAACACAGCAAAGGAGATGTGGGATACTTTGAAGACCTTGTATCAAGGCTCTTCTGTGCAGCGGAAGATGTTATTGGAAAATCAGTTGCAGTCATATCAGATGCAGAAGGGGGAGCAGATAGATCCATTCCTTCTCAGGTTGCAGGAGATTCGCAACCAGCTCACTTCCGTGGGGTCTAAACCAGATCTAGAATTTATGGTTAGCACTGCCCTGAATGCAATCTCCGAAGAGTGGGAGACATTTGTCCAGAGTATTTTCGGCAGGGCCGCTCTTCCAGGATGGGAAGAGATGTGGGCAGCTCTTCGCCCAGAAGAGATTAGGCAGATGACCAAGGCGGGGAGTAGTGGCAAGGGAATTCGAATCAAGAAAGAGGAGGAGAAGGATGCAGCTCTAGCATCTGCGGGACAGCAGGGGAAGAGGAAGAAGAAGGACATCTCCAAGGTCAAGTGCTTCCACTGTGGGGAGCTGGGACATTATGCATCCCAATGTCCCAGGAATAAAAACAAGGGAGAGGCTTCCGACTCCAAGGCAGCTCCAGCTAAGGCGGAGAAAGAGGTCGAGACTGATGACAACTATGCCATGAGTGCTCATGAACCTCTAGAGAAGAGGTGGTGAGACATCGAGTTGTAGTCAGGAGGACTCATACTAGGGGCAGAATCCTTGAGGTGCCAAACTCTTAGATCATATCTGGCTAACGAAGCCCTTAACGACAGTAGCAGAATGACAAGGGTCGAGTGGAGCAAAGTGTAGTGGAGCAACAAGGCAGTGCTTGGGTGCAGAAATCTGAGGCAGCGCAGTGGAGGTTGCAGCAGTGCGAGAGGCACAGAGGTGTACGCAGTAGTGCAGTGGCAGCAGAGGGAGCATGGGATAGCAGCAGAGGCAGCTTCAGCTTCATGAGGCTTCCAGACTGACCGGGATGTCAGTATTTGGGTAGATAAGTTACTTCTCGGTAATTGAGTTGCAGTGCAGCAATTAGCAGTGGCAATGCTAGGGACAACATGGGCAGCATGTTGAGTGGGAGATGCAGTACAGATGTAGCAGTGGCATGGGCAGCATGTTGAGAGGGAGATGCAATACAGATGTAGCAATGGCATGGGCAGCAGTACAGGAAGTAGCAGTGCAGATGATGTGAGGCAGCAGGCCAAACATCAACACAGGTACCGATGTGAAGGATCAGTGTGATGTTTCAATGATGGAGCATTACTAGAGCACATTCCTCGCTAAGAGGGAGTGTTGATTTGTGGTAGCATCGAATGTGCTCTAGCCATGAAAATTGGTGGAGAGGCTAAGGCACATAAGACCTCCAAGACCCAAAAATGGTTTGTGGAAATTCCAACCAGTTGGAGAAATATTAAAATAATTAATATTTTTAATGGGATTCCTAAGTCTAAACTTCGGAAAATTAATATATTAATGGGTATTAATATAAAATTGAGTGATGGCGGCGGAACGAAAATGAACCCTAGATGCTCAGACGCCCCCTCCTCTCCTCTGGCCGCCGTCTGGACACGGCTCGGCCCCATCGATGATGGCGTAGCGTGTTTCAGGAAAGAATTGCAGATCTACGCCCTCTCCGCGGCTCCGACTGTCTTCAAGGTTCTTTCGAAAGCTCTCCGCCCCCTGTGCTTCTCTGCTCTGGACTTTGGGGCCGCCGGCTCTCAGCCATCTGCCGCTGCATTTGGCTACAGCTACCCCCATCAGATTGCAGACGCATTGGTCAAGAGCGAACCTGCAGAACATGCATTCAGTTTTCTCCAAGCGGCGGCTCTTGGAAATAATTTCTTTACCCTGGAAGGTTGCTCACTTTTATTTACTTCTTCTCTATCCCCCCCGAACTGCGTCTAGACGCTCTTTTGGGCGGAATGCAATGTCATATCTGGCGTCCCTAGGACTCCCTCCTCTTCTCTCTATCCCCTGCGGCAAACGCAGGAAAAGAAGGCCCTTCAAAGCTCCAGCCGCCTGTTGTCTCAGATCTGCAGAGGCAAGCAGAACTCTGGTCTCTCTGCCTCATTCCAGATCCTGATCAAGCTTATATCTGGCAAAACTCTGCTACAATGGGTGAGAGCGTCGGATCAAGTGCAAGACCTCAAGCTGGCTCTGGAACTCAAGCTGGGGATTCCCTCTGCAGCACAGCGACTTCTTCACGAAGGTAAACAACTCGAGGATCTTTTCCCCCTGTCTTTTTACAGCATTAAGAGAAATACCTCCATTGCTCTTACCCTTCGTCTAAGAGGGGGCGCTGCAGGACAGTCATCCTCAGCTGAGGCGTTTTCTTACAAGGACGCCGTCCATGCTAAGCTGCCTAAGAGAACAGCTCCACATGCTCAAGCTCCCAAGCCTTTCCTGGTGGATAAACTGGAGGAAACCCCCTCCATAGAAATAAAGCATCCTACGCTGGATGAGCAAACCCAGCATTTTGCGGAACATGGCATTATCTGCAGGTTTAATGGGCTATGGCCACGCACAGCAGACCTCTACCAATGGATCCACTCTAACTGGACCAACAACTGCAAGGTTCTGCTATGCTCAAAGGGATTCTTCATTGTAGTGTTTGCCTTCGATGAGGACTATCAAAAAGCCTTAACTGGTGGCCCATGGTTTTGGGGTGCAGCTGGTTTATTCCTCACTCCTTGGTTCCCAGATTTTGATCCCTCCACAGCAGTCATCACCAAACTCCCCATCTGGGTCAGACTTCCAAACCTCCCAGCGAATCTATGGCACTTTGCTGTATTCCAAGGGATTGGCAACTCTCTAGGCCGCCTTTTAGACACAGACATCTCTAGAGGGGAAAAGGGCTTATACACTTTTGCCAGGATCTGTGCAGAAATAGACATAAGCAAAGGTCTCCCGGACCAGATCAATCTCAAAATTGGAGATTTCCATTGGACTCAAACTTTGGATTACGAGAACACAGCCTTTCGCTGCTGCAACTGCCATCATACAGGTCACCTTCAGAGCTCTTGTCCCACGATGCCAGCCCAAAAGAAGAAAGCCAATACTAAGCAGAAATCCAAAAGCTGGAAGCCTCATGATCCTCCTCCCATGGACGATTTTAACTTCAGCTCCGATGAAGAGGAAGAGAACAAGGAAGGTGTGGCAGTAGCGTCGGATCCGGATCCGTCCTCGGCAGGTCCTGTGGATACGTCCGTCATACCAGCCTCACAGAAAAGGAACCATGAACCCTCCACCTCGGACTCAGACAAGGAGACCTCTCTGTCGGCTCATCTCAGTTTGCAAATCATGCCAGCTCAGCAAAGTCCTCCTAAGTGGGTCAAAGTTGGTAAAAAGAAAGGGAAAAAATGCAGAATAGTGGATTTTGCACATGTTGGGTAGAATCCTCTATTCAAAACCTGCTCTTTTGTTCCTCTTGTTTCTTCTTGCTCAACAATGCTCTCTACTCTTTCTCTCTTAGGAGCCGAGGTGGATAACCAATCCTTTCCGGCTACCTATGTTCTTGCTTCTCTTGTTTGTAACCTTGCATTGTACCATACGTTCTCTTAATAGAATTAGTTTTTACTGAGAAAAAAAAAATATAAAATTGAGTGATAATGTTCTAAATAACATGGATCAAGCCAAATCTAATCTTAGTCGTTGATTAGGGACTTAATCTCGGTCATTGAAGACTCAACAGGAAAAGTATAAGAGGAGGCTTGAGGGTCAGTTGGAGATACACCAAGTTGATCAGCCAGTTCGATTTTCTGGAGCGAGGTTCGTTAAGAGAATCGAACTAATGATCTGCTGCAACGAGGGGCAGTTCGGCAAGAGGCCGACAATACATAGCAAAGAGGCAAAAATAGTACCAGAGAGACAATACAAAGCCTGGGAAGGCTGACGCAAAGGCAGCTGGGAGCTACGCAAAGGCTAAAGAGGTCAGCGTGGGTGACACAAAGGGTCTAAGGGCTGACGCAAAGAGCCAAGGGGCTGACGCAGAGACTTCAGTAGCTACGCAGAGGCTAGCAGAGCTGACGCATGGCCAAGAGACGGCGCCGAGAGATTTTCGTGGGGCAGACTAAGTGCTAGTGAGTCGGGAAGGGTGACGCAGTCCCTGCAGCGTGACACAGAGCAGTAGAGAAGCTTGGAGCGGCTTTTGTTGTCCAGCTAAAGAGCTGCCATTGTTGTTGTGGGATCGTTCATCCAGTGATTGATCAACCAGAATATATGTCTCCGAGGAGAGGTACTACTGCCGAGGGCATTCTCTGTTGGGTGAGCCATTTCTAGCACCCTAGTTGTATTCAGAAACTGCATAATAATAAAACCCTCATATATGTTGCACCGGTTTTCCCGCATTGGGTTTTTCCGGGGACGATTGTCCAAAAATAACAATGTCCCTTGTGTGTTTGTCTCAGTTATTTCAGTTGTTGATCTATATATGAGTTAAGGTTCCATTTGTGTTTATTTCAGTATTTATATTTATAAATAACTTGTTAATGGAATAAACAAGTAGGAGAAATTAAACCAAATAATGCAGTAGGGATTTCTAACGTGTCAGACTTAGAAATTTCAACATTTAGGAGATGATAACAATTAGTTTTTTGATATCCATCTTGCATGGAAACATGCTAGAATTGAGACTTTGTATTTTTTGTAGACAGAAAGATAATGTTCTGCATGGTCAGTGTTCAGTGCAAAAGTCTCTTTAATTTAGTAATAGCTAAATTTACTATTTTGTCCAACTTTTCCATGCAGAAACATAACCAAGTTGAAAAAGTAGCCATAGAATGGACCATCTATACAACCTTATCAACCATCAGGAGAATGCTCCCTCTATGACTAGTAGTGTACCGATGGTAGAGTCCTCAGTTGAAAGGCAAAAGAGATGTAGGAATAGCTCACACCACAGTGCATGTGGCAAGTTGTGTGATCAAATTCACTTGGTTGTGTTAGTCTCATCGAGAGGCCAAGAAGAAGAGGCAGGGCCTAGCAAATACAACCACCTCCAAGACAAGTACCAAACTGTGAACTGTAATGTTCACGTCTGACAGACAAAATGAAAAAAACCAATGTTCCACCAAGTTCCCAGGATTGGGGAGCGCAAAAGCACAAAGATACAAATGGGGGATGTGTAGAAGCACACCCAAAATTTGGGGAAAAATTGGGGAAATTTGGGGGGGGGGGGGGGTTCCTAGCATAGGGGTCCCCATCTCTAAAAATATAAAAATTGTTAAACACAAACATGGAGAAGACAGGAGATAAGATAGAACATGAATTGCCTTTACTATACAAATGATATATATTTATAACACATTCTAATGACCCTTGGTTTCCATATTCAAAGTGGTCTCTTGGACTCCATTGACTATTCACATTCCACACCAACTCTTAGCGGATTAGGTGTCCAACATTTCCCCCCGTAGTCCGAAGGGGTATATACGAGTCCAAGAAGAGAGCTATACTACAAAATATAACAATGCATGACAGCAATAAGCTGAATGTGCTCTTTGAGATGATAGAATAAGGTGGGAGAACACGAGGTCTCAATTGGTGATGGTTTAAGGATGACCACCAACACTGGAACGCTTAGTGCAGTTCCCGGAACTCTTCCAAATATGGAAAGAAGTTGAAGTCTTCTATTAGAGGAAGTGTCCCTAATGCTTTGAAAAGGGAGACCTTCAACATGGAAAAAGGGAGGTTTACAAACTACGGTGGTTTAAGGAAGGCCACCAACCAAAGGCATGCATAGGGGCTTTTGTGTCTCTGGCTACAACTCTAAATCTGTGTATGGTTGTCTCTAGATATATGCTTAGGTAGCAAGTTCAGGTTGTGGCTCAGGCTTGTTTGATGTGACTTCGAAGCAGTGTTTTAAAAACCAGCCGGTCTGAACCGGTAACCGTTCAAAGCAAGCCCACTGGGTCAAACCGACAGAAAAACCCGGTTTGACCCACCATTTCGCCGAAAAATTGCCCTAACCGGTCCTAACCGACCGGTTTAGGACAGAATTGGCCGATTTGTGGTCAAACCAGCCAGTTCCGTCCTAAACTGGTCCGTTAGCTGCCATGGTTACGGAGGACCCACGCAACGCCTTTTCCCAAGTGTTTAGGGTGTTTTGGAGGGAAAGTAAGGGTTCTTTCCCTCCAAAAACACCCTCTCCAAGCCTTTAAAATGCCCGTCTCCCTCTCATTTGTCTCAACTATGTCATTTAGAGTATTTGTGAGTTTGATTGGGAGCTTGGAGAGTGTTGAGTTTTTGCTGGAGTAGTCATCTTGGAGGCTTAGAGTTGGAATTGGAGCTATTTTGGAGATAGTTTGGAGCTGTCAGTGGAGATGGCATCTTCAAGAGGAGGCTAAGGAAGCTAGTTTGCATTTCCAGGAAAGGATTTTCACTTGAAAATTCCTCATTTGACTGTTGTCCATGTATTAAATTTTTTTATGTGTTATAAACTTCTAACTTCTATTATCTATGCTATCAAATCTCTAGTTCTATGCTATCAAATTTTGTAGGCTAACATTTGTTTTCCTAAATTTAGCTTTGGTTTTCCATGTTTCTTAGCTGCAATTTTTTTTTAAATGACTGATTTCTTTGCAAATTTTAATTATTCCAAGCAAACATGGCTCCAAAAGGCAAGGACAGTGCATGGGCTCATTGTAATGTGATTGATAAGAAATGATATGCAAATTATGCCATAAACCTATTGGAAGTGGGGGTATTCTTAGATTGAAACAACACTTGGCTGGGGTAAGAGGCCAAGTAAAGCCATGTGATGCACCAAATGCAGTGTTAGGTCCTATTAGGGTAGAATACATTTCCAAGCTTGAAAAGTTTCATGAAGATAAGGCTAGGGAGAAGGTTGTCCAAGATGACATTGCAAGGAAGAGGGAATTATTAGAAGCCATGAAAGAGAGTGGGTATGATGATTATGAGATTCAAGACTCCGCTTCTATCCCTTCCATCAATGACCCCTTTCACTATGTTCATACTTCTTTTAGCCAACTATCAAAAGGAACAAAGAGAAAAAACATCCAAAGTTATTTCTCATCCTCTGCCAACATTGCCTCTTCTAATCCACTTCCTCCCAGCCAAATCGTCAACCCACTTTGGATCAACATTGGAAAAAACAATGCAATGAAATTTCTCATCAATACATTGCTAGACGGTAGTATGATTCAAATATCCCATTTACTATTGCTCGCTCACCTTATTACCAAGCTATGTGGGACTCTGTTATAGCTGCAGTAAAGGGCTTCAAAGGCCCTAGTATGCAATGCATGAATTGAGGGGAGCTCTTTTGCAAAAAGAGATTTCTTCCATTGATGAGTATTTGGCTGAGTATAAAATTTCATGACTCAAAACAGGTTGTTCCATCATGTCAGATGGATGGACCGATGGAAAGAACCGCACTATCATTAATTTCCTTATTTCTTGCCCTCAAGGATCCATGTTTTTGAGATCAGTTGATGCATTTGATAAGGTCAAGGATGCAGCCCTTCTATTTGAGCTTTTGGATGACATTAATCGGGAAGTTGGGGAGCAGAATGTTGTGCAGGTCATCACTGATAATGCCTCAAAGTATGTTCTTGCTGGAAAGATGCTTCAGTCCAAATATACGACCATATTTTGGACTCTGTGTGCTGCACATTGCATAGACCTCATGCTTGAAGACATAGGCAAAGTGGAGTGGGTAAAAAACATTGTAGAGCATGCCAAGTGCATTACAAAATACATTTACAACCACTCATGGGTATTGAACCTAATGAGGAAAAACATTGGGGGCAAAGAGCTTGTTAGGCCTGCAATTATGAGATTTGCAACTCACTTCCTCACGTTGCAATGTATCAATGGTCAACATAAAAACCTGCAGAAAATGTTTTCTTCAGACAATTGGACTAAATATCGATGGGCTCATAGGCAAGATGGCAAAGACACCAAAAAGAAAGTGTTTGACAATTATTTTTGGAAAACTTCTGTAGAGCTTGTGAAAAATACCGAGCCCCTTGTTAAGGTGCTAAGGATGGTTGATGGGGAAAAATTGGCCATGGGCTACATTTATGAGGCTATGGATCAGGCAAAGGAGCAAATACGGGCAGCTTACAAGGACAAGTTAGCTAAATATGGCCATATATGGGAGATCATTGATAACAGATGGAACAATCAACTCCATCGTCCTATACATGCAGCTGGGTATTTTTTGAACCCAAAGTATCATTATAAAGCTCAGCTAGGAGATCTGCAGGATGGGGAGGTCAAAGCTGGATTGATTGATTGCTTGGAGCGCATGGTCCCTAGCCATGCAGACCAGTTGGAAATACATAGACAACTTACTGTTTTCAGTATGGCAACTAGTACCTTTGGCAAAAACTTGGCAAAGATGGCAAGAGATGTGGATCAACCAGGTAAGCAATTCCAATTTCCAATTTGTTTTTCTTTTCAAGTTAAATTGTTTACAAATTTACAATTCAAATTATCTATAAATACTTGTAATTTGTAAATAAGTAATGAAATGAACTAAGTTACTAATTAATGTCTTTTTCTTTGCAGCACATTGGTGGGAGTCATTTGGCGGCCAGTGTCCTCAATTGCAAAAGTTTGCAATTAGAGTCCTCAGCCAAACTTGTAGTGCTTCAGGTTGTGAGCGCAATTGGTCTGTTTTTGAGCGCATACACACGAAGAAGAGAAACTGTTTGGAACAAAAATGGTTAAATGATCTTGTCTTCGTGCAATGCACCCTTCAATTAAGCAGGAACCAAGTGATGAACAAAACACCTAATCTAGATCCCATTGTGTTGGACGATATTGATCCAACATCAGAATGGGTGGAGGAGCCTGAAGATACTGTGTTTGATGTTGATTTTGATATCGACGTGGCATTAGCGGGGGATGAAGCAGATTTGGTGGCGGCATCAAAACCAAGATCAGTAGCAGCATCAAGGAAAGGCAAACAACCAATGGAAGGCACTAGTCGTGCAGCTCGACAAACTCGTGCTTCCATTAGGTCCACTTCTATTGTTATTGGTGGCATTGCTACTGAGGTTGAAAATCACGCTGAGGCACCCTCAGACTCTGAACCATATGATGTCTATGTAGCTCCTGATGATGATCCTGTGTCTAGTAGTGGTGATGAATTTGATGATTGATCATGTGTAGATGACCATTGATTCCCCCTGTCAGATACAAGGTGAGAATATGGAGAAAACTCCACAGCAAGACTTTTTAATACTCTAGAAGAAATTTTGACATATCACTGAAATATATTCTTGGTTGTTGAAGCCCATTGCCAAAAAGAAATCCATCCAAGGTGAATCTTTGTTCTTGCAGGAGGCTTGTTTCTAAAGCATTTGTTTGAAGAATGATTATGTTGACCACAATGCTTACACGGGTGAAGATCAAAACAATGATATTTCACATGGCTAACTCTGTCACACTGTTGGCATCTGACATTCTGTTGTGGCTACTGTGGAAGAGGAGCAAGATCTTAAAGAGGTGAAGATGAACTGCCATGGAGAAATCCAGCACTTTGAAATTGAATGGGCTTGGAATAGTTTGGAGTGTGAAGAAAAACCTCCTTATCATATCCAAGACCTATTTTATTTTTGTTGTTGATAATCTCTTCCCAAGGTCTGATGATTGCCTTGGAAGTGAAAGCTGAATTTTTGCATCTGCAAGCAAATCTGCTCTTGAAATGGGCACATGATGGGAGTCAACCTCAATGTCACTGATTTTATCACTTGCTGACAGCGGATGGGAGCCAACTTCAAACTCAAAACGGGGATTGTTCTGAACAAGAATAAGTTCAAAATTATGTCTTTTCTGTTGTAACTCATCTTGCTGAAGTTGAGACTCCAACTGCAAAAACTCTATATTTTCTTGTGCATTTTGCAAGCAAGTTTGAATGTCAAAAAGAGTTTCCTTACTGACTTTTACCATCCCATCAGCAGTGGAACAGATTAGGCTATTCAATAACTTTAATGCATCATCCATTTCATAACAATGCTTCAAACTACAAATGCACTTGCTTAGAATGTAAAAGGACAAGTGAACTTATGAACAAATATCTCACACAATGCCAAATAGCTGCAACTTTAAATAATATAAGGAGTCCCTAATGCTTACGAATATTGTGCACCAATCAATGTTTTAAAAACCGGAACCGGTGACCAGACCAGTCCACCTAATGAACCAGGTTTCAAACCGGAATCGGTCAAACCAAGACTGGTCAGTTCTAAACGAACCGGTTTTAAAAAAATACATTAAATAATTAATTTTTAATGAAAAAAAACTATTTTTAAGATTTAAAACCATGATTCCAAGCCAATAGAGACAAACTATGCAAAGATTGCTCATTTATATGCCACGTAAAGGTGAATATATCAAAATGGCACCGAGTGCAATACATATTATCGACAAAATACATAAGCAATGAGGCTCTAAATGGCCCCTAGAGTGCAAAAACAAAGCCTACAAACTATGGGGCCAGTGGCCTACTACAAGAATCAAGTCTACATATATGATAATAGTGATCAACATTATCACTTGAAACTTCTCATGAGTCATCATGATCAAACTCAGTTGGTTGAGTCTCAACTCCCAAACTTTGCAGTCACAAACTTCTCTATTGGTTCAGTGACTTGAGTCTCAAACTTCTGAAGGTATTCTGCCCTAATATGCCCTATTACTTCATTTGGTGCTCCACATGGCTTTACATGGCCTCCTATCCCAGCCAAGTGTTACTTGAAACTGTTAATACCCCCTCCTTCAATGGATTTTTGGCAATATTTGCAGATCATTTTGCCATCAATCACATCACAATGAGCCCATGCAGTATCTTTGGCTTTTGGAGGCATGATGACTACTACTTAGCTTAAACTCTTTGTTGTTCCACTACTCCAGCAAAAACTCAACACTCTCCAAGCTCCCAATCAAACTCACAAATACTCCAAATGAGATGTGTGAGACAAATGAGAGGGAGAAGGGCCTTTTAAAGGCTTGGAGAGGGTGTTTTTGGAGGGAAAGAACCCTTACTTTCCCTCCAAAACACCCTAAAAATTTGGAAAACAGTGTTGCGTGGGTCCTCCACGGCCGTGGCAGCTAACCGGCCGGTTTAGGATGGAACCGGCCGGTTTGACCACAAACCGGCCAATTCCGTCCTAAACCAACCGGTTAGGACCAGTTAGGGCAAAAAAAAGGTGAAATGAGGAGGTAAACCGGGTTTTTAAGCCGGTTTGACCCGGTATGCTTGCTAACCGGCCAGTTTGACCGACTACCAATTCAGACCGGTCGGTTTTTAAAACACTGGCACCAATATCATTAACGCCTGGGGTTCCAAGATCACTAATAGGAGTAACAATCTCACTTTGCAATACTTACTGAACTTGTGGTAATTTAGAGGAGCATTAATATTATACTACTTAGAGAAGCTTTCCAGAGTATCAAATCTGAAAATTTAGCCTGTGCGTAGTATGGTTGCATATAGAAACCTGAACTTTGTCATTCCCTTGGACTTCAATAATACAATAACCAATGTTGAGATGCAAGCTTATAAAACCCTCCAGCATATACACTTTCAAAGTAGCAACGACAGCCATCAAAACTTCAACATCCGTCACATTCAATATATATCGACCATTTTAAAAACTCATGGCATATATCGACCCTTTTTTAATGTGTTTTCATATCATAGAACCAACGCACCACATATGCCTCCAATATATATGCACACGGTTTTCAAGAAGGAATTATGGCATACCAGGACTTGAATGCTCATATATATAGACGCTGCACATTACAGGAGCTTTCAACGCATATGCTCCAACAACTAATTTTCCATCGTCTCTAGCGGTTAGCCTTGCTTTCATGGATGACCACTCATCTTCCTTGGCAACACGATACCAAGTAAACTTACGAGAGTGGTGGAGGCATTTCTGAGTGTTACTATGAACTTTTGATGAGCTCAAAAATAGTGTTGAGGAAACTGACACAAAATTCATAGTCCAATATTCAATGGGAAGGTGAAAAGCTCAGTGGTATTATGAAGAATTGCAGGCAGCTTAAGCATAGGGAGAATAACGCTTTTGAGAGACTAGGTCCGCACCAGTGAAACGTAAATGTCAGCATTATGACAATGTAACAGTCCAGCAAAGCAAACTAACATGGGAGTAATGCCTGGTGAGGAGAGAGTATACACAGTCGAATGTCACCACTCAATTCCAAGGACCAACACAAAATAAAGTTTTGGGTCCTCAATTCTCACTGGAGTAAACTTAACAACGCCTACTCCACGACCCTCTCGGTCTTTAGAATAGGAAGAGCAACGTGTTTGTATTGGTTTAATTTATTGTTCACAAGCCATGTCACTAGGTATATAAAAATCACACCATTATTATCTTAATCTCTTGACAAGTTGAAATTCACCTCCAAAGATATTAATTTGTGTGTTGTTGTTGTATCTCACTAAACGTATGTCCGATCACCAAAGCCAATTATAACATGGGTATCCGCGTTAGGGAAATGGAAGCATGTGTTTGGAAAAATCTACTAGGAAGACATGGCGATTGGGATTTTACCTCAACTATTGCAGAATCTGAGTCTCTCATCTCCCCATCATCTAGCAGTCTATAGCAAAGTCACTCCTAAACCCATCATTGCAAAGATCCACTCAATTATAGTGCAATGATTTCAATGTAGAAATGACCCACAGAGCATCATTGAACAAATTTGAATGGAGACCAAACTTATGGAGAGCATAAACCAACACACCATCTTCAACCTAAATGGCTAAATGCACATATAAAGAGAACGAACATATAATAATATGAACCAAGCATTAACGCACATATCATTCAATCAATGTTGTAATGTTTTAAACAAAGGCATATGAATATCCCAACCATATCACATTCAATGCACATAGTCACCATGAACAAGCACACAAACAACTCCACATTCAAATTATTCGATGCTTCAAACAGTGGCACATACAAATGGTGATACCCACATCCTATTTGTATTCCCTTTGACCAGCATACGCACCCTCTTCAAGCTTCCAACCAATGGACCAACGTACTAACCAATGTTCAAAGCAGAGAAACGCATGGACAGAGCTTGGGAGACAGCGTACACACAATACTCAACGCATTCAACACCAATACAACTTATATTCCAATGCACATAAATGAATTAGCATCCGGCCAACCTTCCATTCAACTTTGTGTATAAATCACCAGGGATAATGCATAGAAATTAGACATTTAACGCATTGTTCATTCATTCCAATCGGCTATCACAAGTCTGCTTCACAATCAGCGCTCTGATACCATGTTAAACACAAACATGGAGAAGACAGGAGACAAGATAGATCGTGAATTGTGTTTACTATACAAATGATATACATTTATAACACATTCTAATGACCCTTGGTTTCCACATTCCAAGTGGTCTCTCGAACTCCATTGACTGTTCACATTCCACACCAACCCTTAGTGTATTAGGTGTCCAACAAAAATAAAAATGATAAATTCCCAACAGTAACAATTCATCCCATGCAAATTCGTCATTGTGCAATGTAAATAGTAAATAGTAAATTAATACTAAATTCAAATCTGTAAATGTTATAAACATGAAATAGAAATAGAAAAGTATTGATACATTGATTTAAATAGTTGATACTGAAGTTTGAAATAGTAAAATGAAAGTAGTCAAAGTCAAAAATAGTAAAGAGTAACAAGTTAAGGACTTCGCCTGAGGTCACTAATATCTAGAGTCAAGATTCAAAAGTTAAAAAAATTGAAAATTATCAATGGACAATGAACACTGAAAATAAAATGAGCATCAAGGAATCGCAGTGAATAAAAGGTAAATAAAAGTGAAAAAGAGGGTATTTTTTATATATTGTTTTTGTTTTATTTGTTTTTTATTTTTTCATTTTTTAAGCCTTTATAGGCAAAATTTTGGGGGCGAGGGAGGTGACCAGAAGCACCCCTTTTCTAAGGGGTTCACCCACAAGCACCCGTTTTCTAAGGAGGGGCCCTAGAAGTCCCACTTTCATGGGGGGGACACCTAGAAGCGCCCCTTTGTGGGGGAGACACCCAAAAATCCCCCTTTTGGGGAAATGCATGCCCCACACGAGGAAAGCATTTTCCCCTGCATTTCCCCAGAAAGAGGATGTTGGAAAACGTTTCCCTGGGACAATGTCACAGGCTTTGACGAATATGAACCTTAAGGTTCGAAGTTCGGCAAACCTCAAGAAAATCTTGACATTCGACTTAGGTTTGGCCCAAGTTCGATTGAAGCTTTCTCTGTTTAGTTTGGGGAGCATTTCCGATGTTGTTACCTCTGACCTACACCCTAGCATTGCTCTTAGGCATTGTTGTCCTCGATGAAATATCCAAAATCCATTTGCGTTGTCCAGTCTAATGTTCTTTTCTCTGGTTCGAAAATGTCGGCTTGTTTTTTTCTTAGCAACGCCTAGGTTTTTTTCTACCCTCACCCAAAACACTTGACATAATGGCTCGACGTGTTCAATGGACATCCCACCACAAGTATCATATAAATCAAATTTGTATACATATGCCTTAATCTTTTAATATATTATATACCTTTATAATATATAGTTGAAATTCATTCTCTTTATTATTCATAAAGTGTGTATGAATTAAATCATATAGTTCATAAATAATTTTATTTATATAACTTGACACAATGGACGTGCTTGATGACCTTCAAATATCATATAAAGTAAATTTTTATACTTTTAACGTATCATATATCTTTATGTTAGATAGAAAGAAATTAATTATTTTTAATATTCATAAAGTGCATATGGAATAAATTATATAATTTAAAATTAATTACTTTTTAATATTCATAAAGTGCATATGGAATAAATTATATAATTTAAAATTAATTTTATTTTAGTTATATATATATATATATAATTCACCGAAAACCCTAATTATTTCATACTTACTCCTAGTTGAAATCTTGTTGTAAAACCCTTAGGGGGCATTTAGCCCAAAACAAATTAGGTTACTTGATCCCTAAGATCTACTAGGGAAGCCTCCTCTGTGGGTGATAGTATCCATCAGCGAAATGAGGGGAGTTGTTGCTGAGGTGACAACGGTGACACTCCCATTGTTGCACTTTAGCTAGGTTGCTTAGTGAGGTATTTGTTGAAGTTTCTAAGCTTACTTAGTTTAGAACCCTTTATGCACTTTTTCTGATTTATCCCTACCTACTTGTTATTTTTCTTTAACAAGTTATTTACAAAGTAAATAATGAAAATAAACACCATTGCATGCTCAACATATTACAGATCAGCAAATAAAAGAAACAAGAATAAACACACCACATGGCACATTATTTTTAGACCAATGTCCCCGGAAAAACCCAATGTGGGAAAACCAGTGTAGCTATCTGAAGGTTTTCTTATTAAGCAATATTAGAGTACAATCTGGGTGCCGAAACAACAGAGAATTTCCTTAGCAGCGATACCTCACAGTTTGAGAGAAATCTTCTAGCTGAAACCCCGGAAAATCCTTCCAACAGCTCCTCAGCACAAAACTGCTCTGCAACCCCAACGTCTGCTCAATCTGGACTGCATCAACCCCTCTCTGTCTCACGCTGGCCCTGCGTCAGCCCTAGGAGGCCCTGTGTCAGCTCTGGGAGCCTCTGCGTCAACTGCGCTGGCCCCTCTAGTGCTCTGCACAGCACTTGGCTGCCTCTGCGTGGCCCTGCGTGAGCCCTTGCTGGCTCTGCGTCACCCTCCTTGGCTATTGCGCTGCTCTCCCGGCACAATCTTTGCCTTCTCTGTTTCTCTGTACTCAATGCCCCTCAGCTGCTCTCCTGATCACTGATTCTATTTCTCTTAGTAAACCCCACCCTAGATAATAGAATGACTGATCATCTGGTGTGTTTTCCAAGTGACCCTCAAGTCTGTGCTCTCCCGACACAATCTTTGCTTTCTCTGTTTCTCTGTACTCAATGCCCCTCAGCTACTCTCCCGATCACTGATTCTATCTCTCTTAGCAAACCCCGGTCTAGATAATAGAATGACTAATCATCTGGTGTGTTCTCCAAGTGACCCTCAAACCTTCTCTTATACTTTTCCTGTTGACATCTCAACTGCCGAGATTAAGTCCCTAATCAACGGCTAAGATTAGATCTGGCTTGATCCATGTCTTTTGGACCATTCTAACACAAATTCATATTAATACACAATAATATTTTATTTTCCCTAAGTTTAGACATCGGGACTCCATTAAAAATATTAATTATTTTAATATCTCCTTATCTGTTTAGAATTTGCCCAAACCCTTTCTGGGTATTGGAGATCTCATGTGCCCCAACCTCTCCACCAAATTTCGTGGCTAGAGCACATCCGATGCTACCCCAAATCAACAATAATGCACGAAAGTGCTAGATTTTGCAATAACGGGGCTTAAAGAATATCCATTTCTTTGACAGTTCTTTAGCAACCAGAAGCTTATGGAGACTAATTACTCATGATTGTCTATGAAGAAAATACTAGTTCAAAAACACATAAAGCAAGTTTAAATGATAGATTGGACTAGAAGCCAGAAGAATGTCACAACAAATATGTCTATTTACTAGGCATTAGTACAAGCCTTTCCTTTGACAGACAACTGGTTGATTTGGAAAGTGGAGGCAGGGGAACATATAAGGGTTTGCATTGACACTTGGATAGGATGCAGAAATAGAATACATTACCCCATAGGCTGTTGGAAAACGTTCGAGTAAAACATATTTTTACTCTTAATTAAATGGTATACCAGGAGGCTACAAACATGTGGCAGCAGGGGTGGATGAAGGTAGGCAGATTGGGGATGTAAGGTGAGGATGCAGAAATATGGAATGCATATGTTGATAATCTTCATAGAAGCCATATATGAATTAGAGAAGATGAAAACGCACTGGTTTGATCAAAGTATCAAAACCTGGGATATTACTATGCAAAATGGGTTATAACTATAAAGCAAAACTCTTCTGAGAGAGATCACTCCACTTGGTAGTGGAAGACTGTTTGGAAACTAAAGGGACCAATATAAACATGCATATTATTGTGAATTCCAAATGATAACAAGGTTTTATCTTTGGGAAGTTATGCAAAGAAGAGCTAGACAAGGACTGTGAAGTTCTATTCTCTACATAGAGGATGAAGAAGCGATAAGTCATTTACTCATCAAGTGTCCATATGCTAAGAAGGTCTGGCTAGACATAAAGCAGATCACAGGAGTAAAACAAGGGAGGAATGGAGACTCTGTGGAGGAATGCTTTAAAAGTTGGATGAGTAAAGAGGACTAAAATTACGGAGTGTTGTGTCATGTTTGAAGACAAATTCATCATGCTATTCCAGTGCTTTCATAAAATCAGATCTATGTCCACAGCTGATAGAATGCCAGTCATATTAAAGGAGCTGGAATTGAAACACTTAGTAACCAATAAAGAGAAGTAGTGCTGGTGTGTTATATATATTCTCTACGAATCACATTGTCAAGCTGAAAGCAAGGACTTGGCCTGCAACTAACAACTTAGCAGAGTTTGTGGCATTAAGGCTACTTATCAAATGTGTTCTGGATAATAATGTCAAACAGATACAGATCTATGTTGACTCAAGCTTGATAATAAGGTGAATGAATGGCACAGATCAGCTTCTAAATATTTCTCTAAAGCCTTTGGTGATCAGTTAAACACAGTTGCAGGTACATTTGAGTCAATCTCTTTCGCTGATGTCTTTAGAAAGCAAAATGTGATAGCAGATGCTCTTTCAAACGAGAGCCAACAGGTAGCACTGTGGCAGTGGGCAAAGTTATTATTGAAGAAAACAAGGATGGAGTAATATCTGTCTCTGAATCCAATATTTAAATACTGGATCCTCCAAGGGGTTCTCGTATTATCTGTACATTTACCACAAATCTGGTCTGCTGGTTGAAGTAATGTTCTAGTCTGTTGGTAGAAGTAATGTTTGTTCCTTTTTCTGTTACATTTTAGGGTATTTTGGCTTTACTTCAATCCAGAAATTTACAGAATTTTCTGTAAGGAGTTTTAGGGGCGGTAATTCCATGCACCTGTATAATCATGGTTATGCAGATATGTTCTGTGGACGCAGGCATATGCTTAGAACTCTGTAAGTGCAGAAGGCCGATAGAAGAGTAATTTCTTTCCTTCTTCAAATGAAATGGCATTTTTTTTTGGTGAAAAAAAAAGATGCAGGTAATCTGGGCATTTAATTTAGCATTCAACAAATTCAATAGCACAATCTATCGATACATAGTTTAAACTTCTGGCATCATAAGTTTGAACATCACTATATACAGAATTAAAGGCTAGTAGCCTAGTACTAAGATTTGGCATTGCCTGTGTACAAGGAACAGAAGGATAGCACAATCCTGTCTCTTCGTTCATAAGATTGCCTGCTATAATCTCCACATAGGAATACAACACAAATAAAATGATCCTCCCTTTGGAGTCTGGACAGGCAACTAGCCACAATTTAAGCCAGCCCCCATACTACAAAGGAACAAAACATTAATATGCACCAAAACATCCTAAACAGTGCAGATAATAGATAGGCTCTATGTTAGGTCACACCTATTTAATAGGAAACTAACTTAAGGTTATTGTAAATTTTAAGAAATATTCAGGCAAACCTTCTGTTTGCAGCAATTGATCTAGTTGAGCACATTTCCAAGAGACGATTCATAATTTCTCTGCAGACCATTAACTAAATAATAGGTGCAACAGATATCTAACCCGCAATTTAATATGCAGGAAGTCTGACTAAAAACAACTTCAAACCCAAAGAAGTCACAGGAGACAAAATCAAGAAAGATCAGGAACCAATTTCTTCTTGCAATATATATCCCTCTGAGCAGAATGGTAATTATACCAATAATGAAAAACTGAAAACCTCTACAGATAAGCTTGGAAACAGCATTTCCAACTGGATAATTGAATGAGACTTTGATACATTCTAGAACTGTAAAATAAAATTGACTAAGGGAACAGAAATAAAAAATTGCCAGTTGTACAATTTAATCTTGTTAAAAGAAAGTAGCCAAGACTGACCAACCAGAATTCAGATATTAATCACATTTATCTGTTGTGCCCGTTGCTCCTCGATCACTCTTCATCTCTGTTGGTGTCAAGGTTAACATGTATTGATTCCATCCTTGCAGTCTTTGGTCAAGTTATTAAAGGTCTCCACACGAGTCTTTCCCCTAAGGAAAACTTCTGTGTCTACTTCCACTCTCATGTAACCATCAAAATCAACAGGTTGGCCTTTGTTGAGAAGAGTAGTCTCATTGTACCACTCACTATTCTTCGCCCATAAATCTTTATAATCATCCAGGAGAGAGACCTTGTAACGGGATCTCAATTTGTCAAAATAGTTGTAATCTGGCTCGTTGGTAGCAATATACAATTTCCTCTGATATTGAATTAAATTGGTGAGCTTGCTCAAAATTGCATCAGGTGATGTATCTCTGTCTAGATTGGGCCAAAGTTCCTTGTTCTCGACTTTTTCACCTCTAACAACGTGGACTGCATCATAATCCCAGTCAAGGCTTCCACTGATTGCTGAGACAATGTTCATCAGCCGTTTAGACTTCCACAGCAGATGCCAGGGCCTCTCAATATACTTCTCCGCTGACCCTTCACAGACACGATACCAATAATTGTCAGGCTCTGGTAGATCAAAATCCCTCCAAATGATTGTACTTTTGTCTCTTTTCAATCGCATGGGAGTAACCTTGTAGTCAGTTACTTTCCTGACAGGGATTTGATCCTTTTTATGTTCCCTATTCCATTTCTTCCATTCTTGTAGAAATTGCCCCTCCTCAACGACAGAGGTGCTCTCCTTCAAATGTTCGAAGTCATAGTAGTACCGAAAGTCCTTCCCCTCCTCATCCTTGTTGCTTGGAGTGTACTTAGAAGAAAGGCAAACACTAAGATCCATGACAAATGTTCTATTGAGGTATTGCGCCTCTCCCAGTGCACAGAGAAAACTCCACAAGTATTGGTTCATCCCCTTGCAGTAATCTCCTCCACGGGAATAATATAAGTATTTTCCCTTCCTGAAACTGGATTCGGATGTGGTTATGGGGACTGTGTCATTTATGGTTTCATCGTTAACCAGAAAAGAAGCATTTGAAGAAGGAGATGTGATGTGATGAATTGGATCACTGAAGTTGCCTGTGTCTTTTCTTATCTTCCCTGGCCGGGCATTCTTTCCCGAGTGCCACCGGCCAGCACCAGTGATCTTATATTTGCAATTTAGATCGAAACCCAGAGTGAATCTTCTAAAATCCCGATACTTCCTCCATGATTTTTCCTTCTTAGATCTGAACCTCCATGCTACATCACATTCATTCGGTTTGGAACCTCGAACAGGCAATTGGTACTCAAAGATATTAATACTTTTGAAAACTTTCAAATTAAACTTCTTGATTAAAACTAAAACCTTAGGATCTGAACAGTCTATTGCCTCGTTTGGATCACATTCAGTCGTGGGTGCCTGACTGGTAACATTTTTTTCTTCTAATTCAATTGTTTTCATTGTAACAGGTTGCTCCTCTTTAATAGCTGGGGTTGGTGCAACAGCAACAATATCCTCGCCAGTTCGGAGTATGGAGTCATCCTGTTTAAATGTGGCATTTTCTACAGCAGAGAAAACCTTGGACATTGCCTTTGATGATTCGAGCCAAGGATCTGGCGGTTGATAAGTTATTGCAATCACTGTGATTACCAGTACAACAAGCACAAAGAATGTAAAACATACATCACTAATAATCTTTATCAGTTTCTGTCCAAAGGTCTCTGCAGAATTTGTCGACTTCATGCCTTCGTTTTCTGTCTCTGCAGAATTTGTCGACTTCATGCCTTCGTTTTCTGTCTCTGCAACTTCTGTACATGCAAGCAGACAGATCATAAGGAAAACCAAGCATAAATAGAGGAAAAAATATAAAACAAAATGCCTTTTTCCAAAATGGTTTAAAGTGGACCTAAAGGAAGGTGAAAATTTATCAAAAATAAAAAAATAAAAACATATTTAAACATCAAAAAATAGATGTCGATGTAGCATTGGTTCACTGGTGAGGTTGATCAGGTATTAAGCCATTCACCAAGGTTCCATTCTCATTGTTGCCTACCCCATCCGTATTAAGCCATTCACCAAGGTTCCATTCTCATTGTGGTCTACCCCATCCATATGACATGAGCTTCATGACTTTCAGAGGGATGAAACCGGGTGCAAGTCATAGGCAACTTTGGCTGAATAGACCAAATAAAGTCTGCTCTTTGCCGTGCAACCCCTTGGAACATGTTCCTCAAAAATCACAAAAAATTAAGCTGAACATAAACAAAATGGATAACATGCCAGTATGCAAATTTGGAAAACCATGTCGTTCTACAAATTTAAATGCTCTTCAGCTAGCCCAGAATTTAAAGCAGAAATTAACAAAGGCAGAAAACATTGACAGAAAGCTCAATAAAGAGATCACCAAAAGTAAAAGTAAGAACAGATGCAACGGAAACCCAGATCATTATACATTCTTCCAATAGGTTTCATATGTTGAACATTGGACAGTCTAGAAATTGAAACCGGGACCTGACCCAGTTCAATTGAAAACAGAAACTAACAAACAAATGCTTCACAGAAACGAAATCATATGAACTAGTTAGGGGATTTCCCCAAAGCCAGTTCGTAAAGGCATTATTATCTTTCAATGCAGAGGTACAAAGTTCAAATCGGATGGAGTCCTTCCCATGTTAAAATGAGTTACAGTTTGAGATTCAAAGCTCCCCACAGATCAAACAAAAACCATTACCTCTCTCAATAAAAATCTATTAGAACAATGCAACCTGTTACAAAGCAAAATCAATGCAGACTACCCACCTCGAGAATGCCCTTACAGCGGAAGGGATCTTCACAGCCAGGCGTGTTTTAAATTTAAAATCGCGCACCGGTACATAGAATAACTTTGGCAGAAACAGCGTGAGGATGAAGAGGCGTGCGACGGTCCTCTGGATCCAGGAAAAGGATTGCCAACAAAGAAAATCCTGAATTGGTCAATGCGCCCTTGAAATCAATTCAGATAGAACTTTCATGGGGACCCCCCCTGAATGCCAGATCTGTTTTCCAGCATAAATGTTCCAATGGGTAAATGGCTCGTATTCTTCACAGCTTCCATAGATTTCTATGCACAGCTGTGATCATACCCATGTCATGTCTTCTCTGTCAAGATACCCAGAAATGTGCTGTGCTCCTGTTCCTTTCACTGTGCACCCACCCCCAGCGGGAGTGATTATAATAATGAACTTGGTAAAAAGTCGAAGAAGATCTATTTTGGTTATTTAATAGTTGCCCTTAATTTCATCCTAATAAAGACCGGGAGGGCTGGAAAAATAGGGTGCCCTAAGTATAGACAGTAATGGCCTGTAGGAAATCCTCTCGTTGCCTGTCTATGCCATGCTGTCATAGTAGAGCAAGATTTGGAGAAGAGACCTAATGTGGAAAGGGAGGTGGCAGATTCTAAAATGTTGGAGGTTTATATTATGTTGTTTTACCAGAACCAGATTGGGAGGAAGAGTAATAAGGTCGAAAGGTGGGTGGCAGATGGCATGTAACATCTCCTTATAATTACATTAGATTGTAAAGATGTCCAAATCGTACACCTAATACTTTATCGGTTATATTAACAAATATGATGTCACATCACTCTTGGTATTCAAATTCATAATGAAATTGATTGGAAAAAAATCACTCATCTGGTTTTTGTTGTTAATTTTATAATTTACTTCTGGTTTTTGTTGTTAAATTTATAATTTACTTCTTTTATAAATGTAAAAGTTTTAAGTTTCATTTAGCTGGTTGCAATGATGTAAGATTTTTTTTGGTTGGTTTGTTTTTATTTTAATGGATGGTACGATGTTAACTACACATGAAGAATGGGTATAGAATTTTTTTCAAACTTTGAGAAATCTCAAATTTTTATATTGGTTGAATATTAAAAGTAATTGATTTTTCTTTTGTTTTTTTGGTGTAACTTTGGCAGGATTTTATGTCAACTACACATTTTGAATTGGAATTAAAAAAAAAAATTAAAGTTCGAGAAATTTCGGAAAAAATTATATTGGTTGAATATTAAAAGTAGTTGATTTTTTTTTTGTTTTTTTTATAAGTTTGGTCAGACTTTATGTCAAGGAATGCCTTAACAGATACTCAACACTATCTATCCAAGAGACAAAAATCTGGACTTCATAGACAAATTTTATTGAATTTGAAAAATATCAGAAATCCCAACTTTATAGACAAATTTTATTGAATTTGAGAAACACCATAAATCTCAATTTCTATATGGGTTGAATATTAATGTAATAGATTTTGAGAATTGTCATTTTTGTTAAATTTTGGGGAGAGGATGTGAATTTTACCATCATAATTTTTTTTCTTATTTTATTATATTGTTTATAAGGATTAATATAAAATAATATAAATATGGAAAAATTTAGGGCTAATATTTGTAAGTGGGTTAATTTTTCATGATTTTTCCGAAAAAAAGATTTGTCAATTTTTACTTTTCTAAAAATGATTGGCCCAATTTTACAATATACAATTACTTTTACCTTAAAAATTACCAAAATTATGTTGAGTCTATATATAAAATCATTAGAAATTTGATTTTTTTTATAACTATATTAACAAGTATTTTATCATTTGCATATTATACACTAGTGAGATTCGCTATGGTTTCTAAATTTTATAATAAATTTCCATCCTTAAAAATTTCCTTGAATATAAATTGATTTTTTGTTTTGATATGAAATTTAAAAGAATTCATATTTTATCATATTGTTTAGGAAGATTGATACAAAATAAAATATAAATTCTAATATAAATGATTTTTATTTTTAAGTGGGTGTTAAAAGAAATGACAATCTCTTTATTAATATAATTGTTAATTAGTTATGGGGTGAGTATATGTGATGATATGTATCATCCATATTTCGGAGGAATTCTTAAATTTAAAATGTGCTAAGTCTCTCATGCTTATTAGGAACTTTGTTTTAACTATTAAGTTTTAACTATTAAGCTAATAAACAAATAACTCATCTCGATGAAGGGCATTCTAGCTCACTTTTTAGGTAGAATAAAAGTGGAAGTGTCTCATTTTGAGGATATTGTGTTCTATCATGTTTTTGGAAAATTTAATTATTGAGCAAATAATCAAGTCAATCATAAAGATTAAGTAAACAAAAAAAAAAAAAATGGGGGAGATGTTTCACTTCACCATATCTCTTAATTATTTGCTTCAAATCATGGATTATAAGTTGTCCTTCATCTCCATGCCAAGATCATACAAGATGCCACAGAAAAGGGCATTCAAATCATTTGCATGCATTTGTAGTAGGGTGATCAAACCCAAGCTCATTCATCTTACAGCATCACACATGTCAAACATATTATTATGTCGCCATTTCAAGACAAAAAGGATTAACTTCAAGCCTGCAATTGAGATTATAGAGTTTGGAATTGCCTTCGAAGGGACAATTGGCTTTCATTGGCTTCCCTTAGTACAGTTATAAATTTAGGTGAGTTCCTTAGAACCTACATTGTAGTTTCATTTTAAGGCACAACTACTTTTGGATAATGTTATGGGGATTTGAAATCATTGTGGCATTATGGAGCAATTTTGAAATCCAATTTGGATTGATCTTTTAAAGGCGTTCTTACACAAGTCTCTCATATTCTTATTGCTTCATTCATCTCTATGAATTCCTCCTTAGTCTCTTGGATTCATGTTTTGCTTCACTAGTGATTTGGGTTTGCTTATAGTGAGGTGTGTTAGGATATTCCGACACATAGGATATAGTTAAGTTCAACTTGGTCTAGTATAGAGTTAGGTTAGAGTTAGGTAAAGTGTGTTTCTTTACCGTTGTACATTTTGTAACTTACAATCCGACGGTCACGATATGTAGTGATCCGACGGTTCACTCTCACCTCGGTATTACCGACACTTGATCCGTGGCTTGACACCCGATTGGTCCATGAGTTCTATTTAAAGCGCATGGAGGGTCATTGTTAGGGTAATCCGTGCATGAGAGAAGCTTATGTAAATTTTCATTCTTTGATTAATAAATTGCCTGTAGTACCCACGTTGGGACAGGCCGTGGACTGTTTCCCTCCTTGCACTCTGAGGGTTTTAACCACGTCAAAAATACTGGTGTATTGATTTGAGATCTGGTTGTGAGCGGTGTCCTTTTGGTATTCTTTCTGTGGAACTTACCCTGTAAATTCCTACATGGTATCAGAGCTATTTGAGGGCCGCGTCCGTTGGTGATCCAAATCTGAAGCCGGTAGAACTGCATGCGGCTGTCGTTTCCTAGATCTGTTGTTTCTGACTGCTTTCGGGCCGAGAGGACTGCTCTGTTGCATTCGGAGCATCTATTCCAGTGAGGAACCCCTTTCGTTTCATGCGAAAAGGTTTCCGGTAGCCCTAGCTGCGTCATTTTTCAGATCGGGAGGTATACAGTGTTTTTTTTTTTGCAGTTTACTGTTAATTTCTCTCTGCTTATTTCGGTCTCAGTTTATTTAGCCTTTGTTTTAACCGGATCTATACCTTTCATTTCTGCGTATGCTCTTTGCCCTGCGACTCTGTGCGATCTGGGCAAATCAGAAACAGAAAGGAAGGATTTTTCTCATGCGTATGCTCTTTTCCCTGCACCTTAGTGTGATCTCGGAAAATCAGAAACATTGAGAAAAATATTTAGTTTTTCGGCTAAAGCTAACTTTGAGATTTTTTTTTTAAATTTCTAGTTTTTTTGCTAAAGCTAACTTCGAGCCGCAAGGTTCGTTTTTCTTTGCATATTCGTGTTGGGTTTTGTGTTTTGTGTTTTGTAGGGAAAAAGAGCTTTCTCAAGGCAAGCACGCAAACCGAGGCCCCCCCCCCCTCTCTCTCTCTCTCTCTCTCTCTCTCTCTCTCTCTCTCTCTCAAATTTTTTGTATAGATCAATTGGTTCAAAGCTATTTTTAGAGAGTAGAGGTCTTGGGTTCAAGTCTCCATTTTGTGGGGGCGGATTTTTTCATTCCCGCACATTCGCGCACTTTGCCGGCAACGTCAACAATTTTTTTCAAAAAGCCATAACTTCTTCATCCGGAAGCCTTTTTCAGAGCCGTTTTTTTTAAAACCGCCTATTTTTTCAAGATCTATCCGTTGGTACACTCACTTTCAGCATCTTCAGCTTCAGTTTTTTTTAAAAATGGAAAGTCCATGCCAAGTCATTCTTGACAGCACTAACTACTTCCAATGGGTAGAATACATGGAAGATTTACTTAGAAGTAAAGGTCTCTTCAGAATAGCCACAAACCAAGAGAAGAAACCAAAAGATGAAGACAAGGCGGCAAAATGGGAAAATAGACAAGATCAAGCACGTGGTTTGATAGGGATGTCTATTTCTCCTGATCTTAGATTCCACATTGCAGGACTTGAGACTCCTCATGAAGCATTAGAAAAACTTGCTAAAGTTTTTGGGATTAAAAATGAAATTAGATCCCATCAACTTGAAAATGAGCTGCTTACTTTGGATCCTAACAATTTTTCTTGCATTGAAGATTTCTTGTCCAAATTCAATACCCTTAGATATCTCTTGGAAGGTGTTAAAGTTAAGAAAGATGATGGTAACCTTATTTATTCCATCCTTACTAAGTTAGGACCAGCCTACTCTGTATTTGTTTCCACTTTCCATTCCACAAGGGAAGCTTTCATTTGTCAAGGACAAGACTACAAGGCCCCTTCCTTTGACTCCTTTTGTGATTCCTTAATAAGAGAACAAGAAAAACTCTTACACCTTGGTCTTCTTAATCTTGGAAACTCTTCCACCAAAGCGTTAGCCGCCCAGCAGTACCCAAATTCAAAGAATCCTAAGAAGTCATATCCTCAAAAGAATGGTCCTAAACCATCTCAGCCTCAAAATGAAAGATCATTTCAGCAAAATGATAAGACCAATAAAAACAAATGGAAGAAGACTGATAGACATTGTAACTTTTGTCATCGAGATGGCCACATAGAATCTAAATGCTTTAAGAAGATGGAAGCCTTGGAAGCCGCAATGAAGAAACATAACATCCATCTGGAGCCTACTTCAACTTCAACTTCCGGAACGGCACTTTCTGCATGTCATCGTCAATCATCTCAGTCTGGTTATGCATTAAATGTATCTTCTTCTTCTTCTCACTCTCATGAGTGGCTCATTGATTCTGGAGCCTCTTGTCACATGGCCAAAAACCAAGCCATGTTTTCTTCTTTAAATGATTGTAACACCAAAAATATATATGTTGGTGATGATAGATCTCTTAATGTTGTAGGGACTGGAACTGTTCATCTAGACAATGGTCAGTTCAATGATGTATTATGTGTTCCAAACTTATCCTGCAACCTTCTATCTGTCTATCAGATAACTCATTCAGGTGAAGGTAAAATTGTTGAATTTTCACCTCATGATGTTGTAATCAAGGATCTAAAAGATCCTAAACAGATTCTAGCTACTGGTCTTGCTGATGATTCCAAAAGGTTGTATAAGTTTCACAACTTTGGGTCATCCCATCTTCCCTCAGTATTTGTTGCTCATAATGATGAAGTGAGCAAACTTTGGCATGAGCGGTTTGGTCACTTAAACTATCGCTCCCTTCAGCATCTATGTAAAGAAAATATGGTGACAGGTCTTCCTATGGTATCTTGCAAAGATGGTGTTTGTTCCGGATGTGTACTCGGAAAACATCATCGGGACAGTTTTGACAAACGTGCCTCTTGGCACGCCTCAGCCCCTTTACAGCTTGTGCACAGTGATTTATGTGGTCCTCTTCCTGTTGCTTCATTCTCTGGCTGCAAGTACTTCTTAACTTTCATTGATGATTTCTCCAGACGCACTTGGGTATACTTCTTAAAACTCAAGAGCGAAGTATTTACCACCTTTTTGGCCTTCAAAGCATTTGTTGAAAAACAATCTGGACATAAAATTCTTAAGCTAAGAACTGATAATGGTGGAGAATATGTTAAAAACGCATTCATCAACTTTTGCACCGAAAATGGAATTCAAATGCAACATACTGTTCCATACACTCCACAACAAAATGGTGTAGCTGAAAGGAAAAATCGCACCTTAAAGGAAATGGCTAATTGTATGCTGCAATCTAAAGGACTCAGTCTTAGTTTTTGGGCCGAAGCAATTAATTGTGCAAATTATATAATCAATCGCACTCCTACTAAGGTTCTAGAGAATATCACTCTAGAAGAAGCTTGGAGTTCCATTAAACCAGATGTAAGTCACTTTCGTGTGTTTGGAAGTGAAGCATGGGCCCATATTCCAGATGAAAAGCATAAAGCTTTAGAACCCAAGAGTGAGAAATGTACTTTTGTTGGATATTCTGAAGATGTAAAAGGTTATAGACTTATTCCATTTAAGTCCAAAAATGTTATCATTAGAAGAGATGTAAAATTTGATGAAAATAAATCGGCCTGCGAGCCTAGTCCGGCGGATGTGCCACCTCTTCCTATCTCTTCTATCTTTGAAAACATTTCTTCTTCTGATGATGAAAGCGAGGATGATAATCCTCCCCCACCTTCTCAGGATCCTCAACTTCCAAGATGGGTCTGTGCTACTCGGGATGCAGCAGGTGATCTTGCCGGTGATCCTACAGATCAGCGACGTACACGTTCTCAGTTTGAAAGAGCCTCTTCTTTACTGGCTCAAGCTCCAGTAAATCATGATCCTGACACTTTTGCAGAAGCTTCAGGCCATCCACATTGGGAAGCAGCTATGAATGAAGAATATCATTCATTGATGACAAATGATACATGGGATCTTGTTCCTCTACCAAAGGGACGCAAACTTGTTAGATGCAAATGGGTTTATAGAACCAAGTATGGACCAGATGGGAAAGTTGATAAACATAAAGCTCGTCTAGTTGCTAAGGGCTTTTCACAGGTTGAAGGCATTGACTACACTGAAACCTTCTCTCCAGTTGCCAAAATGAACTCTATCCGCCTTGTTCTTTCCCTTGCTGCCTCTTTAAAATGGGAAGTCCATCAAATGGATGTTAAATCTGCCTTCTTGCATGGGGACTTGCAGGAAGAAATCTATATGGAACAACCCATTGGCTTCATACAAACAGACTCCAGCCTCGTTTGTCGACTTAAGAAATCCCTTTATGGCCTCAAGCAAGCTCCTCGGGCTTGGTATGCCAAAATGGATAGCTTTCTTTTAGAATCTGGCTTTTCTAGGTGTCATTCTGACAATACTGTCTACACCAAGAAAGTGGGCAACTCTCTTATCATCCTTGTTCTTTATGTTGATGATCTTATTCTTACTGGTAGTGATCCCAACCTTATAAACCATGTGAAGTCCAGCCTTAAAAAGAAATTTGAAATGACAGACTTAGGACACTTACACTATTTTCTCGGTCTTCAAGTCTTGCAATCCCAAGAGGGTATTTTCCTTTCCCAGTCCAAGTATGCTTGTGATATTCTTCGTCATTTTCACATGGAAGACTGTAAGCCAACCCCTTCTCCCTTTCAGTCTGGAGTCAAACTTTCAGTCTCTTGTACTTCTCCTGAAGTTGATGCTACCTTATACCGTCAACTTGTCGGAAAACTCTTGTATTTAACCCATACTCGTCCTGATCTTTCCTTTGCTGTTGGCCTTGTTGCTCGTTTTATGCAAAACCCCCGTGAAAGTCATTGGAAAGCAGCTAAAAGAATTCTTCGTTATGTTCGAGGTACAGTACAGTTTGGGATTCATTACAGTGCCAAAGCAGCTCCTCTGTTAGTTGGTTTCACTGATTCTGATTGGGCTGGTGACCTTGATGATCGGAAGTCTACTGCCGGTTATGTCTTCACTCTTGGCTCAGGACCTATTACATGGGCTTGTAAGAAACAGGCTGCCATTTCTCTTTCGTCAGCAGAAGCAGAGTATCGTGGTGCCGTGGAAGCTAGTAAGGAAGCCTTGTGGCTTCGTCAGATCCTATCAGAGTTTGGCTTTGAGCAGCAGCATCCAACCACACTTTGGTGTGATAATCAAAGTGCCATTCAGCTATGCAAAGATCCAGTCCAGCATCAGCGCAGCAAACACATTGAACTACACATGCACTTCATCAGAAAGCTCATTCATGACCATGTTCTTGAAGTGCAATATTGTCCAACAGATGATCAGGTTGCAGACATCTTCACAAAGGCTCTCACAGAGGCAAAGTTCACTAAACTTCGATATATGCTTGGAGTTCAGGAAGTTGTCACTAAGGGGGGATAGGCTCTAGTGCCTCCTTCCTTCTCCTATTGTGTCATATTTGTAAATCCTTCAATCCTATCCCAAGTTGTTCTTAAGGGGGGATGTTAGGATATTCCGACACATAGGATATAGTTAAGTTCAACTTGGTCTAGTATAGAGTTAGGTTAGAGTTAGGTAAAGTGTGTTTCTTTACCGTTGTACATTTTGTAACTTACAATCCGACGGTCACGATATGTAGTGATCCGACGGTTCACTCTCACCTCGGTATTACCGACACTTGATCCGTGGCTTGACACCCGATTGGTCCATGAGTTCTATTTAAAGCGCATGGAGGGTCATTGTTAGGGTAATCCGTGCATGAGAGAAGCTTATGTAAATTTTCATTCTTTGATTAATAAATTGCCTGTAGTACCCACGTTGGGACAGGCCGTGGACTGTTTCCCTCCTTGCACTCTGAGGGTTTTAACCACGTCAAAAATACTGGTGTATTGATTTGAGATCTGGTTGTGAGCGGTGTCCTTTTGGTATTCTTTCTGTGGAACTTACCCTGTAAATTCCTACAAGGTGAATGCAAAGCCTTAGAGGTTTAAGACCATGGACTATCCCAGGATCTATGTTAGTAATCAAAAGGATAATCATGAAATTCATAAAATTTTGCATATGCACAAGGACTAAATCAATGGTAACATGATTTCAATTTTTAAAGTGATAGCTACGACACACAATAATGAACATTAATGCAACTAAACATTTGTAGCAATAATGAATAACTTATTCAACAAAAAGGATAAATTCAAGTATTGGAAGCAAAATGATATGTGCTTTGAGATATGATTTGCAATCTCAAGTAAGGTTCTCATTCTATAGGCTCTAATCTCATGATGTCATTGTAATTTAGAGTTGGGAAGATAAAAAGGGAGGACAATGTTCATCAAATATTTGAAGATGTCATTTGGAATTCAAAGATTATAGCTTACTAAAATTGGTTAAAATTAAAATAAAATGGGGTGGAAGGAGCTGGAGGGGTTATTCTTAACTCCAGTGGAAAAATTGAAATTGAGTACATTTGGGGGTGAGGAAATTGTGCAAATAATGTGGCAGAGAAATATGGATTACTACAAGGGCTCCTTTTGGCCAAAGAAGCAGACATCTGAGATTTGTGGTGTCGTGAGATTCACAGTTGGTTATCCATCGCCTTGTTCATGGATCTTTGCCTAAGGATTACAAGTTGTGAAGCATTATTGATCGAATCAGGAATCTAAAACTAGCCTTCTCTAATATTAACTTCTTTCATGTGTTGAGAATGAACAAATATGTTGCAGATGATCTCTCTAATAAAGGCATAAATTTGGACGCAGGAGTGCTAATGAGAAATGATATTACTTCCCTTGCAACTATTCCTTAGCAATGGGTCTAATATGTAGTGTAATTTTTGTCTGTATCTACAGATCTTTTGTAAAATCTACACCTCCAAAGATCTTAAGTCCTTTAGGATAGTAAAATAGCTAACAGATATTGAGAATAAAGATTGTCATGAGGTTACAAGTTTTTGACATCAAAAAAAAATTCATTGTACTCACATGTTGTATAAGCCATGATCCAAATATAAATTTTGATTTAATACAATATTCTCATCATATATTAAAATAAAAAATGATTAAAATAAAATACTTATACATCTTTCACTGATCTTAATTTTTATTTAACAAAATTATATTTATTTAATTTTTTATCTTTTAATTTTTAATTTTTAATTTTTTAATACTAAATTAAAAAATATAATTAATTTTTATTTAACAAATTATATATATTTTTTATTTTTCATTTTTTAATACTAACTTAAAAAATATAATTAATATTTTATAATTAAATTAGTATTTTATAAACTCTAATACAAGATTCATTTTGTATTATAATATTTTCCCATTAATTACAACTCTTAAAATATAAACTTACATATCGTTGGATAGTTGTATCTTAGAGATAGTTTTTTCGAGGAAATCTTCTTATAAGGAATTTGTTAACCATAATAAAATTTAAAAATTCATTATAATTTAAAAATTCATTATGTATATATAATGGGTTAGTTATTAAAAAAAAATCATAGTCATATGCGATGTTTTGCATTTTTAATTATTTAACATTTTTATTATATATAGAAAATATTATATATTTTTTGTATTCAAGTTTTTGTGATCTATAATGTGGTCTTTCTCTACATTAATATCCCTATTAATGAGGTCATCGAAGTCATCAAGCGCATCACAGATCCTGATATGGCTTATTTAGTTGGTATTTGTCTTACTTCTACTTTCTTAACATTCGATGGGGAATTCTATGAGCAAACTTGCGGTGTCGCCATGGGTTCCCCCCTCTCCCCTGTGGTAGCTAATCTATTCATGGAGGATTTTGAATCAAAGGCCTTAGCTTCTTCTAGTCTTCTGCCTAAGATATGGAAGGGGTTTGTGGATGACACTTGTGTCATCTGGTCCCATGGTAAAGAAAAGTTGGAACTATTTTTCCTCCATCTTAACAATCAATCTAGTTCTATAAAGTTCACCATGGAATTTGAATGTAATGGTAGTCTGCCCTTCTTTGACGTCCTCCTCTCAAGGAATGATGATGGCTCTTTTTCTCATTGGATATTTCGTAAGAAAACTCATACAAAGTAATATCTTCATGCTAATTCTCATCATTTCCCAACTCAAAAGCTTGGTGTTCTCAACACCTTAGTGACTAGAGCTTTAAGAGTTTCTGATGGCAACCATCTCAATGAAGAGAAAGCACATCTCCTAAGTGTTTTCTTTAATAATGGGTATAATAGATACCAATGTACTAAGGCTTTCCTCAAAGCTAAAAAAGGTCCTAGTGCTAAGAAAGATACCAAGGATTGATTTTCTGGTGTTCATCTTCCTTTTATCCAAGCGACCATTGACAAGATTGTGAGGATCCTAAGGAAGCATAAGGTGGCTTCAACCTTTAGGCCTTTAAATACCATCTGAAGCTCCCTTAGATCTGTAAAAGACCCAGTGGACCCCAAGAATATGAAGGGTGTTTATGTTATCTCATGCTCTTGTGGGACTCCCTACATTTGTGAGATTGGTCGCTCGATTAATCAAAGGATTCGTGAGCATGTTGCTGACTTCAAGCATGGCAGAACCCGCTCCTCTACTTTGACGGAGCATGCAGATAAATCTAAGCATCACATATGCATTGAGGAGGTTCAAGTCATTGCTAGGGTTAATCATTTCCATCATCGTAAATTGAAAGAGGCCCTAGAAATTGAAAAAAGACCCAATAATTTGAATAGAGATGATGGTTGGAATATTAGTAGAAGTTGGGTCCCTGTTCTGTCCTCCTAGTTTCTCAGGCTTCTTCTTTTTGGGATTTATTTTGTTTGTTTGTTTATATATGTAGGTATTGGCATCCTTTTTATAATATTTGTTGTTCATTTATTCTTCATTAGAGTTTATTTTCTTGATCCTTCGTGTTTTTTATGTATTTTATCATCCTACTCATTCTTAACTCCTTTTAGTATTTTTGTTATTTGTTTTATTTATTGATTACTTTTCTTTGAATATATATATGTTTTCAATAAATTAATAAACTAATATCATAATTTAAATATTATTTTTCAAAAACTAGCCATTTAATATAGTCGTTACTTATTAATATTTTTTAATAAATTAATAAACTAATATCATTATTTAAATATTATTTTTCAAAAACTAGTCGTTTAATATATATGTTACTTAATAATATTTGTTTTAATATATTAATAATTAATATCATAATTTAAATATTATTGTTCAAATATAGTCGTTACTTTAAATTATGTCTCTGCATTGCTCTCTATTTAAGCCTTAGCCATGGTCTGCCTCTTCATCTGGTCCTGATGATGAACCACACTTGCTGGTTCGAAACATGTCGGCCAAAAATTTCTCTTATGTGATTTCTATCGAAAGACTTTGCTTAATTATATATTTTATTTTGTAATGACTGAATGATAATAATATTTTTTATTATTTGTTTTTATGATATTAATATATAATAATATTTATTTTTGGAAGATTGTATTTTCTATTATGTGGTGTATTTTGGTTCGAAAAAAAATAAAAAAATAAATAAAATAAAAAATATTTGTTGTTTTAGTTTTCTAAATGGCAAAAAAAGCAGTGAGAAGTGACTATAATGTACTTTAACCTCTAGTTTATTAGTGGAATGTTTATTTACTAATAATAATAATTATTATTTTCGAATTTTATACGATGAACCACACTTGTTAGTTCGAAACGCATCGACAAATGAATTATGATGTGATTTTCACCGAAAACACTTCTCAATAAATAATTTTTTTTTTTTAATTTAATGATAATAATAATTTTAAAATGTATGTATATTAATTTTTTTAAGTTAAGTACCTTATAACAAAAATACAACAAGTTCTCTCCATAATTGTTGGTTTGCCAATAGAGAAACCATATAGTAACATAATAGGGTTTCTTTTGGTGATTTAAACAATGCATGTGATATCGCATAGTCAAATAAACTAAAAGATTTAATATAATTTGGAATTTTAGTATGAGTTTGATTCTTGTCATAGCCCTGGTTATCAACCTTGTTGTTTCTAATGAAGAAAACAAAAATTAAAGGGGTAATCATTTATAACGAGATGGAGAATCTCCCTAAGTGTGTCATGTGCCCTTGTGTACTCATCCTAGTTGGAAAATTCCAATTCCACTACCTTCTTTGCCAGCTTGGAGACTTTTGAATTCAATTTCTTCAGCTGCAACTGCACATCATCTTTACTTAGCAAGATTCCTTGTTGAGCCTCTGTCCACTCCACAAACACCTTTTCAATGATAATATTTATTTGCCAATATAGATCTATTGCTTGCATATATTTGGTCTACCTTGTGTGAGTAGTCCCCATTTTAAGGATCCTCCTACCTACATTTTCCACAACTTCCACAGCTGAAAGAAATCTTCTTTCTACATGTGTTTCTTGTTCAACATCATTGATTACTCTTTTAACCCTAGGTGGAGTGTTTTCCCAAAAGATTGCAGTAGAACACTTTGCACTTCATTGAGCTCGTGAATGAGGTAGTTTCCTAATGCCACGTTAACCCCTACACCTTGAGGAGTAATTCACTCACAACATGGTGGAACAGAGGAAGGGGAAGGTGTCTAAGAAAACAAGAGAAAGTTTGACCAAGAGGAGGGAATCCCATAATTGGGTTATAGAGGGTTCCCACAAAGCTCAAAGCCTTAGACTAGGAGCTAGACTAAACCCACAGTCTATAGCAGTCCAAAACCAGGAGTCCCCCCAAAGAGAAGAACTAAAGGGAGGACCAAGACCGAAGAGAATAGGAGAAAGACCCAAAACCAAGAGGTCACCTAAAGAAAGATGAAGGAGAGGAATAAAAACTCATCCCTTGAGAATCAGTATAGCTCTGATCCTAAACCAAAGGGAAGCCTAATTTGAGTTGCAAACCAACTTGAGAGCCAAAGTAGAATAAAATAAGAGATAAATTAACCAAGAAGGAATCAAGGTTGAGACATAGGAGCAGTTAAAGACCAAGAACCTATGAAAAGCCTAAAGGAGAGCCCCTTTCTTAGAATTAACTAAAACATGAACTCAAAAAAGTCAAGGATGTCAAATGCAGAATGAATGAAGATATTAGGTAAGTTAAGTCTCACTTACCAATAATTTGTTCAAATTGCAACCTTACCATGTACTATATATAACCATTATTGCATGTCTACAAAGATGTCGCCTTTATTACCAACTTAATTACTACTCATTACAAAGGAGGTTGCTAGACCAAAGCCACAAACCAAAATCAAGTTTGGAGGTGCCTCCATACATGCGCCCCAATGCAACCCTGATGCCAAGTGTGTGGGTCATTAATCCACCACTACAATTGATGCCTTATCCTTATGATGATCATGAGAGAACTCACATTTTAATAGCTACAATGGGGAAAATTATATATGTTAATTTAAATTAACTTTAATTTAATTATTATTTATAAATGTTAATTTAAATGAATTTTAATTTAATTATTATTTATCTATGTTAATTTAAATGAACTTTAATTTAACTATTTAATAAAATTTATTGAATGTTAAATAAAAAGTAAATTTTTAAAGGTAGTAAAATTTATTATAACTCAATTGTCAATAAATAGGGAAAAGATTATTAGTAGAGTTTAGGCTTATGTGATCCATATCAAGTTTACAAAAGATTTTTCGGCGAAGATCACATGAAACATCATTTGTCGATGCGTTTCGAACCAACCAGTGTGGTTGAACTTGTCCTAACGATGAACCACACTGGTTGGTTCGAAATGCATCGACAAATCATGTTTCATGTGATCTTCGCCGAAAAATCTTTTGTAAAGGGAAAAGATTAATTATAAAAATACTAACTGTAAATATAAATAGAGTCTTCATCTTATTAAAAGAAAACTATAATGCTTCAAATTATTGGTTGATAATAAATAAAAGAAATACAAACTTCATCATTTATAAATTATTTTAAAATCAAATTTTAAATTAAAATATAATATAACCAACTCTAATCACTTTAAAATGAGAAAATTTAATTATTAAATGTTTTTTTTACTGGAATCAATTCTTTTTAAATACGATTATGAATTTTAATTGTTAAAATTATATTTTTGAATATATAAATAAATTCAACATCTCAAATAACCCATAAAAAAAATTCAAAATTTATAAATTAAACAACAAAAGCTCACAATTCCATTAAATAGCTGTAACATTTCAAACAAAATTAACTTAGAAAACAAAAACATTCAAATAATTAAACTCCTCTGACAAAAACAATTTAAATAAAACATTATTTTATAATTAATTTATACCATCCAAAAAATAATTTTTATAAAAACACCGACACATATCAATAAAAACACCGACACATCAATTAAAAAGGACACACATGAAAGACAATAACTTTGTTGGGAATCTACTCTAAAGAGGAACACGGAATAAAGGTTGTGATTTATGTTTGACCACATAAAATTTCAAAGGAAATAGAAAGCCTAGTCACACCAATTTAATAGCTAGGTACATTTATTTTAATTTTGTATTTAATTACTTTTAATATATATTTTAAAATTATTTAGGGAATTTTTGTTTAATTTGTTATAATTATTTAAAAAAATTATTTATATAAAATTGTTTTTAAAGTGTTATTTTTATTTAAATTTCAAAAAAAATAATAATAAAAAGATAATTTTAATATCTTAACAAAAAATCGAATAGCTTCAAGGGTTAGCTTAACGAGTCGAGTTGAGTTTTATAAGTACTTTGCTAATGGGAGGTCACGGGGTAAATTTTCCTTGACACTCTTGGGGTTAGGCTAGTCAAATAAGCCGATGGGATTTAAAGTGATCCCTTCAGGTGGATCTGCCTAGGATTGTTTCTATGGACATAGTGGCCACTGATCTCTGGTGTCTGTGAACCACATTAAAAAAAAAAAAAAATACTTAACAAAAACTTGAATTATATAAAACAATTTCCAATATTCAAAATCAAATGGTTATATATAAAAGTTTTCTATTGCATTAAAATATGTATAGAGTGCATAACAAATTTTGTTTGTGTTTAGTCAATCATTTTTCAAAAATGATATAACATCCTTAACAAGAAATATAATAGAGAAGCCATATAGCATAATTTATAGATGCAAACCCAACGAAAATGCCCCACAAACCTGCTAAGGAGGGAAACCAAGTCTAGTCAAAACTAAGGCTAGACCTACCTAAGATGGGAAACCAAGCTTGCAAATACAAAAATCACTTGACATAACTCCTTGAGGCATGCAATAAAAGAAACTAGGGCTGAAGTGTCCAAAAGGTTGTTGTCTATTATTATTCAAAGTAGCGGATTGCATAACAAAGAAAGTAACATAAAAGGTAGACATTAAAGGGGAGTGATATGACTCACCTCCTCCAAATATGACTTAAGCATGATTGGAGTGTTCAGAGAAGAGCGTGGCACCTCCACCACTAATTTTCGTCCATGCTTCTTAATTAACCATGAAATAAGGGTTGTCAAGGAGTGGTTTTTCTTTTTTATCAGCTCTGAACACTCGGCGGTTTCTTGTTGTTCTTGTTCTCTAGACTATAAAAACTAGGCCACAAAGGTTTTTGTGTGCCAATACAACTCCAACAACCTCTCATACTTGGTTTTCCTAGTTTGACTTGAACTAGGGTTTGCAATAAAGGGCATCAAGTTGATCTTACTTTGGCCTCTCTCCAAGATTGTTTACAAACCACAAACTTACTCCTCTATCATATATCAATTGCACATAATTGTGCTCACCTGGCAAGGTGGAATGGAAGGCATGTACTACATTAAGAGCATCCATCTATGCCTTAGTGTGGCATGGGGGAGGCTTGTGGGTTGAGCTTTGTGCCATGAAACCATAGAGCCAAACATTTACTTGGACCAAAGATACATTTGCAGGGTTAGACAAGAGAATCCATTGAGTGGAAGAGGATTAAGAGGTGAATGAAGGTGATTGTCCCCAATAACCTCCCTGAATCCCATAGCATAAACATTAATTGATAACATTATCACGGAGAATGGGTGGGAACTTATCTAATTGGCCTCACGTCACTCCCTTATTTGCTAGTCCTCACCATCATTATGAGTGACTCTATCAATTTCCTAGGTTTGATTCCACCTTGAAACATCATCATTGCATACATGAAATCATGCGTTCCTCATGCGAATGTATGAAATCACAATAAGTGGCATACATGGTGGTAGAAGTAAAGCTCAAGGCCTCATACCCTTGACATGCATATACTAGAATAGGGAGGTTGTTGCCAATTGCAACATCACGTTCATACCCTCATGCCACCCCACATAGGGAATTCTTATAAAAATACTTGAAATAATTATATATTTTTTTAATTTCCAATTTTATTAAAAATTTGAAATTTGTATGTTATTTATAGTTGTTGCTTATCTTTTCCTTAATTTCTAGCTAGATTATGGGTTAGGTTCATATGCTATTTTACTTATGTAGATTGTTAAGAGATCAAGGTTCTCTTTCTTGTGGCATGGATGTCTGGCCTTTAATTTAGTCACATCAAGTTTGTTAAACTATAAGGGTATCAAAAGTATTTGTGTCTCAATCCAAAGTGATTTGGATTAATTTATTATTTGTGTTTATTTTAATTTTTGTGTTTTTCTTTAACTCTAATTTTTTTTTTCTTTCTATTTTTGGCATTTACATTATTTTATACATTGTTTTTTAACTATTTTGTTAAAATCTCAAGTTTTAAGTCTAAATTAATCAAGGCCAACAATATCAAGCATGATTTTTTTCCAATTCATCTATAAACCATCATCAATAATGTTTTTACATTTTCCTACAAGGTTTTATATCGTATTCAGAAGCAATGTTATGTTGCTTATGTAATACATGTAACACCCTTTTACAAATCCCAACTTTTGTAATTTGCAATCAAGTCTTATAATGATGAGGATGGCCCAACATGGATAGCTTGACAAACTCTATTAACATGGATCTTGATGTCTTACCTTGAATTAAGTGTCCAAATTTCAAATTTGGTAGTTGAATCACCCAACTGCCAGTAGTTATGGGAAGGAATGGGGAGTGGTACTAAACTACCTATAGGTATGGGCTATGGACCCATTTTAGATACTTTTAAATTTACCATGTGGCCCAAAACAAGGACCTTGTATTCTCATGTAGGCAAAATGTGTTGTAATATGGGGAATGAGCAGGTTAGTGTGTGGGGTTAAAGAAAAAGGAATAGGAATTGTTGTTGCAGTGTTGTGTGTGTCATGAACAAAGAAACAAAAAGTGTGCTTGAACCAAAGATAACCCATGAGAATAGAAATAAGACCACACAAGGGTGATAAGGTTGCAACTTTAAATAGAAGGTGAAAAAAATCCTTTTGGGTCATAGTAACCTCTGTGGAGTTGTGAATTACTTAATTGGTTAGGAAAGTTGGTGTTGAGGTCTTCAGCCTAAGCTAAAGGGCTAGGAGAATTTATGAGTAATTTGTTTGAACTAAGCACAAAAAACACCAAGAAAGGGAAAGTATCGAGGAATTGTTCGATTAGAAAAAGACTCCCATTTGTGTTGTGCAAGACCATTGTGGCAACATTGTGAGTTAATGCTCAGATCTTCCGTAGAAATCACATAGAAAACAAAGAGTCTACAAGTTTCGAACCTAAATCTAGGTTCAACATCAGGACCACGATGAGGAGCAAGGTCAACTGATCACTAATATATATCTTGGAGATGCAACGGTAAATTTCCAACGGTTAAAAAAGAAAAATTAATAAAAGGGAACGTTAAGGGACAAAAATCAATTTATTTATTAGTTAATTTTGAATTTTATTTTAATTTAATTTATGTTCAATTTTAATTATTTAGAAAAATGATAGATTCTAACATTTTTTAGTAATATATTATATGACCCTAACAATTTCTAATATTTTATTATATAATCTGATAAGATAAGAATATATTATCAATTAAAATTATATTAATTTTAATTAATGATTGTTTAAAAATAATATTTATCTATTAATAAAGGAAAAATATATGATAAAAATATTATTACTAAAAAGTTAAAAATACAATAATAATAATACTAATAATATCAACTGTTATGTGATTATCATGGTTGAATGAGGAACCATGATATTTTTAACAAATCATTATTAATATAATTTTAGAAATCTTCCTTGTAATTAACCATATTAACCCTGAGTTAGTCTACCTCTTTAAGCAATTGAATCTGCATCAAGGGTGGCAAACAACAAGATAATTTTAGTGTAGTTGAGCCAGTGGTTGGGTGGAGAGTGGCTCTCCCTTCTTCAATTTCTAGCAAAGCTTAAGTCACTCGTGTAAGTATCTATTTCTTTGTTAGTGAAATGATATTATTATTTAGTGTTTCATGACTATTGCTATGCTAGGTTACTAAATATGTTGTTATGATGAGATGCACAATGTTAATTGTGCTTGGTCATTAGTTGTTATTTCTTATATGAATGAATTATGCTTATAGAGGTATGCTTTGTGGTATGTTTCCTATGATAGATGTGAGATGTGTGTTTTTGTGAAGCAAAATGTAAGTTGATTTGACCTTTTAGGAATTTCATGTATTTTGTTAGTGTGTTGACCTTTACCAGGCTAGTTGTGGGATGGAACAATTGTGTTGTGTCTTAATTTGGTGATGAGAATGCTCGAAGGTTTCCTTAATTGCAAATGTTGGAAGGGTGTGGCAAATGTCTTGATTTAGAAAGTTCTAGAAGATAGATTATAGTTCTATTCTTGAGGAATCATAGGAACCCTGTTTCCTTAAGAGATAATCTAGAAGGTTGGCCTCTCTTCTTGTAAGAGTTCAAAGCATGAAGTTTGAAGTTTGTAGTTCCACAAAACTGGGAAGAATCTCACTAAGTTGGGTGAAGTGGTGGATTTGGCCATGGGCCATCTCCTTTTCTTCTTTAGAGAAGCATCTTGGTTGTGAGCATTGTCTTGGAATGCTTTCATAGGCTCTTGAATATTTTTGAGCCTTCAAAAATCTTTGGTCAATTCTCTTCCTATCAGAGTTAATTTTAGTCCTTGAAACCAACTTGCAAGCTTATAGAAAGTTTTAGAAATTCTGGGAGTGTTTAGTGAAAGTTTTAGAAATTTGGGGTTTGGATTTTTGGCCCCAACCCCTAGTCATATGGTTTGACAAGAACCATGATCATGGGTTGGTGGAAAGGGATAAAGGAGTAGAAATCTAAACAAAAACTAGCACTGGAATCTATTAGGGGTGGAAGATCAGACATATGGAAAAACTTGTAAATGACTTTTTCTAAAAAGTAAGAAATCGGATGGCACAGATGGAAAAACCTATGTGGAAAAACTCTATATGAGAGGAAACTTGATGTCAAGGTTGTAAGAGATTTAAAATATGTTAAGATCCATTGACTAGCACTGGAATATGTTAAGTATTAGAGACGAACAATCATAGTCTATGAAGGAGTAGAAGTTTGGGCATCTAAAAAAAAAGAAGGGATTTATTGAAATACCCAAATTTGGATTCCATCACAATAAATCATGTGGAAGTAACATGGTGCGGAAATATGAAAACCATTAAGTACCAAAAACTAGCATTGGAATCTGTTAGGGGTGGAAGAGCAAACATAAGGGAAAACTTATAAATGACTTCTTCTAAAAGTCCAGATGTTGGATGGCACGTATGGTGAAACATATAAGTGGCATAACTCTATTTGAGAGGAATCTTGATGCTAATGTTGCAAGAGATCCAAAATATGTTAAGAATGGTAAACCGACATTGGAATATGTTAAGTGCCAAAGATGAACAATCAAAGTCTGTCAAGGACCAAAAGTATTGAAATACCCGAATCAAGATGCCATAACAAGAAAACCACATGGAATTAGGTGGGTGATGATGTGTCACATTGATGTGGCATGAGGGGAAAAATTGGGGTAATGTGGCATGTTGTGTTAGCATGTTGACATGGTGTGATGATGTGAAGAATTGTGGTGTATAAAAGTCGGTGTGTTGTTGGCCATGGAAGGTGATGTGGAATTTTAAAATCTAGAAATTTGGAGTTTGATTTAATTGGGACTTTTGAGATTTTTTGGATTTGGATATTTGAAAGGTCAATCCATTGATCATAACGAGAATATGGAAGAAATTAATAGTTGTAGGAAAGAAAAAGGAAATATTGGATCTGGATAGATCTAGAAGATCGTAAATTTGGAAATTCTTATGATGGGGGTTTATGAAAAATCTTGAAATTGATTGCAAGTGGCAAGCTAACATGTCAAATGAGGACATGGCCCTAGGTGATGGTCACACTTGGGCATGGACTACAATGTGTTAATCGTTTGTTAGTTGATGCAACATTGTATAGTGGAGACACATGGGAAAAATGATTGCAACATGTCAATGGTACAAATGCTAACATGGTGCTAGGAAGGGAAAATCTTTAGATGGCTATAACTTTGCATCGAGAGATTAATTTTGGTATCTTTGGAAATCTCTCGATGAGCTAAAAAATATGTGATCTCAAAAAGAGTTTTAAGCTATTTGGAGGAAAATGAATTTTGACTACCCCATCTCCATAAAGTAACCTTAGAGTTCAGTTCTAGACACCTTGCTCCATTATGATGGGACTCGGTGTCATTCCAATACAATTTTGTTTCTTTTAATCATTGCAAGGTTATAGTAGAAATTAGGCATGTCAATTAAGTCTATATTTGGTAGTTAAGGAGGAGAAATGTCATCCTCTCCACCTCGTTTCTAAGCCCATTATGTCATGTTTCGCTCTATGTGAGTTAATTGTTTCAATGTGGTTAGCCACGAGGAATATATTACCCTCGCGAATGGACTAGAAGGTGGGCTACTTGGTTACACATGAAAACATAAAAAATAAAAAGCATTGTTAGTGAGACATCAATTGCCTCCTCCCACTTCAGTGAATTTGATAATTTAACTTCATTGTCCTCCTCATTAATATTAGCTAAAGTAATAAAATTTGGGATGCCTGTTAATGATATTAAGTCAAGTTGTTGCTCTAACAACTCTTACATTGAACTTAATTACATGGGATGGCCAACATATATTCCTTTGATATCATCTTTTCCCCTTTCACCATAGGTGAATTTAATATCTATTGGGTATTTATAATGATGGATAAGGTGAGAGGTTGTTTAGGTCTATGCCTTTGATCCATCCAACTAGCAATCTTGTAAGCTCCTTATCAATTATGGTTATAAGTGACTAGAAATATAGAATATGCTTTCTTAATCCAAATGATAGCTTTATGGAGAAACCATGTATTTCTTAATACTTTACCTACTAATATATTTATAGTTAAATTCAAGCCTTCTTTGATTCTAACCTTATATATCCCATAAGAAATGAAAATTTTGATGTCTTTCGATAAGCTTTAATTTATGTCTAGATATTAGTAGTTGTACCAATGAATTTGAAGTAAATTTTCAAGATTTTACCTTCTTTGTCCCTTAATATGCCTCTAATCCCTCGATTGATCCTTGTTGCTATATCAAAGCTAATCTTTCTTTGAGCTTACAAATCCACTACGAAAAGAGTGTTTTAAGCCAAAAAAGGGTTATATATATAAGAGTTGGTGAAACATCATCACACTTTTTTCAACATTGTTTTGCTCTTCATTGCCATTTTTTAACTCGCCTTAGTACACCTATTCAACTTTGCTAACTTATTCTGATAGGATTGTTTGAATTTTTCCCTTCCACCATTTAGCTTGTCTCTACTCGCTTGCTTACTCACTCATTGAAGGGTATGTTTGAATTGGCTCAACTCACCTACTCATTAAAGGGGTCTGTGTGGCTTTCCTTAACTCACTTGCTCACCTATTCACATATCATTAAGAAAGTTTAGTGTATGTTAAACTTGGCTCAAATTAGCTCACCTTTCAACTAGGTTTCTTGTTCATTCAAAAACTCATTGAGGATGATTTTTCTATCATGGTTGTCAAATTTTCATTTGTTGCAAACTGCTAAGCTTGGATCGATAATAGGAAATCACATAAGGAGATTTATTATTGTAGCATAGTAGAGTAAGTGTTATTGCCATGGAAAAATAGAGATAATATTTATTGCAGCGACTGCAACACCTCCAAAATTTTGGCTTGCATCCAAATTTCAGAGCCTTCCTTGGTTTTTCCTTTGATGGTTGCAAACACTCGAGATCACCCCATGAGCTCTTGTGAAGTCTTTCCACCTTTTTGCCTATTTGACAACCAGTCGTCTTTCGGCATGTTGATTGCTTTGCCATGTTTGTGATCTAATTCTGGTGAGTTTGAAGGTTTGTCTTTGTGTGTTTGGGTTGTCTTTGCCATGTGAACATTTGTCACAATGTATGTTAAGTGTATGTTCACAATGTTAGTCTGCACAAGTTTGCTTGCTTTCGACACTTAGCCATTTTCCTGAAATATACCTGACCCGACAAACCTCTTCCACTAGATCCCAACTGAGCTGCACTACTCAGTCTCAGCCTTCAGTGACCTTGATTTGCTCCCCGGAACTGCACAATGCTTGAGGTTGTCCTCTAGGTCAGCTGCACTACATAATTCCAGAGGTGAGCAGCCTGCCTACCTCACAGAATTGCGTAGAAACTACCTCCCTAGCCAACTGAGTTGCGCATTTCTCAAGCACAGTCATCAATCCTCCTTCTTGCCTACTAGGAGCCTGCACTGCTTTGAGACTTGGGTTTGCATTGTTCCCCAAAATTGCGCAAACATGCCCAGTTGGTCATCTGTTGCCTTGCTCTACACTATTCCCTAGAATTGTGCAGAGCTACCTAGATGACCCTTGCTGCCTTGCTCTACCCTGCCTCCAGAAATTGCATAGACATACCTGGTAGTTCCCCTGCTGCTTGTCCTACACTCTTTCTAGAAATTGCACAATCATGACCAACAACCCTTCTACAACACTACTTTGTCTTCCCTCTGGAATTTGTGTAGTCATGACCAACAGTCCCTCTATAGCCCTGCTTTGTCCTCCCTTTGGAAATTGCGCAGAACTGGCTAACAGTCCCTTTGCAACCCCACTCTGTCTTCCCTTTGAAAATTGCGTAGAAGCTGCCCCCCTTAGGGTCCCACCTTGCAGCTGACACTAGTGACTCTCACTGCGCAATCCTGCCTCCCAGTGATCACTGTACAATTTTTCCCGACAGTGCAGGTTGTCCTCCTGAAATGCCTCATTCCAACTTCGGTTGCGCTTTGCGCTGTCTCAGTGAGTTATCCTCCCTCCCTGTCACTCGGAACACGATAAAAATGCATCATAGTAGACTAGGAGGTTTTGGATTTTATGTCATCTCGTCATGAGTAAATTACAAGAACATGTATACTGGTAGATCATGGCAAGATGACGAATGGGGTGAAGAAGGAGTGCACATGCTAGAAGACTCGCTTGCAGTTGGACAAACGTACCAAGCATATTAAGAAACAAGCAAAAGGAACACATGTATTGAACTATCAAGCAAGACCAAGACCATCGAAGGCCCCACAACACTATCCCATGCAGAGGAGAAGACAAAGCACACCAAGAGTACATACATCACTCAATAGCGCAACAGCTTGACTTGGAAACCACTGTCAGCCAGTACATGTCAGCAGTGTCATGAGCTATCTCGGCCACATCACCATTGTGGGCCATATCCATTGTAATTGAATGTAATGTAACGTGAAGTCCAATGGACACACACAAAATTCGAAGAGTCATGTTAGTTGAAAAGTCATGGGAAGTTGAACAGTCAGGAGGGTATTCCAAGAGTCGCAAGGGTCAAGCATCACCCTTGGCTATATATATACCCCTCCCATTGTATGAGAAGGGAATTTTTACCTTGGCTCCTCCCACTTAGCCTTAAGAGTCTGTAGTTTGTTCTTTGAGGAGCGAGGAGTGGCTCCAATGTCCCACTACTGGGACTAGTGGTGTATGTTGTACAAATGTGTCTTGGGACTTTTGCTTATTTTAGAAGCTTGTTTCAGGCCAGCACGATTTCACACATGTTTTGTAGATGTTTGTAAGACTACTCTTTAAACATTTGTAATGCATGTTTGCTTAACATGTACTAAGATAATTGAACTTCTTCAGTTATTTTAGTACTTACATTATTGAAGATGTGTTGTATTGTTTATCATTGTTGTCTCGTTCGTGTGGACTACTTCGCAGGACATTAGACATACCATTGTTGTTTTCTTGGTTATAACGACTGTCACCTCCGTGTGGACTACTCTGCTAGATGGTGTACATGTTTTCCCTTGCACTTTGGTTTTAACGATTGTCGCACCTGTTGTGGACTACTCCGCTTGGTGCCGGTTAGACCCTTATTGTTTCATGTGTGTCTCTCCCTAGGTGGTACTACTACCTCTCATCTAGAGGCTCACTTTTACCCTCTCCTTTACAGTAAGAGAACCCGGACACAAGTTACACTACACACTCACTAGGTATACTCACCTCACTTTTTAAAGATACAAGCATAACACTCTCATGTGTTGAACAACAAGAGCTAAGGAAAATATATAAGATAATGGAAATCGAGCCATTGTATTGGATGAGACTCCTACACCAAATGGTGTGAGGTCTAGTTGGGACTTCATACTGGGGAGATCCCCTAAATGTTGGCGGGTCCAGCACCGTCAACATTCCTGGCACTAGAAGGAGGGTCGTCATAAATTTATGGTTGAATATCCTACCAACCCCATTTATCTATCATTTGTTCAAGGCAATAACACGAAATCCCTCTCCACTACGCGCAACTCTGAAGTTGGTTATTTCTCACCTCTGGGACCCGAACAAGAAATTTCATATCAGCACATTCGCGTTCTCCATCCCATCACTCGTCAGTTTGCTAAAGCTATTGGACTGATTCTAGGAGTCCACACTCTTCCCTATTCACCGAGGAAGGAAAAGCCTACTCCCACATGAGTGGTAGTCTCATCTATGGAAGGAGAAATCCTCGCCACTCTTGAAGAGCTGGTAGAAGTTGTTGAAAATGAAGAGGAACCTATAGTCTTTTGAGAAGGAGAAGAAGTTAACCTCTTACTCTTGGGCTTAGGTTTCAACAGAGGCAGCAGAGGACGTGGAGGAGGAGACAAACCAACAGATTTAGAGGTTGAACCATTAGATTCAGAAGAAGAGGAGGAGGACGAAGAAGAGGACAACACGCTGACCAAAATTTGGAATGGATGACATAGGGCCCATTGGCACTCCCGGGTGTCTTGCACAAGTTGCTAAGACACGCGGAGAAGTTGTTAACAAAGTATGACCTTGACAGAGCAGTGAAGACAAAAGATCATCTAGACACGTTCTACCTACATCTGCAGACACTCGAGGTATGTTATGATGATGTTTCATGTAGACTGTTTCCATGTACCATAGATGGCAGAGCATCTTTATGGTATCACAAACTTCCTGTGAACTCCATTCAGAACTGGGGGGTGTTCAAGATAATTTTCCTTGAAAATTTTGCTGAAGACAAAACCCCGCCATGTTGCCAAAGAGTTGGGTAGTCTCAAGATGGAGTAGAAAGAAAAAGTTAAAGATTTTAACCAGAGGTTTAACTGTATCTTGAACAAGTTTACAACAGACACCAAACTTCACGACTCCATCACATTTGACTACTACACATCTGCACTATCGACCAACATTGCACAATTCATCAAATGAGCTGTGAAACCAACACTTTTGGAAATTCTCCAAGAGGCAATTGTTGTGGAGAAAGACCTGCACACTATTGGAGTCATTGTAGATGAAAAAACAGCGAAGGACTCCAAAGACACGGGAAAGAGGCGTCAAACTACTATGAGTAAGGCAAAGGAAAAGGAAGCAAGTGAAATTGAAAGCCTTACTCGTCTCGTCAAGTCCTTGACAACTGAAGTTTCCGAACTCAAGCAGCAGACGAGCGAGACAACCGTGAACAGTAGGCCTCCCAGATTTGTGCAGAAGAAGAACTCCGCTTCGGGTAACAGACCAAAACTATATAGAACTCTAACCTTGTGATCAGCTTGGATGCAATCGTGACAAATCATTATTGCAAGTTCCATGGTGAACAAAATTCAGAGAAGAATTGCCCAGGATGGAACCAAGGAATGAGCGCTCTAGCTACACATTTGACTGATTAATTCATAGCTAGTGAGCAGGCTTGGCCTGAGGATGAAGACGACGAAGAATATGTTGCACCTGACGAAGCTCCAAGTGTTGGGCATGTAATCAACATGTATCAATGTGCTCACATAGCCTAGCAGAGCACCACTGAGAAGGAGCCTCCGAGCGACTGTCTGACCCCAAAAAAAAAACAGTCGATACAATTTGAGGAGTCAAGGGCCCCCCACTATTTTTGAGATACCGGGAGAAAAAGTAAGACAACATTTACTTAGAACAATTGATCCGTCGATCAACTCAACACAGGAAACACAAAGCAAGTCCGGGAAGATAACTATAGCTAAAAGCACGTCCATGAGTAGCAAAGAAAAAAGTAGCCCACCGGACAACATGAACACAAGTCTACCCTTAGACTTCTCAGTGAGTCTTCCCACTCTAGATTACAACATTGTTGAAGACATGAAAAAGACCCCTAACATCTCTCTTTATGAGTTAACTAAGATCATGGGTCAGCGAGATATTCTTTTGCGCGCACTGGGGAAAACCTCCACAAACAGTGTTGCCTCTTCCAGCAAGGGACCAAGCAAGTCTCTTGACACACTTGCATCCGTGCGCAATGCTCTTTGCATCGAGGAAGAAAACTCACTCTGCCCACCATTTTTTCTATCATTCGAAATATTTAACTTCAATGTCCACAATTGTTTGGTTGATTCTGGCGCGTTCGTCAATGTCATGCCACTCTCTATTTCTAAGCGGATCAATGCTCAATGGAGTAGTACAATTGCGTAGATCGTCCAACTTGATAGAACATGTGTGCTAGCCATTGGTGAACTTCGGGATGTGATCATTCGGTTATCGTCCGATGAACGATTTCATCAGTGCATTAACATTATGATTGTGGACATCTTGGAAGCATATGACTTATTGCTCAGTAGAGACTGGTCGAGCAAGCTACAAGGATACTTTGCTACAGACTGGTCACACTTATGGCTTTCACACAAGGGTAGAAACAACCAGATCTGGGTGTTGTTGGAAAGATACATGAAGCATAATGCTACTCACTTGGTTGGTCAAAATGAACCATTGGCTTTCGTAGAACTTATGTTCAACAATTTCTTTCTGGAAACGAAGTTGGGGTGTTATCTCGCACAACCAGCCCCAACCCCACCAGACACATAGTTGGGTCTCCTTCCTTGCCTAACTAGAAAAAATGAAACTTGTACCATATATTGTAATAGTAATAATAATAGAGACAATATTACTAGCGTGGCAAGCGGTCCTTGTACAGATAATATGTGGACCCTATACTTTGACGGATCCAAGACACAGGAGGGATTTGGAGCCGGTTGTGTTTTGACAGACCCGTTGCAAAGGAAACATTTAGTCTCAAGCCGCTTGGAGTTCGAGTGCACGAAAAACACCGCCGAATATGAAGCACTCATTTTGGGCTTACAAAAAGCCATCAACCTCAACATTGTTGTGCTTAAAGTGGTAGGTGATTCAGAGATCGTGGTACATCAGGTACATAACACCATACATTGTGTTTCACCTTGTCTTAAGAGTTACCAACAAGAGGTATGGTGACTTATCTCTAACTTCCAAGCCTTCAATATCATTTATGTACCAAGAATGCGTAATGCAGCTGTAGATGCTCTAGAAAATGCAACTGCTAGGATGACACCGCTTAGGGATAGATTTTATGTTGAAATTTTGTATAAGCCATATATCCCTAACAACATCACTAATTTACGTGTTTTTGATGATGATCAACAGATATTGCATTTCATGGCCAACACTAATGTCTTCAAAGATGCAGCGATAGATGAAGACGAGCACGAGCAGTCTCTGCAGAGCACAACTAATGATAGTAAAGGAAACCTCATCCCCAAGGGTGTGGTATCACTTGAGAAGCTGTATGACTTGCAGAACTACTTTTAGGGGCTAGTGAATGCCAAAACCCACAGTTCCATAATGTTATACGAACAAATCAACCTGGGAACTGACAAAGATTTGAAGTTCGTGAATCTTGGTACATGTTGCACACCAGAAGAGTTGTAAGCTTTTTTCTGCCTATTTAGACAATACCGTGATGTGTTCGCATGGACGTACGATGACTTGAAAACATATGACACGCGAATAATCTAGCACATCATCCTAATCAAATAAGGGGCCAAGTCTTTTCAGCAGAAGCTAAGGAAAGTGCATCCATCACTTGAGCCCCTCATTCAGAAAGAGTTGACTAAGCTGTTGGATGCTCGGATCATTTACAAGGTTCATCATTCCACATGGGTTTCAAACTTAGTCCCTGTCAGGAAGAAGTCTGGGGAGATTCGCCTGTGTGTTGATTTCCAAAATCTTAATCGTGCCTCGGACAAAGATAGCTAACCAGTGCCGTCTATGGAGCACATATTATAGACAATATCTAGAGTAGAGATGTTCTCTTTGCTATATGGTTTCTTAGGACACAGTCAAGTTCTAATAGCGAAGCCTGACAGACTGAAAACAACATTCTGTACCAAGTGGGGTACATTCACTTACCGTAGAATGTCGTTTGGGCTAGTAAATGCAGGAGCCACATTTCAGCGCGTAATGGACATCACTTTTCGTGGGCTCATCGGATAGAGCGTAGTGGTCTACCTCAACGATGTGACAGTCTTCTCTAGACAACAGTCATACCACCTGCGCCATCTCAAGAAAATATTTGAGTGATGTCAGAAGTATGGGATATCCTTGAATCCCAAGAAGAGTGTATTTGCAGTGTCTGAGGGTAAGCTCCTTGGGCACGTCATTGCCAATATTGGGATCAAGGTAGATTCGGACAGAGTCTGGACGATCACACAGATTCCTCATCCCGTGAACAAGAAAGTTATGTAGTCATTCCTAGGGAAGATCAACTTCCTCAGAAATTTCATCTCTGGTTATGCGTAGATTGTCAAACCCATTTAAGAGATGATCAAGAAGGACACGGTGTACAATTGGGGAAAGAAGGAAAAGGAAGCATTTTCCTGGATTAAGCAAGCTATAATAGAGGCGCCTACACTGTACAAGCCAAACTTCAACAAAGATTTCTTGCTCTACACGTTTTCTTCCAATACTTCACTCGCTGTTGTGCTAACTCAGAAAGACAAGCTTAACAATGAACAACCCATCTCTTTCATGAGCACGAGATTGCAAGGACCAGATTTGAACTATCTTATCATGGAAAAACATGCATATGCAATATACAAGGTGGTTAAACATTTTAGATCCTACCTCTTGAATAATCATTGCATTGTCTTTGTGCCACACCGAACAGTTAGATCACTACTTGTTTAGCAAGAGCTGGGTGAGAGATGGGCAAACTGGATGACAGGATTGCAAGAGTATGATCTTGAAATCAATCCAGTTCACACCATAAAGGGTCACATCTTTGCAAATTAGTAGCGGAAGCAGTACATGCACAAGAGGAAGAAGAAGAGCTCACCGACTGGGAGAAAGAAATTGAAATGTATAATGTTGAGCGAGCCCCCCCCCCACTTCGCACGGAAACTCTTGGTACGCAAACGTGTGCTAGTACCTTGAGCATGTCAACGTGCCCTCTCACTTCTCTATGTGGAAGAAGAGGGCACTCCAACTGAAAGCTTTATCTTACAAGTTGGTGCATGGAGTGTTTTACAGAAAACATCATAACGATGTTTTGCTCAGGTGCCTGGATGCACAAGATTTAGAAAGGGTGTTACGTAATCTCCATGACAAACTAGGCAGGGGTCACTTCACGGGAAACACAACAACGCACAAGGTCATGCGAGTTAGTTTCTACTGGCCTACATGATTCAAAGATGCACATGCTTATGCCCGCAAGTGTTCGGTCTATCAGAGATGTGCCAACAAAAAACAAAGGTCAACAACCCTGGTGCATCATGTTGTAGTGGATGAACCATTCCAATAGTGGGGCTTGGACATCATTGCGGAGATTTTCGCACATTCGTCAAAGCGGAACTACTACATCTTAACTGCTACATATTACTTCACGTGGTGGACAGAATCAATTCCACTGAAATAAGTGAATGATCATGAAGTCATCAACTTCCTAAGACATAACATCATCTCGAGGTTTGGCATTCCTGTATCACTTGTTTTTTACAATGCAGTGTACTTCTCTTCGTTAAAACTTTATGAATTTGCATTGCAAAATGGTATTGTGTTAAAGCATTTAGCTAACTATTACCCACATGGAAATGGTCTTGCCGAGTCTACAAACAAAAATGTTATTTGCATCATAAAAAATACCACTTACTCTGAACAACGAAATTGGAATTCCGCTCTGGTGAATTCTCTTTGGGCTGACCAAGTCACATCCAAACCCTCTCTAAATACACCCCCCTACTTCCTGGTATATAGAAAAGAAGCCATCCTCCCATCAAATATCTACTTGCCTGCTCTCTAGTTATCCCAAGAATCCCAAGGCAAGTCGTGTCTATTGGTTTAGTGTAGGATGGACACATTACACAAGCTACAGGAAGAAATGGTGAAAGCAAAAGAAAAGTTCACACTTCACCAGAACTGTATCAAGAGATGGTTCGACAAGAAGTCTGCAAGGAACACTAGCTTCGTTGTGGGTGACTTAGTCTTATGGTGGGATAAACCCCACAAAGACGAAGTCAAGCATATGAAGTTTCAGTCCCTATGGATTGGCCCATTCATTGTTCATAAGAAGCTTGGAAAACACACGTATCATTTACAATCACTTGACAGGAAGATTGACACTTTCCCTGCTAATGGCTAAGACTTAAAATGATATTTTCAATGATCTGAGGCCACACCCCGCACCGTGTACATGCTTCTTTCATTATTGTTCTATTATTTTCTTTGCTTTTCTACTTTGCTTTATTGTTTTATTCTTTGCTTTACTGGTTTTATTTGCTTTTTTATTCAGTTGTTTGTTTTTTAAATAAGTGTTGTCTCGCACCGCATTCTGGCTTCTGAATGTGCATGTGGCTGAAGTTCAAATAGCCTTGTGACACTCTAACACTTGGCTAGTCCTGTACCCATCTTCTTTGTGCTTGGTTGTAACTTTTCGCTTCTGAATTCTTGACAAAAATACGATCCATCTGTAAGGAAAGTTTTGGTCAAACCATGAACCTGTATCCAATTTGGGAAACCTCATGCCTATACTCAGTTTCTCATTTGTGTGTTAAAGCTTATCCATCTAGTAGAAACAGAGAAGGGGAAAATCTAAATGAGAAAACCTAAATCAGAGGTCTTACATGTTTCTCTGAAGGAACAACCTCTTCTGCTCTCAATAAGCTGGGATCCCTCTTCCGCCCCAAAAATAAATAAGTGCATATGCACAATCCTCTTACAAAAGATAACAAAGGTGAAAGAAGAGAAAGGCTTCCTACGCAGAGAGGTGAAGCAAGCAACTCCACTAGGGTACGGTTAGCTGGTAGTGGAGAAATGTTTATGTTACTGCATACTCCTTCGGGGTACTGTATATGCCTGCTAGCAGTAGAGCAACAACACAGATGAAAAACTTATACTCTGAATATCTTAAGATCACGAGCCAAATTACCCTTCCCACTTTGAAACATTGCGATCTAGCTGAATTATTGTTTTGTGTTCAACTGAGTCAGTACAAGGTGAACCGTGTTTGTCCACAAGGTAAGTGGGGAAGTTGAAGTGATCCGCACAAGAAATTAATACTTCCAGAAAGGTTAAGGGTCTGTACTGAAAATGAACCAAAATAGAGAAGTTGTTATTCAACCTGTGTGTCACCAAGTGTTCTAGCGACTGCAAAACCCTCCAAAAATTTGGCTTGCATCCAAATTTCAGAGCCTTCCTTGGTTTTTCCTTTGATGGTTGCAAACACTTGAGCTCACCCCATGAGTTCTTGTGAAGTCTTTCCACCTTTTTGCCTGTTTGACCAACAATCATCTTTTGGCATGTTGATTGCTTCGCGATGCTTGTGATCTAATTTTGGTGAGTTTGAAGGTATGTATTTGTGCGTTTGGGTTGTCTTTTCTATGTGAACATCCGCCGTAATCACACATAAAGTTGTTAGAATTGTTGTGCAAGTGTCGTCACAGTCGTCTAAAGGTCTATCATAAGTGTCACACTTATCGCTCTCAACTCCAAGACACTCTCACTGAGGGCATGTTTTGTCTTGTTGCGGTGGTGGTCTATGTTGTTTCATAGTCGAGTATGCTAAGTGTATGTTCACAATGTTAGTCTGCACAAGTTTGATTGCTTTTGACACTTAGCCATTTTCCTGAAAATCTACCCAACTGAACAACCCTCTTACACTGGACTCGAATTGAGCTTCATTGCATAGTCTTAGCCCCCAATGACCTTGCTCTGCTACTTGGAACTGCGCAGTGCTTGAGGTTGTCCTCCAGGTCAGTTGCACCATGAAAATGGAGGTGAGCAACCTATATGCCTCCTATAATTGTGTAGAAACTGCCTCCTTGTCCAACTGAACTGCACATTTCTCAAGCATAGTCATCGACCCTCCTTCTTACCTATTGGGAGCCTGCACTGCTCTGAGACCTGTGTTTGCACTATTCCCCAAAATTTCATAGACATGCCCAGTTGGTCATCTACTGCCTTGCTCTGCACCATTCCCCAAAATTGTGCAGAGCTGCCCAGATGACCCTTGCTGCCTTGCCTCCAAAAATTGCGCAGACATACCTGGCAGTTCCCCTGCTACCTGTCTCGCACTGTTCCTAGAAATTGCGCAGTCATGACCATTAGTCCCTTTGCAACACTACTCTGTCTTCCCACTAGAAATTGCACAATCATGACCAACAATCCCTCTGCAATCCTGCTCTGTTTTCCCTTTAGAAACTGCGCAGAACTGGCTAGAAGTCCCTCTGTAGCCCCGCTCTGTCTTCCGTTTGAAAATTGTGCAGAAGTTGCCTCCATCAAGGTCCCACCTTGCAGCTGACACTGGTGACTCTCACTACGCAATCCTACCTCCCAGTGATCACTGCGCAGTTTTTCCCGACAATGCAGGTTGTCCTCCTGGAATGCCTCATTCCATCCTGATTTTCGCTTTGTGCTCTCTCAGTGAGTTGTCGTCCCTGTCACCTGGAACATGAGAACAATGCATCATGCTATACTAGGAGGTTTTGGATTTGATGTCGTCCTGTCATGAGTAAATTGCAAGAATAGGTATATTGGTAGATCATGGCGAGACGACGAACGAGGTGAAGAAGGAATGCACATGCTAGAAGACTTGCTTGCATCTAGACGAACATACCAAGCATATCAAGCAACAAGCAAACTGAACAAATGTATTGAACCATCAAGCAATACCAAGACCATTAAAGACCCCACAACACTATGCCATGCGGAGGAGAAGACAAAGTACACCAAGAGTACATCCATCACTCAGCAACGCAACAACTTGACATGGACACCACAGTCAACCAGTACATGTTAGCAGTGTCATGTTGAGTTGTGTCATGAGCTGTCTAGACCACATCACCATTATGGACTATATCCGTTGTAATTGAATGTAATGTAAAGTGAAGTCCAATGGACACACACAAAAGTTGAAGAGTCATGTTAGTTGAAACGTCATAGGAATTCGAACAGTTAGGAGGGTAGTCCAAGAGTCACAAGGGTCAAACATTACCCTTGGCTATATATATATCCCTCCCATTATATGAGAAGGGACTTTTCACCTTGGCTCCTCCCACATAGCCTTAATAGTTTGTAGTATGTTCTTTGAGGAGCGAGGAGTGGCTCCAATGTCCCACTACTTGGACTAGTGATGTAGGGTGTACATATGTGTCTTGGGGGACTTTTTCTTAATTAAGAAGCTTATTTCAGGCCAACAAGTTTTCACGCATGTTTTGTAGATGTTTGTAAGACTACTCTTTAAACATTTCTAATGCATGTTTGCTTAACTTGTACTAAGATAGTTGAACTACTTTGGTTATTTTAGTACCTACATTGTTGAAGATGTGGTTTTTTTTTTTTTTTTTATATCATTGTTGTCTCGTCCATGTGGACTACTCCACAGGACATTAGACAAACCATTCTTGTTTTCTTAGTTATAACGACCATCACCTTCATGTGGACTACTCCGCTGGATGGTGTACGTGTTCTCCCTTGCACTTTGGTTTGAACGACTGTCGCACCCGTTATGGACTACTCCGTTGGGTGCTGGTTAGACCCTTGTTGTTTCACGTGTGTCTCTCCTTGGGTGGTACTACTACCTCTCATCTAGAGGCTCACTTTTACCCTCTCCTTTACAGTAAGAGAACCCAAACACAAGTTATATTTTACACTCACCTGACATACTCACCTCGCTTTTCAAAGATACAAGCATAACACTCTCATGTGCTGAACAACAAGATCTAAGGCAAATCTATAATATAATGGAAACAGGGCCATCATACCAAATGAGACTCCTACACCAAATGGTGCGAGGTCTAGTTGGGACTTCATACCGGGGAGATCCCCTAAATGCTGGCGGGTCCAACACCATCAACAATATCATTATTCTATAACAACATTCACTACAGTAAAAGCACAACGTTCCAACATTTTTTTGTTTGTTTAATCAATAGATATAACAATACCTATTTTCATAGCAGAACATGATAACATAACTTGTATGTGCCTAGGATAAGTAATTTAAGCATCTCGAACCAAAAAATTGAAATATCCATAGATGGTGCAATAGGTTTGATGTGTTGTCATTGTTGTAGACACAACTATGGATATAGCATTTTCATTTCTACATTTATATCTAACTAGTTTACACATACATTTTTACATGCCTTTAAAAAATACATTCCCAATGCATATGATTCAAGAGTCACATGTCATGTTTTGCTTATACTACTAAAGCAAAGCTTATTAGTGACAAGTGAACATAGATACCTGAGGGTTAGGTCATTACTTATAAACAATGCACACATAAAATTGAATTTGATTTGTGTTTTTTATAATCAATTCCCAACGCATGGATTATATGTTGCCTCCTATTCCTTACAAGCATGACAAAGTCCCTATTCCAAAACTTTTAAAAAAAGTAGCATGGTTATATACTCATATAGGCCCATATGAAGGTTTAAGTGAAAATAATGACTTTTCCATTGAGTCATGGTAAATATAGAGTGATATTTGTTTATCATATTTCACTTGGTTGAGGGAGACCTTTTAACTTTTCACTAGCACTGTGACAATGAAATAAGTTAATTTGGGTGGAAGGTGGGTGGTCGAGGGGGAGGGGATTATATATGATCCTTATGGAAAGATAGAAATAATATGTCCCTAGGGTCTAAGACAAGTCATAAACAACCAAGAAAAATCATATGCTCTTCTAAAAGGTATTCTCCTTATCAAGGAAGCCAATGCAAAATCCTTAATAGTTATAAGAGATACGAATGTGATCACTGAAGCGATAATAAAGGAAATAAACTCCCTTGGATGACAAGCTCAAAATGATCATTGCTTGAATAAAAAAAAATGTAAGTAAACACATTAAATTTTCATATTATCAAGTGTTGTGAGCCCTCAACATGAAAACAAATCCATGGACCATGAAACCCATCTCATTAAACTTAGGGGAATTGGAAAAAAATGGGGAGAAACCATATTGTCACATCCCTTAAGTCGTTAAGGTATGGAAATGACACATAGTATCTCCATTAAATTTTGCACGAGATCTCATCTAACTCATTGATTTCCTCAGAAGGGAAAGGGTATGAAAGGACATTCTCTTTTCATACTAGCATGTGATATTTACTCTAGCCTTGTCTCATGAATTTGGTTTTATAATTATTTATTGATAAGGTGGGATAATGCCCTAGCTTTGGTTTGGAGCCTACAATGTTTGCACAAATGGAATTAGGATGTTTATGCTATCCCAGAAGATCCTTATCTATGCTTAAGCCATCTGTTTGGAATTGGAACTTCTATATACCATGATCTAAAGGCATTTAGAAATAAATTGTTAGTGTATGGTTTTGTGAGACATGTGTGGACTCTATTTTTTTGTTATGGTTATTGTGCCTTAGAATCAAATTAAGGAAAAGCAAAAAAGACAAGGTTTCCTTTTCATTTGTCACTATCCCTTCATTCGAGCCTTGGAGTTTTTTATCTGCACTATGTTTTAAAAAATGTAGAGATATATATGTTAGGTTGCTTATGGGGTCATCTATGTTAAGGGATTTAATTTAGACTCCAATTTTTTGTAAAAGACCAGTCTACATATTACTTCTTTATTAGGTTAGTGGGATAAAGATTTTCTTTCTATTTTCTCTACCTCTAATCCATCTCAACTCCTATGAAATTTGATTTGGGTCAAACATCATGGAACACAAAGATATTTTGTAATTTAGAAGAACACTAAGAAGACATGAATAATATAGATAGTCTAACGAAAGCTCTCTATTCTCAGTTACATAAAAATTCCATGAGAATGAACACCATTGTACCTCTCAACATGTGACAATTATGAACCTAGTAGTATAGCCAAAAATATAAGATAGATTATTAGAAGTAGAATATGACAAGTTCCTTGCATGTTAAGGAACTTGACACTCAACCTTCACAAAAAATATTTTTCTTTAGCCTCAAACAATGTGATGTATGTCAATATATATAGGAAAAACTTAAAGAAGAGGGAATTGTTCACTCATTGAAGGAAGCCATAGACATTGAGTAGCAAAAATCTCTCCCATCTGGTGTTGGTGAGGAAGAGTCAATCAACCAACATGAATTTCATTAGTTTCTATATTTCTCAACATTATTAGATTACTCAGTGTTTGTGTTAAGTAGGTTATGGGAAAAAAAACTGTTTTGTGTGGAGCATGATTGTTCAGAGGTCTTTGTTTCAGCCAGATGTATACCCCAGGAAGTTTGTACACCCCTCCACGCGGGGGGGACTTGATCCCCCCCGGTTGGGGGGTCCGGGGGCTAGTGGTCCCCCGGCGGGGGCTCGGGGGCAGCGCCCCCGAAGCCAAAAACAAATGTAAAATTTCCTTGTAAAAGTATAGTAATTTCTAGTCAATCTGGGCCGTTCATTAGGCAGATGATCTGACGGTAGAACTTATGTTTAGTTTAGGGTTTTTTTCCCTAGAAGGCAACCCCTCTCTTTGTATGAGGGTATTGTATTTGAGGCTGTGTGATAGATGCGTATTCTGTGAGCGAGAAACAGAGAGGTGAGACTGTGAGAGAAAACAAAGGATATTACAGCGGATTTGCTGTAGGTTGTGTCTCTTCATTTTGCTGGATAATAGAAAGGAAGGACTGGCTGTTCGGGGTGGACGTAGCCCAAACTGGGTGTACCACGTATATATGTGTCTCGCTTGTTTTGTGCGTTTTCTGTGTTTATATTTCTGCAATATTTTATGTGTTCCATTGCTCCGTAATATATAATTTTCTAACAACTGGTATCAGAGCCGAAGGTCTATTTGGCTGATAAACTCGCAGGAAAGAAGGGTTCCTGGTTCGAGTGGGAGCAATGGCGGAAGATGGTAAGTTTAGGGTCGAGAAATTTAACGGCCAAAACTTCTCGCTGTGGAAGATGCAGATGGAAGATTATCTGTATCAGAAAGATCTATACCTACCATTGGGCAGAAAAACAAAGATGCCGATGGGTATGAAAGACGAAGAATGGAACCTTCTCGATAGAAAGGCACTCGGAACAATACGATTGTGCCTTGCTGCGTCAGTCGCCTTCAACATTTCGAAGCAAACCACGACAGAGGGTTTGATGCAGACGTTGTCGAAACTATATGAAAAACCCTCGGCCTCAAACAAGGTATTTCTTATGAAACGGTTATTTAATATGAATATGTCGGAAGGTGGATCTGTTGCAAACCATTTAAATGATTTTAATACAGTTACAAGTCAATTAAGTTCTGTAGGGGTAAACTTTGATGATGAAGTTAGAGCTCTGTTATTCTTGTGCTCATTACCAGAAAGTTGGAATGGTTTGGTAATGGCCATTAGTAACTCCGTTTCTGGATCTAGTACTTTAAAGTTTGATGATGTTGTTGGTGCTATCCTTAGCGAGGAAATGCGACAGAAAAGCTCCGGCGAGACATCAGGAAATGCTTTGAGTGCAGAGTCTAGAGGAAGAAAAATGGAGAGAGGAAAGAGCTCAGGATATCGCAGTAAATCAAGGAAAGGCAGATCCAAGTCCAGATCAGGGATAGTGTGCTGGAAATGTGGAAAGAAAGGACACCTAAAGAAAGACTGTAGATCTCAGAAGGGAAAAGAAGGAGCTGCACAGCAAGAAAACAATCATGAAGCAAATGTGACAGGTGAGGTGTTACAAGATGCTTTGATTCTTTCTTTCAAAAATATTACTGATTCCTGGGTGGTAGATTCAGAGGCCTCATTCCATGCCACACCTGATAAGAAATACTTTCATGACTATGTTCAAGGAGATTTTGGACAAGTTTGTTTGGGTGATGATAAACCCTGTAAAATTGTTGGAATGGGTAAGGTTCTTGTAAAACATCAGAATGGAAACCAATGGCTACTAAAGGAGGTAAGGCATGTTCCAGATCTAAAGAAAAATCTGATTTCAACAGGGCAGTTAGGCGGTGAAGGTTGTGTGACAACTTTCACAGATAAAACTTGGAAGGTAACCAAAGGAGCCCTGGTAATAGCAAAAGGCGAAAAGGTTGGTACATTGTATTTATGCAATGGTATTTCTAACTCTGTTAATGCTTTAACTTCCAAAGGAGTAGATGCAGCATTATGGCATCATAGGCTCGGACACATGAGTGAAAAGGGGATGAAGATTCTTCACTCAAGGAATTTGTTGCCGGGTTTGAAGAATGTTGATTTGGATTTCTGTGAGAATTGCATTTATGGAAAACAAAAGAGAGTCAAATTTCTCAGATTTGGGAAAGAAAAGAAGAGCGAAAAATTAGAGCTTGTGCATACAGATGTATGGGGACCTGCTCAGGTATCATCTCTCGGTGGCTCTCGTTATTATGTTACTTTTATTGATGATGCAACTAGAAAAACTTGGATTTATTGTATTAAGAATAAATCTGATGTATTTGATACTTTCAAGAAATGGAAAGCTTTGGTTGAGATTGAGACAGGAAATAAATTGAAGTGTCTTAGATCAGACAATGGAGGTGAATATTGCAGCAAAGAGTTTGATAGGTACTGTTCAGAACATGGAATTCGCAGAGAGAAGACAGTTCCAAGAACACCACAAGAAAATGGTGTGTCAGAAAGGATGAACAGAACAATCATGGAGCGTGCAAGGTGCATGAGATTGCATGCAGGATTGCCTTTACAATTTTGGGCAGATGCTGTAGATACTGTTGTTTATCTAATAAACAGAGGGCCTTCAAGTTCCTTGGATGGTGGTGTTCCGGAGGAAGCATGGACAAGTAAAAAGGTAAACTACTCTTTTTTAAAGCCTTTTGGTTGTGAGGCCTTTGTCCATATTGATAAAGAAAATAGAACAAAGCTTGAGGCAAAGTCAAAGAAATGTACCTTTATTGGATATGGTGTTAATGATTTTGGTTATCGCTTATATGATTACGAAAATCACAAAATCATTAGGAGCAGAGATGTAATATTCAATGAAAAGGTCTTGTATAAGAATCAGTTGCAGTAAAAGAAACAGGAAAAAGAAAACAAGGAATACGCAGTTCTTGATGAAATCACTGAAAAGGTAAAGGTGCCTGAAAATAATAATAATCAACAACAACAACCACCACAACAACAACAGGCACCCCAAACACCTGAAAGTGGTGTTAGAAGATCTACCAGGATAAGTAGACCCCCTGAACGATACTCTCCTTCATTATATTATTTATTGTTGACTGATTCTGGTGAACCTGAATGTTATGAAGAAGCAATGTAGGTTGAAAGTAGGAAGAAGTGGGAGGTAGCCATGGAAGAAGAGATGGACTCCTTAATGCATAACCAGACTTGGGACTTAGTCAGGTTGCCTGCAGGAAAAACCACATTGAAGAATAAATGGGTTTACCGGCTGAAGGAAGAAGATGGAGGAAAACAGAGGTACAAAGCTAGACTTGTGGTAAATGGGTTTGCACAGAAGAAAGGTATTGATTTTGATGAAATATTTTCTCCTGTTGTTAAAATGACTTCAATCAGAACTATTTTAAGTCTTGTAGCAGCTAAAGATTTGCATCTTGAGCAGTTAGATGTAAAGATAGCCTTTCTCCATGGGGATTTGGAGGAAGAGATATATATGTAGCAGCCACAAGGATATGAGGTGAAAGGGAAGGAGAAACTAGTGTGCAGGTTGAAGAAGAGCTTGTATGGCTTAAAACAGGCTCCAAGGCAGTGGTATCTAAAATTTGACAAGTTTATGTCTGAACAAGGTTATACTAGATGTCACTCTGATCATTGCGTTTATTTGAAAAAGCAAAATGATGACAGCTATATTATATTGTTATTGTATGTAGATGACACGCTTGTTGCAGGATCTAACATGCAGGAAATAAATGTGCTCAAAAGAAAATTGGCAAATTCATTTGCAATGAAGGATTTGGGAGCTGCAAAACAAATCCTTAGTATGAGAATAACTAGAGACAGGAAAAATCGTAAATTAACATTGTCTCAGAATGAGTACATACAAAAGGTGTTGAAAAGATTTAACATGCACAATGCAAAACCAGTTAGTACACCTTTTGCTAGCCATTTCAAACTTAGCAAGGAAATGTGCCCAAAGACCCAAGAAGACATGGATTATATGTCTAAAGTTCCATATGCATCAGTAGTTGGAAGCTTAATGTATGCAATGGTCTGCACAAGGCCTGATATTTCACATGCAGTGGGAGTTGTAAGCAGGTACATAAACAATCCAGGAAAGGAACATTGGATGGTAGTGAAATGGATTCTCAGATATTTGAAGGGTACCACAAATCAAGCATTATGATTTGGTGGTGCAAACATTTCTCTACAGGGATACGTTGATGCAGATATGGCAGGGGACAGAGATAACAGGAGGAGCACTACAGGATATGTATTTACTGTTGGAGGAACAACTGTCAGTTGGGTTTCAAAAATCCAAAGTGTTGTTGCACTTTCAACAACAGAAGCAAAGTATGTTGCTGCTACAGAGGCTAGTAAAGAAATGATTTGGTTACAAAGGTTTATGGGTGAATTGGGTAAGGAGCATGATAAGGGCACGTTATACAGTGAGAGCCAAAGTGCCATTCATCTTGCAAAGAACTCAACATTTCATTCCAGGACTAAACACATACAGCTCAAGTACCATTTCATACAATTAGTGTTGGAATATGGAGAGTTGAAGCTGGAAAAGATACACACTAGCCAGAATCCTGCAGATATGCTAACAAAAGTTGTAGCCAGGGAGAAACTGAGAATATGCTCAGTTTCAATTGGTCTTCAAGGATGACGATGAAGATGAGAAACAGCCAGGTCCAAAGAGGAGTCATTGTCCAGCAAATGAAGCAGCGGTGGAGTTTCTACAATCATTCTCCAAGTGGGAGATTGTTTTGTGTGGAGCATGATTGTTCAGAGGTCTTTGTTTCAGCCGGATGTATACCCCAGGAAGTTTGTACACCCCTCCACGCGGGGGGGGGGTGCGGGGGGGACTTGTCCCCCCCGCGGGGGTCCGGGGGGGGATCGGTCCGGGGGCCAGCGGTCCCCCGACGGGGGCTCAGGGGCAGCGCCCCCGAAGCTAAAAACAAATGTAAAATTTCCTTGTAAAAGTATATTAATTTCTAGTCAATCTGGGCCGTTCATTAGGCAGATGATCTGACGGTAGAACTTATGTTTAGTTTAGGGTTTTTTGCCCTAGAAGGCAACCCCTCTCTTTGTATGAGGGTATTGTATTTGAGGCTGTGTGATAGATGTGTATTCTGTGAGCGAGAAACAGAGAGGTGAGACTGTGAGAGAAAACAGAGGATATTACAGCGGATTTGCTGTAGGTTGTGTCTCTTCATTTTGCTGGATAATAGAAAGGAAGGACTGGCTGTTCGGGGTGGACGTAGCCCAAACTAGGTGAACCACGTATATCTGTGTCTCTCTTGTTTTGTGCATTTTCTGTGTTTATATTTCTGCAATATTTTATGTGTTCCATTGCTCCGTAATATATAATTTTCTAACAAAAACATTAGTTGTAATAATTATAGTCTGTAGAAAACTATCATACGTAGTATTTGAGAGTTGTCAGTTTTGTTAATGTACCTCTAAAGTGGTCCTTTTTGTAAGATTGTTGTGAGCTTGACTATAATCCCTTTTTAACATACTAGTTCTTTGTTTCAATTTTGTTAAAAAAGACAATGAACTAAATTAAATGTGTATAAGACATGACACTTTTTAACAAGCATGTAGTTGTCATAGGATTTTTTCTAGGTATAAATAACCCCAATGCTAGTAAACTATCTATTGTTGCTAGGGTTATAAATGAAATTTGGTTACAACAAACTATATTTTCAATTGTATTAATTTATAAGATTTGTGAACGAGTGTTCTACATAACTAGGCTTAATGCACTCGCCGAAATTCCATCTACGCGATCATCAAAGCTCTCATCCCCGTAGGATCTAGAGCCCCCCCCCTCCAATCCTTGACATATCTTCTTTCAATGCACTAGTAATGGGGGGGCACAGTTCCATAAGGAAAAGCCTTCGAAGTTTGTCAAAAATATTGAAGAGATTATGAAGGTGGAGGTTAATGCCTCTGAATCAATATATTTGGCCCTTAAGTTGGAAGATCGGGGGTTTATTAACCATTTTATGGGAATTTGGCCTTCCCCAAGCTCTTTGTTCATATAGGTAAAAGAAAACTAGAATCTGCAGACAAAAAACAAAGTCTCAATAACCTTTTGCAGCATGGGGTTTTACACTTTCCCCTTTGAAGACAAGGTTGATTGCGACCACATTTTTCAGAGTGGGCCTTACTTCATGGGCAACCAGGGTCTATATCTAGACCAATGAAGTATGGATTTCAATCTTGAATGTGATTTCTCAGCTACAACTTTCGTGTGGGTGAAGCTTACATTGTTTCCTTGCATTGTTGGAATGAATATAACTTCAAGAGCATTTGGGAAAATACATTGACAATACCAAACCATAACATGGGATGTAGACTTGTGCTTGAATCTGCACAAGGGTTTTCCTACAACCATAAATTTTATTTTGGACAACTAGTCACATATCTCAGAGGTGGATTATAACCAATGTCCATTCTAGTGCAAATCTTCCCATGAGTATGAGCATTTTGCAAGAAATTGCAAGGAAAAAGGGGAAGATCGAGAGAAGCCACAAGATTAAGGGGAGAAATGGTAGCAACTGAAAAGGAGGAGGGGTCCTGCTCATTTGAATGCTCAAGCAAACCCCACTGGTGCAACAAGATTGAAAGGGAAAGGACTGGCGTCACCAAAGAAGAATAGGCCACCAATAGGTGAGGGCCCCTCAACTAGCAAGAATAAGGAACCTCTAAATCAAAGAAACAACTTTGAGGCATTGACCAAGGCTAATGAAGAAGGTGAAATCCCTTTAGAAGAGACAAATCCCCCCACAAATTTGAAGAATTTTGTAGTCAATTCCTTAAGGGGATGCCTCATCTTAAGGATGCCCCAACAATCGAGCAACTTGAGGAGCAATCTATTTCTGAGGAGGAAGAATATCATTCTCCTAAATCTCATAAATCCCCTCAAGGTTCCTTCTTGGAAAGTTTGACAGATGAGAAACCACATGTGGAAGAGGAAAAAGGCTGAGATCAAACCCATTAAAAAATAAGGAGGAAGACAAATAGAGAAGTCAAGAAAGAGAAAATGGAAAAATAAAAAGAAACGAGGACTCAAATAGTGATAGATTCATCCATCTACAAAGTCATGAGGAACATAATAAAGGAGGTGCAACAAGGGGGAAACAAATCCAACTGTAAATAATGAAGTTGATCCCCTGGAATTGCATGGGAGTGGGCTCTGAAAAAGAGTCTCAAAAGTTAGATCATTTATCATAAAATAAAGTCCTATTTGCCTACTCTAGGAGATGGAATGGGGGGATCAAGAAAACCTCCAAAAGATTTCAAATTTGTGTAAAGGTAGTGAAATAAGAACAATGACTTCTCGAGGAGCGTCAAATAGACTTTGGATGTTGTGGACCTATTGACAGGGAAAAATGTACTGCCAACAGTAAGAGGGTCTCCCCGATGTGATGTCCCAATTATACCTCACACCGTTTGGGATAGGAGCCCCATCCAGTACATGGGTCCAACTTCCACCATGTGTGTTTTCCTCTTGGTTGTTAAGTGAAAAGAAACTAGCGTGAGAACACATATGAAATGTCTAGAGAATGACAAAATCAACCCATGATTGATGAACTAGTAGAGCAATGTACAACAATATGGAATCAATTAGCTAAGACCATCCGAGACATACAAGTAAGAAAGTAGTAGAGATTAACTGCAAATTAGTTCACAATTGGTTACTATTATTAGCGTGGAATGAGAAAGCATGGATTCAAGCAAATACATGAGCAATAAGAAAAAGATCAGTTCATTAATGTATTACTCACATGAAAGCACACATGCACATGTGATTGGAGTATCAGTTTTCCAGTACAAGTAACAGAGGAATGCATGGGAATCTATGCCAAAAAATGAAAAACTTCTCATTATTAATGCAACATTTCATGTACATGTGCTAAGCCCATCAAAATCCAATAGTGGAATTAGGGTTGTTCACATCATCTCCAAACTAGACTCCTTTCCTCATGAAAAGTCAACCTACTATCTGTCAAGAGTAAGAGCACTCAAAGCTCTGAGTACTAACAACTATGTTAAAGACTTCATTGCCAAAATCCCTCCTGAATGAGGGAGGAGGGTACATTTAGGCAAATAGGTGAGTGAGTTTCCACCTTCCTTTATGACCTTTTGACTTCTTATTGACCTTTATACTTGTATTGAATTTTATAATTCACATTCTAAATGACTCTAGGGTGACTTTTTACGTTTACTATTTTCAAGAATGTGATAAAAATATTATAATATGATAAAATAAACACAATGGAATTTGAAGCTGCAACATTTGAATTTATTGTGTCAGCAACCTCTCAAAACATTCAACCCTACAAGCATAAAATTGTTAATTAGGGTATAAGATGAAAGTATTTCATCATAACAAAATAAGAAAACATGTAACAAGTATCCTTTGGTCTATCATGAATGAGATTGCTCAAATTAATGTTGAAAGATTCAAAAGAGTTTACAGCCCTGAAGAGTAAATTTTGTCTTGACACCAAAGTTGATTGATCAATTTTATTAATGTGACTCCATTCTTGGCCCCTGCTTCAATGTACCCTCCCCTAGTTGTTTACCAAATCAGAAATGTAGTCAAGGTGTCTTGCCAGTCTAGGGTTCAATTCCTTTCTGTCACCACCTCTAGTAATTTGATCCACCACCTCTAGTTAATGGGGCTTTTTGTCGTTCCTAATATTTCTTTAACACAAGATCAGAGCACATGTTTGCCAGTATTTGGAGGTGTGGCTACTCATCAGAATTATATTTCTAAGAGAACCATTCACACAAACCAATAACACTATTTAACATTTGAAGTAAGCAATGTTGCTAACAGCTAGGAAAATAACCAATACCCTAGCCTTTTAAGTCAACTTGCATAATATGTTGAACTCTGAATCGAGGTTCTCCTTTATCACTTGGATTAAAGTATCTATTATAAATTCCCAAATTCTCAATATTGGCTAGTAAAAAACCAGGTTGTTTAGGGAAGTTTGCATGTTCCCTTGAGCGAAATAGAACAAAACTAGTTTCCATTATCATTTCGTCGCCAATAGCGTACATAGAACAAATCATGTTGCCATACAAACATGGAAACCAACCCAGTTGCAACCTATGATATAGAATTGCAATATTGTTATCTATATGAATCTTGTTCTCCAGACATAACAAGATCTCCCTAGACTTGGAAACCAAGCCTAGTAACAATCAAGGCAAAATACACTAATTCTTATTTAGAAATACTTGAATCATTCAGAGGTAAACTTACCCGATGACTAAAATAAGCCTTCAATCGTTTGTTTGCTTGAGATCCTTCTCCACTTTCAATCCATGAAACGGAATTTTCAATAATAGAAACAACAAAATATCAAAGCATACAATATATAAATGAATTCAAGCTATTTCTAACCAAATGATTAAGGAGTTTTGATATATATATATATGTAAATGTTAAACACATTGTATGAGAAAAACAATGAACTTTCTATCAACAATGGGAATACAAGATTACAACCCTTTTGGCCTTGATTTCGTAAGCTCTCTTCCAAGAAATATCAAATCATTCCTCTTGTAATGATAAGCCTTCACTCTTCAATTTGACAACATAAGGGTATTTTACAAGTCATCCCCTACTCCTTTAGTCTGCATTGTATTTATAAGAGAGGAGAGTAGGTTGGAAGTCCATCTTCTAAGGGATGAGATTCACAACTATTGTGGATTGGTTCCATGATAAGGGGGATGAGATCCATCATTCTTGGGGTGAGCTCCCAATAGGTAGGAGATTGAAGTCTAGTTGGTTGAGGGAAGATTCCTCAATAAGTTTCTAGACTTTACTTTTCTATTTTTACCCATGTTGAAGGGGAGACACACTCTTTAATGGAGAACAATGCATCACTTTACGCAGATGTCAATGAAATAACCTGTGTTGTCACAATTTGTGTCTAGGAAAGGTATGACACTGCTTAAAATCAAGGTTTTTTAACAATGTAATCTTGGATTCTTGGGATCTTCAAAATGGTCTTTCTTTTGACTTTGTAGGGGATTACTGAGAAGGGTTCTTCGGATATTGAGGGATCCATATTTGGGGTCATTTTCCTAATGGTGACAAAATGACGTGTAACAAATTTCCTCCTAAAGCGCAAACTCAAAAACCGTGCATGAGGGTTGAAGTGATTTATCATGTAATATTCCAGATCAAAAATCAATTGGTTGGAGACCTAAAAGTATAAAATCAAGGATCACAATAAAATATAATAATGAAATCATATGAGGTAGGCATTCCCATACTAAGTATACCATATCAATAAATCTAGATCTAAGTATGGAAATGTGTAACAATCCATCTAAAAAAATTAAAGTCATGGCCACTAGATATACATTGTGGATCCATGCTTGAATAGACTCAAGATGAACATAGACATGATCATAGAGTATGAATTTGTACATCAGTCATGAAAACTCAAAGCATCCTGGATGGATGAAATTAGATCCCAGGTCTTCGTCATTGCCACACGATAGTATGAATCTAACCATGTAAATGAATGTGTCAAATTCGAACACGATAAACACCATTTTATTACCAGTTAATGATGAGAACCGTTAACAAATGCGAGAGAAACCACCATTAGTGTCAATGGATCTCAAGGTACTCTAGTACAATCTATGGAGTGTGAATGATATGTAGGCGAGTACTCATAGAATCTTCTTATCGTGGGCCAGTGATGTAAACCTTTCGTCAAAAGCAAGGAGACCTACCATTGAGGCATGCAAGTTCCAAGGTACTAAAGGGAGTTTCTAACTCAAATTCCCTGATAATGTGTTGAAGTCGATAGGAAGTGACTCGTCACAAGAAAGCATTGATATATCTCCCATCAATGACACGAAACATGTATCAGCATTTTGAGTATGACAAATGAGGTAATTCAGGATTGACTCAAAGATGGCTGATGTGAAAGAGGGTTATAAGTACTGCAAAACATTTTAATTAAGGTTGAACCTCTCTTGAACATATTGGTGACACTATACGGACTTGATAACACTGACTCAATATAAGATCAAAAACCAATATGAAAATTTTCAAGGAGGTGTGATCAACAGATGGGCAGGTGGATTTCCCAACCCAATAAGACAAAAGTGAAAGAGTGTCATGTTCAAGAGTGGCTTACTACCAAATACAGACTGTGTACATTGTTTTTTTCCCAATTTACCCCCACCATTTTTGGCAAGTACCTATTTATTTTTATCAAGCTTGAGGAGGAAAACATATGCTTGTAGTATAAGCTCATCCTTCGGATAAGTCCTTCGAAGTATTTTTAACGAACCCTTGGAAGGAGTGGTTCAGTCTCATCATGCTTGATGATTCCTACATTGTTTGTAGTTTACGAGTCCAATGAAGGGATAACTCGATTCATTTTTCACATTTATGGAGTTTGAAAAAGAGATAAAAAGAAAAATCCATAGCGTTATTTTTTGTAAATTTAGTCCCCCGAGCCCAAAAAAGTGTAAAATAATACAAGGGAGAACTCTTTTGACCATGATTGATCTATGTATACCTTTTTTTTGTAAATAGTCTACGCAATCCATAAAAGGGGTAAACTTATACTAAGTAGACACCTTTTTCATATAATTTAATGAGTTAAAAAAAACAAGTGTACTTAGCCATCTTTTCATATTTCGAGAGTCAGAAAAGAGCTTAAAGGTAACTCCAAGGTGTCGCTTTTTTCATGAATTTAAAGAGCCCAAAAAAGTGATAAAAGTGTACTCATTGCCAAAATGATTTTCCTTTTAAAAAAAATAACATGTAATTTGCACATTCAGATAAAAAATTACCATATCTGCTTAAAAAACAATGAAAACATGACTCAAACATTTGAGATTTGACCCAAAAGGGTAAAAAATATTATTTTAATAAACCCAATTTGATTATAAAAAGTCAAAAAGTAAATCATTTTTACCATTGTGTGTTTTTTTACCATTTGAGCTCTGAATAGTGCATTTTCCCCCAAATATTCAGGAGTGGATTGTCATCAATTCGATGGACTATTTTGAGTGTCGTCTTCTCCAAGTAAGAGATCTTTCCTTGTTCTTTGCATTCATGACTTCATTTTTTTTCATTTTAATGGTCATTTCCTTGGTTTTTAGGCTTTTAAATGATGAAAAATACACCCTCATGCTTAAAATAGGGAAAAAGTGTTGTGTCGCACTTTGTCTTGAGAGACAACACGCAAGATCTCAAAACAGAGTGCGACAGGCCGCGATAGTATAGAAAAAATAGAGACTAAGCTTGAAATTTTTCTGATTTTTCCTCATGCTTGTAATCTAACATTTTTTCCTCATTTATTGCATAGTTTTGACCAAGCAAAATGGAATGGAGAGAGAGAGAACATGAAGAACAAGGTATCACTTGAGTTAATGATCCATAAACCATGCAAGCACTTAGGAACTATGTTCTTGCAAAATACTTCTTGATTCCGGGCATGAGGGCCCAGTTAAATCCCTAGTACGGTCACCAAATTGTTATCTGGACGAATCTCATTATGTATACAGAATAATATCTCCCGAGGCTTAGAAACCAAGCCTAGTAAGAATAAAGACAACATACACTAATACTACTCTAGAAATACTTAAATCATTCATAGGTAAACTTACCCGATGACCAAAATAAGCCTTCAATCCTTTGTTTGCTTGAGATCCTGCTCCAATTTCAATCCTTGAAATGGAAGTCATAATAACAGAAACAACACAAGATCAAAGCATACAAAATATAAATGAATTTAAGATATTTATAACCAAAAGATATATATATATATATGTATGTATGTATGTATGTATGTATGTATGTATGTATATATACATATAAACATTAAACACATTGTATGAGAAAAAAAATGCACTTTGTATTAACAATGGGAAGACAAGATTACAACCCTTTTGGCATTGATGTCATAAGCTTTCTTCCAAGAAATCTCCAATCCTTCCTCTTGCAATGATAAGCCTTCACTCTTTAATTTGACAGCATAAGTGTACTTCAAAAGTCAACCCCTAGTCCTTTAGTCTTCATTGTATTTATAGTAGAGGAGAGGAGATTGGAGATCCATCTTCTAAGGGATGAGATCCACAATTAGAGGGGATTGGTTCCATGGTAAGGGAGATGAGATCCATCATTCTTGGGATGAGGTCCAAAGGGGTAGGAGCTCGAAGTTTAGTTGGTTGAGGGAAGATTCCTCAACAAGGTTCCAGACTTACTTTTTTATTTTTACCCATGTTGAAGGGATATCACGTTCTTTAATGGATAACAATGCGCCACTCTGCACATATGCCAATGACTTAACCTGTGGTGTCATAGTTTGTGTCTAGGAAAGCTACAACACTGCTTAAAATTAGGGTTTTAAAGCAATGTAATCCAAGATTCTTGGGATCTTGAGAATGGTTTTTCTTCGAAATTTGTAGGGGATTACTGAGAAGGGTTCTTCGGATAGTGAGGGATTTTGATTTGGGGTCATTTTCCTTATGGTGACAAAATGACGTGTAACAAATATAACCATCTACCTCTTCTACAGTGTTTCAATGGTTAAAACCACAATCCCATTCATATTGAGTTTCATACATGTTGTGGCAGAATTCACACACAATGAGATATTTCTCTACAACCTTATGGCCCTAGCAAGGTTGCCAGACAATAAAATTTATGACTAAGTCAATCATAGATATAAATCCAAATCTATATGCTCAAGAAGTCAATCATGCATGTAACCCTACACTATGGGTTTGAGATCACACCTATAGCCCTTGCAGATTGGTGAAGAGTTTTGGGTTCATTGCAAAAAGATTCTCCTTTGACCAAGAGATATTGCCTCCTATAATAGATCTACTACTTGCACACATGCATCACCAAATAGGGACCACAAATATCCTTCCACAGAATACCATTAGCTTGAATAAACATTAACATGTATACTCAACCATAAGCATAGATTTACAAGAAAGGGAACATGTAATTTCATTAATCATGGACAAAATGGTACATTTATACCTTCAAGCATAATATCTCCTCTCTAGAATCTGGTAGAGTCTCCCCCTCTTTGAGTTGTATGACCTCAAAAACAAGTGGATCACAAAATATGAATCAAAGAATCAACATAATAATACAATTATCTCCCTTACTCTCTCACTAGCTTGACCCTATAGGATATACCAACATATATAGAACTAGAGAGACTCCCAGGAGGATGAATATGAATGCTTAGGGTGAAGAGAAGTTAGGAAGCTTCTCCAATAATTACCTCAATCCAACTTAAGGTAAGATAAGGTGATGACCTGAACTGATCTCCTAGGAATCATAAGTTTCTAGAAGAAGGTCCATGGTCGCACATAGAAAACAAGGGAATTTTGGCCACAACCACACGGAGGAAGGTTTTTCGTGTAGTTGGAGTCCTCTAGCCACACTATCAGGCCTTCATTCGTGTGACTGGGGAGTAAACTAGGTCAAAGAGTGGTCCAAGCTAAGGAAAAATAGTCACCAATATAATAGCTAAAAAGTACTAACCTTTTGGAGAAAAATGCGTTGATACCATATTCCCCCTAATGCATGAGGTCAGAAAAGTAAATGATGGCCAAAATACATTATAATAAATCTCATAGGTCAAAATGGGAGGAAGGAGACAAAGCCAAGAAACAAGATCAGAAGAAGCCAAATGTCGAAGTTTCATCTGTGTTGATAACATCCCTGAGGTAGGCATACCCATCCTCGGTCATAAAGAGATATTGAACATGGCTTCCAAAACATACACTATAGATCCATGACATGGCCATGAACAATACATAGTGTATCCATGTGACTCATCAAACATATCATAGCCACCAACAAATACAATGTGGATCTATGTCAGAATATACATTAGTAGGACTATGACACATAACAGATAGGAGGTGCCCCAAAGTAGTCCTCAAAGCACATAAGTGATACATAACTCCAATTTAGCCTTGGAAGGGTGCCATATAAGAGTGAAATTGTCCCTAACCCAGGGTCTTTGACATAACCTCGATGGTATGAATATATGACATGTGAATAAATGAGTTGATGTTGAACATGGTAGAAACAGTGTGATTATCGATTAGTGAGGTATACATTAATAGATGTGAGGGGACCCACCAATGATGAAAATGGACCCTAAGGCACCTAGTATATTCCACTAAGTGTGAATAGATGACCTGACGTTGAACACTCACAGACTTGACAGATTAGGAGTCAATGATATAGACCCATTATCGATCATGAGGAAACTTGCCATTGAGGTATGCAAGCTCCAAGGTACTATTGGTTCCTATATGAAGCTCTTAGATAATGAGCTAAAGTTGATAGGAGAAGATGTGTCAAAGGAGGGACTTGATGTATCCCCCATCAATCGACATAGAACAAACCGATAGGTGATGTGGTGAACAGATGAAGTCATGAAGTGATGAAGTACAACTGACATAGGGATCATCGACTCAAAAAGGTCAATAGGAAACTATAGATGGACAACATAGGATGAGACTCCCCTCGAACATATAACAGGATGACACAAAAGTGACTTGGCAACATGACTAATGAACACCACATGATATCGTGCAACAATGCAGGATGCATTGAAGCACACTCCAGTTGACTAAAAGAGTAATCGATTGAAGGAGTAAACAAACTCATATGTGTGTATGGATCTTAGTCAAGCTAAAACCCAACTATAAGATAACAATGCAGACATGTGCCATGTTTAAGGGTGACACAATTTATGCTGCCATTTTGATTACTAACATAGATAATTATTCCCTTTTCATTTCTCTTTTTAGTCTCCTTCATGGTTTATTGAGCACGAAAGAGAAGACAAGTATGCTCAATAGGTTCCTTTTTCATAAATTTAGTCCCCAAGCTCGAAAAAGAGATAAAACAATACAAGGGAGAACATTCTAGCTATAATAGACTAGAGTATTCATTTTTCATAAGTAGTCTACTTAGTCAAGAAACAGGTAAACTTATACTTAATAGGCATCCCTTCAAGTACTTTAACGAGCGCGAAGGAAATAAGTTCACTCTACAATATTTTCTAAGTTAACGAGGCTGAAAATAGTTGAAAGGAAACTCCTCTTGGAGGAACGATTGCTACAATAGGTATCAATTGGTTCTGGTCATGGTGGAACTTCTCAAAACATGTAAAGGTCAAGAGGTTGGCTAATAAGACCACTCATCATAACGATTCCTCCAAGAAACGATAAAACACCAAGTGAAATTGAAGGGTAGGTTGAGAAGATGATGATGATGGAATGAGGAAACCAAGGCCCATCTTGTAGAGATAGGCTGATAAAAAGTGGCATTCACAAGGGATAAAGTGGTGGAATCCTCCTAGCGTTTGGCCAGAAATATGACAAAGAAGAGGACATGAGGCTCATATTCTAGGTCATGGTGGGTTAGGAGGAGGGATTCCGAAAAGGAATACAAATGACTGCATGGACACCAATACAACAAAGGGGTGCTAGCTAGGATATCCATGATCAGGTAAGCTCTATCGTCAAGCGACGACGTGCATAGATAAGAGTGGCTAATGTCGCAACTTGATGGGGTTGGACCTAAGGCACAAATATGGCATTGAAAAAAAGAGCAACGAAGATAAGAATATATGACCTACCCCTATATGTCAGTAATAGAGATGTACCTCAGGCCCATTGTTAGAAATGGGAACCCCAAAAGAAATAATAAAAAAGGCAACTCCTCATACTCTTGCAAAAAGGTAATTAGAAAAAGAGTATAGGAAAAAACTCACAATCCCAAAAAATAAAAATTGGAATATTCTCTTAGATGCTGAAAAAAGTTCTATAAAAGAAACCCATACCTCCTCATTTGTTCATTGTGAGTTGGAGAAGAGAGGAGAAGATAATTCCCAAGCATTTTGCAATAAGGGAAAGGAGAAGCAAGAGTTCCAAAGGATCTTCCAAGCAAAGGTAAGTCAATTTATTTCCTTCTGTAGTCGATTTACGAGTGGGTTTTCATGGCCAGAGTGGTTTGCTTTAGGGAAAAAAAGAATTCTTAGGAAATATCTTAGCAACACTAATGGAACAAGAAAATTTTGGCTAGGAGGCTCCAACCACACTGCTGCGATCTCACAACGTGGAACTGGAGTTGAAAATCAGGTATTCTAGCCATGGTTAAAAAATCTAGTTTTTATTTTATTTCCCCCTAATCATGTTTTCTTAGGGTTTATTAGTTAGAATCATGTTTTTGCTGTGCGACCATTCTCATAAAGAATATGTACTTTGTTGTGTGCAGGATGAACCATTGTTGAATGGAGGGAAAGAGAGCATGTGCCTAATGACATGCAAGCTATTTCTCATCATCCAACACTAGATGCCTTGAGATATTGTGGGTTACTGAAGTTTTTTATGATTCCCAATATGACCAACCAACCCCACTTGTTGCAAATGACCATTAATTGGTGGGATGTAGATGTGAAACAATTTGTGGTAGGATCAAAGACATTCACTCTAGGGTTGGGTGATATCTACTACCTCATAGGGTTATCAAGGCTGGGAGTTCTAGTTATGCTGGTTGGGGTAAGAAGTACGAGTGGAGAAATAGTGAAGATCTATATACGATGATAATGTAGAGTAGGAATATGATTGAATAGTGAGAAAATCTTAATTGAGACCATTTAATACATCATATTAATGACCATAGCGTACACCATTACCCAAGTAGCGGGGTCGAAAGTGCCCCATTTAGTAACCAAGTCATATATGGAGCTAGTAATTTGGTGTATGGATCCCACCCTATTCAACTTGTGTGAGGGCATGCTGGCAAAAAAATTTGGATATGGGAGTTTTCTAGTATCATTATTTTTGGAGAGAGTCCCAACTATGAGGCCAATGATGGTAGATTATCCAATGTATCTGTCACCGACAGAGCCTCAGATGATGAGGTGGGAAGGTGTCCATGGTGGAGGATTTTGCCCCGCAACATACTTCAAATGGTTGAATATGACACCCCTAGAAGTAGACCACTATGCATATGATGGGGTAGATTTCCAAGGAGACCTAGATCTGGTCCTGCCCCAAGGGATACAATGGAGCAACATAGATAAAATGTTTTGAATTTTTATATTTATATTTATATTTTTGTGATTTTTGGAATATTAGTTTTTTTTGTTGTTGTTGTTTGTGGTATGGGTACAAGGTTTCTAATATGCGGTAAATGTGATATACAGATATTGCACCAACGCACCCTCAAGATTATTCTCCCTTGAGGAGAGGAGTACCATGGGCCTAGGCTCAAGCGACACATGCAACGGCCGAAGAGAACAACAACATTGAGGAGTTGTAGGAATTCACTCACAATGTCGAGGGACTGACACTAGGGGTTTCACCTAGGAGCATGGCATATATTCTTTGACACATGCAACGACATACAGTTGGGGTAACTTCAACTCGTCATGGAGGTCTCCTACGATACATTATGAATGCAATGTTATGTTATCATGAACACCACTGAGCAGGGACAGTGGGTTACCTAGGGTTAGGTTTTTTATGTTACTACATTTTGATGACATGATGGTCACGGCCTCAGATGCCCAAATTTTGTACTATGTACCCAAACTCTATTATGATATAATAAAAAAGATGTCTTCTATGGTGTTATTGTGAAAAATGTGTACTTTACACCAAATAGTTGATGAAAGTACTATATTCGGCCACATTGTTGGTAACGGAGCGGAGACATATACCCCCTAAGCTCACAAGCTCATCAGTGGGCAAGAAGATAATCCAAGCAATGAAAGCTATGTTCTGATTGTAATGGATTGCACCATTTGCAAAGCCTATGTAAGGGGCTGAGGGTGTTGACATCTGCCAAACAAATACCATACACACGCGTCACACACGTAAATCGAGGGGAAGCAAAAAGATGAACAAAGAAAACTAGCACACCCACACCTCTATACAATATGTATAAGAAACCATGCAAAGAAACTAAGCATAGTAGTGTTTAAGGTAGAGCCCATTACGGGGCTTCCAGAGTGGATTCCCATCACAATCAACTAATTCGCAGGCCCCTTTATTGAGAACACATTTAAAAACATAGGGACCATGCCACAAAGGCGCAAGCTTACCAACTGCTAACTTATCATGGTCTTGATGATAGACCAAAACGAAGTCACCTTTGGAAAAAACACGTGGTCGAACAGATTTATCATACTAGGCCTTAACATGTTTCTTATGAGTTTCATTATTAACCAGTGAAAAAATCCGTTGTTCATCTAAATAGGAAAAGTGTAACAAATATTCTTCCCCATCTGAAGTGTCTGAAAGTAGTTCCATGGCTTGTTCAAGTGAAGATATTTCACACTGAATAGGGAGGGCAACTCCACTCCAAAAACTAGTTTGAAAGGATTAAAGCTTGTAGCATACTTAATTGATATTTGGTATGCCCATAAGGCAGAAAATAGCATAAGATGCCAATTGGACTTGTGATTCCCTACCATCCATTGCAACTTAGTTTTTAAGGTGTGACTGACAACCTTTACTTGGTCGTTAGCTTGAGGATAATAGGGGGTTGAGTGTTTATGAAAAAACCCAACTTGTTAGCTAGTTCTAGCATCATATGATTTTAAAAGTGTTTACCATGATTAGTAACAATTCATTTAGGAACACTGAATCCGGTGATGATATAATTAAACAAGAATAGGGCAACAATGAAGTTGTCATTGGAATATGTAGGCATGGCCTCAACCCACTTAGTGAAGTAGTAAACAACCACGACAATGTAGTGACGACTGTGAGTTGGGGCGTTACATTGCATAAAATCAATGCCCCACTGAGCAAAAGGATCAACAATAACCACAAAGTGTAAATGGGTAGGATGCGTGCACATTTTGCAAGAGAATATTTGGTATGATGGCACTTTTGGATGATAGATATGCAATCTTTAAAGAGTGAAGGCCAAAAGTACTCAATGTGCATGATCTTCTAAGCAATGGCAAGCCCAGAGAGATGACCACCACATGCCCCAACAACGACGTAACACAGTGTCAACACCGCGATAGTAAAGGGTATCATCAATAATAACAAGTGTTGAGACTGGTCGCATATGCATTGACAATCATCACGAGAAAATTCAGGCTGAAAATGTTGAGTCTGGAGATATAGAAGAACATCCACATATGAGGGTTAGAAGAGCTAATGAGGAACAAGGATTCCTCAGGTAAAATATTTGTGGACACAACTACCTCATTAGTCTGAGGCAACTCAATAAGAAACTCTACAAAAGCTAGGGATTTCATAGATTTAACAATGGAAAACTCCAAATCAAACTCCTGAAATATAAAAATCCACCTAGAGTATTTTCCCCTAATGATCGAACGACTAAGGATATGTTTCATGGGGTTGGAGTCGGCAATGACTATGGTTTTGTGCAAGAATATGTAGTGCATAAATTGTTGGAAAACAACAATGGTTTCCAAAACCAAATTTTCAACATGGGAATAACAAAGCTCAAGACCTAGAAGGCCTTTACTATGATAATAGATAGGGGGTTCATTGTGAATCTTGTAGAACCATATTGAGAGCAGACTCCAAGGCTGAAAGATATAATAAGAAATTTTGGTTGAAATGAGGAGGGTTGAGCAAAGGTGCAAATGACAAAGTCTATTTTAGAGCATCAAAAGAATGTTGGTATTGGTCACCCCAGATAAAGGGCACCCCTTTTTCAATAGATGCATGAAGCCTTGGGTAATGTGAGTGTAATTGGCAATGAAACGTGGCAAGAAATTGGCTTCCCTTGTAGTTGTGAAGATGGCGGACAATGTGTGGAGGAGGTAATTTTATGATAGCCTCAACCTTAGAGGGATCCACATGAATCCATTGCTTAGAGACAATGAAGCCTAGAAATCTCTCAGATCATATGAATAAAACACATTTATGTATATTAAGCCCGATTTTGTAGTAACAACATCGGAGAAAAAATTCTTGAAGGTGTTAAGGATGATCCTCATGAAGCAAAGACTGAGGGGTAAGGTCATCAAGATAAACCTCAATGATTTGTTTTATATTGTGAAAGTCATAAGATATGCCCCGCTAGAAAGTGGCACCAATGTTTTTAAGACTAAAGAGAAATTTATGATAAGCGAACGTCCCCCAAGGGCAGATAAAATAAATCTTGTGCTAGTATTTTGGTTTGATCTCAATTTGGTTATAGTTGAAAGAACCGTCCATAAATGAAAAGATAGACTTTTTAGCACACACATCAAGGTTTTGGTCAATAAATGGCATGGGATAATTATCCTTAGGGAAAGCCAGATTCAAGTCACGATAATCGACACAAACTCTAATCTTGACTTTCTTTTTATCAATCAGAATATGATTAGAGACCCACTTCGTCAAGGGTTCAGGATAAATAAAACCAATATCTAGGAGTTTTTTTAACTTCAACTTTAATAATAGTTACCTTTTAAGGGTTTACCATGCAAAGTTTCTATTGAATAGGCTTGGCTTCGAGATAAGTCTTAATCTCGTGTTGAACAATTCGAGGATCTATGCTAGGCATTTCTTCGTAGGACCAAGTGAAAACATCAATGAATTCTTTGAAGAAAGTAGTATAAATTTCAATCTCTTGAGGAGTGCAATGCGCCCAATCAAGATGTTTTTCACGACACCTGGTTTCATGGAAATATTGATAGGAATGGTGGCTAAGATGTTGGCCAAGTTCCCTTCAAAGGAGATAGTGTAAACCCAAGTGGGGAGCTTGGAACATTCAACATTACCATTGCAAACTAGGATTTTAGTTGACGCATGCACTCTATCCATTCTATCCACTCTATGATGACCCCCCCAAGGATAGTCAGAGACTGAAATTACCTCATTAATAACTTCATTAGAGGGAAATGGAATATCTAGGAAGTCACAAGACAAGGGACAATCAACAACCCAAGTAGGCTTAGGGTAATCGTCAAGTGGCACAACAAAAGAATCACCTAACCCATCGGATGTCGATGCCAACTAAATAACTTGATAGGCAAGTTCTGTTGGACTCAAAGGATTTGTCTCACCATATTAATCAAATTCAGAAAAGGACGACACCACCCAAGGATCGTTGGAGATCACGGGTCCACAGGTGTGAGAAGATATCATATGCATGGGAGAAAAAAGGGAGGAGGAAGGAGTGTTGGTTGGGGGTAATTGAGGAAAGACATGGATAAGGGATGAACTTTTGAACAAGGCCACACCAATAATCTCATAATGTCCAAGGTTATCTCTGACAAGTGGGACTAAATTCCTCGTAGTGGTAAGTTGAGCTGACAACACACAATAGTCTATTGATCAATTGTGATGATCTTCCCTTCATGAGGAAAGCAAAGAATGCGAAATATTGAAGACATGATGAAAGTCATAGCATAGAATCAACTGTGTCCAAGGAGTGGGTTATAATCCAAATTAGAGTCGATGAATTCAATGTCAACATATGTAGTTCCTCCCCCTAGATCAATGGAAAACTTGGGAAGAACCGCCTGAGGTACAAAGTGATCTCCATCAAATGCTTGAAGAGTTTTAGTAGACTTGGAGAGTGCTAGAGAGTTGAGAACTTTCTAGCATGATGTTGACATAACACAGGTAGAAGAACCTTGATCCACTAGAGTGAGATGAACATTCTTATGAAAGATTCACACATTAATATGAAAGGGGATCTGGTGGGCAATTTGAAAGGTAGCCTTGTCAATATTGAAAGTGATGAGTTTTGAGTTAGAGGGGTCCACCCCTCCGATTGCAATAAACAGGGATTTGCATTGCTGAGGATAGCTCTGAAAAACATCTAAAGCAGACATGGCACAAGGAGCTCGGGCTAAGTCCTCAACAATGTTGTAGTGTTGGGGAGCTTGTGTAGACAAATTATGTGTTGACTTATGAACGACACCCTTAGGTGGGCAATAGAGTGGCTCCAAAAACTTCTCTAGCATGAGAGGTCCAATGGAAGCAACCAGGGTGGTGGATTCCATAGAAGAAGAACTTGACTTAGGAGTATCATAAGACTTAGCTTGCGTGGTCACATTGACATTCTATTGGCACATAAGATCGAATGTATTATTGGAAGTATGGGAATAGGGCCCCTCATTGCCCCCTTGCAGAGGTTGAGAAGCCTGGGAAACCATTTGTTGTTGGGGTGGTGAAGGGAATGGATGAATCAAGACAACTGGTTGTTGAGTAGTAGGTGGTGGTGTAAGAAGTTGGCGGACTTCATCCATTCGAGGGAAATCATGAGTCAAATGCTCGCTTTGATAAATCTTACAATGGAAATTTATCTTCCAACGTCATTCAATGGTTCCCCCTCCCTGACTAGGTGGGTTTGGTTGATTCTTCTAAGCAGGTTAATTATTTTGCTTATTCCTTTTCCCACTAGGTTTCTTAGTGTTCTAGGGTGTTGTGGACTTCATTGTGAGAACATCGGTGGGTTGCTTAGAATAGGGTGTTTTTTTTAGAGCCAAATGTACTTGCTAGGGCTTGTGATGTCATGATCAATTTCCCAAGTTGGGTAGCAAGTTGGCTCACAAACTCGGATACAAAACCAATCACACCATAAGAGTGTGGTCCTAGGGTAGGTTTGGGCGGGTCGATAGAAGGGTGTGGAGCATTAGGAATGATGTCATAAAATGTGCCTGACTAAGAATAAATCAAAATGAGTTGATGGGTAGCTAGAATAGCTTGTTCCTCGCTGGCAACCCTAAACATGGGCACACCCTTGGATATAAGAGGTAACAATGATCAAATGAACCATTTTCAAAGATTATCGTTAGGAAGCTTATTTCAAACTAACCTTTTAGGTTGTCACCACTCATGAATATGATAAGAAATGAGAGTGGACTTATCTTGTTTGAAGTTAGTTAAGAGATAAGAGTCATTATCATACCTCGTGGGTAACTGAAAGTGAGTCAAAAAGGTTAGTTCCAAGCATGAAAAGTCACTATAAGATGTCGTATCTAGTTCAATATACCATTTAGTAACATCGCTAGTCAAGGTATGTTGGAACAGATGTAATTTAATCTATTCATCCACCAAAGAGTTTGATGAACACCAAAAATGGTAAGTGGTGATATGTGTTGATGGATTTTCTCCAGGCTTCCCTTCAAACTTGGGGATATCAGATGGTAACTTGGCAGGCATGGGTGGCCACCAAGGATCATTATGGATGGGGTCATTTGCCAGCTTAGCTAAATCTGAAAGATTAAGAGAGGATAAGAAAGGATTGTGAAGCTGACTAAATTGGTCACATGAAGAAGAGCCTCCTGACCAACCATGAGGTCCCCCCATACCTTGGTTCTAAGTAATAGGTTGAGGACCATGGTGATAATTCATCTTGACATATGGAGGATGCAGGCTATTGTGATCCTTGTAAGGAGTTTTCTCCATAGGGTAAGTGCCCCCAGAGAGAAACAGATCCCCAAAAGCATAAATGCTAGTAGGGTTATACTCGAGAGGAATAAAAGTAACTCCTTGCGTAACAACACCAACATAAGGAGGGTAATTCATGGGAATTATGGTGCTAATGACAAAGTTTTCTCCATGTAAACTAGCCCCTCCAGGGAAAGTACTAGAGGATGATGTCCATCCAAATAATGAACTATACCAGGATTGAGTCATACTAGAAGCAAGGTTTCCCCCAAGTTGGCTAGGAGCAACAAATGATCCTCCCCACATATTTCCCGAGGTTACCATACCCATATGAGGAACAAAAATAACAAGTTGAGCAAAACTAGGAGTGAAGATTCCCCATCATATAGGATGACTCACGGTAGCTCCCATAGTCGACATAGATGAAGAAATGGGCATTGAGACACTAGGGAAATTTGTAGGAGTCATAGAAGAGATGGGTGGAATGCTCCAAGAGGATGTGAGAGGTGTAGGTCCTGCTAGGTTCAATCGTGGTAATGATGACATAGCAGTGGAGACTTCATATGTAGAGGATAAAGAGGAATTAACCTCCTCCATCAATAGTGAGAGAAAATGGATGTATGTGTAGGCAGGTGTCGAACCATCTGTGTTCAATTGCAGTAACTATAGTCCTAATGGATCGGTCAAAGGTGGATTGATGGGAGAGAGAAAATCATCCGCTAATGTCTCGATAGATACTAAGTCACTACTAGGAGGAACGAGAATATAATCCACAACTATAGGTTGGTCTGGGTCCTGAGCACCGACAAGCACTCTATGAGAAGGATTCAAAATTTCACCTCATTTAGGAGGTACATTGTGAAGTCTACATGATTGACGACGACTGGGTTTATCTAGGGTGAATAAATGTATTTTAACCAAATATAGTTAGTACAAACACCTGTAACACCAAACTACTAACTCAGACCAAACAACACACACTAGAAACGCCCTAGAAGGTAGTCACATGCAAACCAATCCTAATACTATGTTTTAGATGGACTTCCAATATACTTCTTACTTGTGGGATCTCAACACTACAAGAAGAGCTATCTAGGGGAAGGTAAGGTAAAGGGATGGTTGTTTCCCACAACCACCTCTTATAGAGTAGTTTTCCTAGGAATGGCCACTAAGGTACCTCTGTCCCACAGAGGCACGAAAATATTGAGCTTCTAGGTAGTCATCCAATGGCATGGGATTCCCTACCATGAGTTGGGTAGCCTCGAGGAGAACCACTCAGACCGTGACCTAAGCCTAACCCCAACCTACACGGGTTTTTAAAACACTCCATTTTTTCCGTGAGATGATGGAGGATTTTCCACTCCCTAGCTCAGGTTTGCTAAGTTTGTTTTATAGTCTTGGAGTAGTTTACTCACACACCTAGCTCCAAAACCCTAGCCTAAGCTAATGTTGGTGCACTACCAACAAAAATAAAAGACGAGTGTAGTTGATTCTATTAACATGTTAATTTTATTGGTTGTTATTTACTTAGTTGGGTAGTGGCGTGAAGCTCAAATGGTGTGATGGATTCTTGTTAGTAACATCCTAATGCAACTATATGAAAAATTCTCTTTTCAGTTCGATGAATGCTAACTACATTAGGGTAAGAGTCTTTTCACCTTTCACAAACACACAAATACCTATGAAATACACTTCTCAATAGTCACTAAATGCAATCCCCAAATTTATAAGAATTTAGACCCACAAAACAAACCAATAAATAGGAAACCGAAAAGAGGCTAAAATGTCCCCAAGCTAGAATACAAAGCACTTAAAAAGCATAAATCTAGTAATCCAAAGCCAGATAGATAATTTCAAGCAATCAACAAACAAGCCAAAAATTGAAAAATAGGAAGGCAATGTCAACGGGCTAATGTTGTAGCACAATGTCTCAAAATGAGTCAGTGTTATACAATGGTCAAAACCAAACCCTAGAGGCAGAAAGGCCTAAACAAAATTAAGTGGGAGCGATACCAAGAATCTAAAATAACAAACAGATCAAACACACCCAAGTCAACTTTTTAGGTGACAACTTGCACAACCAAAACAAAACACCACCTCTTGTAATTAAAATCAAGAAAACAAGAATGAAATCACTCAAGCAAAAGTGACAAAGGCCAAACAAAGCCAAATATGGTTGTAAAACTGAAATAAAAACATATCTAAGATGTTACCTAATCAACCAATCATATATGAAAAATGAGATCCAAAGATGAGGACAACAACTCCAACCAAAATACACCAAACCTCTAAGGAAAACCCTAGAGAGAAAGGAAAAGAAGGATCCCATACAAACCAATCAAAGTGGGTTCAGATCTAATATGTTCAACAACTGATAATACTAGTGAGAAGAGATACATGAAACCAAAATAAAACCAGAGAGGTGAAGAAGAATTGAAAGCCAATTGATGAAATAAGAAACCCTTTTCAAGAGAACAAATGAACAAATCCAATCCAACATACAAGAAGGGATCATATTTGTAATATATTAGGATTGAAAACAAAGGCTAGAATATATCAAATCGGAAATAAAAAATCTTTTAGGGTATCTTAGGCTTTTCTAGGCTGACAAGGCTAATTGCATGGACAAGTCATAGTCAGAGTGGCTATAGCCACATAGATAATGAGGAAAAATTATGGTTGTAGCATTTAAACTACCCTGTTACCTGACCTATTGGTGCGACTGGGAGACAAAATTTAAATTTTTTAAATGCAGGAGAACAAAAACAATTTAAGGGTCAAATTACCAGATTTACACCCCAGAGAGGCTCGCAATGGCTTAGAAAAAAATAGAAACACACTAAGAACCAAATTCAAGACAAAAGGGAAGATATCTTAAAGCAAAGAGGGAAAACTCTCATTGAAAGCACCGGTTCTGTTGTGACAAAATTCACACACAAGGAGCTATTGATCTGCAACCTTATGGCCCTAGAAAGGCACCAGACAACAAAATACATGACTATTTCAATCACAAATATTAATCCCGATCTATATGCTCAAGCAATCAATCATGCATGTAACACTACACTAAGGGTTTGAGCTCACACACGTAGCCCTCGCAGATTGGTGAAGATTGTTGGGTTCGTTGCAGAAAGCTTCAGCTCCAACCAAGAGATATTGTCTCTGTTATGAAACCAACTCAAGAAAAGATAGAAAATATAGATCAATGCCTTAGAATTTAGCCTCTTCGAGGGGGAAACCTCCTTTACATTGCATAAATGAACAATTATTGGATGATACAAATGAAAAGACCTCCTTTCTATATACAGGAGTCTAAGGGGTCATAACATAATCAAAGCCGACATAACAATAATAATGTAAGGGCACAATAATTACAATAGTGGGCTTCTATGGGGCACAATAGTAACAATATGGGCACTACATGGGTACATCAATATAATAAGTGGGTTATACTAATAACAATAAGGGGTTACACTAGTAGTATAGGGGCCTAACATGCCCCTCACCTTCAAAAAGCGTTGTCCTCAACGCTTGAGTAGTTCTTGATGCTTCTGTATAAAATTCTTGTCCTCCCATGTGGAATATTCAGCGGGTAAGTTCTTCCACTTGATGAGATACTCTGAAATTGATCGATTTCGTAGCTGTCGGGTTCTTGTTTCTGTGACTACTCCAGGTTCCAATATGATTTTTCCTTCCTCTTTAATTTCTGGCAATATTGTTTGAATTGGTATCTTTTGCAACTTTTGAATAAGCGGCCATACCTCTTCGTCCTTCTTCCATTCATCCCTTGCTTCGTTTATCCAATCTGGTTGGATAATATAAATAGCACAAAACAATGCTTCCACATCCTCATCTTTGAAGAGTCTTCCCATTCGGTAAGGTCGCCATTTTTTAAGTGCATGTAGTATTGCCAACATTTCCTTCTCATAAATAGCTTGCTTGAGATGTAGCAGTAAAAATACCCAATCACCTACATCAAAAAAAATTTCACTGCGATGTTGATCTACTTGTTGTATCGTTTGATTTTGCACTGAAGTCGTGTTATCCTTTAAAAGTTGGAGAACTTGTTGTTGATGCTCGATGTGATCTTTCACTGCTTGAACCTTTTTCTTCTTGATATGTCCTTCTATCTCTAGAGTTTGAGGAGTGGTAATTTCTTCCAATCCTTTACACGATATGGTCTGATTCATTTCTTTTTTCTTTGGGGTGGGGTCCTGGTGTATATCTTCTTATTTTGATGTTTCTTGACCCTTTTCTTCCTCCTCTTCATATTCTATGTAAAATAATTTCTTCTCAGCACACTTATGACCTTTAGTGCATTTGTTATCACAATTGTAACAAACCCCTTTTTCTCTTTTTTCTTCCAATTGTTGTGGTGTAACCCTTGTAGGTTGTGGAAGGCTAGGAGAAACAACACTTCCATCTTTATAGTTGTGAGGGGTACGCTTCTTGGTTTCCATAATTTTGCTTTCCACTATGTCACAAATCCATTTTACTCTTTCCAATTATTGTGGTGTTTCTCTAAAGAAGGTGTTGCCCTTTGTATCCTCATAATGTGCTATCATTTCCTCCGTGAAAATTGACCATGTAACAAGTTTTTTACGAGAACAAAGCCCCTCATACCATAAAAATTGATCTGGTTCTAAATATGAAGATGCAATACATACCTTTTGTAACAGTTGCACCTCATGTAGATCGAAATATTTCTCCATCTGTAGTATCCAATTTACCAGATCCTTGCCATCAAACTTCCTCATCTTGTTTTTTCTTGATTTTAGGAGCTCGATCTTGAAACGACTGTAACTCTGTACTTTCAGATCTTTAAGTTCTGAAATTGTGGCCTGCAGTAGCCCTCTATGTCCTCTTTCCAATGCCACAAGTCTGACCCAATTTGGATTCTCCAAGGAAGAGTTATGCGAAATCTCCCACAGTGACTTGATTATAGACTAGTTCAGTAGAGTGAACTTGTACGACGTGCCACGAGTCACTGTTTTGACCTTTGGATCTGAAAAATGCATACAAGAAACTACAGTCTGTCCTCTTTTTATACCTTTTTACGAAATTTCAATTCGATCCCCAGAGAGAAAGTTATGACGATTTTCCCCAGGTCACCTGTTTTGAATGTAATTTAGGAGTCTGCAAAAAGACCAACTTTCTTAGATCATATCTCCGCAAATATGGCGCGAAAAGCTCTGAAATTTGGACCCAAGGTTCAGCGCGATTGCTTCTCAAATGGGTTTTTTTTGCGACTTCTGAAACGTCACAGAAAAAAGTTATAGCGAAAATGCCATGATGACCTGTTTGGAGCAGCGAAACCCTAGAATCCAAAGCTCTGATACCAAATGTTATGAAACCAGCTCAAGAAAAGATAGAAAATATAGATCAATGCCTTAGAATTCAGCCTCTTCGAGGGGGCAACCTCCTTTACATTACATAAATGAACAATTATTGGATGATACAAATGAAAAGACCTTTCTATATATAGGAGTCTAAGGGGTCATAACATAATCAAAGCCGACATAACAATAATAATGTAAGGGCACAATAATTACAATAGTGGGCTTCTATGGGGTACAATAGTAACAATATGGGCACTACATGGGTACATCAATATAATAAGTGGGTTATACTAATAACAATAAGGGGTTACACTAGTAGTATAGGGGCATAACAGCCTCTTATAATATATCTACTTTCACACATGCATCACCAAACAGGGACCACAAATATCCTTCCATAGAAGACCATTAGCTTGAATAAACATTAACATGTATAATCAACCATAAGCATAGATTTACAAGAAAGTGAACATGTAATTTCATTAATTTTGAACAAAATGGCACAATTATACCTTTAAGCATAAGATCTCCTCTCTAGAATCTGATAGAGTCTCCCCCTCTCCGAGTTGTATGACCTCAAAGGCAAGTGGATCACAAAATATGAATCAAAGCAACAGCATAACAATACAATTCTCTCCCTTACTCTCTCACTAGCTTGACCCTATAGTATAGACCAACATATATAGAACCATAGAGACTCGCAGGAGGACAAGTATGGATGCTTAGGGTGAAGAGAAGTTAAGAAGCTTCTCCAATAATTCTCTCAATCCAACTCGAATAGGTAGGATAAGGTGATGATCTGAATTAATCTCCTAGGAACCATAAGTGTCTAGAACAAGGTCCATGGATGCACATAGAAAACAAGGAATTCTTATTACAACTGCACGAAAGAAGGGTTCTCCGTGTGATTGGAGGCCGCTGGTTGCACCGACAGGCTTACCTCCGTGCAGCTGTGGAGTAAACTAGGTCAAAGAGTGGTCCAAGCTCATGGAAAATGGTCACCAATATAATAGCTCAAAATTACTAAACCTAGGGAACAAAATAGGTTGATAACAATGCATCCCCATGACAAGATTAAAATTTGCATTACAATGAGCATCGACAACACCAACTGCTTTCATAGCTCTCGTGTACCTTGGTGACAAGTAGTAAGCCCTTAGAAGCTCTTTAGAGATACAAAATCCATTTGGCACTTGAGAGGTGCCTGTGATTTTCTGAGAAACCTTGATCATGATTAATTTGACAGGAATAACCTAAGTCAATTTCCTCAGACCAATCGGGTGCCAACTGAGGTGGTCCATTTCATATCATTATCCTTCAAGAAATACTTGGTCGCTTATCACCATCATCCTCTTATGTACTGAACTTGGGACTTTTATATTCAAATGATGAAGTGCTCCTTTCATTGTCCATGTTTGATTTGTACTTGGAATTTGCATAATCCTTTCTACCATTGGTTACAATGCTAATTTATTTTAAAGAGTGCATCTTACAACAACCGTATAGGAAAATACAACCTTAGTAATCCCGAAGCCTATCCTTTTCTTTCATAATTCTTTGTAGAATTCCTCCATTAGAAGTAACATTCAAGTAACAAAACATCATCGATTATTATTTCTGCCCTATGCAACAACACTTCCGTAGATTCCCTTATTCGTTCACTTATGCGTCGTAGAGAATTGATCCATCGTTCATTAATGGAGCAATGAGCCTTTTAGAACCGTCAACTACCTAATAACTAGGTGGACATAGTTTTAGGGTTATGTATTGGACGTTACAAAAAAAAATAATGCTGAGACATTTTGTTATCCTAAGCAAGGTTGAGAAACCACTCTTGAATTCATATCCCTTCTGATCAGAATGGCATCATTGTCAGTAACACGTCCCTCATCGAGCTTATCTATATAACCAAGGAATGATAGATCGAATGTTTCACCCCTGCAATTGTAATGACCTAAATAGTACCATTCGTATTGGTAGTATGATGTGAGTATTCCTTTCTTACACGACACGTAGCAATATCTCAAGCTTCTACAAAGTATTTGAGAGCCACATAATCGATATTTTGTGTGTGTGTTAATATGACAATTGCACTAGATTTCCTGAGCTTCTTAATACATTTAAAATATAGACTCCCATGAAGGTTAAGGCCAAATGGATTTCCCAACATGCAATAATAATGTCTATCCCTTTTATTTTTCACACCATTAAAATTCCTCACGTTAGGTACCTCAAGCATGATGCCTAAGTGTTAATGAAGAGGAGTATAACTATTAAAAAAATAGCTAATATACCTTGATCAATGTTCCACTTATGTATTTATAATTTACTTAGATCCCAAATAATTTGGAGACTGTCAGACTTTATCCTCAAATACGCTCATCTTATTCCTGTTTCAATTATTGGAATTCTCCATAAATTTTGTTGGAATATTCTTCAACAAACTCCAAAATATTGCAATTAAAAGATTCCCATAAAAAACTTGGTTTTCAAACTCAATATGCTTATAGGGATTAGGCCGATTGAGAAAGTTTCCATCCCCTTAGGCTTCGTTTGGATAAATGATCCTCCACTATCCATATCAAACCATTTTGTTTGATGAATGGGAGATATCCTTTAAGCAAGGGATAGAACTCAACTTCTCTTTGTTGTTTGAATGAATGTATTAGAATGAGGTAAATCAGTGATTTGGCTCTCCCAAATTCTCTATGCTACCCAATAAGCCAAGGAAAGCAGGTATCCAAATTTTCAATCAAGGCGTTAGATAAAACTCGAATGATCTTCATGGACATGTACAGATTCTTTGTAGACTTCCCATTTTGAAGATTGACCATTAGCTCAAGCACATTGGATAGATAATTGTAAATTCCATAATATTGTCCCAACATGTTGCAAGGATTTTTTATTTACTTTTCATGTCTTTGGAGTAATTAGTATATCAAGCAGAATGCACATTGCAACTTTATCCAAGCAATCAATATTTTGTGCCATGAAACTAGACATTGTAAATTCAAGACATAAGTTTGCAATGCCATAAGCTTGTTCTTTCAATCCTTGGGGCCTGTTTTCAAACATGTTATATATTGGAATAACTACATGACATACATACCCAATTATTCATCTTCACTTAGTTCTCTAAATACCCTCAAATATTTCTTGTTATACTTTATGTATTTTACAATCCATGCCCATAAACTGTAACAGTGGTTGGATTGTCGATTTGTTAATAATAAGGGTAAGGAAAACTACCCCATCAATGAAGAAAATGAGAAAATTAAAAACGTTCTAGTTTTCTCTGAGAGTTGAGGAATGTCTAAGCTATCACTAGAACTATTTAGAATTAGAGACAAGGTCAAAGTGACAACACCCAAAAACTTGACCATACGAGAAAAAATGCCTTTTTCAAATTTACAACGTAATCAAACTATAATAGTACTAAATTTAGTACAATGACAACGTTACTCTGAATACTTGTAAAAGCACATAGATAAGCATAAAAAATCCCCCAGATAGAGCTCAAGATAAAAGCCACTGTATTTACAATGTAGCAAAACATTTCCCATAAAGAAATAAGATTTTGTGAGTCCACTTTTGAAAGTTGTCCTTCGCCAACTTTAATTCTTGAAAAAATGTCCTCAATGTTGCATAAACAATGCCCAATGTCATGGTGGTTAAGACACTAGAAAGCTTAGCCACACTGTCACCAATGAAATAATCTAAATAGGCTGCACATACAGTTAAGTTTATTTCCATAATTGTATCATTAAAAATAATGTCAAGCCACAAGAATGATACAAGCCCAAAAGCAAGACCAATAACTATTGCTCCCAAAGTGACTTGGGGCAAAACTATTATCACTTTCCCTAGTGCGACCAACCACCACCTTAAAGAAAAACCTGTAGACAACAATTGTTGTCCCATCATTCATTTAAGATTCCCCTTTAACAATAATATTCAATATCTTGCTAGCATCAAGTTCCTTGAATAAGGCCACAACTATTACAAGGTCTCTAGCTTTGAGCGAACCTCCCAACAACAATGATATCTTTCAGTCTCAGTCATTTGGAAAGAAGAATTGTATAGCAGTGCCAAGGGGAAATTCAATATCACTACACGAGGGCCAACTAACAATTCCATTTGTACGAAACATTTCTGTTGGGTAGCGGAGGTCCAACGTAACGGTTTTGGGACAGAAAGCCTAGAAATTAGGATCAAACTATTGTAAAAACTATGAAGTATGCGGAGCGCGAAATGTAAAAGGTGGAGTCAAAGGGTTGTTCGCCCAAGAAATAATGTAAAATAATAGGAAGTAAGTCGGTCTGCGGACCATATATAGGTATAAATAGAGCGCGGCTCTATGGGGGGAAAGGCAGTTCTTTTTGGAGTATGATTATGAGATCAAATATGTAATGGGTGTCTGAGAAGAGAAGTTGGAAAGCGTCTGTAAATCTGTGTCGGGGGTTTGGGTAAAGGATACAGGCTCTACAGCTGTGTGCGCAGAGGCCTGGAAGAGTCCACAACTGTGTGCGCGGACCCCTGCAGCTGAGTGCGCAGGGCATATCTTGATGTAAGGGTGAGAAGTGGAAATAAAGATAAGTTTCTTCTTAATTCTGTGTTAATTATGAACTATCAAACCTCTGTTCTTTTATGTTTAAGGAGACTGTTTTGATTTGCGCGCATGCTTATTGAGTACTTGTGAATCAGGTTTAATCTTAATATGTGAACTGAATGAAAATAATAAATGTTTGCTTAAAGACCTCTCTAAGTAGATCTGGGTTATAGAACTTAATCAAATAAATTAGATCTGTAATCAACGCAGTAAGAGAAAGTTAAGATTATCTGGATTTGCGCGGATCTAGCGCAACGCGAGACTGCAGGACGGTGCATGAACCTCTCAGACCACATCTAGACATCCTAAGGGTGCGGAAACCTGGTTCCAACACCCTCCCCTGCTACCTCGGGTGAGACCTCAGTCTGCCCTTCGCGGGCTGTTGCCCAAAGGGCTGGTAGCTGCAGGATTTGCTTGGCTAAATAATTCTTCCGAACCTGGGTCAGGCCCATATAAGTGTTGAGTCTTGAAAATGTCATTCATTTCCATTACACTTTCACTATTATGTCCATTATATCACCTCCATTTCACCTCCATTTCACTACTATGTCACCACATTCATCCCACTTTCATTATCATTGGGCCACATTTATGTTTTTCCAATCTTTATTAATTCTAAGCCTTTTAAGTGAATTTGTGGTTAAAAATTAGAAAATAATGTGCATATGCTTATACCTAACAAATGGGTTGAGATTGTTGACATGTGTAGGTTGAAAGGAGGCTTCTAGAAGACCCTTATGTGGCACTCTAGGGCCAAATTCGAATTTGAGTGGAAAGAATCATGGGATCATGAGGATATGTGTCACATCTCCTAATTGTATTGTAACTCTAAGAAGACATGTGTCTTATCAGTTCCTATTTTGATTAGGACTCTAGAGGTAGAGGGAGAGATTCATGGACTCTCATTAATGAGATGACTTCTCATCTTCTTATATAAATATGAGATCTCTCTCCTTCATTTGTTAGTCCTTTAGCTCGTGAGCTTAGCTTGGCTTGGCTTTTAGTTCTTTAGCTTGGAGTTTGTAGTTCTTCCTTGATGGCTTTTGAAAGCTTTGGAGAGCTTTGTTGTACTTTGTAATTTTGAAGAATTTGAATAAAGCTTTGATGTTCTCAACATGGAAGGAGATGTGAAGTAGATGTCATGGAGCATATTAGAATGTAAGGTAGAGTAGATTTCATTTTGTAAATTTTGCTTTGATTTCATTATGTCATTTGATTGTTTTCAAGTTTGATAGATTAGATTTTTCATTCATGCAATTTTAATTCATGCAAGTGTGTTCAACCGGTTGATTGTAGATTAGTAATGCACATAACTTTTTCATGACTAATGACATGATGGAATTATATTGTCCTTCTGCTGATTTATTTTCTTAGTTCTAATTCCAACACTGTTTATTTCTTTCAGTTTTGTTTTGTTCATTTACTTTTCTGCAAGATAGATATTAGACTGCTCATGTCATTTTCAGTTACCTCCTATAGCCAGAGCGACTCAAATGGTGAGGGATTGAAGTATGAATGCATAGTTTGATATTAGTTTATTTTTCTACAAGATAGTTATTGAATTTCTCATGTCATTTTCAGTTACCTCCTATAGCCAGAGCGACTCAAATGGTGAGGGATTGAAGTATGAATGCGTAGTTTGATATTAGTTTATTTTTCTGCAATTTAGTTATTGAATTGCTTATGTCATTTTCAGTTACCTCCTATAGCCATAGTGAGTCGAATGGTGAGGGATTGAAGTATGAATGTGTAGTTTAATATTAGTTTCATTTTATGCAAATTAGATATCAGATTGCTCAATTTGTTTATGATTACCTCCTATAGCCAGAGCGAGTCGAATGGTGAGGGGTCAGAATATGAGTTGATGTAATATGATTTAGTTTACTTTGCTTACAGTTTTTGAATTGCTTTAAGTTTAGTTTTCTTTTTATACAACAGCAAGGATATTGGGTTTCATAGTCACTAGCTCATTGTTTGGTTGTTGCATTCTATTTTGATTGAAGTAGTTGTGTATTTACACTTTTGTTTAAGTACTAACTCCATCAATAACATGTTTTAAGATCTTTTGAAGTGCTAAGTTTTGGAAATTACCATTAGGGACATAGACTTTGTCTTGAAATCTACATCCATACTTGTCCTTTAAAAGTATTCTTAAGACCTTAGAATAGGATTTCCATTTGCATTAGACACTTTAGGAAACCAACAAAAACAAAACCCCAAAACAAAATAAAATCTATAAAACAACGAAGTAAGAAAAAGGTTAACTAAGCACATATGGTGCACCACACTTCATCAGTTTACGATACCCGGATTGATAATTTATGTAGAGAAATTTAAGACGTTAAATTGACTAGACATTTTGGCGCCGTTGCCAGGGAAGTGTAATTAGGAGACCTTATTTCTTACATCTAAAAAAAAATTAACAATTCTTGAGTATGCTCTCCTCCTGCACTTTGTGTGATCTGGAGGATCAGAAAAATGATTGTTATGAAAAATAAAAATTAATAATTCTTGAGTATGCTCTCCTCCTGTGCTTTGTGTGATCTAGAGGATCAGAAAAAAAATTGTTATGTAAAAAAAAAAAAAGAGAAGAAGAAAGGAGACAAAATAAACTTCATCATTTCAATTGATTCAAAAAAAAATAAAAAATGAAACCCAACTGCTTTGATAGGTTAAAATTGTCCAAAATTGACTGGTTATGGTTTGTAGTGGTTCTCAAAACACTGTATCCTGTTTTAATAAGGTTTTGCAACTTAGTTGCGGAAAGTGCCCTAATTCCGCAGCTAGTTGAAAATTCCGCAACTGTTTCAAGGTTTAGCAGGTTACAAGCATCCAATAAAAAAACTGACCACATGGGCATTTCCAGAATTGTCCCGACATGGATCTTATCCTAGTCACCTAGCTCAGACTGATAAAAAATGAGCTTAAAACCTCAGCCAAAGTCCTGTTTTTCGCATGTTTTACTTGAAGTCTTTGCTGCCTGAAATTGAAAATCATTAATCCTTATTATAAAAATTTACAATTTTAGAGAAAAAAAAAGAAGAAAAATAATCTATGGCTATCTTGAATCCTAGCTTTCACTGTGGCTTCAACAAGAAAATCTGCCTCCTTGTTCAAGCTTTGGCCTGAAACAAACCTGCAACATAATATATCTATATATATATATAAATGCATTGTATATATGAAAAAAAAACAAGGGATCGAATGTTAAACGATTAGGTAACAATGAGGAGGTGAACACAAATTTGTAGAATCCATGTTAACTCCATCAAGGGGCCTCAGCATTTCTTTTTAGGGGCTGAAATTTATTTCAGGTGGATTGAGCTCCTTGTTTGAGGACCGAATCGTGCATTTTTGGAGGTTGATTCCTGTAGGAGGCATTCATCATTTAGTGGAAAATTTCGGGAGTTGATTTCACCTTTGGGTAGCTACATTATCAGTCAGAAACAGAGGGTTGAATTCTTGATGGTAGCTTCTGGTGATCCATTAAATTATTGAGGGCCGAGTAGTCATTTTTCTCCAAGGGCGAGAGCATGTAAGGTGATTACATTTGCTGACAGAAGGACATTTCTAAATATTGACTAAACATGAGGATAATAGATCAACGATTGGCTCATTCTTCTATTTTCAGATAACAAACCTGTGACTATTAGTCGCCCAAATTCTTCAACTCTGTCATTGCACCTGTATAATACACATTACAAAAGAAAAAAAATGCGTAATAGCTGAAAAACGTCAAATTTCAAATGCGCGATTTGGCCAAACGAAGACGAATCTGAAAAAAAAGAAAACATGGTTTTTTTTTCCAGCAGGGTCAATTAGATAACCTAGAAACCATTTGAAGAAATTTGTGGCGGTCTGGGAGAAATCCTCGGTTCTTTGGAGCCCATTTTTGCCTGCCACGTGTAACAAAACGGATTTTTGAACAGATTATGATTGAATTCGGCGTGCCTGAGAAAAGGGAATTCTAATTTGGTTCTGTGCTAGCACCTACTCTACCACGTCTTCCACCCTTTGCCACCCGTTTGCAATTCATTAACGCCTGTTAACAACAGTTCCAATTTAAGACGGCTCTCCATTACGTGATCTGGTTAGATACGGCTCTTCACAGCCGATTGATAGACGTGGCATGGAGTAGCATTCAATCTTGATTTTAATGCATAACGGCCTCATGATTAATCCTCGGGTTTAACTCGTATTCGACTGCACTTTCACACTCCACCTGTAATCATGGGAAGTGACCGATTTCATTACGGCTCCTCTCCACCGCATAATTTCCGCAGCCATTTCATAAACGTGTTTACATCTCCTCCGCAGCCGTTTAGTTTAAAGTTCTGCCAGGTTCACTTCATATCTCCACTGTTCTATTGAAGCACAGTTGCATTTCCACTTTGTTCATATCAGTCTCCGCTCCATTTCGTGAATGCACCTCGGCTGCCTGTCTTCTGTTTTCCGCTGACAGTCCCTGAATCTTGTTCACTCCCGCTACCTATTATCCGATTTACATTTTCAGTCACTGTTGTCTTCTCCATAAACCCCGTAACCCAGCCATCTTACCTCTGTTAAACCCTCACACGCAGACAAATTTTAAACAGAAGGAAGGATGGGTCGGTTATTAAGGGCAGAACCGGAAGGGCCTAAGTTTATGGAAGGGCCAAATGGTTATGGTCATGGTTATAGGCTGTTTATCAAACTATAAGTCCATCACTAAAACTATTTTGCTCCATTCACAGAGTTCCTACATGCAGACAAAAAAAAAAAATAAATTTCAAAACTGATGGTTGACTGTTTCAGCCACTTTCCGCAGCTGATTCAACTTTCCGCAGCTGTTTTGTTAAACTCTAGGTTGCAGGTGTCATCAAGCAAAACAAGCCACATGGGTAGCTAGGGAAATGTTAATACATGGATGGTGTCCTATTCACTTGATCCAATTCGATGAAAAAGGCCCTGGTCAAAAGGAAGTGGCATCCACTAATGGTGAGAGCTCTCGTGTTGACTAGTGGCATCCATTAATGGCCACTGAGCCAACAATTTCCTACTATGTTCGACATCAGAACATCTTTTCACATAGTAGAAATTGTGCCAATGAGTTTTGAAGACATGAAGACTATTATTTTCAGCATTTTGGAGCAGACTCAACAAGTTTTATTAGAAGCAATAAAAAGTCATCTTATCTCTTTATCCATAACTCCTCTTGTTCAGCCACTTGAAGAAGAATATGATCAGAATTTTACAGCCACCACACATACAACTCATCCATTCCAAAGGGTAATTGAAGGTACGTCATTTTCTAACTTTTGACCATAGAATTCCATAAAAGCTAGAATGATAATTGTTGGAAAAAACATTCCTCTTCCTCATTTCATAAAATTGCCAATACCATCAGTTGGAGGGGGAATACATTCATATTCATATCTTGCCATGTCCATATCATATTCAGGAGCCCACATACTTCCAACATATATTAATTATTACATTGCTATTATGAGCATACAATGGCTTTTGAAAAAGTGCTTAAAGGATAAATTGGATACAAACAAAATCATGGTTGTCACACAAGAACCAACCATCATGCAATCCAATAAAGATATACTTTGCAACAATAATCAAAATATCATTATGCAAAGTTCAAAGATCAAAATAGAAGGCAACAACAAAAAAAAAATGGTTGTAACACAAGAACCAACCATGTTGCAATTCAAGTAAAACACTTTGTAGAAATATGAAGTTATCAAATGATATCATGCAAAGTTAAGCTAAAGTTCAAGGATCAAAAGAGTTAATGTAATATATATTGCATGAAGACATGCAATAGCTTCAGTTGGGGGGTATGTTGAGTCTTGAAAATGTCATTCATTTCCATTACACTTTCACTATTATGTCCATTATATCACCTCCATTTCACTACTATGTCACCACATTCATCCCACTTTCATTATCATTGGGCCACATTTGTGTTTTTCCAATCTTTATTAATTCTAAGCCTTTTAAGTGAATTTGTGGTTAAAAATTAGAAAATAATGTGCATATGCTTATACCTAACAAATGGGTTGAGATTGTTGACATGTGTAGGTTGAAAGGAGGCTTCTAGAATACTCTTATGTGGCACTCTAAGGCCAAATTCGAATTTGAGTGGAAAGAATCATGGGACCATGAGGATATGTGTCACATCTCCTAATTGTATTGTAACTCTAAGAAGACATGTGTCTTATCAGTTCCTATTTTGATTAGGACTCTAGAGGTAGAGGGAGAGATTCATGGACTCTCATTAATTAGATGGCTTCTCATCTTTTTTTATAAATAGGAGATCTCTCTCCTTCATTTGTTAGTCTTTTAGCTTGTGAGATTAGCTTGGCTTGGCTTTTAGTTCTTTAGCTTGGAGTTTGTAGTTTTTCCTTGATGGCTTTTGAAAGCTTTAGAGAGCTTTGTTGTACTTTGTAATTTTGAAGAATTTGAATAAATATTTGATGTTCTCAACATGGAAGGAGATGTGAAGTAGATGTCATGGAGCATATTAGAATGTAAGGTAGAGTAGATTTCATTTTGTAAATTTTGCTTTGATTTCATTATGTCATTTGATTGCTTTCAAGTTTGATAGATTGGATTTTTCATTCATGCAATTTTAATTCATGCAAGTGTGTTCAACCGGTTGATTGTAGATTAGTAATGCACATAGCTTTTTCATGACTAATGACATGATGGAATTATCTTGTCCTTCTGCTGATTTATTTTCTTAGTTCTAATTCCAACACTGTTTATTTCTTTCAGTTTTGTTTTGTTCATTTACTTTTCTGCAAGATAGATATTAGACTGCTCATGTCATTTTTAGTTACCTCCTATAGCCAGAGCGATTCAAATGGTGAGGGATTGAAGTATGAATGCGTAGTTTGATATTAGTTTATTTTTCTACAAGATAGTTATTGAATTGCTCATGTCATTTTCAGTTACCTCCTATAGCCAGAGCGACTCAAATGGTGAGGGATTGAAGTATGAATGCGTAGTTTGATATTAGTTTATTTTTCTGCAAGTTAGTTATTGAATTGCTAATGTCATTTTCAGTTACCTCCTATAGCCAGAGTGAGTTGAATGGTGAGGGATTGAAGTATGAATGTGTAGTTTAATATTAGTTTCATTTTATGCAAATTAGATATCAGATTGCTCAATTTGTTTATGATTACCTCCTATAGCCAGAGCGAGTCAAATGGTGAGGGGTCAGAATATGAGTTGATGTAATATGATTTAGTTTACTTTGCTTACAGTTTTTGAATTGCTTTAAGTTCAGTTTTCTTTTTATACAGCAGCAAGGATACTGGGTTTCATAGTCACTAGCTCATTGTTTGGTTGTTGCATTCTATTTTGATTGAAGTAGCTGCATATTTACACTTTTGTTTAAGTACTAACTCCATCAATAACATGTTTTAAGATCTTTTGAAGTGCTAAGTTTTGGAAATTACCATTAGGGACATAGACTTTGTCTTGAAATCTACATCCATACTTGTCCTTTAAAAGTATTCTTAAGACTTTAGAATAGGATTTCCATTTGCATTAGACACTTTAGAAAACCAACAAAAACAAAACCCCAAAACAAATAAAATCTATAAAACAACGAAGTAAGAAAAAGGTTAACTAAGCACATATGGTGCACCACACTTCATCAGTTTACGATACCCGGATTGATAATTTATGTAGAGCAATTTAAGATGTTAAATTGACTAGACAATAAGCCAACAAATGGTTCCGTTGCCGGGATCGGGATCTGCCTAAGGGGTGTCTGGTGTGGAACGCGGAGAGAAAAACAGTGAAGGATCGAAGGGATCAGGGACGATAATAGCTCAAGGGTAACCATGGCAAGCGCGATTCAGTTGCCAGTATTCAAGGGAGTAGGAGGCGAAGACCCGAAGCAATTTTGGTTTGTGCTAGCATCAGTATGGAATGCGCAGCAAATTGTGGATGATAATATCAGGAAAGCTACCTTAGTCAGCGCACTTTAGGACCAAGCGCTGACATGGTACATGAAGTATTCAAGCAGTAACCCAACGATGAGGGTAGCGGAAATACAGACCGTATTAAAAAAGGAATTTAGCCGGTCGAAGTCATGAAAACAATCGTCCGTAGGATTCAAAGAGATTGTAATGATGCTGGGTGAAACTCCGTGGGATTTGGATAAGAGGTTGAAAAGCGCTTTCCGCAAGGCCAACATGACACTTACAGATGAGCAACACTGCACTTGGTTCGTCACATCATTAACACCATATCTGAAGTCGGCTCTATTACAACAAAAGAATTCAACCCAAGTTGAAGCACTAGAGGCAGCAATGCGGTTGCACGAAACCCTGATACCAGACCTAGTTTGGGAGTTCAACAAATTCAAGCGCAGGTCCAAAATTTATGTTTGGACATGCAGAAGTTAAAACAAGAACAGACATCGTGATCAGAAGTCCGGGAGGAGGTATGGTGTGTAAGATGTAAGAGCCAGGGACACGATAAGGATCACTGTCTGGTCTGGGTGAATTTTGTGGTAACAGGGGGACCAACACCATTGTGACCAGAGGCACAGGCAGGGCTGAGCACAACCACCTCGCTTTGGTGTGCAATCTGTCAGGTGGGAGGAAAGCACAACACTGATAATTGTCATCTATTACCAAAATACAACCAGACCCCACAGCAGCTCTTTTGCAACTTTTGTAGATCAGTGGGCCACGAAGAAAGGGATTGTCATAGTTATCAAATGATGATGGATAAGTCATCTGCCTATAGAATGTAGACGGAGGCGCGAAGTTAGGATCCCGCCGTGGCGATTGTGTGCGGTGGGTTCCAAGGGCACGGTCGAGGACGGGATGGAATGGGACCAGGAAGGGGTTGCAAGTAGCTAATCTGTTACAATTGTGGAGGACCAGGACATTACGCACGAGATTGTACCAACCCAACCAGATTTCGTGCAACTATTGTGAGAAATTCGATCATGAGCTGCTAGACTATCCTTCACTGATAGCGCAGATCCGGGAAAGAGGGCAGCGCAACCACATTGACCCAGAATATGCAAATGATGAGGTTCGAATCCCGCGAGGAAGATCCCAAGGTCAACATGGTGCTGAGGAGTGGCACGGCCAAAGGAGTATATGGAAAGAATTCAGGCGGCGATAAGGGGACATATCGGGAAGCTCGGGGGAGCTTTGCGAAGGTCTCTATCTCAGGTAATAGGGATCGGCCCGAGACGGACAAGGATCCCTCAATGACAACTACCTTTTTAGAGACATGTATAAAATTGCTTTGTGACAACAGGGTGGTTAAAGGCTTACAGGAGTTGATAAATAGATGCGCAGGGTGGAGTGAGCCTCGCATCATTCGAAAGTTGGGAAGACATGCATCATGGACTGGAAGGGAAATGCGGTTAACAACGCAGATCGATGATTATGAGATGGAGCAGGTCATTTTGGATCTGGGCTCAGATGCCAACGTATTGCCGAAACAGACATGGGAGCGCATGGGTAAGCCTACACTACAATGGTCCCCTATCCAATTATGGATGGAAAATCAACAGAAGGTGCTGCCCATGGGAAGGCTGCAAGGGGTTACGGTAGACCTTGATGGCGCAAGTACCCGCATGGATTTTGAAGTTATTGAGCTCATGGATGAAAATATGCCCTATCCTGCATTGTTAGGAATAGATTGGGCCACCGACATGAACAGAGTTATTAATCTAAAGAAGAGGACAATGATATTTGAAACAAAGGCGCTCTGTGTCGTTATTCCGCTAGATCCGGCTGAAGGACCATGCTACATCGAACCGGTGCACAATGATGACGATGAAGATTGTAGTTACAGAATGACTGCCCAGGAGCGAGGATGGGTCAAGACATTGGAGGATAGAAGAATATCACGAGGGGATGGAGAATCCTACATTGATGATTCAGATGAGGAAGATGAGCGGTGGTGCAACCGGTTGAATGGAGTAACCACGCTACACTGCAACATGGTGATGAAATCGCTGTACTGCGTAAAGGCCCAGGATCGCGAATTTCCAAAGTATGATGGGTTGACGATGGTAGATGAATTTCTGACCAAATTTGAAATCGCAGTACCGGAGCACCAATGGTTTGATGTGATGAAATGGGCACTGCACGTGACGCCTACGCGATGGTGGGGCACACATGAAGGAACGTTCGAAGATTGGCGCGCCTGCAGGCGTATGATGAAGATCATATTTGGGAAGCCGGAAGAACGCATACTAGAGAAATACGATGGATGTGATGACTCGCGCATGCACCTTACCAGATGGACTAAAGCCTACGCGGAGGAACCTCATCTATAATGGGTGCACTTATTCTATCACACCCTGGATGTCATTCCCATAAATTGGTATATTGAAGTAGAGCTTCGGCATGACACAAGCGAGTGGCATATCTTGTGTGAAGGGTTCTTAGCGAAATTCCTCTTTGAAGATCAATGGATGGACCCTGTAGATGATGCGCTCCAGCTGGTAAAGGCCGCCATTTTTAGGACGCCAATAGAACCAGAAGAACCGGTGCAGCCCAACTGGTCGCGGCAGCTGAGCCAGGCCCTTGCATACTATAATGTACAAGTAGAAGATGATGAGGATGATCCACGAAATGTCAATATTTTGGAATTAGAGGGAAGCTGCGAGGTGTGCGGACCCGAAATCGAAGATCCTGATATGATGGCACCGTTGAAAACGAAACAAGTCAATATAGGAACCGAAGAAGAGCCGAAGTATGCAATGCTCGGGGACTATTGGGACGACACTACAGTAGAAAAGGTCGTTGAATTTCTCCGTGGATATCGAGACTTGTTTCCAACAAAGATCACGGAGCTAAAAGGGATCCTAGGGGACTTGGGAGTGATGAAGATAACAGTGAATCCAGACGCGAAACCAGTTAAGCAACGACCCTATCGATTGAATCCAAAATATAAAGCAAAGTTCCGCGAAGAATTGGACAAGATGCTGGCAGCAAGAATTATTGAGCTTGTCGAGGAGTCCGATTGGGTAAGTCCAATGGTTGTGCAGGAAAAGAAACAGAAGGGCGAGATTCAGATCTGCGTGGATCTCAGGAAGCTCAATGATGCCTGTGTGAATGACCCATTTCCAACACCATTTACAGATGAGGTACTGGAAAATGTGGGGGGGGGGGCAAGAAGCCTACTCATTCACGGATGGTTTCTTAGGATACCACCAGATCAAGATTGTGCCAGAAGATAGGAGTAAAACAATGTTCACCATCGAATGGGGTTGCTTTCAGTACACGGTGATGCCCTTTGGTCTGAAGAACGTGGCGGTGATATTTTCACAAATAGTGGTAGCAACATTCAAAGAATTTATACACAAGTTCTTAGAGGTCTATCTGGACGACTGGACCATGTTTGGACTAGTTAAGAAGCATGTAGCGAGCTTACGGTTAATGCTGGATACTTGTCGCCGACACCAAATTGCGCTGAATCTCAAGAAGTGTACTTTCCTTGTCCCGTTCGGGAACCTGCTGGGCCATGTAGTTTGTAAGCAAGGCTTGATGGTGGATCCAGCAAAGATCGCTGTCATACTCAATCTGCAAGCGCCACGGAGTGTCAAACAATTATGCGCCACTCTGGGTCACATGGGCTACTATCGGAAGTTCATCAAAAGTTACACCCAGATCACGGCTCCGATGGAACAATTGCTGAAGAAGGAAGCTACTTATTGTTGGAATGAGGAATGCAACAAAAGCCTGGGGACACTTAAGGAGAAGATGACTTTAGCCCCTATATTGGTCTTTCTGAAATGGGACGTCGAGTTTCATGTGCATGCTGACACGTCATGTATCACGCTGGGAGCAGTACTTACTCAACCAGGAGCGGAGGGACTAGAACATCCGATTGCGTTTGCAAGTCGCCGGTTGTCAAAAGCTGAAAAGAATTACTCCACCACTGAGCGCGAGGGATTAGCAATGGTATACGCACTTCAAAAATTCCACCATTATCTGCTGGGAGGTCACTTTAAGATGTATACCGATCACTCAACGTTAAAATACCTTGTGAATAAGCCTGTGTTGGGGGGGCGTATCTGTTGATGGTTGCTGTTATTCTAGGAGTATGACTTTAAGGTTGTCGTCAAGCTGGGACGTCTAAATGCAGGCCCAGATCACTTGTCCCGAATTGAGACTGGCGAAGAACCCACAAATCTAGAAGACAGACTTCTGGATGCTCAGCTATATGCGGTGCACGTAGCGGATGGTCATTTTGAAGATATAATCCATTTCTTAACTACAGGGACCGTGTCGCAGGGATACTCCATTCAACAGAAGAAGGAATTGGTGATATGCGCAACAGACTTCACCGTGATTGCAGGACACCTCTACAAAATGGGCAATGATGAGATCCTGCGTCGGTATGTCCTGGAGTTCGAGCGAGGACAGATCCTGGCCGAAGCCCATGAGGGGGTTGCTGGCGGACACTATGCAGGTCGCGCCATAACCCATAAGATACTTCACGCAGGCTTATGGTGGCCCACTCTGCATCAAGATTTGAAAGCTCACTGCCGAGCCTGCGACGTCTGTCAATGGACGAGGAAACTGTCGCGAAGAGATGAAATTCCGCTCCAACTGCAGATGATGCTACAACCCTTCGAGAAGTGGGCAATCGACTTCGTAGGACCTATTGAGCCGTAAGGAAAAACAGGCGCGCGTTATATCATCACCGCAAAAGATTATTTAACCCTATGGGCCAAGGCACAACCAGTTAAGGATTGCATGGCTACAACAGCTGCGAAGTTTTTATTCGAGAATGTACAGACAAGGTTTGGCTATCCGAAAATTCTCATGAGCAATCGGGGAACACATTTTCTGAATGAAACCATTAGCGCACTCACTGAGGAATTCCAAATATATCAGCAATAGAGTACGCCATACCACCCGCAAGCAAATGGGACCATGGAGGCATTCAACAAAATCTTGAAGACTGCATTGATCAAGGTCTGTAATGTGCGACGAAATTACTTGGACTTGTGCATTCCTGCTGTGCTATGGGCTTATTGAACCACGTGCAAGAAATTGACGGGCCAAACACCTTTCGGTTAGTATATGGCGAGGAGGTCGTCATGCCTATGGAATATATTGTGCCTAGTCTGCAAATCATGACAATCACAGGTATGGCAGACCGTGGGGCTTTGGAGGAATGGCTTGCGCAGCTCGAAGAAATGAAGGAGGAATGATTTTTGGCTGGATTCGATCAGCAAGTGCAGAAACAGCGAGAAAAAACGTGGCATGATCACCATATCAAGGTGGGCACCTTCAAGGAGAAAGATCTAGTATTGCTATACGATAGTAAATTTGAGAAGTTCCTTGGAAAACATTGAATGCATTGGTTAGGACCTTATGGCATCAAAGAAGTTACCGATGGGGGCGTGGTTTAGCTTGCCAAACTCAATGGGGACCCCTTCCCGGGCCGAGTAAATGGCAGTCGCCTGAAGCTCTATACGGGCGGGCCGACCGCCTGACTAACCATTCGAGGGACAGTCTCACCACTCCAGCTAGTTGAAAGAGAGCGCGGGATGATAAAGCAGTCTGGGAGAAAGAGGCGCGAGTGCTAGGATACGCGTCGATCGGGCCCATCATTAGGATCGCAGCCGCGCGGTCAGAAGTATGTTGTTGCATTGCTCCGAGCAAAGGTGACCGTTCAGGTCACTATTCATGACACGATGTCTGCATTATGGCAAAAGGGAGTGGGCGGTGAGAAATTAAGGGAAGGAGTACGAGCCAGATATGGCATGAGCTGCTGCATAATTTACACGGGGACGCTGGAACAGGCGGTAATCCAGGAATTTGAAATTCGACTTGCTTATAAATCACTGAGGAACAACTACTAGGCAACTTACACTTCCACAAAGCATATGCTGAGTCTTGACATGGTGCTGTTTATTATCTCTGCACAAGGAGTAAGCCCGCAGGTGGTAATATGGCCAAGAGGGCAGTTGGACTATCTCAGGAGCATGGTGTTGACAGCCGCGGGTGTCCCGCAGCCTGCAGATTCAACAGTAAGGGATGTATCGGAAAAGAGAAGACACGAAGCAGAAGTGGTCCGAATGTCGTCACCTCGTCCATGGGTGGGTCAGAAAACTACAACAATTCAGCGAAAAGATGGGAAAACAGAGACCACGGGTCAGAACGTAGTTACTAAGGCATCTCTGAAAGACTGTAAGCTAGGGGATCTCATGGACAGCAGCCACGGTCTTGCAAAATTGCAACAAAAGTTGCAGCAGACAGTGCGACAAGAAGATACGAAGGTCGGAAGTGGCTGTAGATGTATAAGAAGGTCCCATCTGAGGCTTCCCCACTCAAGCTAAAATTGTATGAGGGGGTGTTTTGTGTTAACTGAGCAGAGCATAATGAGCATCATCGGTTGGAAGAAGTAGCAAAAACACTGAAGCAGGAGCCGGACGAAGTGTTGTAGGAGACAACGAAGAAGCAATAGGACGATGAGCGTCACTCAAAGGGAGGTGAACTGCGAAGCCATGGTAGCACGTCACGCTGGATCAATGAGTGACTCGGGACGAGTCACGATAATTGTGTTGGGGGACTGTTGGGTAGCGGAGGTCCCGCGTAACGGTTTTGGGACAGAAATCCTAAAAATTAGGATCAAACTATTATAAAAACTCCGAAGTATGCGGAGCGCGAAATGTAAAAGGTCGAGTCAAAGGGTTGTCCGCCCAAGAAATAATGTAAAATAGGAAGTAAGTCAATCTGTGGACCATAGATAGGTATAAATAAAGCGCGGCTCTATGGGGGGAAAGGCAATTCTTTTTGGAGTATGATTATGAGATCAGATATGTAATGGGTGTCTGAGAAGAGGAGTTGGAAAGCGTCTGTAAGTCCGAGTCAGGGGTTTGGGTAGAAGATAGAGGCTCTACAGCTGTGTGCGCAGAGGCCTGGAAGACTCCGTAGCTGTGTGCACGGACCCCTGCAGCTGAGTGCGTAGGGCAGATCTAGATGTAAGGGTGATAAGTGGAAATAAAGATAAGTTTCTTCTAAATTCTGTGTTAATTCTGAACTATCACACCTCTGTTCTTTTATGGTTAAGGAGACTGTTTTGATCTGTGCGCATGCTTATTGAGTACTTGTGAATCAGGTTTAATCTTAATATGCGAACTAAATGAAAGTAATAAATGTTTGCTTAAAGACCTCTCTAAGTAGATTTGGGTTATAGAACTTAATCAAATAAATTAGATCTGTAATCAATGCGGTAAGAGAAAGTTAAGATTATTTGGATTTGCGCGGATCTAGCACAGCGCGAGGCTGCAGGATGGTGCGCGAACCTCTCAAACCACATCTAGACATCCTAAGGGTGCAGAAACTTGGTTCCAGCACCCTCCCTTGCTACCTCGGGTGAGACCTTAGTCCGTGCTTCGCGGGCTGTTGCCGAAAGGGCTGGTAGTTGCAGTATTTTCTGGCTAAATAATTGTTCTGAACCTGGGTCAGGCCCATATAAGCCAACAATTTCTGCCATAGATAAAGGTCATTTTGTTGTTGACTTGATCATTATTGAATAAATGATCTCCATGATATTTCATTTCCATGAGGTGAACATACTTGCATCAAAGTTTTAGTTTGCTTGCTATATATCAACGTTCATGAAATTTGAGAGGGCATGTCTGAAGATTCTTTTCATAAATATTGTAGATGGAAGACATTAAAGATAAATAACATAAGATGATTGTCCATTCTTCAACAAATTTAGATTGGAACCTTCACTATCAACCTCCAAGGATTCATGCATTTTCACATCTTCATCCACAATTGTTATGATATGTCTATCACACCTTTTTATTGATTATTTTTCATCATGTATATTTGTTTGGAATAAAAGACACTTCACATAAAATAGAAATAGCATTACAGGGCTCTCTCCTCCTTTTACTAGTAGTAAATGATTATATGTAGTTCCATAGGAAAATGAGTCAACTTCTTCTTCACTCACAACAACAAAGGTCAACTAAACTGCACCTTTATTCAAGTAATTGGGAGCTCATTTGTGGTGGCTTGCAGTCTAGAGCCATCCTAATTATAAACACTGGTACTTTCAACTGGCCTCTCCATTTTCATCCATCTCAATAATCTTTACTTGATGTAGTAAGTCTTGCTGCCTTGTAATGGGTGTGGCAAAAACTTCTCGATTGTAAAAAGAAGAATCATAGCTAGCCTATGTGCTACTCAAATCAATGAAACAAAGGAAACTACATCACCATTTGTTTCCTCCAAGTCATTTCAACCTAACATATGCTCCTCAGACCAACTATCCACAAACCCACTGCCTAACATTAATTCCATCAAATCTGTTGGGTGAGAAAGAATCCACTCCATCATGAGCAATTTGCTAGCTAATTTTCCAAAACACCATTAGTTAAAACAAGAGCTTGAACAAGCATGCTTTCAAAGAATCCATGATCATCATGTTCAGTAATATCTTTATCACTTAAATTTGACTATGATTATGGGATTATGCTTAAGCAGGCCATGACAAAGATTCATTATGGGGTTAAAGATGATTAACCATTATAAAGAGCACAACCAAAGAATGCACATAAACATACATGAAATCACAAAGCAAGGGGGACGCAAAATTTTAAGTGTATATGATGAAAATTTTGGGTGGTGTTGTAGATGCTACAATCGGAGCTCAACTCTTCTTCAATTATTTGATTTTTGCTCCACTCCTCACTAGTTGGTTGTTTGGATTCTTCATTTTCCCCTCAAATAAGGTATATTATGTGTTTAATATCTATATGCCTTCCCATTTTGTTAATAAAAAATCTTGTTAGTTGTCTCCTAGTTCCTCGGGGGAATTGGATTTGGGAGATGAAGTCATTTTTTGGGGGGATTTTAATACTACTCTTCACCCATGGGAATATAAATGGGGTTATCTGGTAAGATATCAATTCCGGGAAAGATTGGAAGATCTAATTTCATTACTATATCTGATTGACACCAAGTGATCAACCTTCAAATTTACTTGGATTAATGGAAGGGTAGGTTCTGGGCATATAACACCAGGCCTAGACGAATTTTGGTGGCCAAATCATTCCTATATATTAATTTTACTATTTCCTCTAAGATCCTCCCATGGAGGGGCTTTGATCATAGGCCCATTTCCCTTGAGATCCAATAGTCAATTGACCATTCATCTCTTCCATTTCGATTTCCCCCCATCTGGCTAAAGAAGACAGGCTTCTTTGAAATGGTAAAAAAAATCTTGGAGACGATGGGAATCAAGATCCACATTCTATATTTGGGAAAAAAACTAAAAATATCTCAAAGAAGCTATAAAACAATGGGCCAAGGAAAATATAGAGGATTGTAATATCATACTTCTTCAACACTAAAATAAGTTGGAAAGTTTCTAGTCTCAAATGGAACAAGAAGAAGTAACGAAGGAACTCCTTCAACAAGAACAATAGGAATCTGATCTCTATTATAAAGCTCTCAAAGAGGAAGAAGTCTAGTGATTAAAATCCCATAGTCTTTGTTATAGGCAGAAGATTGAAACTCAAAAAATTTTCACAACCAAGCAAAAAATCACCTTTGTAAAAAAATATAGAAACCATTGTTGCAGGAGTTTTTATTAATAATTTATCCAAAATAAAATAGGAGGAAAATCAACGTTATAGTGAGTTGTATATGGATTTGAAATCCCCCAAGGTGACAACAAATTCTTACATGCTTGATCAAATCCCGTTCATCATGTTTGTGGAGGATAATGCAAACTTGCTGAGGTAAATTTTTGAATATGAGATAAAGAGGGTAGTATTTTCTTTGAAACCATATAAAACTTTGGGGGCTAGATGGGGTCTCAGCTTTTTATCAGTTTTTCTAGCATTTCATCAAATTCTATTTGATTTGAATGATATAATACACATCAAGCACATTTGCTTCATAGTGGAATCAACTCTTCTTTTCTTTATTTGGTCATTAAAGAGGTCAATCCCTCCTCATTTGCAAGATTTAGACCGATTTACTTATGTAATGTTCCTAATAAGATCATCTCCAAGGTATTGTCCAACATATTGACATGGAGGGTTCATATGTCATAGATAAATCATAGATAACATATTGTTGGTACATGAGGCTATGCATTCCATCCATACAAGAGGAGACAGATATGATAACTAGACTAAATATGGAAAATTCGTTCGACAATGTTTTCCATGATTTTCTACTTAAGGTATTGGATAAATTTGGCTTTGAAAACATGTTTATAAATTAGATTTTTCCTTGCATTTCCAACCCATAGATCTCACCTCTTGTCAATGGAATATCCTTTGGGTTTTCCAGGGTTTCTAGAGGTTTGCATCAAGGTTGTCTACTATCCCCATTTCTCTACATTCTCATGACAGATTCCCTAAGTAGGTAACTAGAATATGAGAGAAGAAGGAAAATTCCTCCTGGCATAAGATATGTGAGAGGAACTAAAAGAATAAACCACTCATTATTTGTGGATGAAACCCTTTTTATAAAAGGAGCTTCAATAACTATTGTTGAAAGGTTCAAGACAATTTTGGACAACTTTCTATTGGCTTCAGGAGGAAAAATAAGAAAAATTAAATCTCAAACATATTCTTAGAATATTAGAAATCTTTAACAAAGATAGTTGGCTTGTAATTGGGCTTTCCCTTAACAATTTCTTGGAAATATTTTAATTATTTTGGCATCCCAATATCTCCCAAATCCTACTCCCTTTAAGCATGGGAATGAATACTTTCCAAATTCAAGGAAAATTTCAAACAATGGGGAGCACTTTGGCTTAATTTGGAAGCTATAGTGGTCCTAATAAAAGAAATTCTCTCCATCCTCCCATTGTATCAATTCACTACACTCTTAGCCCTTATTGGAGTTCTTAGTGAAATAACCAAAGCCATTTGGAAATTTCTTCGAGAAGTGGGAAAGTCAATAAAAATAAATTTCATCTAATTAAGTGGGAAATGATCAGGGTTTCAAAAGTCCATGGGCATTTACGAATCAAAGACCCTACCCTCATTAATATAACCTTGGGAGATAAACTGGTTTGGAGATTCATAACTAAGCAACCCATCTGGTGGACGTAGGTTATAAGGTGAAAATACTTCTCGAGTGAAGATCAAATAGTTTGGAATCCATAAAGCCCACTCGAGGAGGATCTTCTATTTGGAAACTCTTTGCAGCCTCAATTTGACTAATCAGAGATCATATTTATTGGAAACCTAGGAATGGAAAGGATATGCATCTATGGTCTGATCAAATATTAAGCCATCCACCCATGGAAAGCAACCGAGATCAATTAAAATTTAAGGAATGGTTGATCTCTCAAAATAAATATTTCTTAGAAAACATATCAATGTGGGATCAAGCTGGTAATTGGAACGGATGGGACCTTGATAGAATCCCCTAACACTTAGAAGGGAAAATGCTAAAAATCAAGCAACTTCTTTTAGGTTGTGTGCTAGAATGCAAGGAGGTAGAAGAAACAATAGGATGGAAAAACATTGTTTACTTAATGAAGGAAGGCTATTCCTCTCTTATTTTTTGCTAGGGCCCCCCTCCTAAAATTTGGATATGGTAAATTATTTAGAAACACAATTATCCATGAAAGATAAATTCTTTTAGTTGGATGTTAGCACGCAATAGGTTAATGACAACTGAAAATATGAAAAAAGAGGCATAAATTTTCCATTTCGTTTCCCTATCTACTTCGCCCAAGAAGAATCAATTTCTCACCTCTTTTTGGCTTGCTCCTTTACACAAGTGTTTTTTCACATGTGCAGGCCCCCCTCAATGGCATAATTTTCTGGCTAGATTAGGTATTTCACTTATTCTCCTCATGGTAGTAATGTTATGCATGTAGATTTGTTGGGAAAAATATTCTTTAACGAGATTTGGTAATCCATTCCTAAGTTCTTATGCTAGAAAGTATGGATTACTAAAAATAATAGTACCTTTCAAAGTCAGAAAATCCATTTACAGTAAATTTTCATGAGAGTGTTGTCCCTTTACGTAGAGTTTTGGAAGTAGGTCCATTGCCCCCTTTAGTTGGACCAATTCTTAGATCCTTAGGAGAAATCTTTTTTTACACAAAATTTCTCGGAACATGGTAATAAGGATGAACCCAAAGGAAAAGGAAAAATGAAAGAGGAGCCATGAAAATTGAGAATGATCAAGGAGGACTTTCATAAATGGAGGAAAGACCAATCTTCCTATACTCTATACTGATGGTGCATCAAATAGGAATCTATGCATGGTAGAAGTAGGAGGGGTATTACTAAAACCCGAGGAGAAAAAATAAATGTAATACTCTTGGGGACTATTATTCATGACCAATAATCATGCAAAGGCATATGGACTCCTTCAAGGAATTCTTCTGGCCAAATCCACTTAGATCAATATCCTTCATGTCATAGGAGACCCACAATCAATCATTGAAAACATGGTGAAGAATAACTTTCCAAAAGAGAAGAATTAAGAAATGTAATTGAAAAACCAAGGTTTCCATTCAATAATTCTCTATGGTTCTATTTTTCATATTCTTAGAAGCAACAAAATTAGAGTTAATAACATGGAAAATGAAGGAACTAAGTTAGACATGGGCATTCTCATGGTGAATGGGACCCTTATATATAATCAAATTCCCTAATAGTTGATGCAATTTAATAGTTTAAATATCAAAGAGGTGAGTCTGAGGAGGAGGCTCACTTCATATGTGCCCCACGAAGAGTATTTGGTATGCAACCATTCAAACACAGGAGGCGTTCACTGCGAATATGGTCCAGTTTGGTATGGATATTTATGTCCCCTTATACGATGAGGGAGGAAGGATTAAATTCTTATATAACCTAGAGAGGAATGCTTTTGGTGCTGGAGAGTGGCAACCATCCATGATGGCAAGCCACACGAGGAATAGAACGTCTAGAAGAGATGTCTCAGGACTATCTTTGCAGGAGAAATTAAAAGTTGAGGAGACATATAAGCAACCTTTGCTTGGTGGAATCCCTTTTTGTGCCTTGACATTCTATTTTGGGCACAAGCAAGTTGGAAACTATTGTAGCAGCTATAACACCCTCCAAAATTTTGGCCTACATTCAAATTTTGGAGCCTACTGTGGATCTTTTGATCGATCTTTCCTTACTCAGTTATTGGTCAGTGGATGATTTCAATCCCCCTTCTCGAATATCAAGTGTAGTTCATGCTTTTATCTTTATATACCAAGTGTCATCTTCGGGCATGGGAATTATCCCCATGTTTCACCCTCATTTTCAAAGTTTCACACACCATTACACAAGTGTCATCATTATCCTTACAAAGTCTATTGACGGGGCCGCACTTGTCATAAGTTACCACAAAGGTTGTTGCATTAAGTGAAGTATGTTTCATATGTTTCGTATGATCTATGTTTTATCACTAAGTGTCCAAGCATGTGGTCATAATCAAGTTTTATTACTGCTCACATCAGTTCCACTGATCCCACACTTAAGCCAAATTCCGGAGGATTCTTAGTAACCTAGCCTCATCGAACCTTCCCAAACTGTGCACTTCACATCTTCAACCTTCAATATTTTCCCTTGTATGATGGAACTGCACAATGCACACAAAGACAATCCTCCCTTGACCTCCAAAACTATGCAGATTCTTCCTCTAGTGTCCTTCCCTTAGCTGGAGTTCACTGCCTCCCAAAACTGCGCAGTTCTGTCCCTGAAGCCTCTTAGTTGCCCAATCTCCCTTGCCTCCTAAAATTGCGTAGTTTGTCCTCCCAGGGCCCCATCCCGCAACATCCACTACCTGCTTGAACTGCGTAATTTTGTCCCTTAGTGAGCACTATGTGATTTTTCCCCTTAGTGAGGACTAGGCAGGAATTTCCCTCAGTCTGGCCCGAGCTACGAACTGCACAATCTCAGTGATGAAGCTTGACCCTTCGCTGCTTGAATTGTGCAATTGCATAGTCACTAGGCCTTCTCTCCTAACCTGTCACTCAGTCCCAGCTCAGTTCATGAATTCAAGTGATCTATATTAGGCTAGGGGTTTTCAGGTTGATGTGGTATCGTCATGAGTAAGTTGCAGATGCAGGTACTCTCTTACAATATGGGAAGATGATGAAGAAGGAGATGAAGAAGGGGGAAATGATAGATGAAACTTAAGGGGATGAGGAGAAGATATAATCATCATATAATAATACCAATGAACCCTTGGGTATGATAGAATATCAGAGATCAATACCGCATGAAGACTCCATCTGATTCATAACCCTTGGGTGTGTAGGTATGAAAACAAAGCACATATTTCATGATGTTGAAATGCACCTCTTAGTGTAGTATGAAGGAAAACTTACCATTGTCATATCATTATGTATTCAACAACATGTATGGTCGCAAACACTGAAAGTCATTCCATGTGTTTTTGCTAAGTGTTTTTCTCCCTTTTCCAAGATAGGCAAGATGTCATCTTTTTGCATGCTGGCTGTCGCACTTTATGCATAAGCTCATTCTGGTGGTTCCAAGGGCTCATCTTTGTGTTTATGAGTTTTCCTAACCATGTAAACACCTATTGTACTCATTCAAAAAGTTTTGAGCGCTGTCGCAGAAGTCTTGTCACGGTCGTCATAAAGTCTATCTTAGGTGCCACACTTGTCATAGCCGGTCATGAAGCGAAAGTGTTGTTCATGTATCATGGGTGATCAATGTTGTTGACTTGTCAAGTATTCTAAGTGTTAGGACACATTCAAAGCTTTATCAATTCACCTATTAGTCTCACTGGTCCAACGCTTAGTATTTTTTGAAGAATCTCCCTGACCCTTCAACTTGGCTTCACCCTGCCTACCTGGATTGCGCATTGCGCAGTTCTAGTTAGCAAGCTGTGACCTTGACCCTTGGATATGCGCAATGTGCAGTTGTTGTCCCCTAGAACTGTTGTATTATGCAATTCCTGAGCCTAAGACCAAACTTCCTTTCCAGAATTGCGCAATCCTTTCAGTAAGCCTTCTCTTCCAAAATTGCTTAGAAATATTCCATAGTCACCCCTCCTTCAACCAGACTCACTGTCTCTTAAAACTGTGCATAGACTATCCCTCAGCCTAGCCTGAACTGCGCTCAGTTCCAAGCCTCAAGCCTCAACCCTGGCTACTAGGACTGCGCAATGCACAGTCACTGAGCCTCCCTTCCCAACTTGTAACTCAGTTCCGGCTCAGTCCCTGGACCAGAATGCACCATCTTAGGTTAGGAGGTTTTCGGGTTGATGTCATCTCATCATGATTGAATTGTAGATACTAGAACCTGGAGGGATGATGAAGAAGGAGATGAAGGAGGAAGACATGTAAAATACATTCTTGTAGCTGAGCATACAAGCTAATTTATGAAGACAAAGAAAAGGGACACTAACTCGTGACCATAACCCAAGACTTGATATCATTGAAGATTCATGTTACCAAGCCATGAAGAGGTGGAAGACAAGAGTATTCTCAAGCATACATAATTCACAGTAGCAATAGTGACTTGACATTGCCACATCACCAAGAAATCCATGTCAGCAACATCATGTCATGTCATGTCATGAGTAGTCATATGCCACATCACTATTGTGGACCATGTACATTATATTCAAATGTATTGTAAAGTGGAAGTCCAAAGGACACACATGAATATGGAGAGTCATGTAAGTTGAAAAGTCATAGGAAGTTGAACAATCATGAGGGTAGTCAAAGAGTCACAAAGGGGAAGCATTACCCCTTGGTTATATATACCCCCTCATTGTATGAGCAAAGGACTTTTCACCTTGGCTCCTCCCACAAGGCATTAGAGAGATCAGCTAGTTCTTTGAGGATAAAGGAGTGGCTCCAATGTCCCACTATTGGGGCTATTGATGTACATTGTAAACATGTGTCTTAGAACTTTTGATTAAAAGCAAAATCCTTTTAAGGCCAACACATTTTTCATGAACAGACTATAAATGTTTGTAAGACTATTCTGTGGATGTTTGTATTTCATGTTTGCTTTCACATGTACTAAGATAGTTGAACTATTTTAGTTATTTTAGTGTTTATCTTATTGAGAATGTGTTGTAATGGTTGTTATTGTTGTCCCATCCTTGTGGACTATTCTGTGGGATACTAGACAAAAATTTCCTTGATGTTGGTTGTAACGACCGTCACATCTGCTATGCATATTCCGCTTGATGTTATACAAAGCTTTCTAGTTCATGTGTGTCTCTTCCTAGGTGGTACTATTACCTCTCACTTAGAGGCTCACTTTTCTCCCCTCTTTATAGTAGAAGAACCTTGACACAGCTGCAACTGCACACACACTAGGCACACCTCCCTTTCTTTTCGAAGGCACCATTGCATCACTCTCCTATGCTGACAGCTAGAGCCAAGGAAAATCTTTAAGGATCTGGAAACCAAGCCTTTATACCAGGTGGGACTCCTACACCAAATGGTGTGAGTTCTAATTGGGACCTCATATTGGGTATATCCCCTTGGTTGATGGATTTACAACACTGTCAACATGAAATTAGCTTGATTTGTGCTACTTTAGTAGGGGATCATAATCTATATCTGTTTACAAGAAGGGCCTCTCTATGGAGCATGGTTTCTTCTAAATTCATCCTCTACCACAAGTGAAAGATAACAATCATATTTCAGGTTGGTTTTGATTGTCTTATTTGTGAATTTGCTTTAAATTTCATGTTCAATTATGAATTTTCTCGTCTCCATGTAAAATTTCACTAGACAAGGAATGCATTAGAATGGAATCATGGTAATTGGGGTGTTGGAAAACATGCCTATATGCCTCTCTCTATGGACAATCTTTCTTTTAGGAAATGCCTCTTTGCTGGGAAAATTAATTGTTTATTATTATTATTATTTTTTTTTTCTCTAACATAAGTTTTCAACTAGGATGTTCATAGACTTCGAGATGCTACACCATATGTGTAGAGTTCAATGGATTAATAGTCTTGCTATCATTTTTCTATAGAATGGAAGCCAAAGGAGGAAATTTACATCTATCTAAGGACGATCATGCATAACATAAAGCATTTGTGCGAAAATTAAATCACTCATGTGAAAATTAAATCACTCATGCAGAAAGTAAATCACTCATGCAAAAAGTAAATCATCTGTGCATAAGGTCAATCACTCATGTAGAAAGTAAATCACTCATGCAGAAAGTAAATCACTTATGCAGAAAGTAAATCACTCATGCAGTAAGTGAATCACTCAAGCAGAAAGTGAATGAAAGTAAATCACTCATGCAGTAAGTAAATCACTCGTGCAGAAAGTAAATGCACAACAAAAAAGTAAAAGGAAAGGAAAAGGGATAAGAGCCTAAATATGCTCACGCTCTTCACATAAAACCGCACAACTGTAAGCACTAAAAGGAAATGCAAATAAACTATTCAAAATTTTGGAAAGGAAAAGAAAAGAAATCAATTAACCCCTAATCTATAAACACCAACAATCAACAATTTCATTAAATATAAATCCTCAACAATATATAACCAACAACTCCAATGATCAATGATCTCTTCACTACAGAGAGGTGAATGACTCTCTTTACAATCTTTGGCAACCTCCCTACTACTCTAATCCAACCTCTCTCTCTGATTGACATACAAATTGAATATTCTCCTCTGATCTTCCCATACATTTTATACAAAGAATCAAGGGGTGAATTGGAACCAATTCCCCCAAATCTAGACTGTCAAAGCTATGGATAGATTACAAAATATTATCTTTACTTATTTTTGGTAGATCTTGGTTGGAACACAACTCAAGATCTAATTACATATAATCCATCTAACACATAATCAATTGAGAATAGGTTTGATTCAATTCATTTTCTAACTGGTCACTTTGTTTGGATTTCAGTTTGGAATCAGGTGCAATAAGAAATATTTTCCTAGAAGAACCATGCGTAGGTCTCAAGTAACACAATTTTTGGAGAAATTGCTCATGATTCACCTAATTAGGGAGGTTTTAGACAAAAACCATGTCGAGGATTTTCTAGATTTATATTTGTTTCTTCAGAAATTGTGCCCAAAGTTCATTACTCGATTATGCCTAGCATAAGTTGTCATAACTATAAATCACGAGCTAGATCCTTATGGGGTGACTAGGGTATGGATTAGGTAACATAATCCATGTCAAAATCCCTAGGAACTAATCCATTGTTATAGACATTTTTGTGCCTTATAGCTCTAAGCATGAAATGTCCATAAACCAAGGGATCCTAAGTCCCTAAAAGCGTTGTTCCTACCCCTAGAGGAACAAGGTCAACCAATTACAGCTTCTCCCAGAAGTTCTCCACCAGAAACTGCTCAGAATCAGTCAAATCAGGATCATTTCAGCTGCTCCACTAGCTAGCTGCGTTGCATAGCACCCCAGTACACTAGCTAGGTGCGTTGCAACGCACCTAAATGCACTACCAGGGTGCGCTGAGCGGGAAATGACAAATGACAGTGTCATTCCGCAAGGTGGACAGACAATGGAAGCTTCCAGAATCTTCCCCAATGACACTTGCCTCACTGAGTTCGACCAAGGATGAGTAAGAGGCTCTCAGTCTCCAAGTGGAAGCAAGAACTGACAGAGAGAGGCCACTAGTCAAATCATAAGCTGACTCATCCTCTTTGCATACATCTATATATGGATCCCTCATCCCAGAGTTCCAGCGGCTGGAATTTTGTACATTGCAGAGAATTGCTGTTGGTTTTGAGATAGAGATCAGTGTATTGGGTGATTTATGCTTTGTTGGAGGTGAAGAGGGGATTCCTTTGCTGGGGGGTTGATGCTAGATCAGGAATCATCGGTTGTAACTCCTCCTGGACCTTCTTGTTATATCAATAAAACTATCTGAGTTTCTCCTAAATGCTTGTGTATCAGTGATGTTTTGTTATATTTGCATGTTTAGCTTAAATCTGATCCTAAGCTATTTATGAATATAAATCCATGTCTTTGTGTAGTTTTCCTCTTCTGTGATCTTGCAGGAACTTGGTGAAGCTGGGATAGTAAGGGAGCAGGTAGCTGGAAGCTGGCAAAGAGGAGAGAGATTGGATCAAAGGACTAACGCAAGACACAGGTTGGTTCATCCTATTCCTCTTCGTTTATAGTTCATAAAGAAGAATACGAAAGTAGTTTTCCTTACTTGTTTCTAAGGTACTGTCACACCTTAGTGGGATAGGGGCATTCTGAGTAGACACTTTTCCCGTTAACAAAATGGCGACTCCGCTGGGGATCGTGTCTAGTTAGTTTTTTTGTGTTTCTCTTGTTGTTTGTTTCATAAACACAGAAGTAGCAATCGAACTGCATTTGCCATCATCAAATGCAAATTAGACACCTGCTACTCCAATCCATTCGCTGGATTTGTTTATGATTTGAACAGCTGATTCACAAATGATCTGATTACCCTTTGTGATAGCTCTTAGACCTCCTTTAAATCCACCCTCTGATTGTGCATTACTGATTGCTTTTACTCGGCCAAAATCCATAGATTAAACTGCAAACCGTGACCCAGAACCCGGATAGAAGTCTCATTTCTGCCTTAGCGCAGGCACTGTGAAGAGACTCTGCATTTCAACGCAGTTCCCGAGAGGGCTACCTGCACTGCAATTCAGTTTCTCTGTGTAACAGGTGCGCTGATCAGCCTAGCCCTGTGCAGCTGAGGTTCTTTGCTTCATTTTTTCAGTTTTGTCTCTGATTTTGCAGCCTGTGATCAATGTGTGTCTGTTTAAAAAACCCCTTTTCTTTGCCTTAATTCCGCCTCCTTTGTACAAAAGGATTGTAGATGTTCTTTGTGTGTTTGTTACATCATTTACAGTTTTCCATTGAAAGAGTAGAATAGTCATACTGTTGTCCTTGGATTTAGATCTGTCGTAAGTGTCGATTTTTGATCTTAGGAGAAAGTTTATTTGCTGTTGACAGTCGATTATGCTTTTACTTTTGTCTTTGGTTTGAATTTGTCACTTTTTAGTGTCGAAACGAGTGTTTATTTCAAAATCATAAAGTGTCGTAATCTTCTCTTTTGATTTCGAAAAGAAGCTTGTTTGTGTTTTTCACTTGAAAGAAAATTCAGATTTGTACATCAACTTTCTTTTTAGGCATCAATATTAAGAAAGTGAAAACAAATACATGCATATGTGCATTTGCATATTGATAGTCTGTTTGGCTTGATTTAGGAAAAGTGCATCTACAGTGTGCTCTTTGCTCTTTGAGAAAAGATTGTGTCTTTCTTTTCCCCTTGTATCTAGGATTTTCATTGCTGAAAAGAGATAAAAGCTTGCTTATCATCTTTAGATTGCATTTTAGGAATTTCATCTACATCTCGTGGTGATCCCAAAAGGCAAACTTCTAAGAAAGATCAACTTAAAATAAATTGAATGAATCTAACAACGCTTTGGAACTTAACGCACAACATTTAGAGGTCTAGGCTAGAGACGTATTCTAGCGTCGTAAAGCTTGGTAACTGTTGTCCTCACTGATGGTTGGGTGATTCCTCCACTTTGAGACGATAAGTGCCAGTACAGACTTGTGCTCCCACGTACCGTCGATTATATATTGGGAGACCCCTATAGGCTTAAAACCTTTTATCCATAGGAAGCCGTGTCGGCCGCCCTATTGATCGCAATGCACCAAACACAACATTCGGGAAGATTGACTGCCGTACCGTAAAAGTATTCTGCAGTTTTGCGATTGGTTTGGTACTCCCTCTACCTAGATCTCCAGAGCAGTACCTTTTGTTCCTTTTCAGACTCCTTAACGGAAAAGGTCCATCTGAGCACTTGTCACTTCAGGCTCATTAAAAATCGAAGGAGACTAGAGTCATCTTTTGTTTTTTCTCGACTCTTTAAAACTGAAAAAACAAGTTGTGTCAAAGCGTCTTAAAATTTATTTTAAACGGAATATTCATACCCTTTTCCTACGTTGATCTTAGGTTGAGAAAATGGAGTCTACCAACCAAGGAATTCCCCTTGGTGGAAATCCTAGTCCCTTCTCCTCTTGGGGAGATGTTGGTGCACCCCATATGGCCACATTGTCGCTTCCAGGACTGACAATTGGCTTTCCAGTCTGGCTCTTCTCAACCAATGTCGTTCAGAACACCACTATTCCTGAACAATCGAATCAGCAATTAGACGAGTCCAGAGTTGCCCACCAACCTTCTACTTCCTCTAATTCTTCTTCTCCTCCTTCCTCTTCGCTTGATGGGGCCGGAAAAGCCAAAAGTCAAGTTCCTAAAGAGAATAAGGAGAAGAAGAAGAAAGAGAAGAAGAAGAAGGAGCCAAAGGCGAATGGGGGAAAACGAGTGTCGTCTAACGAAAATCCACACACTGCACCGACCAGGCCTAAATCACCATGTGTCATTTGCAAAGGAGACCACTTTCACAGAGATTGTCCTTGCATCCCTCGGATACTAAGGGACTGGTCTCCTCGTTTGCACAATCCGGTGTCATCAACCTCTGGTGATCATGTTGAAAGCACACCGTCAACTAACGAAAGTGAAGCCTCAGGACAAAGAAGGAAAGCTAAATTTCCCTGTAAACTGTGCGAAGGCAATCATGCCGTCCACCGCTGTCCCTTCTTAGACGAAGCGAAAAGAGTTTTGGATGATCGTCCGGTTTCATCGTTACGACTTCCTCCTGGATATAAAAAACTCTTGCCGAGTCCGTCGCTAGTTGAGAATCCAGCTGGCCCGCTCAAGTGGTCGGTTGAAGCGCCTATCATCGAAGATAAACCATCTCAATCCATACCAGACGAAAGTCAAAAGGTCGAGGCGGCAGTTGACCCGGTCTTGCCTTCAGAGGTTTTATCTTCGGATGATACAGTCACTGAAGAGAACAAGGATGACACCGTCCAAATTCTCTTCATCAACACAGACTCCGACGAACATGGGGGCAATCTACCCATTCCCTTACCGCAGGAGGGAAGTTCGTCAGAGCCATACTCGGCCGTCTACTCGGTCCCACCTCCAAGCAACCTAGTTGTATCCTTCGACTGGAATCAACTAGGTAGACCCCGTTTACCAGCAAGCATACCATTCCGAATTATCGTTCAAATATATAGAATGGTCATGGCTGGCACCATCATAGATGAAGGGGCTTCTGTGAGTATCCTTTCCTCTACTGCTTGGAAAGCGCTTGGTTCGCCATCGCCGTTGCCTGAGATGAGAAATCTGACAGGTTTTGATAAAGGAACCAGTCGACCTTTAGGGATCCCTCCTAATGTGCCCATAACATTGAGAGGGAAGACAGTTCAAATGAACATAATGGTAGTTCAAGGACCCTTGGATTATAACCTACTCCTTGGACGAGACTATATTTATTGCATGGGAGCCATCGTCTCCTCACTCTTTAGATTAATGTGTTTTCCGCACGAAGGAAGAGTGGTCAAGCTCGTGGACCAGCTTTCATTTCCCAGATCACGCATCGCAAATAGTCATATACCATCCCTAAATGGTCTATTCACGCAAGAAATGTCTCAATCCCCAGTCCGTCCTCCCGATGAGCGCGAGTAATTCGGAGGGATATGACTGAAACCCACGGGCCATGCGTCCTGGTCTGCTTTGGCAGGAAAACTTCGGGTATAGGGTAGATTTCCACGGGAGAATATGACTAGTCTGTACCCCGTCCGTGATTGGAAGAAGGGTTATTCTAGAACAAGATTCTCTTGTCAAAGTTATGTGAGTTGAAAGAACTGAGTCACTCACCTTTGTTTATCTCGGTAGACATCGCCGAAGAAGTGTTTTATTTGCATCGCGAATCGAACAGTCTTTGGGTGACCTGTAAGAGGTAGACCTCTCCCGGTAAAACAAATGTTTTATTGGACTAAAGAAGGGGTAACCTTGAAACCATACTTTATACCTGGGGGCATGCAACCCTTTTGGAGTGCAAGCGAGGGGCGGCTATTTATTTTTTAAATTTTTAGGACCTCTAACCCTTTAAACTCGTAGGATTAGTCGTCACCTAACTTGCATAAAGAAAGGATGTGGGGCAAAAATCTAAAAGTTGTCGTTTTATATGAGACATTATTATCATATGACTGGATTAATCGAGCAGTTTTAGCACATAGTTCAAGCTTGTTAAAAAATAAACATAAGACATGAGAAAGTGTTTCCACCCGTGTTTAAGCTCATTAAAAAATGAACTATTCCCCGGTAAATAACCACCGTGAATGAAGCATTTCAACCATTAAAGCCTTGGTCGTGTTTGCACCGTCACATCCACTTTTCCATTGGCCGATCATTCACCTCCATTTGATTGTTTACCCATTTTGAGGAACAGCTGCGAAGAGTGATTTCACTAGCCATCCTTGTGACACTTCCGTGATTGGAAAATTCCAACCATTACCTGGAATCAACTGCTACCCATTTTATCACTCATTCCTCAAAAGACGAGTCTTCTTTAAGCTCTTTTCAGCTGACTCGTAAAATATGAAAAGATTGCCGAGTTTTGGCCTTCCAGCTCGTTAAAGCGGCTGGAAGTGCTATCCGTCCTCTAGATTTTAATCTTTTTGGACCTGAGGGATCATTGCACAAAAAGATCGAGCGCTTGTTTTGTTTGGCTCGTTAAAACTATCGAAAATTCATCCCTTCTGTATTGTTTTATACTTTTTCGGACTTAAGGGATTAGATGACGAAAAAGGAATTTCGGAGTTACCTTTACGTACCTTTTCAGACTCTCTAAAAATGAAAAGGACCGAGTTATCTTTGTCGTTAAACTTGTTAAAAAGATTAATAGCGACAAACTTGTCTTTAGACGAGAACGAGTTTCACTATCGCTAGGCTCGTTAAAACATAGCGATGGGTTTGCCCGAAGGGAAAATTATAGAACAAGCATATGTTATCCTCCTCAAGCTTGACAAAAATAAAGAGGTACTGGTCAGCAATGACTGGGGAAAAATTGGGAAGAAACTCAAAGAATCTTTATTGGTAGCAAGTCGCTCTTGAACATGACACTTCCACTCCGTGCCTGAGTCGGGTTGGGTTGTTTCATTCACCGGTCACATCACCATGGTCACGCCATACCATCCACATTTGGGGTAAATGCTACCAATCCATCACATAAGTGTCGCCGACATGTTCAAGAGAAGTCATCCAGAGAAGTCACCCGTGTCCCATCCACTACCATACATTATACTTCATTCCTTCATGACCGCCATCCTGAACCATATATCATCAGATCGTTTTCACCTCCATCAAAATCATTTGCTCCGTTCCGTGTCATTGATGTGGGATTCATCAAGGCCCTCCTTTGACGGATCACTTCTTGTCGACATCAACTCATTATCCAAGAATTTGATCTAGGAACACCCCATTCAGTACTTTGAAGCTTGCATGCCTCAATGGCAAGTTTCTCACTTCTGGTGACAGGTATACATCAATGACCTTCGACCGAAAGATTTTGCGTGGTGTTCGACGCCAAGTCCTTTATTCACACCACGTGAATTGTACTGCAGTACCTTGAGGGTCATCATCATTATCGGTGATTCCTCTCGCGCTTGTTAACAGTTTACATCATCGACTTGTAATCAAGCGATGTCTTTCCATGTTCGACTTCAAAACATTTCTCACATGGATCGACTTGTACTTCGAGTGAAGATCGGACGAGATTGAAGACACCGGATCTAGTTTCATCTATCCGGGCTGCGATATATATTCAGGAAAAATAAAAACATTGAAATGTACAGCATTGCAGCACAGATAACCATCCTACCAAAAGGATGATGACTTCATCAGAATCATCAGTCTACCATCAGACGATTGTCTGTCCTGTGTACATAAAAATGAATTTATAAAGCTGAGCATGGGAATGCCCGCCTCAGCTAGATCATGAAAACAGTATGAAGATAATGTATTGTATTGTATCTTATTACAGGTCTCCTCCCAGCATTGAAAGAACTTCGGATCCTCCTAATAAAGCATTTCACCTGATAAACGGCCTCATACTTTAGGGGGCAACTGTTATAGACATTTTTGTGCCTTACAGCTCTAAGCATGAAATGTCCATAAACCAAGGGATCCTAAGTCCCTAAAAGTGTTGTTCCTACCCCTAGAGGAACAAGGTCAACCAATTACAGCTTCTCCCAGAAGTTCTCCACCAGAAACTGTTCAGAATCAGTCAAATCAGGATCATTTCAGCTGCTCCACTAGCTAGCTGCGTTGCATAGCACCCTAGTACACTAGCTAGGTGCGTTGCAATGCACCTAAATGCACTACCAGGGTGCGCTGAGCAGGAAATGACAAATGGCAGTGTCATTCCGTGAGGTGGACATACAATGGAAGCTTCCAGAATCTTCCCCAATGACACTTGCCTCACTGAGTTCGACCAAGGATGAGTAAGAGGCTCTCAGTCTCCAAGTGGAAGCAAGAACTGACAGAGAGAGGCCACTAGTCAAATAATAAGCTGACTCATCCTCTTTGCATACATCTATATATGGATCCCTCATCGCAGAGAACCAGAGGCTGGAATTTTGTACATTGCAGAGAATTGTTGTTGGTTTTGAGATAGAGATCAGTGTATTGGGTGATTTATGCTTTGTTGGAGGTGAAGAGGGGATTCCTTTGCTGGGGGGTTGATGTTGGATCAGGAATCATCGGTTGTAACTCCTCCTGGACCTTCTTGTTATATCAATAAAACTATTTGAGTTTCTCCTACATACTTGTGTATCAGTGATGTTTTGTTATATTTGCATGTTTAGCTTAAATCTGATCCTAAGCTATTTATGAATATAAATCCATGTCTTTGTGTAGTTTTCCTCTTTTGTGATCTTGCAGGAACTTGGTGAAGCTGGGCAAGTAAGGGAGCAGGTAGCTGGAAGCTGGCAAAGAGGAGAGAGATTGGATCAAAGGACTAATGCAAGACACAGGTTGGTTCATCCTATTCCTCTTCGTTTATAGTTCATAAAGAAGAATACGAAAGTAGTTTTCCTTGTTTGTTTCTAAGGTACTGTCACACCTTAGTGGGATAGGGGCGTTCTGAGTAGACACTTTTCCCGTTAACACCCATGTTCTAGAATTTCTCTTGGAGTTGCTTAGATATGCCAACCATGGAGGTTGATTATAGTAAGAACATAGGAGCCGCAGGAATATTACTATGAAAACCATCATCAGTAAAACCGACAATAATCCTTTCTAATTCATCAAAAATACAAGAAAATAATGATCATTAACTACTTTAATATTTGTAAGCTTATTGTGGCACATTCACGAAGAAATACAACAAGACAAACAATAGAAGGGCAAAGAAGTTCCACAAAATCACTGAAAATGGGTGTTTATGATGGTGAAAAAAGTGACAGTTTGGCGACTCGACACTCTTAGTGGTGTGCTTGTCATCCAAAGTTAATTCTCCTATCATGAAGTAAGAAGGCTACAATTCATCAGGTTGGTAATGTTTGCTGCAATTGTGGAAAAGGTGTAAATTGCACGAGTAAATTTGGAATAGATAGTCCTTGTGGAAATTCAACACAGATAGAGGAAGGTCCTGAATACGTGTGGTACTCATGCTCATGGGAAAATATCCCACAATTCAACATTGATATATATGTATTATGTATAAGTGGCTCCTCATTTAAAGTTTTTTTGTCTTAGAATGTTGGAGGAACCTTATGCATAGTGGAAATTCTAGTTTCATAGAATTCCTTGTGGTATTTGGTAGTGTGTTATTCCTATCTTGATGGGGAATCCTTTCAGGCAATAAATCCTTTAGTTTGAAAAATATTATTGGTTTCTTCACACAGATTGGTATCTCTAGATGTCCCCCATAGCAAGCATAAAAATTTATGAGAGTGGGCCACCCTAGATCTGGATGTGCCCAATATGGAAGAAGACAAGAAGGTGGACAATGCCAAGGTCCCTCACTAATATGTTTGGTGATAATGTACTGCAAGATTTGCTTGATTTTGTCCACCTTCTTGAAAGTTTTCACTTCCAAATACCCGATTTTTGTAAGGCAAGTTTATCACTAGTGAGCATTATCGGTATGAAGGCATTTAACCCTCCTTGATGTACAAGTTGTGTCCTAGGCATATAATTTTGCTTATAATATAAATTCTCATTACCATTAAAACAATAAAAATAAAATATCTTTGTGTATTTATACTAGGTATACAAGTTTTCAAAATTCATAGTTTAGTTATACATATGAGAGTTTCCATTCAATCCCTATGGCAATTATAAACATAAATCTTAAAGCAACAATATTTAAATATTGATCTTACATAGCAACATGGGATTCCAAAGAGTTTTTGGGAAATGGAAGCTATTAATGTAATATCAAATTTTCAGTTATATAAATATATTTACCGACCTTACAAAAAAAAGATCTTACATAGCAAATTTTGATTCCCTTATTCTAAAAAGCAAACTCAAACAACAATCGCTAACGAGAATATTAAATTCCAACATTTCAATCTTGTGAAAATATTATGAAATTTTTTAATACAAAGTAAGATATATATAGGGACATTAATTAGACATGTGAATTGAGATTATGTATTCTATAAACTGAATTTCATTTGCAAGTTTCAAATACTTTTGTTCATAATCAATATGTTTGCTTCAGAAAGAAATGAACAAAATTGAACAACTTGATTTGAAACATATATTTCACAACCAAACTTAACATGTATATGTTGTTTAATGTTGTTGTTTGATCTATCTATCTATCTATAGGATGATGAAGAGTAAACCTTGTATACATAGTGTAGATGCACTAGGGAGTTTGAGGAAAGAGGAATATCTCGACTCATTTGGTCATAATAGATTATGGTTGAACACTAGTATAAAGTGATAAATTTGCGACTATGCAACCAATAAAGTTAGTCATGACATTTTCTATAAGCTAAATATTGGCAAATTTGTGCAATTTTAAGTGATGCAGCTATAAATGACCAACCTAAACTATTAATCTAAGTCAAGGATAAACATATACTACTAGATAACAATTATGTGAATTTAGATTAGCAATGTTTCCTACTTATGCAAAATTGAATTTTATTAATATAGTCATATTAGCATGGTTTATCATGTCATGATTAGGATTTTTCATGTTGAATTTCTTTTTGCAGTATCCATGGATGTTCCAACTATGATTTATAACACCACATCCAATAACATGTACAATATAATTATTTACACCATGAATCGTAACTCGATCATAACCCACATTTTGATATCTAGCTTAATGTTATCCATGACTAAAAACATATCTTGTTTCCCGAATGTTTATATTAATTTTGATCCAAATTCAATTAGAATCTTTTAGCATCATTGTATTAGGTGGTTGATCATGTCATATAATAATTCATCTTCAATCAATGTTGTATGACCTACAATATCTTATAAATCATGAACATCATCAAATTGATGTTATATGTTGTTGATATTTGAACCAATTTCATGATTAAGACATTTGAAATGGGACATTAAGGGAATGCTTGATATATTTTTTCCGCAAGAAAAAAAACCATAATTGCATTCATAGAAATGATTGAAAATTACATTCTTCATATACACATCTTGCGACTATGTTCCCATATAAATTCTGGATAACACTATTATGCTGGGAACCATAAAAGAAAAAATAGAAATTTGAAATAGCTTGCATGAGTGGTCTGAAGAATAACTATCCCAAAAAGAAGAAAAAAACATAAAGAGTGAAACCAACAGAAACTTAGGGAAAAACATTGTTTGCAAAGTCTCTAGGAATAAATTGTTGTTGGTCACTAAAGAAAGTCCTTGTATGATCGGTGAAAAAACTCATAGAACTATCCATCTATCTATTTTAAAATACCCCACAAGCCCCAGTCCATGTTGAGGCCCTCCTTTGAGAGGCTGTCAACTGTCCTATTTTTTCCCCTATAAATTTGATTGCAGGTATAAAAAGAGTTGTCGAAATTCACGACTTCCTCCAGACTATGCATAAGAATAATATTCTTGCAAACTTGAGTTTTAGCCAACCAATTTATAGTGAGCATGGAATCCACAAAGACTTGAATATGAGTGTGCCCCTTCTCTAAGGAAAACAACAATAAATGTGTGTAGGCCAGTAGTTCCTCTTGATTGTTGGTCCCTCTACCGAAGCCAAATTTATCCTAATAAAAATGTGATTCCAAGAAAAAAAGTGAAAAACCACTACTGCTCTGCCATCCCATTGTAGAATTTGAAATAAATTTTCTACTGCTAATGAAATCAAACTGAAATCAAGAGACAAATACTTCTTCCACTATTTTGTGGAAAGGAAAACGTATGATAGAAACACATGCAATAACATGCAACCATCAAAACACAAGGAGCACAATGATTTTACAGGGTATCCCAACTAGGAAAAACCCCTCCTCTATTTGTGTTATATCAGATGAGAAAAAATTGATCAATTACAATGACTACTTCACACATCAAGCACACCCTGCACTACAATTCTGATCTCCTCCTCCTAAGATTGCTTTGAAAAATACTTAGCCAAATCTTGGCCTTTTTCTCCTCCTATTTCCTTGTGCAATTCCTGAGAAAATTGGCTCCTAAAGAATAGGATAAGCCCCTATTTTCTTACGCAATTCCCAAGAGAAGAGTCTCACCTACTATATACTAATTGTATACACTCTCTAGTATACAATAATAAAAACATTGATGCCTTTTTCCTCCACTCAACTAGAAAATTCGAATTCCATGCATGAATGGGTCTATTTTTAGTAAAGTGATCAATTAACTAAGAGATCAATGAGTTAACAACTATTATAGGTACTCAAATGAACGCATATTGACTCTACTAATGACTAGAGCTCATATAACCGAGTTTAACTAACAATAGTTCCACTAGATTGCTATATTTTAGGAATCATCCCATGCAAAACTCTACTTCTAGCCTATAACTCAAATTTACTGACTTAACTAAGAGACAAAGCCATGTCATTCCAGCTAACTGCAATCGAAGTCATCCTGCTAATGTGGAAAATCAAGTTTCTCCATTTGACTAAGGCACAAGTCAAATGAAGCCTTTTCTTGCTACAATTCCAACACTCCCTCTTAGTAAGAAAAGGGTTATGCACAACCCCAATCTTGTTCATGTAGGAATGTACTATAACACAACTCCCTCTCACTATTGTTGTTGATACTGCAACAACTGCAACTGAGAAGCATCCAAAATCCCAAATCAACTGTCTCTGAGCTGCAACTATCTCCTAAGTATTTGACTATTATTAGCCTGCAAATGTCACTCAAGATCTAACTACACCAATTGACACTGATCCTTCTGCTACTTAATCTTGTGTGCCCTTGTAGCAAGGGTAATGATCCAAGAGAAGAGTATATTGCAACTTGTCCTGCTCTCCTATGGACCCTACCCAAATCTTTGCAACTATGGGACTAAGGCTCTACATCGCCCCACCTCACTCATGGAGGTATAGCTGCATGCATGGTGAAATATACTTATAGCTTGTAGATATTTTTAACTTGAACACCAATTTGTTTTACTTTTCCAGTAGGAACATGCTTTATAAAGTCCTCCCCCTTATTGAACAACACATCATATCCACGATCTTCAAGTACAACTACATAAACTAGAATTTTCTTCAGACCATGCACATACATTACATCCTTTAGATGAAGATGGGATCCTGACTCCCTCTTAATGGTGATAGTTCCAATCCATTTGGTACTATAGCTTCCATCATTTCCAAGATCTATGTGCATTTATAAGTCCTTTCCTCTAGCTTACTAAAGAACTCCTTATTTCCTGTCATATGATATGAAGCACCAGAGTCTAGGTACCACTCACTCCCTCTTACTGTGTTGTCCATGCAAGCAATGAGGGTGAAATCCAACTTGAATTTTGATGCAAGAGAATCTCCTCCTGCTCCTCCCGTAGGCTCCTTGCTGGATTTCTTGTGTGGACACTTGGTTTCATAATGTCCATACTCATGGTAGTGAAAGCATTTAATCTTACTAAGGTCTTTCTTCTTGCTATGGTTCTTGATGAATTCTGCCTCACCTTGGGCCTTCTTGCCTTTGGCATTCTTTCCTTTTCCAAATAGAGAAAAATATTCTTACTCATCATATTCAGATGTGACACCATCTCTAGTGTTTCTTCTAATCTCCTCCTACACCAAACAGACCTAAGTCTCTCACAATCTGGTAGCTTTTCTCTTCCATTAACTGAATCCTGATAGTTGTGCTAGGATTTCAGAAGGCCAAGGAGTGTTAATATCACAAGTTCAAATGATGGCACATTTTCTCCTACTCCTCCAAGTTCATATCGAACATGAATGAATTTGGATAGGTATTGAACAATAGTTTCATTTTCTACATTCAAATACTCCCGATTTTATCTCTCAATGCCAATTTCATGATATCATTCCTGCTCTTGAATAGATATGTGAGAGTTTTCCAAATTGCAAAAGGAGTCTACTTTCCATGTAAGTTCGAACCACATGATCTATGATACCCTCTAGAATAATCCTCATGACTCTTGTTGTGTAGGTGCCACCTAATGCATACTCAAGCCTCAATACATTGAAAGACATTTTTCCTACACTAAAGAGAATCCACCCCAAAATTTGCAAATCAAAATTTCCATAAGAGAAGATATGGAACAAGGTTTCTATGTAGTATTTCATGGCTCTGATTACATGTAGAAATTGCAAGAAATTTGCTACTGCTGATGAAATCGAACTGAAATCAAGAGACATAAATTTCTTCTACTATTCTATGGAAAGGAAAACACATGATAGAAACACATGCAATAACACGAAACCATCAAAACAAAAGGAGCACAATGTTTTTACAGGGGAACCCAACTAGGAAAAACACCTCCTCTATTTGTATTATATTAGATGAGAAAAATATATCAATTACAATAACTGCTTCACACATGAAGCACACCCTGCCTACAATTTTGATCTCCTGCTTCCTAGACTGCTTTGCAAAATACTTAGCCAAATCTTGGCCTCTTGCTCCTGCTAATTTCTTGTGCAATTCCTGAGAATTGATCCTAAAGAATAGGAGAAGCCCCTATTTGCTTGCAAAATTCCCAAGAGAAGGGTCTCACCTATTACATACAAACTATATACACTCTCTAGTATACAATAATAAATACATTGATGCATTTTTCCTCCACTCAACTAGGAAATTCGAATTCCATGCATGACTGGGTCTATCTTTAGTAAATTGATCAGTTAACTGAGAGATCGGTGGGTTAACAACTGTTATAGCTACTCAATTGAACTCCTACTGACTCTACTAATGACTACAACTTAGATAATTGAGTTTAACTAAGAATAACTCCACTAACTTTCTATATTTTTAGCAATCATCCCATGCAAAACTCTACTTCTAGCCCATAACTTGAATTTACTAACTTAACTAGCTGACAAAGCCATGTCACTCCAACTAATTGCAATCCAAGTCATCCTGTCGATGTGGAAAATTGATTTTCTCAATTTGAGTAAGGTACAAGTCAAATGAAGCCTTTTCTTGCTACAATTCGAACACCCATATTTGTTGAGGCTCTGTCAAAATAGGCCCATGACCAAGATTTGTCTATCAGTTCCACTTTGAGAACTTTGGGAGGGGTAAGATCCTTTTCCAGGGGGAAGTGACTTAAGATGGCAAGAACTTCAGCTATAATACGATTAGAGATCGATGGCTTGTCCTAAAAAGAGGCTCTATTTCTGGCCAACCACACCCCCAACAAATAATTAACGAAAGGGATTTGATAGAAGAAAAACTACGATTTGAGCACCATGCCTTCCAAATTTCTTCCAAGTCCATTCCTTCCCACAAGGTTGAGTGACAAAGGGCGATCTTGCATGTTGTCCACACTTGCTGATAGAGGGGCATGAGTTGAATAAGTGTGATGCATTTCATCACTATTTTTACGTGTAGGCCACTAGCCCGAGCCGTTCATATAACGTTTTTACAAAACATCCCAGGTTGGCACCTTCTTCGCCATCAAACAACATATAATTGTTTGTGTTTATGTAGGGAATTTTTCTTTCTAAACTATTTTCCACCTTGAAATATAGTCTACACCCACTCTATCAGCCATTTAAAGGATGTATCCAAGCTTAGGGGTGTAGGACCCCAAGGGAGAGATGCTCCATATGAACTAATCATATATATATATATATCCTATGTGATCGTCTTAGAGGGATTGTATATAAAACTACAATGAGTCTCGGTAGTTCTCATCTAAGCCCAACTCTTTGGTTGATAACCAACCTTGACTCCAGATTGATGAGGTGCTAGGATTGGCGATAAGTGATAGCTTTGTGTAACCTCTATCTCTTAGCTGTTTGATAAGAGAAGGAAGAAGCAAGTGGTTCTAACCATAACTAGGCCAATGATCAAGACCTATTCTTACTCTATCTCCCTTGCCAACCTGCCAAGCTATCCCATTACCTATGACATCAAAAGAATTGAGCTCCACCCTCCATATTACCGATATTCTTTCTCTAGGCCTATCAACCCTTCTTATCCAGTCTTCCAATAATTTGGGGGCAATATTTTATGAGTTTCCACCAATTTCCATAGGTTGCATGAAGAGATCAACTGTCAACCACATTTGGGGGTCATGGATTTTGAAAATAAAGGGATGTTTTTCAAACCCCGACTACCCAATAATTTTTGTATAGAAATCCTGTCCCACTTGACCTAAGGAAGCATCCCCGAGTCCTTCTTCCTTGCCCAAAGGAAATTGGAGCATATATATCTACACACACACACACACATGGATCTTGACCCTCATGTAACCTAGTTTTCCTCTACCCAGATCTGGGGCCTACCATGGTAGGCTCCTCCATCATAGTCAAGGCATTTAGTTTTTCGCAATTCAAAATGGAGGATGAGCTCGTGGATTATATAGAGGACTCATATTAGGGCCTCAAAATTTGGGCCATGTCGGATGATATCGCTTAGCATTTTCCATTGACACTTGGGAAGGAGGCTCTGACAAGTCTACAACCTTTCATAGGTACAAGTGATCCTATAACCTCCATGCCCTTTATTCATGTGCTGAGGCCCTCCACCAATTGGTTCTATTTCCCACCAGTTTCTTCCATTTCCACTTAACTCGAGGGTACCTTTTCTCACAAGATCCACCAAACTTACCGTTCTTAAATCCCTCCATTGAATAAGACCTTGTTAGCGCATTGACCATCTCATTCCATAGAGATAACTCTGCCATTGCAGACCCAACCACCCATCCCTATTTTGCGATAGATTTTTACTATTGCCCACCCCTTCCTCCTGAGTCCTTCTATATTTCTAAGAAATAATCTAACATGGGAATGCAAAGTGGGGGTTTGTCTCGTACCTATATATCACCATCCCTCCGACTTGTTGGGAAGGAGTTTACAAAGCTAAACAAAAATGCGTAAAACACAAAGAATAAGAGCCAAACCTCATGTTGGGAAAATGTGTCAAGATTAATGACATTCCAAGAATGGAAGAGACTATGATGGTTAGATGTTTTGCAAGTAAAAAATGGTTATGGCTATGAAATGGAACAAGACGTCAAATAAATCCTCCCCAATCCTTGGTTACTCACCTCAATGCTTAATCCTAGCTAAGGGTTGGATGGGGTGGCTCACAAAATGGAAAGAGGATGTGGATAAACTCCTCCGGAAAAGATGGCAGTGGGGATAACAAGAATTATTATTGCAAAAATGGTTGGTTGAATTCATTGCTCAATCAGAAAGGCTCTCTGTTGGTTACCATTTGGGTTCACCTACTAACCACCCTCCTATAGTTTTGGTTAGATGAAGTTTTCAAATAAATCAAGAACATATTGGGATTTTATTATGAAGTAGATACGTCGTATAGGAAGATTATATATGTGGACATGAGTAACTATACTGGGCATAAATCTAGCTTCAGGGCTTCTTGATACCATCTCAACCCAGGTCCGCTCCAAGATTCATAAACAAGAACTAGACTATGAGGGAATCCCTTACAAATGCGCAAGGTTCCACTCGAATGGGCATCTAGGGGAAGGCTGAACTCTCAGAAAGTTAAAGCAAAAGTGGGTTAAGAAATAGCCAAGGGGCTAAGATTCCAAAATTTCCCCTTCTGCAATTTTTGTTGATTACGAGCAAGTGAAAGGAAACAAGGACTCAACTCCACCCCTTGAGATGGTTGGTCAGGTAAAGATTCAAGTAGATGTGCCTTTGGATGAGCTAAAGGTTATTTTGATGTTGCACTTCAAGGATAAAGAAGAACACAAATTGGATGTGACAAACACAATTTCAGGTATGGGTCTATCCTCCTCTGCTCCCTCTCTATCTTTAGATTTTTTTTCCCTGCTTGTGCTTCCAGTTCTCCTCTTGTATCAACTTCAACTATTCCTTTCCATTTATTGGACCTTGAAAATTATCAATCCCCCTCTCCACTTCCCCATTTATACCCTTTTCTCCTTCCCAACCTTACAAACCCTTTGTCCCCAATTTCAAATCTATCTTTCCTCCTTATTGAATGACAACCTCCCCTTGTCTTAGTAGTTTCCCATTCCTATTTCTTGGGATTGCACTTATCCCTCCTTTTATCAATCTGATATTTCCTTTGAAGTAATAAGAAGGAAAAAACAAAGGTAACCACAATCCGCTTTTGGAGATCAGGACCTAGCCTTCCTGATGCTCAGAGAGGGCTCTCTCTTTAAGATTTAACTTTGTTTTAGTTAAGAATGTTTTAGGCTAGCTATGATTGTTCAAGGGGTTTTGATTTGTATTTGAGATTTGGTGGTGGGATCTGCTTAGATAGATGGATAAATTGATGTCCTTTAGACCATTGGGCTATGGAGTCAACTAATAAGGAAGCAAAACTGGATTAACTCACTAAAGTGTTTGTTCCAAGGGCAAGATAGCAGAGTGTATTTCAGATGTTTGAGACAGAGGGGTGAAAGGGTTTCACTCAGGGTGAGAGAGTAGTTAAGGGTTCTCAAACTCGGATAATGAATGAGGAAGGAAGGGGTAATCGAAATCAAAGGTCTGTTAAGACTCCTTTAACCTAGATTATTCATCAAATCAATCTAAACCAAAGGGAAATTAAGAATTCTTTAATTTAAATATCAGAAGAAAATATTCAAATGCTTAACTGTTAAGACAGAGTGTGATTTAAACAAGTTCTGAAATATTATTCCAGTTATAGCATTTAGATTGAACCACATATAAGATTATGAATAACTTTGAGAAAAATGACAATAATACATGAAAATACTTGTCTAAAATTCACTCAACCCATGAATCCTTAGAAAAGTCGAATCTTTATTAATCAATCCAACTTGTTGGCTCATCAATTGATATAATAACCTTCTGGGTCTTCTTGATAAAAAAGTCTATAGAAATGTCTAATAGAATCCACACTACATACTTCGAATTGTGAAGTATTTATACAAAAGTTTATTACAAAATATCTCAAACTAATTTGAGATTTAATCTAGGAAATAAAAATATCTTCTTGCAATAAGATAAAGACAACTATTGAACTATTTCATGCTATCCCTTTTATTTTGGTACTGCTGGTTGTTATGCTTTAATTTTTAGCCCTTTATGATGCTTTGTTGTTTGTGTTGAGATTGCAACAAGATGATGGAGCTTAGTGAAAAGAGTCGCCTTCGCTAAGTGGGCCCGCAGGCAAATTATGGCGCAAGTTCTATTTTTGATCACAGTCTGAGTGATCACAGTGTGGATGATCACAGTATGGGTGATCACAGTATGAGTGATCACAATGTGGGTGACCACAGTGTGGGTGATCATAGTATGAGTGATCAAAGTCTATTTTTAGACTGGCTGTCAAAAATAGAAAAGTCAAATATTATTGTCTCATAATAATATTTGGACTATAAACTTGATCTTATTCTCTTAGAGCACTTCAATTTGAGCTACAGATGTGGCCCATGTAGCTTTCAGAAGGAAGTACGCTTTTCTTATGAGTCAGTTGAGTTGTTGCATGCATGACTTCAGTTAGAACTCAATCAGTTGAGTTTGGTGGAGTTGATTGTGGAGTTGATGGAGTTGTGTTCAGTTTGACTTGGTTAAACTAGTTGTAGTTAGTCTAACTGTAAATAGACTAATGATGAGTTGTTAAACTAATTATTAACTCATAATGCAACTATAGAATACATCAGTTAACTCAGTTTCATGTCAGTGCATGTTCAATTCAGCAGGGACAGGTGTTAGAGGATCAGATTGCTATCAGTTGTGACTATAGTTGTGCATGATGATTTGCACAATCAGAGGGATTGAGTATGCCAATGAATTGGCCAATATCATGAATTGTAGGTTGTGCTCACATCCAACAGAGTGTGAGTGATTCTTTGCAGGTGAAATACGAGTTTGGTAAACCATTCTCATCAATTCTTGAGCAGGTATTGAGCAGTGGAGGTAGGCAAGCAGTGGAATAGATTTGGAGATCAGATCTTAGCTGTATTGTGTGTGACAGGTGGAGCTGGTACTGGATTGCTTGTGATAAGCATTGTACTTTGTAATGTTACATGGTATCAATCATTAATATACAGATAGTGTGGGGTTTTTAGCGAGATTCTTTCCCCGGGTTACATACTGTGTTAATGTGTGAATGCTCTTGATGTTTTATTGTTATTGATGCTGCTATATTGATGATCAACGTAGAGGAGCTTATGTATTGTGTATGTATTCCACAATAGTACATGATCAGGATAATCTCTATTGAATATGTGTTAAATTATTCAAAATTTCTACATGGTATCAGAGCTGTTGATCATCAAATCTACTATTCAGGAAGTGTTTACATTCTATTTCTTCAGGCAGAGTCTGTAATTGGGCCAGGTAGCCTCTGGATTCATCCTTCCTTTGGAAGGTGAGATATCTGGTGAATGCCCATACAGTCAATCTCTGTACGAGAAATATTGTGTTCTCACGAATTTTAGATCGGAAGCGGTTGAGTTTGAGCTGGTGGAAATCGAATTTGCAGCAGTGTTGTTGAAATGTCTTTCAACGGATTGCAAATGTTATTCCAAAGCAAGAGCGACCTGGCGCTCAAGGATAAACTCAGAAACAATAAAAGTGAGAATGGATCTTCATCAAAGGTATCTGATGAAGAGAATTGCGCTTTGGCTGCCAAAGCAAAGAAGGGGAAGAACAAGAAATCTTCTCAGTCTGGTGCGAAAGGTAAGAAGCAGGATATGTCCAAGGTGAAGTGTTTTCACTGTCACCAGCACGGACACTATGCCACTAATTGTCCGCAGAAGAAGAAGAACAAGCAGGCTGCTGGATCTTCAGCAGGAGAGGCTCTAGCCTCACAGTTTGAGCTTGATTTTTCATTGATCGCATGCTTGGTTTCAAGTGTGATGGGATCGGTGTGGTTCTTGGACAATGGTGCGTCTTTTCACATGAAAGGAGATAGAGAATTGTTCTCTGATCTCGAGGAAAAAGATCTTGGAGTGCACATCGAGATGGGCGATGATGGTAGATACAGTGCGACCGATATCGGTACCATTTCCTTTGAGAGGGAGTCTGGTAAACCCTTCGTATTGAAGGAAGTCATGCATGTTCCAGGATTGACGAAGAATCTCATCTCAGTGGGGATGTTAGAAGACAAGGGGTATGATTTTGTTTTCAGCGAGGGAAAGGCTTTCCTGCACAGCGAGACAACTGGTGAGACCCGGAAGATAGGGGTTCGAGTGAGGAACCTTTATCAGTTGCATGTAGATGGATGCGCATCAATGGCGGGCAAGGCAGAAGGATTGGTGAGCCGGGATGATGGCGACTTGTGGCACAGGAGATTGGGTCACCTTCACCATGGAGCCTTGAAGATACTGCAGCAGATCACTACAGGGCTTCCTAAAGGCACACTTGCGTAGTCAGATCAGTGCAAGGGGTGTACTTTGGGGAAGTTTGTGAAAGCCACCTTTCACGAGAAGGATAGTCGCACCACGACGATCCTTGAGAGAATTCACACAGACGTGTGTGGACCTTTCTCAGTTGCTTCGACAACAAAACACAGGTATTATGTGATTTTTGTTGATGATTTCTCTCGTAAGTGCTGGATCTTCTTCATGCAGAAGAAGAGCGAGACATATTCAAAGTTCTGTGAATTCAAAGCATTGGTCGAGAAGGAGTCAGGGAAGAAGGTGAAGGCTCTTAGGAGGATAATGGTGGTGAATACATCTCGGATGAGTTCAAGGATTTCTGCAAGGCAGAAGGGATTCGTAGAGAGCTCATAGCTCCCCATAACCCACAGCAGAATGGGGTAGCTGAGCGGAAGAACAGAATGATTGTGGGTGCTGCACGGGCAATGTTGCATGATCAGGGCCTACCCCTTCACTTGTGGGCGGAAGCATGCAATACAACAGTTTATGTGCGGAACTGTTGTCCTCATAGGATACTTGGCATGAGTACACCCGAGGAGACTTATTCTGGTAAGAAGCCTGATCTTTCTCATCTGAGGATTTTTGGTGCTAACGTTTACATGCATGTAACGAAGGATGCCAGGAAGAAGTTGGAACCGACTGCAGAGGTTGGGATATTTGTGGGGTACACTGATACGCCCCACAACTATCGTGTGTATTTGCCAGACAGTGGTAAAACTGTTGTGCGACGGGATGTAAAATTTCAGGAGGAGAAAGTCATGAAGTGTTCGCTTGAGAGGGAGCTACACTTGCATGCAGATGAGGAGCTATTAGTTCCTAAGGATGAGCTTCAGGACGTGGATCAGCCACAGGATGAGGTTCATGGAGTGGAAGAGACCACTCATGCAATGCCAACCATCAGAGGGCGAAAGCGCTTGATAGAAGCTGAGCGACTGGCTCAAGATGCAGAGAAAGTTGTAGGACCACCTACAGCCCAACGCAGGTAGAGATAGTCACCTGATCGGTACACTGGATACATGGCTCTGATGAGCAAATGTGTTGTGACTGAGCCATCCTCTTTCGAGGAAGCTGTGGAGGATCCCACATGGGTAGACGCCATGGTGGAAGAGTATGATTCTATTGTCAGAAACAGTGCATGGGAGATTGTTCCTAGACCGGAAGGGAAATCAGTGGTGGGTTCGAGATGGATCTACAAGGTCAAGCAGGCAGCTGACGGGAGTGTGGAGAAGTACAAGGCAAGATTTGTTGCCCGAGGCTTTTCACAGATAGAGGGGATCAATTATGAGGAGACCTTTGCACCTGTCACAAGGTATTTTTCCATGCGGACGATTCTTGCTCTCTCAGCGCAGATGGGATGGCACATTCATCAGATGGATGTGAAGACTGCGTTCCTCAACGGAGTCATTGAGGAGGAGGTGTACATTGAGCAGCCTGAAGGCTTTGAGGTCTTCAGCAGCGAGTCGCATGTGTGCAGGCTCAAGAGAGCGCTGTATGGGTTGAAGCAAGCACCACGTGCTTGGTACACACAGATAGACAACTATTTCATAGGACTTGGATTCTCCAAGAGCGAGGCGGATCCTAACCTATACCAGATTGTGGTGGAGGGTAAGTTGCTTATCATTGTACTGTATGTTGATGATTTGATTCTAACAGGTGATGAGATGTTGATACTGTCATGCAAGAAGGATCTTGCTACAGAGTTTGAGATGAAGGACTTGGGCCTCCTTCACTATTTCCTAGGATTGGAAATATGGTAGCGCAGTGGTGGACTGTTTGTTTCTCAGGGAAAGTATGCTCGGGAGATACTGGAGAAGTTCAAGATGCATGGCTGCAAGCCTGTTGATACTCCTCTTCTTGGAGGTTGGAGGAAGGAGGATGCCACTTCGGGAGAAGAAGTGGATGCCACTGTTTATCGACAGTTGGTGGGGTCGCTGATGTATTTGGTAAATACATGACCCGATATATGCTATGCCGTTAACCAACTTTCACAAGCTATGGTTAAGCCTACCAAGCTCTTCTGGAAGGCGGGCAAGCATGTATTGCGCTACTTGAGAGGCACATCGGGATATGGTTTGTGGTACAGATAGGAGGATGAGGTGAAGCTATGTGGCTTCACGGATGCAGATTGGGCAGGGAGCCCAACGGACAGAAAGAGCACATCGGGAGGGGTCTTCAGTATTAGATCGACAACACTTTCTTGGTACAGCAGGAAGCAGAGATACGTGGCACTCAGTTCAGCGGAGGCCGAGTATATGGCAGCAAGTTTGGCTGCATGCGAGGCTATATGGATGAGGAAGACCCTGGTTGGTTTGTTCGATTCTCATTTGGATCCTACTGTGATTTACTGTGATAACCAGAGTTGCATTAAGCTCTCGGCTAATCCTGTATTTCATGATAGATCTAAGCATATTGACATCAGGTACCATCATATCAGAGATTGTGTGTAGCGAAGGATCATGTTGCTTTCATACATTCCAACGGAGGATCAGGATGCTGATATTCTGACGAAGGCTCTCACCAGGAGCAAATTCGAGTACCACCGAGGCAGGATAGGGGTTGCTGATAATCCATATCTTGTCGAGAGGGAGTGTTGAGATTGCAACAAGATGATGGAGCTTAGTGAAAAGAGTCGCCTTCACTAAGTGGGCCCGCAGGCAAATTATGACGCAAGTTCTATTTTTGATCACAGTATGAGTGATCACAGTGTGGATGATCACAGTATGGGTGATCACAGTATGAGTGATGACAGTGTGGGTGACCACAGTGTGGGTGACCACAGTGTGGGTGACCACAGTGTGGGTGATCACAGTATGAGTGATCAAAGTCTATTTTTAGACTGGCTGTCAAAAATAGAAAAGTCAAATATTATTCTCATAATAATATTTGGACTATAAACTTGATCTTATTCTCTTGGAGCACTTCAGTTTGAGCTACAGATGTGGCCCATGCAATTGTCAGAAGGAAGTACGCTTTTCTTATGAGTTAGTTGAGTTGTTGCATGCATGACTTCAGTTAAAACTCAATCAGTTGAGTTTGGTGGAGTTGATTGTGGAGTTGATGGAGTTGTGTTCAGTTTGACTTTGTTAAACTAGTTGTAGTTATTCTAACTGCAAATAGACTAATGATGATTGTTAAACTAATTATTAACTCATAATGCAACTATAGAATACATCTGTTAATTCAGTTGCATGTCAGTGCATGTTCAGTTCAGCAAGGACAGGTGTTAGAGGATCAGATTGCTATCAGTTGTGACTATAGTTGTGCATGATGATTTGCACAATCAGAGGGATTGAGTATGCCAATGAATTGGCCAATATCATGAATTGTAGCTTGTGCTCATGTCCAACAGAGTGTGAGTGATTCTTTGCAGGTGAAATACGAGTTTGGTAAACCATTCTCATCAATTCTTGAGCAGGTATTGAGCAGTGGAGGCAGGCAAGCAGTGGAATAGATTTGGAGATCAGATCTTAGCTGTATTGTGTGTAACAGGTGGAGCTGGTACTAGATTTCTTGTGATAAGCATTGTACTTTGTAATGTTACATGGTCTCAATCATTAATATACAGATAGTGTGGGGTTTTTAGCGAGCTGCTTTCCCCGGGTTACATAATGTGTTAATGTGTGAATGCTCTTGATGTTTTATTGTTATTGATGCTGCTATATTGATGATCAACGTAGAGGAGCTTATGTATTGTGTATGTATTCCGCAATAGTACATGATCAGGATAATCTATGTTGAATATGTGTTAAATTATTCAAAATTTCTACAGTTTGATCTTTCACGCTGGATGCTTCATTTACTTTAGGCTTTCATCTGATACACTTTGACACTGATACACTTTGACTTTGCTGATCTGTCTTCATCCTTTTACCATGCTTTTTCACTTTTACTGTACTTTAACCTTTTTATTGCATATTTCTATAGTAAATCAGTTAATTTCTCCCATGTTTCAGCATCAGGTAATTGGATTTTTAGCATCCTCCTATATATTTCATCTGCCTCGGTGTATTTGGCAAAAGTAGGCTTATTGATAAACAAGTGTTTTACCTCATGCTGGAGGTAAAACAAGTTTTCAAATGTCTAGTAGAGTACTTTGCCTGTTGGCAATGCCTTGATTGATGATGTATTGACTTGATATTTTTCTCCCTCTCTGATTTTCTTGTTGTAATCCTCCTGTGTCATGAGCTTTTCATTTATCACTAAGGGACTGGGTAACCTTTCTCTCTCAAAATTTGGAACTTAGCCATAAATCTGTCAATGGCTACCTGCATATTCTGACACTTGTCCTCCAAGTTTTGCATTAAGCTTCTCTTGGAGAGGACATTTCTCACCTCCAAATTGTCTCTGTTTTGTCCTCTGTTTCCAATTCTTGAAGCTCATACTTATTCTTACTGTTAAGGAACTGGATAATTCTAGTAGCTTCTTCTGGAATTTCTCGTAATTCTTCTTTTACTCTTTGGATGGCCTATGTATCTAGCTTTATCAACTCTACTTGCTCAAAAATTACGTGAATAGATGGCCAAATATCATTGACAGAGTCAATGATATTGGCCCATATTTGTTCCTTAGCTTGCCCACAGGGTTCTTTCAGTGTTAAGTCCTTTTTCCAGGGCTTTCAGTCTCTCACTCATCCTGGTAGCTTTTTGCACTTCTTCTTTGTGCATGATTTTGGCAAGCTTGTAATCAGTTTCCAAGCTTGTCACCTTTCCTTTGGGATTATTCATCTCTATTGTCTGTATGGACATTTATTCCATAGCTTTAACCAACTTTGTTGTTTCATCACCTGATGTACTTGCGGCTAATGTAGATTTTGTAGAAACTAGTTGTGCTATAGCCATTGGAGCAGTGGGAGCCAATGAGGCTGCCAATGTGGAAGGAACAACCGTGGTAACTGCTGGGATGAAATTCATCGAGCTAGTGCCAATATAAGTTTTCTTTAATTGGGTTAGGCTCTCCAATTCCTTTTCTGTTTCCCTCAACTGATCATTTAGCTTAAGGACTAAGTCCATCAACTCTTCATGTCTTGTTTGGCTTTCCAATACTTCTTGTGTCTGGGGGTGCTACAACTAAGGTATTTTCAACTGTTTCTTGAGTGTTGTAATGTCATCATTCTTCTTTTTGATAAGTTTCTCAGTAGCTTTGATGTCTTTGGGATCATGTCCCAATTCAATTGCCAAGTCTTCTAGAGACTTGATTATGGTGTCTTTGGCCTGTGAGGAGACCTTCTCCAACTGATACTGGGCTGAAATGTTGTTCAATGAATTCTAAAACTGATGGGTAGCTGTGGCTTTTCCTGTAAGGGTGGAGTAAATCATTTCTCCAGCCTGTTTGTGAAATTCAATTTGGCCAATGGGATGAATATCCCTTGCCAATACCTCAAAATCAATCTTCATGAAATTTTTTGATGTCTTTGGTTGTTGTATAGTTGGCTTTATGAAGGACATTTGCATCTTTCCTTCCTTGATGTCAAAAGCTGACATCAACCTAGTTTGATTGGTGGGAGTAAGTTTGAGATATTTTATGCAAGGCTGTGCCTTTAGTTTCTCATTTCTCATTTTGATTTCTTTGAACCTGTCCTTAATGTCCTTATCTCTATCAACAGGTCTGTTAAATGAGGAGACTTCTACACTGAGCTACCTTTACAACATTTGAGTTTGTGAAGTAGATGGCTCCTGTGTTTCCCTAGATGGAGTTGTGCCCTTTCTCATGTCTAACTCAATATTAGTTATTTCTACTGAGATTTCTATGTCTTCCTGTTCTGAAACATTATTGAGCCTTGGCCTTTTGCTCTTGTTGGCTTCATATTGTACATTGGATGTGTCCATACCTAAACTAGAGGCTCCCTCTCTATTCCTTTTGGGATTCTTTTCCTCATTCTGAGGAGTCTGCAAAATAGTAGGGGTACTCATGGTTCCTTCTTGCTCTGGTACCTGTAGGAATGAACTTTCATCAAGTTGTTTCTCTAAATCAAACAAGGTATTTTCAACATCTACCTTTGTGCTATCCATGTCTATGAGAGTGTTTTCTAACCACTTAGATTGATTGGCGTATCTCTCTATTTCTGGTATGGGGTGATGAATGTAAGGTCCCAATTTGACCTTTTGTCTTAGTTTGGTCATAAACCCTTGAGGGTCATACCTCCACATGAAACTGTTCTGAAACTTCATTTGTTGCAGAATTTGATCTGCTTCCTGCCCTGCTTCTCTAGAATTGCAAATGAAAGGGCCTAACTAATTTTTGACCTTGAACTGAGTTCTTTTCTTGGCTGAGACAAAGTTGACTTCATCAGAGTTCATTATCTGCCTATAATACTCTAGAGAAAATAACCTCATGGAGAGGTATTTGGGGAGTCTATATGGGACAAGCTAGCAACCATAGATTCTTATTTCGGTGTGATTTTGGTAAAGGTACCAATCTCCCACCTTACTTTTCTTGGACAATTGGAGCACTCTTTTGATCTCTAGGCTTATTTTGGGTGGATGACTTCCTATCAACATGGTCATGACTGGATGGACAACAGAGTCAGTGAAGTTTGTGTAGGTGTATGGTGATGAATACTTGGGGAATAATGGTGTCCAAAATAGGACAGACCTGGGTTGGCCTCTAGTATCCAACTTCTGGATGGTGAAGGGAAATCTATTTGACTGATAATACAAAAACATGTGGTAAAGTACATATGAGTACTTGAATACTCTTTCATTGTGCATTCTGGTAAATTTTTCATGCATTCTTTCAGCTATGAGCTGGGCACAATTGTACAAAGTAGCAGGAGGCTTTCCTGGGGTGAAAATGGACATGAAGGCCTTGATGATCTCATCAAAAAATTCATATGTGGTATAGCCTAGTATACATCATATCATAGTTACAATTTTATTGCCCCTTTCAGAGAAAATGGTAGAAACATATGGAGGGGCATCTTTAGGAATGTGCTTCTCTTCTACAATGAAAGTTTGGAATATTTTGGCCAGTCTAGATGGACTCAATTTGGTGTACTGGTCTAACAAATCCCCAATGGAGAGTGGGGTCAGGTTTGGACCTGGTTGGACTTGCAACATTTCATTGATTGATTCAACTGTGATAGTAAACAAGACTTTTTGGTCTGGGGACATTATAGCTCTCTAGCTGGGAATGTAATAGGCATGGCACATATGGACAATTTCAGGAAATATATGTACTTGTGGAAACTGGTATTTGGGAAAATTGGAGTCCCAAAGGCCAATGTCATCAGTATGGTTTAGATATCTGGCCTTACTCAAACAATGAATTTTGAGCAAGACTTCATAGGCACTTGTGTCTTTGATTTGAAAATCCCTATCCGCCAGGGGAAGGTGGTCAAGGTACAAATGGGGGGTCGTGACAGGTCTGACATCCATGGCGATGGGGGAAGCCATAATTTAGTTCTTGTGGATTTGAGTTTGGCAATATATCTTTATTCAAAGGTTTTGAAGGAAACTTGGAAACTTTCGCAAGGGTTTGGGTATGCGCTTTAAATTTAAAGTAATTTCAATTAATTTTACTTAATTAAAACACTTTAAAGACTGAACGTTTTCAAATTTGAAAGGGTGTCTGGTAATTGTTTTCAAATACCTGGAATTTGGGTGAATTGACTTCAAATTTGGTGTTCTCGGCAATTGCAGAAGTTTGAATGGCTCTGGTATGGACTGAGAGGTTGATTGGGGTCTTTGCAACTTCTTCAGGAGTGAAATTTGAGGTCAATTGGTGATTTCAACGTTTGCAGGTGTCGCAATGGTTTGCAGAGGTTCACAAAGAAAATGAGTGAAAAAGGCGAAATAGGGCTTCTCGGCCTTTTTATTGAGCAACAATCACTTTTTGGCGGGTAAATTATAAATGAACAGTGGGCGGTTTTTCAAGTTGGGCGGGGAGGTGGTTTCCCAAGCCATCGCACCGCTTTTATGGAGGAAGCGGTATTTTGGAGGGGTCACCCGATCTATGCTAGCGCTTGACACGTAGCAGATGGGGAGCTGGGAAAAACCACTTTATCGGGCGGGTAAAGGTCGGACATCGGGTGAACCCGATATGGCTGTGGACCGTTGGATGTGGGCACTGATGATCGGACGATAGTCGGGCAATGGATGTGCACAAATGAAATGGGCAGAGGTTTCGGGGGGCCAAGGACTTTTAATCCTTGGCGGTTTGGGATTAATTACGAGTTAATCCTAGGATTAAATGATCGGGCGGGGCTTAATGATGGGATTACTTTAGCTTTACTGAGAAGTGGTGAATTAAGTGGGTTTTGTCAGGAATATGGGGTAAAAGTATAGTTTATAGCTAAACTAAGGGTTGGGGTATTATATAGGGGATTTAATTATATACGGGAAAAGGTATATCAGGAGCTATAGTATTATGTTAAAAAATTAATATGAAATGAGCGGAGTGAACATACCCTTAAGCATAAATGTAATATTTGCACATTTTATTCACATACACTTCATACTTAGGATAAAATCTTTTTGTGGGTATTTTGAATGAAATGGAATTCAACATGTGGTTGTTTACTTTTCATAGGAAAATGAAGTTTAACCTTAGGAAAAGGGTTTTATTAGGGAAATAAGGGAAATGAATTTTATGATGGGAATTCTAACACTTGATGTCCATAAGTCATTAAGCCGAGGGTCTGGTCCCACCAAAAGTCAGAGAAATGCTTTGAGCCTTTATGACTTGAAGGATTTTTAGTATTAGAACTTACTTGTGGATGGGGAAATTAGTAAATAAAGGGATGAAATGAATGAGGGGGAGTTAATTAAATCAAGTTGTAAACCATTGTTTTTGCTTTGTTAACTGCTCATGCACATTGAAAGATATGGTTAAGCATGATAAATGTGCTTTTATCCAATCAACTTTATACTTCAGCAACCTTTCTTCTACTTACCCATTACTTACCCTAACATTTTTTCTTCATTTTATTTGGGTGCATTTAGGCTAGCAGACCCTTATCATTCATTTTTCTTTTGAAAATTTAACTATCTACTCCTAACCTTATATCATCCAAGCGCTCAGATTACACTGATGAGATCCTTTTATTTTCTCTACCTATCTAATGATCTGCCATGATTAAACTATTTGGTTAGATTTTATTCTCTAACTATAAACATAAAATTCAAAGCATGAAATAGTCAAGATTAAGCAGTTTGACTACCATGGGTTGTGGCATGCATGACAAGCTGCAAACAACCATTATTTAAGACAGTAAAGTAGTAAAATAGTTGTGGCATTTAGACTTGCACACTTTCATGATCTATTTTTATTTTTGGGGTTCATATATTTCCATCTTTTGATATTTTCTTATTCTTTTTGTCCTTTGATATTTCTTTTAGGACATACCCTCTTTACGTTTTTTAATTTTTAATATGGAAAACATTTTCAGAAAGCAAAGGTATGTACAATATTACAAGGCTTAACCTCAGCCAATTCAAAATTATGAATCCTATCACTATAGGACTCTAACAGTGGCTCCACATGGGGATGAAATTTGCTAGTGAAATGTCAAGAACTCTAAAGATCAGTAGCCTTTGAATTGTGGTTGAAGTTACCTTGCAAAGTGTCCCTCTGTGAATCTGCGTTATTGATACTTATGACAATAAATCTTTCAAATCTTAGGGCTTTCTCTCCGGGCTTCAACTTCAAAGGATTACCATCCAATCCAATCTACACTCTGCAATGTTATGTACAATGATGCAAAGCAGCGTGAACTACTGTAAGTTAGTGGAAAAGTAGTGCTTCAACATCCTACCATTAACGGGTCCTCCTGGTAGATCTGATCCATCTATGTTTCTCAAGAAAAAGGCATTGTTACTTCTATAGCCCTAAATGAGATAAGGCCCTTGCCACAGAAAATCAAATTTTCCATGCTTGCCTTTATCTTCTCTCCTTGAATCCCACTTAAGGATTTTGTCTCCTATGTGAAAATCATCTGCTTTAGTCTTTTTATCAAAGAATTTCTTGATTTTTTCTTGGATTATCTGTGATTTTACATATACTTCTTCCCTAGTCTGCTGCAGGTGTATAGTTTGGTTTATTCTTCTCTGAATGTCATTCGGTTCCACCTGTAGTTCATGAAGGATTTTCATGATTGGCACTCCCAAGGATGATGGGAAAACTGCATCCATCCCATAAACCAGATGATAGGGTGACGTTCCAATGGACTTATTAGTAGTCAGTCTATCTGCCCATAAGGCATTGAATAACTTCTTGTGCCATGTCTTTTTGTTATTCTCCAGTAACTCTTTAATAATATTGACAAGGCTTTTGTTGGATGACTCTGCTAGTCCATTACCTTGAGGGTAATAGGTTGTGGAATGGCCAAGGGTGATATGGTATTTGTTACATAAATCTATCATTATTTTTGATTTAAAAGCTACTACATTATCAGTAATGAGCTTCTGGGGACATCCAAATCTTGAAAGGATATTACTCTCTAGGAAGGTGATTATGAAAGTGTCTGTGGCTTGCCTAGAAGGTATGGCCTCTATCCATTTGGTAAAATAGTCAGTGGCTGTTAGAATCCACTTATGCTAAGTTGAGGATGGGGGGGTGTATTTCTCCAATGAAGTCTAACCCCCATTGTTGAAATGGCATCTCAGTGGAAATTGGTTTAAGAGGCAAGGGTAACACTTTCCTTTTTCCCTAAAAAATCTGGCATTTGTGACAGGAGGTCAAATGTTTTTTGACATCTGCAAACAAAGTAGGCCAATAGAAACCAACCCTTAGAATCTTGTCAGCAGTACTCTTCCAGTACAAGTGTCCTCCACAGTCCCTGCATGAAACTCTTACAAAATCTTGTCAGCTTCATCTTTTAATAAACATGTTAAGAGAATACCACTACTATCCTTCCAAAACAATGCATTATCTATAACACAATATCTCAATGAATTCATTTTTAAGAATCTAGCTTTAGTTCTTGTCAGTCCAGGAGGAGCTTGTAAGTTTAGTAATACAAATGTAATATCTTCATACCATGGTGATTCAGTAAAAGGTTCACTGATCTGTGGAGTCGCCATCTCCTCCTGATCATCCAAAGCACTAATGAAGTTGATATCAAGGGCTTGACAGTTTGATTCAGCCATGAGTTTGGCTAAACCTTGGCCTTTGATGAGCTTGGTGGGTTTTATCTCTATGTCATGATCAATAGTTTTGTGTCAATCCATTTGCCTCTTTTTCCTTCAGGCCCATTTCGAGTCAAAATGTCCTTAACTATAGAGTTTGGAACATAAGCAATAATGTGAGAGTACAGAATGTATACTCTGAAATATTTGATAGCCTTGACCAAAGCTAATGCCTATTTTTCCATGATATTGTATTTTAGTATGGAATCTCTTAAGGATTTACTAAAGAATGCTATTGGCTATTCATATCCTTGATTGTTCTTTTGCAGCAAGACTACTGCAATGGTGTGTTCTGAAGCAAAAGAAAAAATAATAAAATCTTTGCTAAAGTCAGGACTAATCAGGACTGGAGTCTTGGTTAATTATTCCTTAATAGCTTCAAAGGATTGTTTGGCCTCCAATGTCCATTTGATTGATGAGTCCTTTCTTAGAATGTTATTTAATTCCCTAATTAATTCTGCTAGATTTGAGATGAATCTCCTAAGAAAATTAATCTTACCTAGAAATGATTGTAGCTCTTTTATGTTTCAGGGATGGGAAATGGTCAAAATGGCTTCTATTCTAGTAGGGTCTATCCTAATCCCATATTTTGATATGATGTGTCCTAACAACTTTCCCTCTTCAAGATCGGAAAGTGTCTTTTTAGGATTTAAAGAAATCCCAAATTTCCTGCATTTGATAAATACTCTTATGAGGTGGTCTAAGTGTTCATTGTCAGATTTAGAGAAAACTGTGATGTCACCCTGGTGTACTACAAAGAAATCATGGATTTCCTTGTCAAAAGCTATATCCATAGCTCTTTGAAATGTGGCACCTACATTCATTAATCCAAAGGGCATCTTCAAATACATGAAGGTACCCCAAGGAGTAGTAAACACAATTTTGGGTTGGTCCTCAGGTTGGACTCATATCTGGTTATAACCAAAGAATGCATATAACAATGAAATCCTAGATGAGCCCACTACCCTTTTCAATATATGGTCCATTTTTGGTAAGGGGTAGTTGTCTTTCAAAGGGACCTTGTTCAAGTTTCTAAAATCTACACAAAGTCTAATTTTCACCTGTCTTTTTCCTAGTTGTAACTAAGTTTGAAATTCAGTCTGAGTATCTAATGGGCACTATTATTTGGGCATCAAAAATTCTTTTAACCTCTTTTTCTATGGATGGCATAAGAACCAGGTTTATCCTTCTAAGTTTCTGTTTGAAAGGTTTATGATCTTCTTTTAGAGGTATTTTGTGTTGGATTATGCTGGTGTCATAAGATTTTAAGTCTTCATAACTCCATGCAAATACATCCTGGAACTCTTTAAACAAATTTATATATTTGACCTTTTCCTCTGGGGGTAAGGCTTTAGATATCTTAATGAGCTTTGGATTATCTTCAGTTCCTATATTAACTTCTTCTATGTCAACTCTTAGAGGTTCCATCTTGGGTTTCCTAGCTACATCATTAGAATCAAATAAATCTTCTAAAGGTACTAATCCTTTAGGCAAAAAAATATCTTTCAAATTAAGAATCTCAGGATCATCATCCATTATTTCATCTATTTCTAAATTTTCCAAACTATCTATTTCTGGCTTAGTAAATTTAGTTGGTTTATGTACATCAAAAATATTTACATCTAAGCTGCTTTCTACATTACTGTTTATTGTACAATCAGTGTCTATCTTACAGTTCCGAAATTCACCTTCATTGTTCATGAAATCATAGATCTGAGAGTCCTGGGAAAAAATCTGCCAATACTTAAGGTTATCTGGTATAATAGGCCTGTGTTTGACCTCTGTAGTGTACTGGTGGTTTGGTTGAAATGGAAATTTACAAGTACTAGCAAATGTTGCCAGACTATGGGCCTGCATGTTTTGTTTTCTAGGAATGGCAGCAAAGTTTGATTCCAAGATGTCCTTGACCAAGTATAAAATAATATCTCTATATCTACCAAGCCTAGGGTTGTTGACATAATATTCATCATTGATCTGTTTCATAATCAGCTCTGAGTCTCTCATGACAGAAACTCTTTTGGCTCCCAATCTCCTAACCAATTGTAACCCTAAAATCAGGGCTTCATATTCAACCATGTTATTGGTACGTTTGAAGTTTAATCTGAAAGCATGTCCCTCAGCATGGTTATTTTCCATACTATGGATCCACACTCCTGCACCAGCCCCCAACCTATTTACAGACCCATCAAAATCTAAATGCCAAAGTGACTCATGGAATATGTTCTCACTGTCAGCTGTTCTGTACTTAAGGTCTTTGGCTGTGATTTCCTTTTTATCATTTTTTGCATTGTAATTGATGAAAGAATCCATATCTGAATGCATGGAGTATATGGGAAAGTTTTGGGGCTTTTCCTCACTACTAACCATGTACTTCATCAAGGTCTCCCTATATAATTTTCTTGGTTGGCCAAAAATGGATATGGTGGCATAAGACATATCCAACTACAAAGATCCCTACAGTTTTTCTCCCCATGAGTGAGATAGTAGCATTCCATATTTTGGTGGGATATCTGCAACTACAATGTCCATTAGAATGCTCTTTGCAGGGCACTGGACAAGAGTCACACATAAGTCTTTGATCAGACCAAGGCATTTAACTTGGCTGGAGTCAAAAGAAAATAAATCCTTATAAGGCCTGGTAATGTCTAGGTTCAGTCTTTCCATTATTGCCTTTGGCATGAGATTGTGGGATGCTCCTAAGTCCAACATAGCATTATGCAAAATTTTATCATGAATATTTAGGCTGATGTAAAAAGGAGGAACTCCCCCTTGCTGATGAATTCCATTGGCCTCAGGGCCAAACAACAATTCAGGCTGGTCATCATTCAAATTAACACAATCCTCTCCCTCTCCTATGTTCAAAGTCTCAGTTATCTGTGACTTATAAGATTCATTCTTTACCAGTTCGGTTAGAGGAACTGATATCTTTAATTTAGCTATTTCATTTTTAATATTGAAAGGGAGCTGAGGTTTGTTTGTTTGATTCAAATCTTCCTTAATGTGTGCAGTTTGAGTGTCTTTATCCTGTTTCTTAGTGGTAGGCATTTCAATCTGTGTTTCTATTGTTTTACCTTTATTTCTTTTATCTTGATTGTTTTCAATTATTGGCTTTGTTTGGGTTTCAATGGAGGTTATATCTACAATCCTAGGGGTTGAAGTTTCAGGTGTTCCCCTAGGGAGAATTTGCAATACTTTTTTAACTAGAGCTTCTTTTATTATCTTAGTCTGAGTTTGGATGGATCTTTTAATGGGAGTTTCATTATTCTTCTTACTTCTCAAGCTATATTGTTTATGTACCTCATATATAGCTGATTCATATCCCTGCTTAAAATCAAAAGATTCACCAGATTCTAACTGTAACTGCTGAAGCATATATAACTCCTGTTCTTCTTGAGTAAGAAAAACAGTGTCTTCCTCTGTGGTTTCCAGTAAGTTAATCTAGATATCATCCTATGCTTGTTGGCTTTGTGATTCCTCAACATAGTTTTCTTGGAAGGGGGGCCTAATCTGTTGGTCTGGTGTAGCATTTTTTGCAGTATTAGGGTTCTTCCTAAAATTTGGGTTTCTTATTGGGGGTTGTTGTTGTTGATTCTCCCATTGATTTTTCCTCTCCATGTTATCTAACCTATCCATAATTCTTTCTAAACTTTTATCTAAAACATCTACTTTTCCGTTTGAAGTTGAAGCTTCTTCTTTAAATACAACTTTATTTTCATACCTCGGTCGTGCCTTCTTAGCTAATAGGTTGGCCTCTACACTGACATCATTACTTTGCATTTGTTCAAGTGTTTCAGGATTTCTCTCCCTTAGCTAGTATGACATATCAACATCAAAACCATCAGGGAACTTAATTAATGCTAGGTCAAGTGGAGGCTTAATGTTGGCTGGAATTGCATTATAGATATTATTAAACCTAGTGCAATAGTCCTAAACTAACTCGTTGGGAGCTCTCCTAATATTGTCATATTCAGAAAGTATTTGCAATGGGTTCTTCTTTCTTTCCCATATATCAATGAATAACCTTTGAAAATTGCTAGGTCTGCAATGTGGTTGGCAGGAAAGGCTTTGAACCACTTCTTGAAATTACCAGTTAAAGTTTGGCAAACAATCTCATTTGGACATCTGCCTCATCTATTTCATGCAATTCAAAAAAGTCAGACATCTTGTTTACATGCTGCTGGGCAGTGTAATGACCAGTAGCTTCAAATAGGAAAATCTTACTTTGATAATCTGCAGGCATGGGATGGAGTCGGGCATGTAAAACAAGAGGAGATTATCTATTTGCCATTGCTGTAATGACCAGTAGCTTCAAATAGGAAAATCTTACTCTTATAATCTGCAGGCATGGGATGGAGTTGGGCAGGTAAAACAAGAGGAACTTATCTGTTTGCCATTGCTGTGATTCTGGTTGGACTGGGGGGAAAAGTTGTGGTGGTTGAAGAAGGGCTTGAAACTGACGGAGGTGAACTAGATGATGATGAGGATGATTGATTAATAAGTGGTTTAGGTGATTGGATTGTGGTAGATACAATTGATGAAGTTGTGGTAAAGGAAGGTGTATTTACAACAAGTGAAGTTTGTGAAGAAACTCCAAGGACAATAGTAGTAAGGGAAGCTAGTTCAGTAGATTGTTGAATGTAAGAATCACCTACATTAATTATCAATTTAGAGGCCCAAGCTTCTAATTTATCAAAAGTCTCAACAATTAATTTATCCAAATCTGAATGAATAACCCTTTTTGATTCAATGAGTTGAACAAATTCAGGATCTAATACTGTTTTGTGGATTGAATTCTCAGATTTACTTCTGAATAATGAGAGGTCAAATGACAAATCGAAAGGGATGTCCTCTAAAGTTGATAACTCCTCAGGGAGTGAATTGGATCTAAATAACCTGCTACTACTGGCTTGAGTTTCTGTTGTTCTAGGTTGTCTTAAAATTCTCTCTGGATCATCCACTATAGTTGCAGGGTTTGGATCTAGGTTGGCCCTGGTATAGTGAATCTTTTTAGGAGCCATAATTTTAAGTTTTTAAGTTGTTTTTATAAAATTTTATGAAAGCTTACTTCAGGTAATGACCTTAAGGGGCTCAAGATTTAATTTTAGGTTTCCTTAAAGTTTTATGAGACTGAGGATCGAAGTCCCCAGTATGGTTGCCAGAAATGTTATCACTCTGATAATTCCTTTGAAGTAATAAGAAGGAAAAACCAAAGGTAACCACAATCCGCTTTTGGAGATCAAGACCTAGCCTTCTTGATGCTCAGAGAGGACACTCTCTTTAAGATTTAACTTTGTTTTAGTTAAGAATTTTTTAGGCTAGCTATGATTGTTCAAGGGGTTTTGATTTGTATTTGAGATTTGGTGGTGGGATCTGCTTAGACAGATGGATAAATTGATGTCCTTTAGACCATTGGGCTATGGAGTCAACTAATAAGGAAGCAAAACTGGATTAACTCACTAAAGGGGATGTTCCAAGGGCAAGATAGCAGAGTGTATTTCAGATGTTTGAGACAGAGGGGTGAAAGGGTTTCACTCGGGGTGAGAGAGCAATTAAGGGTTCTCAGACCCGGATAATGAATGAGGAAGGAAGGGGTAATCGAAATCAAAGGGTAGTTAAGAATCCTTTAACCTGGATTATTCATGAAATCAATCTAAACCAAAGAGAAATTAAGAATTCTTTAATTTAAATATCAGAAGAAAACATTCAAATGCTTAACTGTTAAGACAGAGTGTGATTTAAACAAGTTCTGAAATATTATTCCAGTTATAGCATTTAGATTGAAACACATATAAGATTATGAATAACTTTGAGAAAAATGACAATAACACATGAAAATACTTGTCTGAAATTCGCTCAACACATGAATCCTTGGAAAAGTCTGATCTTTATTAATCAATCCAGCTTGCTAACTCATAACCTAATACAATAACCTTCTGGGTCTTCTTGATAAAAAAGTCTATAGAAATATCTAATAGAATCCACACTACATACTTCGAATTGTGAAGTATTTATACAAAAGTTTATTACAAAATATCTCAAAATAATTTGAGATTTAATCTAGAAAATAAAAATATCTTCTTGCAAGAAGATAGAGACAGCTATTGAACTCTTTCATGCTGTCCCTTGTATTTTGGTACTGCTGGCTATTATGCTTTAATTTTTAGCCCTTTATGCTGCTTTGCTATTTGATCTTTCACGCTAGATGCTTCATTTACTTTAATCTTTCATCTGATACACTTTGACACTGATACACTTTGACTCTGCTGATCTGTCTTCATACTTTTACCATGCTTTTTCACTTTTACTGTACTTTAACCTTGTTACTGCATATTTCTATAGTAAATCAGTTAATTTCTCCCATGTTTCAACATCAGGTAATTGGATTTTTAGCATCATCCTATATATTTCATCTGGCTCAGTGTATTTGGAAAAAGTAGGCTTATTGATAAACAAGTGTTTTACCTCATGCTGGAGGTAAAACAAGTTTTCAAATGTCTAGTAGAGTACTTTGCCTGTTGGCAATGCCTTGATTGATGATGTATTGACCTAATCTTTTCCTACCTCTGTGATTTTCTTGTTGTAATCCTCCTGTGTCATGAGCTTGTCATTTATCACTAAGGGACTGGGTAACCCTTTCTCTCTCAAAATTTGGAACTTAGCCATGAATTTTTCAATGGCTACCTGCATATTTGACACTTGTCCTCCAAGTTTTGCATTAACTTTCTCTTGGAGAGGACCTTTATCACCTCCAAAATTTTCTCTGTTCTGTCCTATATTTCCAATCCCCGAAGCTCATACTTATTCTTACTGTTAAGGAACTGGATAATTCTGGTAGCTTCTTCTGGCATTTCTCGTAATTCTTCTTTTACTCTTTGGATGGCATATGTAGCCAGATTTATCAACTCTACTTTCTAAAAAATTACCTGAATAGATGGCCAAATATCATTGGCTGAGTCAATGATATTGGCCCATAGTTGTTCCTTAGCTTGCATAAGGGGTTCTTTCAGTGTTAAGTCCTTTTCCAGGGCTTTCAATATCTCACTCATCCTGGCAGCTTTTTACACTTCTTCTTTGTGCATGATTTTGGCAATCTTGTAATCAGTTTCCAAGCTTGTCACCTTTTATTTGAGCTTATTCATCTCTGTTGTCTGTATGGAAATTTCTTCCATAGCTTTAACCAACTTTGCTGCTTCATCACCTGATGTACCTGCTACTAATGTAGATTCTATAGAAACTGGTTGTGCTGTATGTTAGTGCCTAGATTTACCTCAGGCTGAAAAGGTAGGATCCAGGGCCAACATCAAACCACGCTCAGCCTGGTAGCTAGCCCTACCAGGTCAGGAGAGGGCTCTCTCCAGGTCATTCTTAGCAAATTATAATCTATGAGGGCTTGAGATGACTGAAATATCTACTGATCTTAGGCTAGGTATATGTGCAAGAGAGTTTGTTTGAATAAAATGGAGTTTTGTTGGCTCAGATGGAAAGGTAGATTTTGGGTGTGGGGATTGAGGCTCAGTCCCGCAGAGATCTCAATGGGGCAAGGTAGGCAATTGTTTTTGGCACTTAAAATTGAATGAAGCGGAAGGAATAGATAGGTGAGGTGTTGAAGAGGGCAAGAGCAATCATGGATCCTCCCCAAACAGTTGAAAACATCAAAGACTAAAGCAAACCTCAAGTAGAGCACTGCACTTTCAATGGATTCTACTTACACTCTTGTTTGTTTAGTTCAGAAGAAACAAGATAGATAATGGCATACATGACATATAAGCAAATTCAAAAATTACAAAGAAAATAATTTTATCAAGACAAATTGCCACATGAATCCCAAAGAGTGTTGCAAACCCTGGTCTCAATTCCTTAGCCAAAACGCTGAAATGAATGTACAATGAAGCTCAAGGCTTTCTCAAAAGTCCAACCATGCTAATGACTAAACATAATATAGACAAAAATAGCTCATCCTTGCCTCTAGGGGTTGAGCACACATGTTTAGGAGCTGTTTCAACTAATTCTAAACTGAGAACTAGAAATTAGGCAACATAACAGCATGCCTCTAGAAACAAGGGAACTGATTCATTCAGTTTCAAACAACCTTTAAACTGATGAATCTACCTCTACAAGTGAAAATTTAACATATTTACATCATGATCCATCAATGTACATCAAATTACATCACAAATTTTCCATTAGGAAAGTGAAAAAGTCAAACTAGCCAAAGCTGGGCGAAAAACAGAGCAAAACTTGGTCAAACTGGCAATTTTTCCTCTATGCGCCGCGCCTGATTCTCTATGCGTAGTGCCTGTTTGGACCCACTTTTGGAGGCCTTCCCATGTCCAAATGAGCTCTAGGTGTGCTTGTTGGAAAGGTATACCTGTCTACTTTCCAACCCAAGTGGAATTTTTCAATTTGGCCTCCATTTGACCCTCCAAAAGTCCATTCTCCCAACACTGCTTCCTGTGTGTCAAAATAGGGGCAGTGAGGTCATTTTTTGAGTGTTTTTGACCTTTTTGAGGGATCAAAACCTGTCCAAACTTCTTGGCCATTGGTAGGAAAACATATTTTTTCATGCCAAATCCAAAAATGCTGAGTTTTTGTGCTTTGGAGGCTCCTAGCAAAAGCGAGCGCCACGTGGCGCGACACATAGGGCAGAAAAACCTGTTTTTTGTGCCAAAAATTTAAAAAATGCAAAAAGTGCTCCAATTTTTTTGAAATTTAGGATGGGTCTCCTCTATCAAATATGGTGTTGGGCTAAGGAAGCCTCAGCCAATATCTGAAGTCATTCATCCTCTTTTTGCCTCCTTGATGCTCTCTTCAACTTTGCCTTTAAACTCCTGATTCTCACTTGGCACACTAAGTTCCTTGACAAGTAATGATATGACAGGTTTCTAAGAATATTCTTCTCATTGATGGCCTTCTCTAGCTTCCTCTCCAAGTGGATATTGGCTCTTTCAAGCCATGACTCCCTATCGGCATTAATCTCCTGCTCAAGTGAAGTGAACTCCACCCTCCTCCTTTGGGCAGCTTGGCGATTCTCCCGAATGTTTTGCAACTCCATAATCACCTGCTGGTCCTCAAGCTGCTTATTCCTTTGCTCTAGGTACTGTATTTTCCATTGGGCTCTATCCAAGTTGGTAGACAAGGCATCAATGTCCGCCTGCTGCTCCTGAATGATTTCTCTAAGATTTGTGCTTTGCGGGCCCATATCAGTATCATCACCCTCAATGAGAATGAAATCAGTCTCCCGCTCACCTGATGGTCCTTCCTCCTGTAGTGGCCTCTTGCCTCGGTCCTGAACCTGCTGTGCTGATGATGAAAATGAGGCCCCTTCCACCCCGGGTGGAGATAACACTCGCTTTGCTACTGCAAACAACCGTCTAGTGCCCTTCTGATAGGTGATGAACACCGGCATGCTAGCGGTCTGTGTCTCATGTCCCTTATGTTGATAAGAAGGTCCACAAACCTTTGAAGGTCCCTGTGGAGCTCTAAAAAACTCACAAGAGATGAAGTCCTCCCAAGTGATGCCCTGTAAGCAAAGCTAATGAATGACCATAATTTTGATGAGAGAAAAATTGTAAATACTGTTGCACTGCTGCTGAGTAGTCTTGTGCTGCACTAGGGTGGTCATCTTCGCTATGTTTTGGCACATGAAGTAAGGGATGTTCATCATCCTTACCTTGGTAAAATGCATCAGTAGCCTGATATGATAAGCATACAAATGTGAAAACCGGCCCTCACAGCTGAAATACCTCATGATCAATTTCATCAAAGGAGCATAAGCATCTTTGAGGTACCGGAAAGGAAATACTCTGTTGAGTTGCCTCATATAGCCAGGTTTGATGTATGGTTCATAATGCTGCCAGTCAATTTTCTTCCTCTTGTTCCATTACTCTCCAATGTTGGGAATACCGGTTGCTAGTGAAATGGATTCTGGTGTTAATGTGAAAGTGACACCAGCTAGAGTGGCTTGATCACCATGTAAATGCAGCACAAACAAACGAGCCAACTCATGGTGAAACTGAATGCTAGCAACCTTCTCACAAAATTCATAACATGACTGATGTTGAAAACAAGAGATGGCAAGAGGGCAGGCCTGTAATTCAGCAAGAGTGGTTGGTTCTTCTCTAATATGTTTGCCACCTCTATGAGGCCTCCTGGGTGCATGTCCCTCTGTAGGTGAGTCACTGTGGGTCTCCTCTTCATAATCATATGAAGGATCAGATGCCATGTCTGTTGGTGGATAAACTGTCTTGGAGTTGCCTTGATGAGAAGTAGGTGATTGTGATGTTTTTAACTTTTGCTACCAAAGGAAACAGTGAAACAAGGGACTGTAGGGGTAGGGAAAAATAGTGAGGGATTTAGGGACTGTTGGGGTAGGGTTTAGTTAAGGGAATAGGGAATTAGGGAGTAGTTTGGGAGTTTTTAGTATAGGACTAGGGTTTGGGAATTTGCATATGGGATTTTGGGAAATGGGATTTGGGATATGGGATTAATGAAGTTAAGGGTGTGTGGATTTAGGGGATAGGGAAATCAAGGAAATAATGGAGTGAGGGAGTGGTAAGGTGAGAGGATAACTTGGTAGCAAAACAACAATTTGAAACCCTAGGCAGCAATTTTCTTTGAGAAATTTCAAATGGTAGGGTTTGGTTTCCTTTAAACAATCACCATACATTAAATACCATAAAACAACCACCAAATTTGGATGCAAATTAGTGACAGAGGGTCAACCTACTTGAACAAGCGATGATCCACAAGTTTCGGGTGATTGGAGCAAGTTTTGGCAGTTTTCGGGCTTTCTGGCTGTGTGCGCCACGCATCCAACCCAATGCGCTGCACCCAGCATATGCGCCACGCCCGTGTCTTTTTGCACTGAGAAATGCGGCCCAATGCGCCGCGCCAGTTATGTGTGCCGCGCCTCCTGCCCAGTGCGCCGTGCCCAGTGACTTGGAGCGATTTTCACCCAATTTTCTCACTTGCTCACCACAACACGATTTTGCTTTGCTTTCTCTTTGATCTTGGAGTGCAAATGAGCTTTAAACATTTGGAGACATGATTTATACATGGAGCTTTTAAATTTTAATTTTGCAAAACCCACTTTCATAATGTTTTGAAAATGACTTTATTTTCAAACTTTGTTTTTTGGACTTTTTCACTTCATTTGAGCTTTGTGATGAACTAAATGACTTGAGCTTTGCTTGTTTTGCAGGTGTTGGAACTACTGGGGCTAGGGAAAGAAACCAGGGTTGCAGGGGAAGTAATTTACATATGGGGAAAATAAAATTACATAAATTTATACCATAAAAGCAAAAATACTATGTTTTTCCTCAAAACAGAGTTTTGAGGAAAGACACATTTCTGAGCACTTGATGATGAAATTTATTGATGCTGGAACCTCCTCATGGCCTGCTGGTAATTATTGGACACTTTGAAACATTTTTTGACGAAACCCTAGACCTAACTGACAATGAAACCCTAAAGCAAAACCTTTGCAATCTTTAAGACAAAAGATGACTGTATATGCTTTGAAATGAACAAACATGAGCCAGTAGGTAGATAACATGAGGGAAACTGTAGGAAAGCCCCTACCATTAGATGATCAATGCACCTAATGGAATGCAGCTGACTAAATGGGACACCTAATATGCAATGCAACAAGAGGATTTCACCTCTGACGGAGGGATGAAGATACTGACACTATCACTGTAGCCATTGGGGCTGTGGGAGCCAATGGGGCTGCCAATGTGGAAGGAACAACCGTGGTGACTGCTGAGATGACATTCACCGAGCTAGTGCCAATATCAGTTTGATTTAATTGGTTTAGGCTATCCGATTCCTTTTCTATTTCCCTCAACTGATCATTTAGCTTAAGGAATAAGTCCATCAACTCTTCATGTCTTGTTTGGCTTTTCAATACTTCTTGTGTCCGGGGTTACTATAGCTGAGGTATTTTCAACTGTTTCTTGAGTGCTGCAATGTCATAATTCTTCTTTTTGATCAGTTGCTCAGTTGCTCAGTAGCTTTGATGTCTTTGCGATCATGTCAAAATTCAATTACCAAGTCTTCCAGAGACTTGATTATGGTGTCTTTGGCCTGTGAGGAGGCATTCTCCAACTGATACTAGGCTGAAATGTTGTTCAATGAATTCTACAACTGATGGGCAGCTATGGATTTTCCTGTAAGGGTTGAGTAAATCATTTCTCCACCCTATTAATGAAATTAAATTTGGTCAATGGGATGAATATCCCTTGCCAATACCTCAAAATCAACCTTCTTGAAATCTGCTGATGTCCTTGGTTGTTGTACAATTGGATTTATGAACAAAATTTGCATATTTCCTTCCTTGATGTCAAAAGCTGACATCAACCTAGTTTGATTGGTGGGTGTAAGTTTGAGATACTGTGCCTTTTTTTTTTCTCATTTCTCATTTTGATTTCTTTGAACTTGTCCTTAATGTCCTTATCTCTATCAGCAGGTCTGTTAAATGAGGAGACTTCTACACTGAGCTGCCTTTCAAACATTTGAGTTTGTGAAGTAGATGGCTCCTATGTTTCCCCAGATGGAGCTGTGCCGTTGCTAACTTAGTATTAGTTATTTCTACTGAGCCTTCTGTGTCTTCCTGTTTTGAAACAGGATTGAGCCTTATCCTTTTGCTCTGGCTGGCTTCATATTGTACATTGGATGTGTCCATACCCTAACTGGAGGCTCCCTCTCTGTTGCTTTTGGGATTCTTTTCCTCATTCTGAGGAGTCTGCAAAATAGTAGGGGTACTCATGGTTCCTTCTTGCTCTAGTACCTGCATGAATGAGCTTTCATCAAACTGTTTCTCTAAATCAAACAAGGTATTTTCAACATCTACCTTTGTGCTATCCCTGTCTATGAGAGTGTTTTCTAACCACTTAGATTGATTGGCGTATCTCTATATTTCTAGTATTGGGTGATGAATGTAAGGTCCCAATTTGACCTTTTGTCTTATTTTGGTCATAAACCCTTGAGGGTCATACCTCCACATGAAACTGTTCTGAAACTTCATTTGTTGCAGAATTTGATCTGCTTCCTGCCCTACTTCTCTAGAATTGCAAATGAAAGGGCCTAACTGATTTTTGACCTTGAACTGAGTTCTTTTCTTGGCTGAGACAAAGTTGACTTCATCAGAGTTCATTATCTGCCTATAATACTCTAGAGAAAATAACCTCATGGGGAGGTATTTGGGGAGTTTGTATGGGGCAAGCTGGCAACCATAGATTCTTATTTCGGTGTGATTTTGGTAAAGGTACCAATCTCCCACCTTACTTTGCTTGGACAATTGGAGCACTCTTTTGATCTCTTGGCTTATTCTGGGTGGAGGACTTCCTGTTAGCATGGTCATGACTGGATGGAAAAAAGAGTCAATGAAGTTTGTGTAGGTGTATGGTGATGAATACCTATGGAATAATGGTGTCCAAAATATGATAGACTTGGGCTGACATCTAGTATCCAAATTCTGGATGGAGAAGGGAAATCTATCTGACTGATAATACAAAAACATGTGGTAAAGGACAGATGAGTACTTGAATAATATTTCATTGTGCATTCTGGTAAATTGTTCATGCATTCTTTCATCTATGAACTGGGCATAATTGTACAAAGTAGCAGGAGGCTTTCCTGGGGTGAAAATGGACATGAAGGCCATGCTGAGCTCATCAAAAAATTCATCTGTGGTATAGCCTAGTATACATGATATCATAGTTGCAATTTGCTTTCCCCTTTCAGAGAAAATGGCAGAACGTATGGAGGGGCATCTTTAGGAATGTGCTGCTCTTCTACAATGAAAGTTTGGAATATTTGGGCCAGTCTAGATGGACTCTGTTATCACTGAAAAGATTTCAAAGGAAAAGGGTAAGGTAAGGGAAAATTGGTCTTGGTTATTCTCATGCTCTTTTCATGCATATGAAGCACTTGGCAAACTCAGGGTCAGCATACATCAGAGTTCTTTGAAGGCTCAAGCAAGGCATGTAAGGTAATCCTAAATTTTGATATAGATTACATTTTGAAAGTTTTCCTTGAAGAATGGTGTTTATTATATTCAGTTTTGAACAAGCTTCATGACATGTGGAGAAAGCCATTTCAAGAAAAAGGAAAGACTCTTATGAACTTCAAAGTTTCATGTTATGAAAATAGCAGCCAACTTCCAAGGGGATTACCAAGCAATGGAAAACTCATCTCTGAAAAGTAAAAGAGGTTTCATTCTTAAGATACTAAAGTACAAAAACCTCTTCCACTTTCTCTAAATCCATTATTATTTGAGAGAAATGAATGATCAAACTTGCGCTACGAAACTGCTGTAGGTGCAAGTTTTCCACAGGCATATTTCTCTGTTTGAAACGGTAGTCAACTTCTAGGTGGTCTCTAAAGCAAATGAAAACCTATTTTGGGAAATGGAAAGAAGTTTTTATTCCTAACAGACTGAACTAGAAAACCTCCTTCAGTTTCCTCAAATCCGTTACGAGCTGAGAGAAATTAATGACCAAAGTTGCGCTACGAAACTGCTGTAGGTGCAGTTTTTCATCTTCTGTTTTACACCTCTTTTTCAAAGACAGATTCTGGGCAGCTGGAGTAGTGTTTCAAAAAACCAAAAGAGGTTTTTGTTAAGCATGGATTGGTTCAAAAAAGCCTCCTTCAGTTTTTCGAAATACATTTTTTATGAGAAGTTATGAGCTCTTTCCCAAGACCTATTTTTCAGCCAGAACAGAGCAAGGGACAACCTCCTAGTTTCTAGGAACAGCAAAGGGATGAGTCATCAAGGGCCAGATGGAAGGATATGAGCACCATCAAATTCGACTTCATGGAGTGTTAGGTGTCAAAGAATTCTTTAAATGTTTAGATAAGGTTGTTTTAGTCATAATAAGGAGTTACACTCCTAGTTGTATTAGGTCTCTAGGACTACTAGTTAGTTGTCAAATGCATTTAAAGTTTTGTTTTATGGTTAGAATAGGTGTCAAGGATGGAAAATTCGAATTCCCCTCATGATGGAGGAAGGAATCCAAGCATGTAAAGATCTCTATATATAGGAGAAGAGCTGATGTACAAAGGGTGGGAAATTTCAAGAGAAAACAGTGCATATTATGTTATTGCAGAACATTGTATGTTTTATGTTAATGCAGAACTTTGGCTTTACTACTCAGGATTCAGAGAGGGTTTTATGTGTTTTATTTCCTCATGGATTTCTTCATTTTCTCAATTGCAGTGGTATGAACACATGTTACTTAGAATTCATTGATAATGCTCTAACTTCCTTCATGTGTTCATAAACTGTGTTTCCTATATGATGTCTCTGTTTTGCTAGTAGATTAAAACTCTTTATGCCCTGACTTCCATGTAAGCTGATCAATTGTTGTACTAAAACATGCTCTGACTCCATAGCCCAATAGATGCTTGTTGATCGGAATTTCAACCATTTATACATTTTCATTTGATTTCAATCCATAGAGTTAGCTATCTTATTCATTATCCAAATCTCTAATCTTGTGAGAGAGCCCTCTCAGGTTGGGGAGGCTAAGCCTCAACCAAAAGTTGGTTTGAAATAGTTACTCAAGGTCTACCTGATTAGCAGCCTTCCAGAGCCTGATTTTGAGATAACATTTTGAGATAACATTGAGATAACTGTCTGTGTTAAATTTCCCACCCTTTGTACATCAGCTCTTCTCCTATATATAGAGCTCTTTACATGCTTGGATTCCTTCCTCCATCATGAGGGGAATTCGAATTCGCCATCCTTGACACCTATTCTAACCATAAAACAAAACTTTAAATGCATTTGACAACTAACTAGTAGTCCTAGAGACCTAATACAACTAGGAGTGTAACTCCTTATTATGACTAAAACAACCTTATCTAAACATTTAAAGCATTCTTTGACACCTAACACTCCATGAAGTCGAATTTGATGGTGCTCATATCCTTCCATCTGGCCCTTGATGACTCATCCCTTTGCTGTTCCTAGAAACTAGGAGGCTGTCCCTTGCTCTGTTCTGGCTGAAAAATAGGTCTTGGGACAGAGCTCATAACTTCTCATAAAAAATGTATTTCGAAAAACTGAAGGAGGCTTTTTTGAACCAATCCATGCTGAACAAAAACCTCTTTTTTTTTTTGAAGCACTACTCCAGCTGCCCAGAATCTGTCTTTGAAAAAGAGGTGTAAAACAGAAGATGAAAAACTGCACCTACAGCAATTTCGTAGCACAACTTTGGTCATTAATTTCTCTCAGATCGTAACGGATTTGAGGAAACCTAACCAAATGAAGAGCAGCATTGTCTTTCTTTTCATCTTTGAATATCGGAAGATCCTCTAACCAATCAACCTCTGGCATAGGATTTGGAAAACCAGGGATATGAGACCAATTCATAGGAGCATACCTGGCATTCATTCTTGCAGTGGAATTCATCTTGTAACTTCATCAATCTACTGATCTTCTAGCAGTGGAGTCACCTTCCAATTTCACCACACCATGATCTCTGTAAATCTCAAACTCATCAGGACTCCACCGGCATACAAGGTTGAGGTGGAATGTAGCCATTGAACACCCATTAAATGTAGTATGCGAGATGCTTCGGGAAGCATCTCGCATACTACATTTAATGGGTGTTCAATGGCTACATTCCACCTCAACCTTGTATGCCGGTGGAGTCCTGATGAGTTTGAGATTTACAGAGATCATGGTGTGGCAAATCCTTCAGATGGTTCGTAGTGTATGCATTAAGCATCAAATTCTTTTACAAGTTTTTGGTTCACGGTATTATTTTAATGTAATACCTCAAGTTCCTTTTGGCATAAATATTGGCTTATGAATGGGAGAACTTCTGAGAATAGTTTTCTCATTCTAGTGTTACTAGAGTTATTGGTTTGTAATATAGGTAACAAGCTCATGTTGGTGTAGCTCTTTTAAATACAATCGCACCTGCCCAATCATCCCAAAACTCTACGTTGGCACAATCGTAAAATTCTGGGCAGGTAAACCCACGAATAAGGAGCAGAATATCACTATCCGGTCGTCTGGAGGACTGACAGAAGACAAGATACAGAAAATGGTGAGAGAGGCTGAGATGCATGCGCAAAAAGATCAGGAAAAGAAGGCATTAATCGATGCTAGAAATGCTGCGGACAGCACGATATACTCAGTAGAAAAGCCCTGCAGAAACTTAGAAATAATTCCGGGCTAATGTTGAATGGTGTGAGGTTTGTAAGGATCAGTGTGATTCTGTTGATGAAAGCCAAGAAAACTCAAGAAAACGCCATAAACTTTAAATGCTTGAATGGGTTTCAGTCCAAAGGGGAGCTGTCAGTTAAGGCAAACTAAAGACCGGTACACAGGTGGCAGTTTCCTATGTTTCAGGGGATTGGAAAACATGGAACCTTGAAGACCCATCACAGCCACCGCCAGAAGGAGAGCAGATGTCAAAGAACGAGAACCATTGTAATTAAAGCCATCATGCATAACACGGTGTTAGAGTCCTACTTGATTTAGATCTCTTAAAACTCCAGTCAACAGTCAGTTGTATTTATTAGTTAGTTTCAAATGTTAGTAGGTGTCATCATAGGCAGAATCGAATTCCCCTCATGCTGGAGGAGGAATATCGATCAGTTAGAATAAGAGTTCTATATATAGCTGTAACAGAAATGTAATAGGGGTTGGAAATTTTATAACAGAGGACTGTTTTGGCTTATGTAAAGATTGTAATTTGGCTGCTTTTCTTCTCAGGATTCATGAAGGATTTCCATGTTCAGAATGTGTGATTTTATTTCTTTCTTAATGTCTTTTACAGTTGCATAGATGTGCAATCACTCAGAATTCACTGATTGTGCTTTGATTTCCTGTATGCATTTATGAACTGTGGTTTTATATGAGTTGTGTTCTGAACATCTAAATGCTAAATGCCCTGACTTCTATGTAAAGGCAGTATCATTGTTTACTGAGGTGTTATTGACTCCATAGGCCCAATGGAAACTTGTTTAGTGTATTTCCAGCATTCATTTTTATCACTGTTATTTCACAAGAGTTAGCCATCTTATTCTTAATCAAAATCAATAACCCTATGAGAGAGCCCTCTCAGGCTAAGGAGGCTAAGCCTTAGTCAAAAGATTGGTTTGAAAGAGTTACATAAGGTCTTCCTGATCAGCAGCCTATCAGGGACATGATTTTGTGATAACAGACTCAATTTGGTGTACTAGTCTAACAAATCCCCAATGGGGAGTGGGGTCAGGTTTGGACCTGGTTGGACTTGCAATATTTCATTTGATTGATTTAGCTGTGATAGTAGACAAGACTTTTTGGCTTGGGGACATTATAGCTCTCTGGTTGGGAATGTAACAGGTATGGAACATATGGACACTTTCAGGAAAGACATGTACTTGTGGAAACTGGTATTTGGGAAAATTGGAGTCCCAAAGGCCAATGCCATTAGTATGGTTTAGATATCTGTCCTTACTCAAACAATGAATTTTGAGCAGGACTTCATAGGCACTTGTGTCTTTGATTTGAAAATCCCTATCTGCCAGGGGAAGGTGGTCAAGGTCCAAATGGGGGGTTGTGATAGGTCTGACATCCATGATGATGGGGAATACAGATCTTGTGGATTTGAATTTGGAAATATAGGTTTATTTAGAGGTTTTGAAGGAAACTCGGAAACTTTCGGAAGGGTTTGGGTATGCGCTTTAAAATTAAAGTAATTTCAATTAATTTTACTTAATTAAAACACTTTAAAGACTGAACGTTTTCAAATTTGAAAGGGTGTCTGGTAATTTGTTTTCAAATACCTAGAATTTGGGTGAATTGACTTCAAATTCGGTGTTCTTGGCAACTGCAGAAGTTTGAATGGCTTTGGTATGGGTTGAGAGGTTGATTGGGGTCTTTGCAACTTCTTCAGGAGTGAAATTTGAGGTGAGTTGTTAATTTCAATGTTTGCAGGTGTTGCAATGGTTTGCAGAGGTTCACAAAGAAAATGAGTGAAAAAGGAAAAATAGGGCTTCTCGGCATTTTTATTGAGTAACAGTCACTTTTTGGTAGGTAAATTACAAATGAATAGTGGGCAGTTTTTCAGGTTGGGCGGGGAGGTGGTTTCCCAAGCCATCGCACTGCTTTTATGGAGGAGGTGGTATTTTGGAGGGGTCACCCGATCTATGCTAGCGCTTGACACGTAGCAGATGGGGGGCCGGGCAAAACCACTTTATCGGGTGGGTAAAAGTCAGACATCGAGTGAACCCAATATGGCTGTGGACCGTTGGATGTGGGCGCTGATGATCGGACGACAGTCAGGTGATGGATGTGCACGGATGAAATGGGCAGAGGTTTCGGGGGGCCAAGGGCTTTTAATCCTTGGTGGTTTGGGATTAATTACAAGTTAATCCTGGGATTAAATGATTGGGCGGGGCTTAATGATGGGATTACTTTAGCTTTACTGAGAAGTGGTGAATTAAGTGGGTTTTGTCGGGAATATGGGGTAAAAGTATAGTTTATAGCTAAACTAAGGGTTGGGGTATTATATAGGGGATTTAATTATATACGGGAAAAGGTATATCGGGAGCTATAGTATTATGTTAAAAAATTAATATGAAATGAGTGGAGTGAACATACCCTTAAGCATAAATGTAATATTTATGCATTTTATTCACATACACTTCATACTTAGGATAAAATATTTTTGTGGGTATTTTGAATGAAATGGAATTCAACATGGGGTTGTTTACTTTTCATAGGCAAATGAAGTTTAACCTTAGGAAAAGGGGTTTTATTAGGGAAATAAGGGAAATGAATTTTATGATGGGAATTCTAACACTTTATGTCCATAAGTCATTAAGCCGAGGGTCCAGTCCCACGAAAATTCAGAGAAATGCTCTGAGGCTTTGTGACTTGAAGGATTTTTAGTATTAGAACTTACTTGTGGATGGGGAAATTGTTGGAAATAATACTGAGAGGGGGGGGGGGGGGGGGTGAATCAGTATTAGCAAATCAGACACTTTTCATTTTCATACTCAGATTTATATATGCTACTTCCGTTAAGGATATCTGCGTATATACGCAACTGTGATAAATGCAACTAGCGTACATCCAGTAAACTTATGATTCAGTTAATTGATCTTCAATGATTGCATCAGAACATTATTAACCATATTAACAGTAAACAGGTGCAGTAAAACAGAACAGATCATCACACATAAAGATCACATATGAACACCATGATATAAGGTGGAAACCCAATGTGGGTGAAAACCACCTGCTGCAATTCGTCTCTATCTTCTTTCAATTAGAAACTTCTTTTTACAATGATTAAGTACTGGTGCAGTCTTATACCAGTACGCAGGCTTCTACCTGCAGAAGGCTACAACCTTCTCTCGTTCTCCAGACTCTCCTGGAAGGGAGCTACAACCCCCTTAGCTCTTGTACTAGCTGAGGTACTAGTACGTAGGTGCTGACCTACAGAAGGCTACAACCTTCTCTTTTCTTCCAGGGACCACGTTTCATAAATTTTCAGACTGGATCCATAAATACAAAATAATCACCACTGCAATACAATCATCAACTTATACCTGTATCATCAATCTCTGAATCACCCAATACTGAATTACTGAAACCCTGTCATCAAAATATAGTTACTTGAACAAAGACCAGAGCCCAAAACTCTGCAACAACCACTAAAACCAACAGCGACCTGAAACATCAAACCTCATAATGTATACGCCACTTTACTCTGTCAAAACCATGTGTACACGCGCTTTCACCAGAGAGCTAACCTGCGTACAGATCTAAAGATAATTATTTATACCTTCGCTGCCATTTCCAACTTGATTCAGATCGAGCCAAGCATCACAAACCCATAACCAGCATACTAGAGCTTCACACTTCATCAGACATTCATTACTTCCTCATCCACCCTTGGCCTAATGATCTTCTCCTTATATAGATTTAGGCTTCTCTCAATACCATGGTCCAAAACCATGTAGAAACAATACCTTGGACCCAATACCTGGGGTCAAAACTTCGAACCAAATACCACAGACCAATACCAAAATACCATGGATCAAATACCACGGACCAAAACATAGTTTTCCAACATGTATGCGCCTTTCCTTCTGTGAACCTGCGTGTGTACGCAACGCGCCTTTTGTTCTTATCACCTGCGTGTATATACACTTTCAGCAAGGTTAACCTGCGTATATCTCTCTCTTGACCTGCTGTACTAAGATCTGTCCTCTGATTGAGTTGCCATCACCTATATCATACCTCTAAGTGAGTTGCCATCAAGGACAACACTTGTATCATAATGCCAACAAAAATTAGTAAATAAAGGGATGAAATGAATGAGGGGGAGTTAAATAAATCAAGTCGTAAACCATTGTTTTTGCTTTGTTAACTGCTCATGCACATTGAAAGATATGGTTAAGCATGATGAATGTGCTTTTATCCAATCAACTTTATACTTCAACAACCTTTCTTCTACTTACCCATTACTTACCCTAACATTTTTTCTTCATTTTATTTGGGTGCATTTAGGCTAGCAGACACTTATCATTCATTTTTCTTTTGAAAATTTAACTATCTACTTCTAACCTTATATCATCTAAGGGCTCAGATTAAATTGATGAGCTCCTTTTATTTTCTCTACCTATCTAATGATCTGCCAAGATTAAACTGTTTGGTCAGATTTTATTCTCTAACTATAAACATAAAATTCAAAGCATGAAATAGTCAAGATTAAGCAGTTTGACTACCATGGGTTGTGGCATGTATGACAAGCTGCACACAACCATTATTTAAGACAGTAAAGCAGTAAAATAGTAGTGGAATTTAGACTTGCACACTTTCATGATCTATTTTTGTTTTTGGGGTTCATATATTTTCATTTTTTGATCTTTTCTTATTCTTTTTGTCCTTTGATATTTCTTTTAGGACATACCCTCTTTACATTTTTTATTTTTTAATATGGAAAACATTTGCAGAAAGCAAAGGTATGTACAATATTACAAGGCTTAACCTTAGCAAATTCAAAATTATGAATCCTATCACTATAGGACTCTAACACCTCCCTCTCGCTGGATGCTCCACTATGGATATTTTTCTCCTCATCCTGGTGCATGTTTAGGGTTTTTAGAAGAACATCTTCTAAAAAGCTCTAGGTGTGGAAGATTTTTTTTTATTATCTCCTTAGCCATGAATACACCTCTTTGGAAGTAAAAATGGGGTAGAAAAAATCTATCCTTGGGACACTTAGAGCATCGACCCCTGTAAAGGATTTGGGATGAGAATCCTTTCCTTAAACATTAGGGGTTTGGGCAACCCCTCCAAAATATTGGCCCTTCAGAAATTGATCAATTCTCTCTCTCCTCAAATTACTTTTGTTCAGGAGGAAAAAATGATGGAGGACACAAAGTGGAATCCATTCTTTCATCTTTCTTCCTTCCTAGTCCTACCATTGTACCGATGCATCAAGTAGATTGGTAGGACTAGTAACAGGTTGGAAGGACTCCCTCCTACATTGTTCACAAGCTTGGGAATCCTATTCATGTCTGGTTACATTATTCATTCACAAGGATAACAACTTCTCATTCATTGGTTTAAATGTTTATGGTCCTTATCTTGGAAGGAAATATTTCTGGTAGAACATTTTCTATATGCCATGTTTCATATTAGACCTGATATGTCTAGTGGGGATCTAAATTTCTCAATAGGACAATCATAAATTTTGGGGTCTTCGGCTCTCCCACATCCCCTAGTAGATTTTTTGTGTGGACAGTTTGGACTCTGTGGCATTACTGGACATTCTCCCTGCAAAAGTACTTCCTTCCTGGTTAAATAACATAATCGTAAATGCATATATATCATTTTCTCATCTCTAAAATATTATTGAATCATAATTTGCAAATCAGGGAACGTGTAGCATTGAGAGGTGAGTTTGATCATAATCCTATTATATTGGACATGGATTTTGGGTCCGTTAAGCCCATGGGCCCTTTAAAATTAAACCCAAGATGGTTGGATCATCCGTCCCTATTGAAAAAATCAATGAGGCTTGGCTCAAATTCAACCCTTGCCTTGGTTCCTCCCCTCTTATTCAGTTCCAGGAGAATTTTAGAAAGGAAAAGAAAATAATCTCTATGTGGGCCAAGGACAAAAAATACAAGAGAAAAAACTCCTCATTGATATAGAAAGAAAAGTTTAGGATATCCTTTCCAACTTGGATCACTCCTTATTCTATGATGAGCATAAATCAACCCTCAAATCTCTTGAAAAAGAAGAAAACAAATATCTTGCTTGAAAAGGAAAAGGAATGGAGACTAAAATGTAGAGCTCTGTGGCTGTAGGTAGAGGATGAAAACACCATTTTTTTCATAGAATTTCCAATCACAAGAAGGATATAAATACCATATGGAAAATCACTAAATCTGATGAATCCAAGGATTATACCTTCAAATATAATATAGAGGAAGGATGCTCTTACTTTAAATCCAACTTTAAGAAGGACATTTCGAGCAAATATTGATAAAATTCTCCAGTTGGTAGGTTACTTCCCTAGGTTTATACATGAAGATGGAAATGAGGATATGATGAAATTACTAGGAAGGAACTGGAAATGGTGATTAAAATATTTTAAAAAGACAAAATTCTATGCCTAGATGATCTCCCCATTGAATTCTATCAGACATATTTTGATTTTTATCAGGGATCACCTATTGGGTGTCATTGCGTATTCCAGAATGAACGGAAGAATATTGGCTCTTTTAACTATAATGATCCAAACTTAAACATGAACGCAAAAAATTATAGATATAACCATAAATACATAGATGCAACATAAATACCACTTCATTTCATTAATATCAAATACTAAAATATGCTTACAAACATAATGGAAATAAGACTAGCTCCGGTGATGGTAGCTTATCTTTGAGAAGAGATGTGGCAGCTACTTGCCTCTGAACTATGTTACAATGAGACTCAAAGACCTATTTAGTATTGAGAAACAATGGAAAACCTTAAACATCCGAAAAACTAACCCTAGGAGATGAAGCGCCAAAACTATGGGCCCCATTTTGGTAAATCAGTACATCAACTTCTCGGGGTCGTAACTTTGGCATACGATCTCCATTTGATGTGCACAATACCTTGTTAGAAATATCTATCTGAGGACTACAACTTCCAAGTGACAAACATGGGGCAAAGACCCATGTTGATTACGATTTTCGCAAAAAAAACATAATTTAGGACCCAAAAAACTGCCAAAAATAGTAAACTGTGCTACAATTAAGGAAACTCAAAAAAATGAAAGAAAGAGTGGTGGGGTTCCAAGTGGAATATACGGGTGGCCACCAACATCCACCTGGATCAGTCCTCCCCCCTAGGAAGTAATGGTCCCTATTGTGTTGAGTGCCTCCATGAAATGGGGAACTTCTGTTGAATTTGGTCCCTGGTGAGCCACTTGCCTTGGTGCAGGAGTTGTCCAACTTTGACAACCCAATATAGTTGGATCTTGTGAGTCCATAATTCGATCAGTTATGGCCTATTCCATGTAGTCTGGGTTTAACTCTGTTGGTGTGAGTTGTTCTGTAATGTTTGATGTGTCTAGTAATGGTGGGAAGTATGGTCGAAGGTGGTCCACATTGAACACTGGGTGCAGGAAGGAGTGGGGGAATGCTGAGCTCAAAATCATTATCTCCCACAATTTTGGTAATAGTGTAAGGAGCACATCGGAGTGGTCTGAGCTTACGATGGGTTCCAGTAAGGTGTTCTTTTTGCAAATGCAACCAAACTTTGTCACCCACTTGAAACTTGTGTGGCATCCAATGTAGATCATGTCACTTCTTGTACTTGGAATTTGACTTCTCCAAGATGTTGTGAACCTGCTGGTGGATGTGTTGGATGCGTTCAATAAATCTAGTTGCTTTCTCAGCCTCAAACAATAAATATGTGGATTCTATCAATGTAGTCGCATGAGGCATGGCAACATCAATCAAACACAATGGTTGAAATCATAAACCCACTTGAAAGGGACTGCGACTAGTTGAGATATGGAGAGCTCTATTATAGCTATGTTGCACATAGGGAAGACTCTCATCCCAAGTTCATGGATTCTTGGATTTGTACATGCGGAGTATGTGAACCATCATCATATTGACGAACTGCGTCTGACCATCAGTCTGGGGATGGTAGGCAGCTGACTTGGTGAGCTTGGTGTCCAATAGCATCCAGAATCTTGACCAAAATGTGCTCAGGATCCTGCTATCTTGATCTGATATAATGGTATGCATGATCAAAAAATGTACCCATACTTGTTCAAAGAAGAGTTTGGCAATTTCCTCTGCTGTGTTACTCTTCTTGTAGGCCACCAATATAGCCATCTTAGAAAATATGTCCATGACCACAAATACATAGTCATTACCATGCTTGGTAGAAGGGATGACATACATATAGTCCATGGAGATGGATTCCCATGATTGGTTGGGAGTAGGATGAGGAGTGTACGGGCATTGATTCTTGATGGTTGGCTTGGCGATGGCGTAGGAAGTGTAGGATTTGATATATTTCCTAACATCTAGTTAGAGTTTGGGCCAATAAAAGTACTTTTTTAGTACAACCACAATTTTATCCAAACCAAAGTGTCCTGCGACTCGACTGCAGTGCACCTCCCAAATCAACTTGGCACGCTCACTTGAAGGAACAAAAAGCTGGCCCAAGTAGCATAATAATGCGTCCTGGAGGTGGAAATCAAGAACTTGCATTCAATCTACTAGCATTTGGTATGTGGAGGTGAACTTTGTATCATTTTTGTATAGTTGCGGCCCTCCAGAGGTCTCGTGGCCACAAGAGTTGAGAACAGTAGCTAGTGCTGCAATTAGGGGTTGGCTGAGGCAGTCTGCAACATTATTGGTGTTACCCTTTTTGTATTTAATGTTCAAGTGGAATTGTTGAAGATATGTTGACCACTTTTGATGGTGATCGTTCTGCAACTTCCCTTGTGTTTGTATAAATTGAAGAGGTCGTTGATCGATGTGGATGACTGTTTCCTTCCCTAGAATGTAATGCTTCCATTTTTGGCAATCCTTCACGATGGAATACATATCTTTATCATAGGTGGGGTACTTCCAAATTGTATCAGAAATTGTCTCACTATGATAGGACACTGGATTCCTGTGTTGGGTGAGGACTGCACCAATGTCATAGTTTGAGCCGTCTGTATCGATTTCAAATGGTTGCTGCAGGTCTGATAGTGTGAGTACCGATGCAGATCATAGTCGGTGCTTCAACTCAATGAACACATTCTGTTGGGACTCGGACAAAGAAAACTTTGCTTTTGCCCCACCCTTAGTGATCTAATTCAAAGGCCAAGTGATATGGGAGAATCCCAACAGGAACCTCTGATAAAAATTTGCAAGGCCCAAAAAGCTGTGAAGATCTGTTAGAGTGGTCAGGGCTGGCTAATCCCGAATGAATTGGATCTTAGCCGGATCCACATGCATGCCACACTTGTCTATGATGTAACCCAAATATTGGACCTAGCTTATGCCAAAGGTGCATTTCTCCAAGTTGGCACATAGTTTGTGCTATCGAAGGGTTTAAAGGACCTGCCGAATGTGTTGCAAGTGTTCTTCCCAACTCTTGTTGAAGATGAGGATGTCGTCGAGATAAACAACCATGAATGAGTTGGTGAAGGGCCGCAATATGTCTTCCATCAGCCTCATAAAAGTAGTAGGGGTATTTATCAACCCGAAGGGCATAACCAACCATTCAAAAAGGCATTCCTTGGATTTGAAGGCGGTCTTCCATAAATCTGTGGGCTTTATTGGAACCTAGAGATATCCATACTTCAGATCGATCTTGCTAAAATACTTGGCACCCTTGAGTTGGTCTAGAAGGTCATCAATCCATGGGATTGGATACATGTTCCTGACAATGATTTTGTTTAGTGCCCGATAATAAATGCACAACCTCTAGCCCCATCCTTGTTTCGTACAAGTACAATTGGGCTCCCACAAGGCGAGGAACTTGGTCAAATGTGCCCTTTTTGCATAAACTCCTAGATTTGCCGCTTGATCTCCTAATTTTCTAGAATAGAATGGTGATGTATCAGCCTGTTGGGCAGACATGCTCCAGGAGTCAGATCGATCAAATGCTTGACCTGATAGTGCAAGGGTACCCCTGTGGGTGAGGAGAATATGTCCTTGTATTCTTCCACGACTGTATCCACCTACTTCTGCTGCATGGAGGAACCCTTCACAGGGGCCATGGATGTGGCTACGATCTTCCCCTTAATTTGAGAGAGAAGCAGAAAGAAAACAAATTTCCTAGTCTAGGAGATGATCTTACTGCATTGCTTAGCAGAGACCAAAGAGATGGTGGTAGGTGGAGCTACCTCTGGTATCCTGTATAACTTACTACCCAAAGAAATAATAACAGAGTGGGGTCTAGACTCATATATAGCATGTCACTTCCACAAGTATGGTTTTCCTAATAATACATCACAAACTTCAAGAGGAGCAACATCACACAGTACCTCATCAGTGAAGGGCTTGACGCTGTAGAGAAGGAGGTAATGCTGACTGAAGCAGAGATCTTGTCCTTGGTGAATCCACCTGATGGTGGATGATTGTGGATATGCTATAGTCAGTAGGCCTAATTACTTCATGACCTCTATTGAAATTAGGTTCTTTTGGCTTCCGCTGTCGACAATGAAATGCAATAGAGAACCCTTCACCCACATCTGTGAGTGGAATAGGCGTTCCCCCTCCTCTAGATCTTCAGGCTCAATCTTCTAGATCTTGGTGGTGGCCATAGTGGCACTAGGCTCCACATCAATGGTCTGCTTCCCTTTTTCATTCCCCTTTTCAGGTTTTGACTCAGAGTCGGAACATGCATCTGACTCAAAAACCTTCAGCTCAACCAACAGTGACTTGTGTTGTGAGTGGAGCTCTTATGGAACTCACGTCACTTTCCTGTGTCCTTCTTTGTCTTCATGGTGTTGTTATTTTCTTGCAGCTTCGATGGGTTATCCTAAGTCACTCTACCTTGGCTTTGTTTATTGCTTTGTAGTTTGGGCTTTCCCTTGCTTCATATTCACAGATCCAAAGTCTCGATTTTTTCTATTTAAAATTATGCTCAATCTTGGTAGTGTATCGGTATGCCATGCTAAGCAAGGAGATGTCCAGGAAATCCATCTCCTCCTGGATGTACTTGTGTAGGCAGTCGCGATACTTGAGTACCAAATGTTTCTCAGAATCCTTGATACCCAACTTCGTGTGAAGGGTATGAAAAACATTGGGAAACTCCGATACGTCTTGGTCCCTTCCCTGCCACAGCGTGGTCCACTTTATGTATTTATCCTCATAGCTCCCGACAGGGTAGTAATGCTGCTTGATGGCATCCCGGAATGAATTCCAAGTGGGTGCGACTGAAAATAACGAGGGTGTACTTTCATCCTTCTTCTCAAAGTAGATTTTCCACTAGTCCTTGATGTGGGGGGCAACTTTGAGAAGTGCAAAAGTAATCTTTTCCTGCTGGAAAAATCATGAACAGAAAAAAATCCTTCTAGAAGATTTAACCATTTATCTATGTTGTTTGCATCTATCTCACCTCAAATATGGGGATGTCAAAGTTAACTTGTACCTTAAAGGATGTGGCGCTTCTAGAGTAGCTGTTGGAAGGAGATGCATCTCCCTTGGGTAGTCGCTGAAGGATTTGGGCAAAGTTGTCCATCATCGCATTCCTTTATCGCTCGAGGGTTTCTTCGAGCAAGATTTTTAAAGGATCTCTTGCCCCTCATCTTTCTTCTCTTTTGCCATGGGAGGCCATCAAGATTTGCAAGGCTGGTCTTGGAAAGGTGCGACCAGTTCGATCCCTAACTCCTTATATCCCAACCTCGTTGGGTACATGCAAAGAAAAACAGAGAAAGAGAAGACTGCTCTGATACAACTGATACGAAATTAAACAGGAACACAACAAATTATAGATACAACCATAAATACAGAGATGCAATAGAAATAACACTTCATTTCATTAATATCAAATACTGAAATATGCTTACAAATAGAATGGAAATAAGACTAGCTCAGACGATGGTAGCTTACCTTTGAGAAGAGATGTGGAGGCTACCTGCCTATGAACTATGTTGCAATGAGGCTCAGAGGCTTATTTATTAATGAGAAATAATGGAAAACCCTAAACATTCAAAAACCTAACCTTAGGAGATTAAGCACCAAAACTAGGTGTTATAGACATTTTTGGGCACTGCAACCCCAATCAAACATGTCCATAAAGCAAGGGCTCCTAAGTCCCTAAAAGTGTTGCTTCACACCCTAAAAGAACAAGGTCAGCTGATTACATCATCTCCCAGAAGTTCTCCACAGAAAACTGCTCAGAACTGGTCAAAGCTGGACCATACAGACTGCCCAGTGCAAAGGGTGCGATGCATCTCACCTGCCCAGTGAAAAGGGTGCGATGCATACTGAAAAGCCCTTCTGTAGGGTGCGATGGGCGAGAGTGGACAAATGGCAGAGACAGTTTGCGAGGTGGATGATCATGGAATCTTCCAGAAACTTCTCCTATGACACTTGCCTCTTTGAATTCGCCCAGGGATGAGTAGGAGATCATCAATCTCCAAGTGGAATCAAGAACTATCAGAGAGAGGACACTAATCAAAATCCCAGAAGCTGACTCACTCCCCTACAATCATCTATATATGGATCCCTCATCCCAGAGATCCAGAGGCTGGAATTTTGTATCTTGTAAGGAAGTGCTGTTGGTTTCTTGGTGGAATATCATAGTGTTGGGTGATCTAAGCTTTTCATGAGGTGAAAGAAGGGCTTTCATGCTGGAGGATGACGCTGGGTTAGAACAATTGGTTGTAATCCTCTTTGCTATTCTTGATATTAATAAAGCTATTCAAGTTTTCCTCCACATTCTTGTATATTTGATGATATATGCATTTGTGTGGTCAATATATATCTGGTCCTATATTGTTTATGATTGTAGATCTCTGTTCTTCAATAGTATTATGCTGATTTGATTCCATAGGTGCTCTTTGAAGCTGGGTGGACGAAGGAGAAGTGGCAAGGATCTGTCAGAAGGGAGAGGAACCGAGCAAGGAACCAAGCGCAAGACTGAGGTTAGTGTCCTTCATTCCCCTCTTATCTACTTCTCATAAAGGAAAACGAAAGTAGTTTTAGTTTGTTTGTTTCTAAGATAGCTACCAGTCTTAGTGGGACTAGCAGCTCCGAGTGGACACTAGATTATTCGATAACACTATGGGCCCCATTTGGGTAAATTGGCACATCAACTTCCCAGGGTCGTAACTTTGGCATACGATTTCCGATTGACGTGCACAATACCTCGTTAGAAAGATCTATATGAGGAATACAACTTCCGAGTGTCTAACATGGGTTAAAATGCTAAGTTAACTCTTGTTTTCCCAAAAAAATTTGTTTACGGCCTCAAAATGACTCTGGAAGTTCAGGACCCAAAAATTGCCAAAAATAGTAAATTGTGCTACAATTAAGGAAACTAAAAAATTGAAAGAGACAGTGGTGGGGGTCCAAGTGGAATAGGTGGGTGGCCACAAACATGCACCTAGATCATATACCTTCTTCACTCTAATTAAAAAACTCATAAACTTGAAGATTCTAAACAATTACGGCCTATATCCTTATGCATCTCTATATACAAAATTATCTCGAATATCATTTCTCTTTGGTTGAAGCCTATTCTCTTGGAGAATATCTCCCCTGAGAAATTTGTTTTTTTAAAGGATCATTAGATTCATGAGGCTATTGATTATCCTAGGAAGGACTCCAATCTCTCCATATTGAAAAACAAAATGCCATTATCTACAAAGTTGATCTCTCCAAGGCTTTTGACAAGGGTTACTGGCTTTACATTAGGTTGATCCTTCTACATATGGGGTTCAATCCTCCTTTTGTGGATTGGATCTACAACTGTATCAGTTCCTCTTCTATGGAGTTATTAATTAATGGCTTGTCTTCCACTTTCTTTTTTCCTTAGAAAGGATTTCATCTAGGATATCGATTGTCCCCTATTCTCTTCCTCCTGGTTGTCGAAGCTCCCATTAAAGCCATTCTTGATTGAAAATGATATCTTATTAAAGGAATTGGAATTAGTAAGACATGCTACCTCACTAATCTAATTTTTGTGGATGATATAATAATTTTCTTGGCATTATTTTATGGAATACTTCAAGCTAAAAATCACATTTTGGACATTTTATCCTTAGTCAGAGGCATGGTGATAAGTCATGAATTTTTTTATCTACTTGGGAATTCCCTTGAACAAGTTGATTGAGATATTGTATACATAAGGTACTGTCAAAAGTTCCAATGCCCATAGGAGATCCTTTGAAATATTTGGGATTTTTTTAAAACCAAACAACTAAAAAAATAAGATTTGGCTTGGCTTATAGCAAAAGTGGAACTCAAAATAAGAAGTTGGTGCAATATATGGAGTTTGAGGGTGGGAAGGCTTGTTTTATGTAAGTCAATGCTGGGAGAAATTATGGCATATTGGACCTCATTATATTGGATGCCAAAGGACATCCTAAACAAGATAAAGTGAATTTCATTAAGATATCTTTGGGTTGGTAGATAGGACCGAAGACCCTTTTCCTTGACTGCTTGGTCCTCCATTGTGATCCCAAAATCCTTGGGAGTCAAAAAATATTACATCGTTTTCAAAGGCTCTAGCCACAAAAGGAGCATGAAAAATTATAAAAGGAAATTTATTTGGTCTCAGGTCATGGAAAAGACATACATATTTCCCTCCTCTATGTTGGAATGGATCAAAACACATAAGAAGTCAGCCCTGAACGGGTATATTGTGTGTAGGGATATCATAAAATCTATGGAATCTCATTATAAATGATCTAATATGGAAAATTGGAGATGACACAAATATCTTCACTGGAAGAGATCCATGGTTTTGGAGCAAGAGCTCTCACATACTTTTTGATCATCTCATACATTCTTTAAATGAACAAGGTTTTTTTCTATCTCTGTCAAGTATCTTATAGGCTAGGTTAAATTTGAGAATAATCCTAGAAAGGGGAACACAATATTTATTTAGATGGATATTTAGTTGTGGAGTGGTCACATTATATTGACTCTTTGAAGCAAAGTCTCATCTCATTGTCACCAACTGAAGATATCTTGGTATGGTCGATGGCCCCTACAGGTTACTGCAACCCAAAATTTGGGTATATATACCTTGCTCAACATACAAAGATGCATCCTCATCCTTGGTGGGCAAAGATACTTTGGAAGCTATCCAACCCTCCAAAATAAAATCTCTTCATGTGGCTTCTTTTTAAAAATAAATGTCCCACCTAGGCCATCCTTCAAAAAAGATCTTTCCAAGGTCCTAATCATTACCCCCTTTGCCTTGAGGATTCTAAATTGATTCCTCATATTTTCATATATTTCCCTTTCTCTAAAACATTTGGGTGGAAAATCATAAATTAGAAGGGGATAAATACATGTGGCTTAAGAACTTTGTGAAGGAATGTTTAAAGACATGGTTAGACAGGAAACCAAAAGAAACCTTAAAAGCACTACCCTTGGTGGTTTGTTGGGGTATATAGTATGAGAGGAATGTTGCCATATTCGAAGAGTAGGGCCAATCATATATGAGAGTGTTTTATAACAAAGTTGTCCTTTAGGATTCCTCACTAAAGAAATTAGCGACCCAAAATCATCACTAGCACTATGAGATAATCATAGAAAAGATAAGCCATGGGATTTTTTTGATGGAGAAACCCAACATAATCCATCCATGGGAGGATTAGGAGGACTCATTCATCTATGAGATATAAATGTATATTCTTTTTTTGTAACATTGGGTTGGCATCAAATAATTTGCAAAATTATTTGCTGTAAAAGTTATCCTCCAATTGGTTGAATTTATTCAAATCAATGAAATTAATATATGGGGACACAATGAATATGATCAAATGGATATCTGGAAAGACACAATTAAGAAATCACACTTTTCTTCTTCTTCACTAGAATATCTCCAATAGATTAAGGAATTTTTGTCATATTTCTTTCTTGCATGTATACAGGGAAAAAAATAAAGAAACAGATAATCTTTCGAAAAGAGGATTGTCATTGGCTCAAGGTCACTAGGAAATCCAAGAAGACAATGAAGGCATGCTCAAATTTATGTAGTTATTCCCATGAACATAATTAAAAACTATTTGGCTATTTACACAGTTATCTATATCTTTTTTTCTCTCAGATGCAACATGTTAGATTCTATTTTTGTTGATGTTTCTATTTTTGTACATAGATAGGGGATCCCCTTGAGGAAATGAAAATATATAGTACTCATATTGATTTCCTTGTGCTGTTTTAAGGGATACATTTTCAAGAGATGCACCTATAGGTGACACATTTAGGCCCTTTTAGATTAAAGAAAATATTGTCAGCATAGAACAAAAACAAATTATGGTGAGGGATCAATGGGTAGAAGGATTTATTTGATTTATGATAAGAATAACGATGGATAATAACTTGATATCATTTCTTCCTTGATGTATTTTTCTCCTTGCAAGGGGCTTAGACATGGCAGGATGTTAAGCAAATTAGTGCATTAGGAAAGGACTCTATTTGAAACATAATTTTTTGATATTGTTTAGCTAAATAAGTAATGAATATAGAGAAGGACTCTCTGGGCTAATGGCCTCATGAATTCTTTCAACATCTACACAATGTTAGAAAATTATATATTACGAAGCAATGGAACACATAAAATATTGCAGAAATATAAACACAGAAAACGCATAAAACAAGAGAGACACAGATATACGTGGTTCACCCAGTTTAGGCTACATCCACCCCGAACAGCCAGTCATTCCTTTCTATTATCCAGCAAAATGAAGAGACACAACCTATAGTAGATCCGCTGTAATATCCTTTTTTTTCTCTCACAGTCTCACCTATCTGTTTCTCGCTTGGAGAATACACATATATTACACAGACTCAATACAATGCCCTCTTACAAAGAGAGGGGTTGCCTTCTAGGGAAAAAAAACCTAAACTAATCATAAGTTCTACCGTCAGATCATCCGCCTAATGAACGGCCCAGATTGACTAGAAATTACTATACTTTTACAAGGCAATTTTACATCTGTTTTTAGCTTCGGGGGTGCTGCCCCTGAAACCCCCCGCCAGGGAGGGGATTCCCAAAGGTCGCAGCCGCCCCCCTTGGACCCCCCATGTAGCGAATATTTTACGGGCAACGTTTCCACCCCATTTCGAACTGGGGTCCAATGCGGCAATACCTTTGAATACAGAAGATAATCAGGCTCCACACCCAACACACAATGTATTTTATTTTGACTATAAATAAAATATGAGTTTTTTTCCTTGATATATATATATATATATATATATATATATATATATATATATATATATAGATATATCAAGAGAAAGATTTTATAATTATGTACATAAAAGCTAATGCTATTATATTAGTTAAACATAAAGATTTTTGGTGTTTTATGGGGTTTATTGAGGGTTATGTTTTTTATTCAAGGTACAATGGAGCCATTTTGGCTAGGAGGTTTCAATTATATAAAAAATATATATTTTTTTAGTGATAGTTTCATATTTTAAATATGAGTTGTCAAATTTTCATATTTACATGTGATTTCTGCCCTTTCTAAGTGCACTAGCTCTAGATATTCTTTCAATATATCCATTTCTCCTAGTAATGTTTCTTTACCAAACACACTAGTTCTAGGCATGGGCTTATGGTTACTTAAGTATGCAAGAAATGCATTAAAAAAATCATCATGAGATGGACCACCAAATTTTGAATCTAAAGCCTTCACTAGATATATAGTAGAGTCCATTACATTTTCATCCCCATGGTAAGTATTTTTAGAGATAAGCCTCATCTAATGTATATATTAATTCATTCCATAATTTCATTCTTGGATTGTTGGCTATGGTGACCCACTCAACTTTTTCTTGAAGTTAATTGACATATCACTTCTCAAAAGGTGACTACCTATTTAGTGATTTTCCTTTAGTGAACTTGAAGTGCCCTATTTTTAATGAGTTTCAAGGTTGTTTGAAATATACTTTAATGCACTTTCACTCCCATAATCCTTATAAAACATAAGATCTTTTACATCCATAGGCACATATTCCTATGCTTACTAACTTGTCCAAAATGCTCATAAATAACTCACATTACTACCACTTCCTTGCATTACATTTAAATATAGTTGTATCATAGGTCATGACGGAAAATATTGATCTTTTGATGTAAATAAAATTCATGATGTTCTAGATGGGAGTGGAGGAGCTTGCCTTGTTGGCACACAATTCCATACAAAGTGAAATTTCAGTTTGTCAGTATCAAGATAAAAGACTTAGATACATGCCCACTTATGTTTTTCATTTGGCAATCACAAGTGTAGATAAACTAAAAAATAATTCAAAACCATACTACCATGATCTTAGTGTCCATAGGAGGAGATTATATCTTAGAAGAAACCATACATAATGGTCTATCTAGAGTAGTCTGTTTGTTGTTTTTTGTTTTGTTTTGTTTTTGGTTCATAGACCCTAGAGATCAACGATTGCTATGTCCACATAATATTTGTACTAGGAATATCTACCTGAAGGGATCACTTCCTTTCGGCTCAACCATAGAGCCTGACCCCGAGGGTGTCGAGAGAATTGAACCTGTGACCTCTGAATAACAAAGGTGATTTAACAACGAGGACTCGACTAATTGAGCTAACCCTTGGGGATGGTCTATCTAGAGTAGTTATGTACATGTATTTAGCTAATTTAACTAATTAAGAACTATATGTTGGTAACTCATGAATGTAATAGTTTAATATTTGTATTTTTAATTTATTGAAAGCATATTTTAGATAGACCATCTTGTAAAGTGGGCACCAAAGAGCTTGTAAAATAAAATATGAATATAAATTATTTTTCAAAGAAAACTTCAACAAGGTATGAAAATATTTCTACTACATATTGAAGGAAACACAATAGACAAGTGTTTATAATGCAATACCCCAATAGTGGAGTAAAATTACCTATATATCAACATTTTCACTTATTAGCTCCCTTTTGGATACCGCATTGGATATCTTGCCAGTTGGCTTTTTCATTTTGCTTGTTAGTTTGTTCGTGACCTGTGGGACTATCTTGTGGCTGAGAAGCCACAACCTAGGGGAATCTAAGCAATCAAAATCACCCAAGGGACATAGCTAGCTTGGGCCACATCGACCCTTAACATGGTTGGATTTGTGCCCATAGGGTTTTAAATATGGGGCCTTAGCACAAGGAATGCCTTAATAATGCACCCTATAATAATTTGTTCTACACTTGGTGGGCTGAATATATTTATACTTAGTTGAATGCAGAGAATATTAGCATTTTTAGGGGGGTTATTGAGTGTTATGATTTTTATTCAAGGTGCATTGGAGATAGTTTGGCTAGGTGGTTTGAATTATCGATAACTTTTTTTGGGTAGTGGGAGTTTCGTATTTCAGGTATGGGTTAGATTCCAGATGGTAGTTTTCGATGTCAGAATATGGTCTAAATTCAAATATGTATACACATTTTCTCTAATTGGAAGATTAAGTTGTAGCATGATACATCGTATAGATATATTGAACATAAGGTGCATTGGGGTGTATATTCTCTTCTAGAGACAAATTGCATCTTTATATATTTTAAAACACAAGTTTGTTTGCATGAGCATGTATTGTTGTGTATAGATACAAAATTATGTATACTATAGATAATGTCTATATGTATTTTCATATGCTTTTTAATGATGTATGCAATATTTAGAAATATATACAAACATGCATTTTGTATTTGCAAACAAATTCCATGACAACAAAATTAAAAAAAAAAATTCCAGGCCAAAAATACTTTATATGATTCATTATTAAGTTGGAAAACACTACTATTAGTACTAAGGAAGATCACTACTTCAAAAGAAGATTCATAGAGTCTCTTGAGATATTAAGACATCAGAACAACCTCAATCGGAATGACAAACTCGAAATTAGTAAAAATTTGCTTCCCATACTCTCTCAGCTTTAAATTCTTAAGTCTTTTACATTTTACATTTTACATTAAACTAATTAACCTAACACAATGATACTAGTTTACTAATTATTAACATATGATTAATAAATCCATTATTATTAGATATAAAATATAATATACTAACATATTTATTATTACTAGTATATTAATTTATTAGCATAATATTATTAAATCTATTAGTATTTAATATACTAAACATAATCTATACTATAATAATAATAGAAGAATAATTTAATCTATTTAAAACATTATTAAATAGACAATTTCGTTGTATTGATATTATTAGGCTTGAACTATTAATTAATATTAATGTATAATAATTTAAATCATATAAATCAAATAAAACAAATTAATAGTAGGAGAATACTTTAATCTATTTTAAATATACAATATCATTGTATTAGTGCTATTAGGTTTAAACTATTAATTAATATTAATTTATTATTAATAATTTAAATCATATAAATAAAATAAAACTAATAATGGAAGAATGCTTTAATCTATTTTAGTATATTATTAAATCTATAGTGTCACTGTATTAGAATATTAGGTTTAAACTATTAATTAATATTAATTGTTTCTTAATTTATATTTAATATATATATTTATTTTATGATAATTAATAACAATATTTTTAAATTTCTTTTAATATATTATCATTAATTACATTTTATTATATTTCTTACTAACTATTTCCTTCATCTATTTACACCTTTAATTTCTTATTTATAGAGTTTACCTTAAGTAGATTTATTTTTCTTTCTTTTTATTATTTATTTATTTCTTTGCTCCCCTCTTTTTCTCAACAATTTTACATCTTGATGATGGGTCCTAACATGGACTCGAAATGTCGATTGAAAATGACTACTGTGGATAAAACTCCATAAACATATTCTTCATAATATTTGATTTATCCTAGAATTTCTCAATATCTCTTAATGTTGCGGAGTATAAGTAGTCTAAACAATATGTTTTTGAGGTGTAGTATTATCATGTTTCTTATCCCAAACTAGTCCATCATGCAATCAACTAGTGCAATGTGTTTCTTTCATAATCAACATATAATGTATTACAATTTAGTAAACAAGACCAATCATGGGAATGTGAACACATCATGATGAGATATTTTCTAGTTTCTCTATTCATTTCATCATCCAAAGCACGAAAAAAATAATTACATCATCAAAATAAGTATTCTTGTTCAAATCCACATTTTCTCTTTTTATTTTACTTGGCACCAAATATCTATTAGCCTCTCTACCAACCTTGTAGAGCATAAATGAATGTGGTGTGGGTTGAATTTTTTTGGACATCCTTCCCTTTAATCCCTATGTAAATGAGCTTTTTAATGTTATCTTATCCAAATTATTTGAGATTTGTTAATTAACACATCATATTCATAATTGACTGTGGAACATTGAAGATCAATCATTGTTGAATGTTGACAATTGATGATTACCATACCCACAATGGGGATGTAGCTAATGAGAAGAGCTTGGATAAATATCAATGTCCATGTAAATATTGTAATGGTGGAAAGATGAAAAAATGAAATGTGATTTATCAATATATGTAAGATATGGGCATAAAAATATTGTTAAGAAATACAGTTAGCACAACACAAGATATGAATTGGTGAAAAATGTTTTAATCCATTTTCAACACTTGTATTGATACAATGATATCAATATATAGTACATGTATCTTACTAGTTATAGATCTCGATCTCATTGACGACTTGTTAGTGGATAAATACAACACCTTATCAATAGTGTTATCGGGAAATCTAGTGTCTACTCAGAGCTGCTAGTCCCACTAAGACGGGTAGCTATCTTAGAAACAAACAGATTAAAGTCACTTGTTTTTCCTTTACGAGAGAGAGAGATGAGAAAGAAGCAGAGAGTACCAACCTCAATCTTCCGCTTGGCTCCTTGCTTGTTTCCTTTCCCCTTTGACAGAATCTTGCCACTACTTCCTTACTTGTCCCGCTTCAAAGAGCACCTGTAGATTCACAACAACATAATACCATCAAAGCATAGAGATCTTTCACTGTAAACAATATAGGATCAGATATATATTGACCATACAAATGCATACCAACACAATATTCAGAGATACACAAGAATATGGAGGAAAAATCAAATAGCTTTATTAGTAAAAGTAGTAGAAGAGAGGATTACAACCACTTGGTATGACCCAGTGCCATCCTCCCAGCTTGAAAGCCCTCTTCACCTCACACAAAGCAAGATCACCCAACAATGTCTTCAAAGAGAAACCAGAAGCACCTCTTTGCAAATTACCAAATTCCAACCTCTGGATCTCTGGGATGAGGGATCCATTTATAGATATTTGCAGGGGGGTAAGTCAGATTCTGGGATTTTGATTAGTGTCATCTCTCTGATAGTTCCTGGTTCCACATGGAGATTTTAGATCTCTTACTCATCCCTGGGCGAACTTAGAGAGGCAAGTGTCAAATGAGCAGTTTCTAGAAGATTCTCTGGGTTTCCACCTAGCAAACTGCTTGTGCCATTTGTCTGCTCTTGCTCATTGCACCCTATAGAAGGGTTTTCCAGTATGCATCACACTTTTTGCATGTGGCAGGTGAGATGCATCGCACCTTTAGCACTGGGCAGTCTGTATGGTCTTGCTTTGACCAGTTCTGAGTAGTTTTTCATGGAGAACTTTTGGGAGATGATGTAATCAGCTGACCTTGCTCCTTTAGGGTATGAAACAACACTTTTAGGGAGTTACAAGCCCTTGTTTTATGGACATATGTGATTGGGGTTGCAGTTCCCAAATATGTCTATAACAGTTGCCCCCTAAGGCATGAGGTCGTAAATCTTTTGATGTCGGGTGAAATGCTTTATAATGAGGATCCAAGGTTTTTCACACTGGAAGGTGACCTGTAATAAGATACAATACAATACATTATCTTCATAATATTTTCATGATCTAGCTGAGGCGGGCATTCCCATGCTCAGCTTTGATAAATTCATTTTCATGTACATAGGACAGACAATCGTCTGTGTGCAGACTGATGATTCTAGTAGAGCCATCATCCCTTAGTTTGGATGATTATCTGTGCAGCAATGATGTACATTTGATGTCTTTATTTTCCTAAATATATCGCAGCCCGGATGGATGAAAGTAGATCCGGCATCTTCAAAACTCATTCAATATTTGCTCGAAAGTACAAGTCGATCCATGTGAAAATATGTTCTGATGTCGAACATGGAAGGACATCGCCTGATTACCAACCAATGATGTGAGCTGTTAACAGGTGCGAGAGGAATCACTGATAATGATGATGACCCTCAAGGTACTGCAGTACAATTCACGTGGTGCGAATACATGATTTGATGTCAAACACCGCGCAAAATCTTTCGGCCGAAGGCCATTAGTGTAAACTTGTCGCCGGAAGTAAGAAACTTGCCATTGAGGCATGCAAGCTTCAAAGTACTGGAAGGGTTGTCCCTAAGTCAGCTTCTTGGATAATGAGCTGATGTCGATAAGAAGTGACCTGTCGTAGGAGGGCATTAATGGATCCCACATCTACGACATGGAACAGAGAAAATGATTTTGTAGAGGTGAAAACGATTTGATGATACAAGGTTTAGGGTGGCGGTCATGAAAGAATGAAGCGTGAAGGTATTGTAGCGGATGAGACACAAACTAGGTAGGTGAATTCTCTGAGCAACTTCTCTTGAACATATCGACGACACTAAAATGGATTGGTAGCGTTAACCCCAAAAGTGGATGGTACGGTGGACCAATGGTGATATGACCGGTGAATGAAATAACCCAACCTGACTCAATCATGGTGATGGAGTGAAAGTGTCATGTTCAGGAGTGACCTGCTACCAATAAATTTTCTTCAAGTTTTCTTCCCAATTTTCCCTACTCATTTCTGACCAGTACCTCTTTATTTTTGTCAAGCTTGAGGAGGATAACATATGCTTGTTCTATAATTTTCCCTTCGAGCAAACCCGTTGCTATGTTTTAACGAGCCTAGCAACAGTGAAACTCGCTCTTGTCTGAATGGACAAGTTTGTCGCTATTGTTTTAACGAGTTTAACAACAAGGATAACTCGGTCCTTTTCAATTTTAGAGAGTCTGAAAAGAGACGGAAAGAAAACTCCAATATTCCTTTTTCGTAATATAATCCCTTAAGTCCGAAAAAGTATAAAACAATGCAAAAGGGATGACTTTTCGATAGTTTTAACGAGCCGAATAAGACAAACGCTCGATCTTTTTGTGTAATAATCCCTCAGGTCCAAAAAGATTAAAATATAGAGGAGGGATAACACTTCCAATCACTTTAACGAGCTGGAGAGGCTAATTTCTTGGCAATCTTTTCATATTTTATGAGTCAGATGTAAAGAGCTTAAAGGAGACTCATTTTTTGAGGAACGAGTGATGTTCTCAGATAGCAGCTAGTTCCAGGTAAGGTTTGGAACTTTCCAATCACGGCAGTGTAAAGAAGGTGGCTAATAGGATCACTCGTCGCAACTGTTCCTCAAAAGGGGTAAACAATCAAATGTAGGCGAATGATCGGATAAAATAGAGTGGAGGTGATGGTAAGAACACGACCAAGGCTCAAAAGCTGATGATAATCATTCACAATGGTTATTTACCGGAGGTGGGTTCATTTTTTAATGAGCTTAAACTCTGGTGGAACATATGCTCATTGCTAGGTTTAATTTTTAACGAGCTTGAACTTCGCGTAAAAATGCTCGTGCCAGTCGTATAATAAGGATGTCTCATCGATAGGTTCATTTTTTAGGGAGCTTGCACCATTCAAAATTATGCTCTGACTCCTTTTATTATGTAAGCTAGGAACGACCAATCCTACAAGTTTAAAGGGTTAAGAGCCTACAAACTAAGAAAATAAATGGTCGCTTTTCACTTTCATGCAAAAAGGTTTGCATGCCCCCAAGTATAGCAAAGTAGAGTTTCCCAGGTTACCCCTCAATTTGCAGACAAAACACTTGTTCTATCGGGAAAGGCCTACCTTCTCCAGGTCACCCTTCAATTTGTAGACAAAACATTTGTTCAATCGGGAAAGGCATACCTTCTAACAAAGGTATCTTATTCGAGTCTAATCCCATTTTCCTAAACGGACGGGTGTGTCAGACTAGTCATATATCCTCTGCGGAAACCTGCCCTATACCTGAAGTTTCCCTGCTGAAGCAGACGAGGGTGCATGCCCCCTAGGTTTTAGTCTTGACCACCGAATCACTCGCGCTCATCAGGTGGACGGACTGGAGATTGATGAGACATTGCTTGTGCAAAAAGACCTGTTAAGGATGACATTTGACTATTAGCTATGTGTGAACCGGGGAATGAAAGCTCGTCTACGAGCTGGACCACTCTGCCTTCATGCAGAAAACACATTACTCGAAAGAGTGAGGAGACGATGGCTCCTATGCTATAAATGCAGTCGCACCCAAGGAGTAGATTGTATTCTAAAGGTCCTTGGACTACCATTACGTTCAGATAAACGGTTTTCCTTCTCAAAGTTATAGGCAAACTTGGAAGGATCCCTAATGGCCGACTGGTTCCTTTATCGAAGCCCGTCAAATTTCGCATCTCAAGCAAAAGCGATGGCAAACCAAGCGCTTTCCAAGCAGTTGAGGAAAGGATACTCACAGAAGCCCCTTCATCTATGATGGTACCAACCATGACCATTTTGTAAGTTTGCACTATGATTCGAAATGGTACATTAGATGGTAAACAGGGTCTGCCTAGTAGATTCCAATCGAAGGAAATGACTAGGTTGCTTGGAGGTGGGACTGAATAAACGGCCGGATACAACTCTGACGAATTTCCTTCCTGCGGTAAAGGAATGGGTAGATTGCCCCCATGTTCATCGGAGTCTGTGTTTATGAAAAGAATTTGAACGGTGTCATTCTCATTCTCTTCGGTGACTGTATCATCTGAAGGTAAATCTTCTGAAGTCAAGATGGGTCGACTGCCGTCTCAACCTGTTGACTTTGGTCTGATGTGGACTCAGAGGGTTTATCTTCAATGATAGGTGCTTCGACCGACTCCAAAGGTGGGTCAGTCGGATTTTCAACTAGCAATGGATTCAGCAAGAGTTTCTTGTACCCAGGAGGGAGTCGTTGCGGTGATACAGGAAAATTATCCAAGACTCTTTTAGCTTCGTCCAGGAAGGGACAACGGTGGAGGGCATGATCGCCTTCATACAGTCTGTAGAGAAATTTAGATTTTCCTTTTTGTCTAGTGACTTCGCTTTCACTAGTTGACGGTGTACTTTGAACATGATCGTCAGAGGTTGACGACACCAGATTGTGCAAGTGGGGAGACCAGTCCCTTAGGATCCATGGGATGCAAGGAAAATCTCGGTGATAGTGGTCTCCTTTGCAGATGACACATGGAGATTTAGGTTTGGATGGTGCAGTGTGTGGATTTTCGCTAGATGATGCACGGTTGCCCCTTTTTGCCATTGGCTCCTTCTTCTTCTTCTCAGTTACTTGGCTTTTAGTTTTACTATCTTTACCAAGCGAAGAGGAAGAAGGAGAGGGAGAGACAAATGAAGTAGAAGGTTGGGGGGGAACTCTGGTATCATCTAGTTGCTGATTCGATTGTTCAGGAATCACGGTGCTTTGAACGACAGAGGTCGAGAAAAGCCATACTGGCAGGCCAATTGTCAGTCCTGGAAGGGACAATGTGGCCATATGAGGTGCACCAACATCTCCCCAAGAGGAGAAAGGATTAGGACTTCCCCCAAGGGAAATCCTTGGTTGGTGGACTCCATTTTCTCAACCTAAGAACAACGAGGGAACAATGACGTTATTCCGATTAAAATAAATTTTATACACTTTGACACAACTTGCTTTTTCAATTTTTAAGAGTCGAGAAAAAGCTAAAGATGACTCTAGTCGCCTTCGATTTTTAATGAGCCTGAAGTGACAAGTGCTCAGATGGACCCTTTCCTTTAATGAGTCTGAAAAGGAAAGAAAGAGACTACTCTAGAAATCTAGACAGAGGGATTACCAAACCAATCGCAAAACTGCAGAATACTTTTTACGATACGGCAGTCAATCTTCCTGAATGCTGTGTTCAGTGCATTGCGATCGATAGGGCGGCAAACACGACTTCCTAATGATAAAGGATATAGCCTATTGTGGTCTCCCAATATATACTCGACGGTACATGGGAGCACAAGTCTGTACTGGAACTTATCGTCTCAAATAGGAGGAATCACCCAACCTACGATGAAAGCGACAGTTACTAGGCTTTACGACGCCGAAATACGTCTCTAGCCTAGACTTCTAGATGTTGTGCGTTAGGTTCCAAAGTGTTTTTATGTTCATTGAATTTATTTTATAGTTGATCTTTCTTAAGAAGTTTGCCTTTAAGGTTCACTGCGTGATGTAGATATACAATTCCTAAAATGCAATCTAAGATGATAAATAGTCGTTCAATCTTATTTTTGCAATGAAAATCCTAGCTACTAAGGAAAGAGAAATGAAATCGTTTCAGCTTAGAGCAGAGAGCACACACTAGATGCACTGTCCTAAATCAAAATCAACAAGCAATATAAATGCAAATGCACATGCAATGTATTTGTTTTTGCTTTCTTAATGCGTGAATGACAAAAATAATGCTAAGTACAAATTTGAACTATTCCTTCTTTCAAAGCGACAGTACTTGCAATTTTCTTTTCAAAAAACGAAAAGGAGACAAGACGACACTTTACGATTTTGAATTGAAAACTGATTTCGACACTTGAAATACTACTAATTCAGATCAAATACAAGAGTAACAGTATAATCAACTATTAAGAACAATATGATTCTTTTCTTTGATTGAAAACGACACTTGTGAAACTTCCAAATCAAAAGACGATAGTTCGATTAAGCTACTTCTTCGTAAAAGTGAATTGTAAATGGCGCACAATACATAAAAACATTCACAATTCTTTGTACAATGGAGGTTGGATGATGCAAATAAAGGGGGTTTCAACAATGGTCTACTGATCACAGATAGCAAAACTATTGAATAAAGGTGAAGAGAGTGAAGAAAAAACCAAAATCTAAAGGTAGATTTAGTCTTGTCTGATCATTGCACCTGTAACACAGGGAAACAGGGATGCATCCCGCCTACTGCACACGGGAGGTGCGATGCATCCAGATTGCCAAGAAGACAAGGTGCGATGGTCCAGGGACGAGACTTTAACTTGGTTTTTGCTCACAGTTTGCAGTTTAGTTCAAGGATTTAGGCCGAGCAAATGATAGTTAGTAACTACAAAGTACAGGGGTTGATCTAATGAGATTACTCAAGCTACCTCTAGGGCACTTAGGATGTTTGCAAGTCAATTGTTTAGTTCATAAACAAACCCGGAGATTGACTGAAGCAGCATTGATCTACTTTGCACTTGCATAGCAAATGTAGTTCGAAGGCTAGCTGGCTTAACTTTAGGCTCCGTTTGTGGTTTATGAATCAAACAAATAGAGACAAGCAATCAAAATAATCGCTCCCCAGCGGAGTCACCATTTTGTTATTAGGAAATCTAGTGTCTATTCAGAGCTTCTAGTCCCACTAAGACGGGTAGCTATCTTAGAAAAAAAACATATTAAAGTCACTTGTTTTTCATTTACAAGAGAGAGATGAGAAAGAAGCAGAGAGTACCAACCTCAGTCTTCCGCTTGGCTCCTTGCTTGTTTCCTTTCCCCTTTGACAGAATCTCGCCACTGCTTCCTTACTTGTCCCGCTTCAAAGAGCACCTGTAGATTCACAGGAGCATAATACCATCAAAGCATAGAGATCTTTCACTGTAAACAATATAGGATTAGATATATATCGACCATACAAATGCATATACCAACACAATATTCAGAGATACACAAGAATATGGAGGAAAACTCAAATAGATTTATTAGTAAAAGTAGTAGAAGAGAGGATTAAAACCACTTGGGCTGACCCAATGCCATCCTCCCAGCTTGAATGCCCTCTTCACCTCACACAAAGCAAGATCACCCAACAATGTCTTCAAAGAGAAACCAACAACACCTCTTTGCAAATTACCAAATTCCAACCTCTGGATCTCTGGGATGAGGGATCCATTTTTAGATATTGCAGGGGGGTGAGTCAGCTTCTGGGATTTTTATTAGTGTCATCTCTCTGATAGTTCCTGGTTCCACATGGAGATTTTAGATCTCTTACTCATCCCTGGGCGAACTCAGAGAGGCAAGTGTCAAATGAGCAGTTTCTAGAAGATTCTCTGGGTTTCCACCTAGCAAACTTCTTGTGCCATTTGTTTGCTCTCGCTCATCGCACCCTATAGAAGGGTTTTCTAGTATGAATCGCACTTTTTGCATGTGGCAGGTGAGATGCATCACACCTTTAGCACTGGGTCGTCTATATGGTCCTACTTTGACCAGTTCTGAGTAGTTTTTCATGGAGAACTTCTGGGAGATGATGTAATCAACTGACCTTGCTCCTTTAGGGTATGAAACAACACTTGACTTAGAATCCCTTGGTTTATGGACATATGTGATTGGGGTTGCAGTGCCCAAATATGTCTATAACAAATAGAGAATGATAACAACTCATAAGAAGGTGGTCATGAGCTTTGTGGTTGTCTAGAGACTCATAGTCTAGAATTCACCCCTAAATGGTCTCATGAGATGTGCACACATAAGTGGATCAAAGCCCTCCCCTATGTCCTTTAATTTTAAATCCCAAAGGAGTTAGATCCAATGGTGGAAAGTTAGGAGTTTTTTGCCATTGGGCAAAGTTCAATTCCTAGCCTACCCCCGAAGCCATGGTGGAACCTTGAGGTAGTGGTCAAATGTGTGATTTCACCCAAAGAAGGTACATTAAAAATAGTCTCATGACCAGTGCACACATAATCACTTCAATTCTCACACCCATGTCCTTCTTTAATAAAAATCCTTCGGGGTGTAGAACAATGGGTGACATGGTGTACTATTAAGGCATTCCTTGTGTAAAGGTCACTAGTTCAAGCTCTAATTTACTCATGTCTACACTAGGGGCAGTCATGGGCACCTAGTGGTTATAGTGTAGTGATCAAAATTGACCTTGTGGCACATGAGTACGAGCCTACCCCAGTTATCAATTCCTCTGAAAAAAAAACATTTACCACCATTGAACACAAGTCTGAATGATTATACTAGTAAGGCAACATGAGCTAGTGTGTAAACTGAAATCATATTCAATATACAATTTAGAACTTCTGAATTGAGATTATATGAAGATATCCTTGAAAAAAAACCAAAATGAATGGTTAATGGTTCATCTAAAATGAACTTTGAAATAAAGAAGAAACTCTAGAAGTAAACAACTACCATGTTGGAAGACTCCTCTTCTAATTTGTGAACAAATAAGATCACCATTCTACTATCAATGAATAAATAGAATCATCATTATGCTATCAATGAACAAATAGTATCATTGAAGCATTTTATAAGTTTAGACAAAATTAGGTGTATAACAATATCTCAATGAAAGTTGAAGCGTGATGAGAGCATTTTAGATTCCTTGCTAGATATTCCCAAATATGTCGATTTGATGAGATTGATTGAAGTGGATCAAATTGTAGATATGAAGTTGAGGGGACCAATTATGATATTGGAATTTCCAAATTTTGATCAATAGAAATTAAAAAATTGAAACTTGACTATCATCATTGGTATTCACCATTGTCAAGTGTAGGGTGAGAATTATGTGGAAGGGATCAAAGCATACACATTGTGTTATTGTCCTTTTTATTTTTCTTTCTGGATAATTATGTCATCTCTATAGCCGATGGTTTTAGTTGACTATTGGCAAATTAGATAACGATATACTCCATCAATGTACTCACCTCCTAAAGGTGTAGAGCATATCATCTTTAGCTTATGTTTCAATATATAAAAAAACATGTAAATTTGGGTTCCAATCATGCCCAAAATATTCATATGGAACAATTGATTGAAATCCATCTACTTTTGTAACTTCTTCATGCAAATATGCCTTTACATGTGTTTGAACTAGATGGTAAGATTTATGCAAAATATTGACTTATTTATTCCATTACCAAGAAGTTATCCAACCATACCAAAATATTTTCTTTTTGCCGTCTTCATCTTATCATTTAATTGAATGATGATATGTCTTCCCATAACGAAGATAATGATGGGGATCAAAACATTATTTCTCCATGTGACCAACTTAATGACAATGTTGGCACTTAGCATTTGAAACATATGAAATGGAATCTTCTTGAAGGAATATTTCATTGTAGAAGTGGATTGGTATGGAATAGTTGGATATAACTATCAAAGCACATTTTGGCAAAGATACCAACAACCAAACATAATTGTTGTCTCTTAGATAATTATGCAAGCTAGCATTTGACAATAAGATAATGGCCATTCAAGTGTCCAAGGACTCCTCTTTCATGGTCTATTAGATGGAAGGAAAACAAACAATTCATAATATCCACTTGTAGAACATTGGTCTTCACTTGAAAGAATTTGCTAGTGTTTTCCATACTTTCAAGATTTTCCACATCTATAGGGAGTTAAATATGGTTGTGGATGGCCTATTCAAAAAGGGTTTCATACTACTAGCAGGCTTAATATATTTTCAAACCTTTTAGGAGGGAAATTGACAATAAATTGAAGGAAACTGACATATTATTAGCAAAATTAAATGACTATAATAATTATTGGGATTGATAATTTTTGTTGTTGTTGTTGTTGTGCTTTTGTGTTTTTGATAAAAATATAGGATTTACAACCAATTGAATAATAATACATTTTGGAAATATAAAAAATTAAAACAATTTAGATAATAAATTACAGAGAAATAACTTTTTTTATAAACAATAAAAACAATGGACAACCATAGACATATATATGCATGATAAACACTTCTTCTTCTTGGTTTTTTTTTTTGTTAAATAAAAAAGGAAACATAAAACATTAAAAGGAAATAAGGGAATGTTGAACCTAAAATGAAACTTCAGTATAAATGCCTTTAATTAGAAGGTTGGAATCGAAGATAACCTTCTTTTGAAGAGATTTTTAGGTGGCTTCAATACTTCTTTTTGTAAGCGAGTACATTTTTTTCTATTAATATATAAATAGTTTTATATGGATACCATGAGAAGTGTATAGGTTGGTTGTCAAAACCAAAGTCCCAATATTAACATTAGTGTATCCATACTTTATGAGTAGAGGTAAAACAACTATAACCAGTAGATGATAATGAAGGACTAAGGCAACTCTAGTGCCATGAAGAGACTGCGCCACCAGAAATAGAGGAGGGACACTATCCTATACTAGATATAACAGAATTACAAGATCATTCCAACATAAGAGTGGTTCCTTGTAAAGACACACACACACACACACACACACACACACACACACACACACACATATATACCATTGGAGATATCAAAAACTAAATTACCCGCCATTTGTGATAGAATAAAGCACAACAAAATACCATATCAACCATATTGCTTCCATCTACTACATTGAGTGAGAAGAGAGATATACCAGTGTAGACCTTCAACAAAATTGTAACAACATTTTCTAGAAAGACATATTAATTAAGTTAACAAAACCAGGCACTAGAAATCCACTTTAGTCTGATATGATCATTGGCGAAAGAGGAGATGTAGCAGATGGAGGAGAAGTAGTAGTCAGTTGTGTATTGATGACAATATGAGGCCCTACGAGCTCCTCAAATTCCGATTCTAAAATGACATATTTCTCCACCCTGTGAAGACATGAAACTATATCATCAAGGAAAAAACGAACATTCCTGAGCATTCTCTTCATATCTTCTTGACCTGCAAAATTTTTGTAGTTATCCACCTGCTTATCTTGTAGGACCAAGCGAAAGAGTGTATCCATCTGTTGGTGGACTACAAGAGAGTGTAAGAAATGCAATCTCCTCTTCCTAAATTTCCCTGGATTAGGAATCCATTTGAGATTTACGATCCCCACTTCAGAATCAGAGAAGTAAATCTTATCACCAAACTCTCTTGACTCAAGATGTCAAATTTCCTTTCATACCTCTGAAGGGACCGAGTAAAAATAAGATGCTACTGAATTCCATTCAAATAATCGCCGACAATGAGAAACTAAACTACTTCCCCCCCTCATCAACTTGCCTTTCTCTGGAGAGTTAGTCTGTTAAAGTACCAAAGAAGGAAGGAACACAACCAATTCAAACACCATACCTGTTGCAGTGTTATGTAGAAATAAGATGAATAACATTGAGCCCCTTTGAAAGTCTAGAACTTAAGATTATAGAAAACATAATTCCACTGTCCCTAAAAAAGAAGAGAGAATCCCAACTTGCTAGAAGATGAAAACATGCAACCCCAACATCCTATGTAGAGCATGATAGAGGAAAAAAAGCGGCCAAGTAAGGATTTCTCATCCCCACCACCTTAGATACCATCATACCTTTGTCACGTAGAGAAAAAAAACATGCATTTATAGAAGAATTACAATGAAGAATTATGAAAGTTAAGAAAATAGTTTACAAGTTGCAATAACGCTAGGGAAGGACAAGTTGTGCTTGGAAAACTTATTGAGAAAAAAAATCATGTCGTGATGTAAACCTACATTAATGCCCCCAGATCAAACTTCTCACAGATGTTCAGAGGAGTAATCCCATGGCAGATGATAAACAAAGGTAATCAATGCATGTTGTGATGTGGCTGATGGATGTCTGATGGGGTTGATGGCACCCCCCATCTTGCCAATGTAGAACATTTAAGCATATGTGAACCTCCACCACTACTAGACTAATTAAGGCACTTCATTAAAGCGATTGGAGTCGTAAGGTTGATGTGCATTATTTTGAGAGAAGGTTCAAGTACATGGGAGTTGACCAGGGAGTTTATTATGGAAATTCTTAGGCATATCATTTGGAATTTTAATTTGGAGAGTAGAGGGAACCAATAACCAAACATTTCTTTCAAGAATAATGTGGTAGGGCTGCACCTCTATGCAAAACTTTTACAATATTGTCTACTTTTATTCTTAACTTCCCTTTCATTTTGGTTGTTGTTTCCATTTTATGGCTAGTTAGTTTTAGTTCTTTCCTAATGGACATTTTGAATTCCTTCTGTTCAATAGGATGGGTTCCCTCGTTTCTTTACCTTGTATCGATGGATTTGTTTCCAACTTTTTTGGGGTCTTAAGTTTTCTTTCTTTGTTTTCAAAGGTTTGGATAACTTTGACCCTCATTGCTGAGCTCCAACTCTTGTTACTATGTTCCTTGGCCTTTGTTACTTTGATTAGTTTGGGTTAGCTATTTGAAAGGAGTGTTGGATCAGAGCTTACTATTGTTCTTAACCCTTGTCTTCCTTTGTTTAATTTTATGCCTTGTTTTGTTTTAGAATTAGATGGTACCTGTTACACAGTATTTTGTCACACCTCCTGAACTTCCCCGTGACATACCCTGAAGTGCCTGAAGCATGAACATGATTTAGTGTACTCATTTATATATGCAACTCATATCCTCCCTAAAACATTGATTGGAAAATGCCTTGAGCTTTGCCCTGAAGAAATAGATCTAAAACCCTAATTTTGAGACTCATCTCTCTTTTGAGGTTAAAAACCACGATGGTTGCTTGTTGTATCATGCTTGACCTGTGATGGCATCACTCTGTTCCCTTGCATACCTACGATGATCCCAAAGTGGTAATTTTACCAAAGAGGATGAGAAGCTTCGTGATCTAGAAGCTTCCAGAGCGGCGAGCTGGAGGTTGTTCGACTTAGATGAGGTCGAATTATCCCAACTTGGCCTCTTGGTCTTATCCCTATGAGCTACCTCCTTGAGATGAGGGCCTAATCCTATCTTTGGAGAGGTTCTAACTCCCTTTCCCAACGTATAAATTCATCCTCTCCCATTCCCAAAGGGTTAGAGGTTGGTTGGTCTATATCTATTTGCACCCTTATGCTAAGATTGTGCCTATAGGCTATTCATTTGACTTGGAGAGTTCTTGGCTTGGACTTGGATTACCACTCAAGGAGAGCCTATCAACATCAAGGCTTTGATTGTAATCTTCCCTTTATTTTCTAATAATACACAATTGCTGGTTCACCTTCCCAAAATGTATATGTTCATGTATCATTTAGCTTGACATTCCTTGATCAGTTAAGTAGGTTGCTATTGGATTTGCTATTTGTTTTGGCATGCCTTGTTGTGTCTTGATCACTTGTGTAGGTGCATAAACACTAAGAGAAGCAGGAATAAGCTCGTGATACAAGCGGTTCAGTGCCCTCAACAAAGGAAATCAGAATAACATCATAACGAGGTAGGCCATCTCCTTCGTTCTTATTTTCAATTGTAACCTAGGAAGATGTCTAGTTGATTGTCACTTCAGTTGCTAGACCCACTCATTGGGCTAGAGGGATTGTCTTTGTCCACAGAGAGGATTAACCTTGACAACAAAATGGTGACTCCGTTGGGGAGCCTATGATCCTTTTCATTCAATCCTTCACCTTATTTTTGTGATGAGTTTGACCAACGGTCTGTTTTCTATCTTGTTTGCTTTTCTATAACTATTTTCACTTGCTGGTGGTTGCTTGAGAACATTAATTTTTGTCTGGTCTTGAAGATTTCTTATTTTTTCTTCATTTTTCTCACCCATCACAGGTTTACCTCTCACAGTTGTGATGGCATCGCGGATGTTTTAATTACAGTCGCAATGATCGTTGTTTTTCCTATGACAGGCGCGATGATCCCAGAGTATAAGAGAAAATAGGGTTTTTCTTCTTGTTTTCAGTCTTTGTGTCCTCTATCAGTGATTTTCCAAAGTGTCTATGGTGTTTTTGATTGATTGTCTTGATTAATTTGCAAAATTTGTCTCATTGGCTTTGAAGTGAAATCTGATTGAGTTCTAGGGTTTCTAGTCAATTGGTCATCACTTGCTGCTTGTTGGTGTCATTGAGATACTTGTTTTTCTGATTGATTGAATGTTGTTTTATGTGGAAATCATTGAAAACATCATTTTGCATTTGTTTTAGCTTGTATTTCAAAATTTACTTTTCATGGAAATGCATTGGATTAGTTGCATTGAAAAGTTGTTTTTTTGAGATTCATCATTGAAAATAGATCACTTTTTTCAGTGGTTGAAAGCTAAAAATTGTATTAGGTGCATGAAATCATTCAAAATGGAAAGAAAAGTATAATTCATCTAAGTGCATCTTTGTAAAGTAAAACCATTTTACTTTCGAAAAAGTTGCATTTAGGATAGTTAGAAGTCAAGATCATTTTTACTTTTGGCATTGCATTTAGTGAAATGAAAGATTAGATTTCGTTTTCACATTTTGCATTTGGAAGACGGAAGTGAAAGTTAGTGGAAGGAATTTTGCATGATGAATTTTGTTTGATACATTATTGATTGAAATTTATTCCCTTGATTAGTCTAGCTTTCATTGAAATGAAAGTTTTCTTTTTCTCATATAGTTGCATCATAGGTGTTCAGGTGACATCGTTTTGAGCCTCAAAACTGAAACATAATTGAATATTAACTTAAAATTTATCTCAATTAATCTAAGGAGCATTTGAAACATTAACGCTTCATACTTAGTGGTCTAGGCTAGAGACGTGTTCCGACATTTGTAAAAATTAGTAGCTGTCGTTCGCTCTTGCATCAGACAATGCTAGCATGGACTTGTGCTCCCAGTACCGTCGAGTATATAAAGGGAGACCCTTATAGGTTGCAAACCTTTTTCCATAGGAAGCTGAGTATGCCTCCTTGTAAATGTGATACACCCAACACAGGATTCGAGGAGATTGCCTGCAAATACATAAATTCCTTAGTAAATTTATTTTCTAAGGTGTATATTGCAGTTCATGGTTACTTGGTACTCCTTTTGCCTAGAGTTACCTGAGTGGTCATTTCGATATTTTTTGACTCTTTAAATTTGAAAAGATCATCGAGCACTTGTCCTTTCAAGCTCGCTAAACCTACGAAAGTGACTAGAGTCACCTTTTTCTTCCTTTTCTCGACTCTTAAAACATGAAAAGGCAAAGTTTTTGTTTCAAATTCTAAAATTAATTGACCACGAAACAACATCGTTCTTGTGGAAATAATCCTTAGTAGATCTTAGGTTGATACAAATGGCAACATTTCTTGAGTCTACCAGTCAAGGAAACCCCTTTTATGAGAATCCTAGTCCTTTTCCTTCTTTCAAAAATACTGGTGCTCCCTATATGGAAACGTTGTCCCTTCCTGGATTGACCATTGGTCTGCCAGTTTGGTTGTTTTCGACCTTGGTGGTTCCGAGTGTCGAAATTGCTTTTCAACCGAGTTCTCCTCCACCTGAACAACATCAACCTCATGTTGATACTAAAGTTGACCCATCACCTTCTTCGCCTATTTCTTCACCTCATTCTTCCTCTTCGCCTGGTGAAAGTTTGAATTCTAGTAACCAGGAAGCTAAGAATAAGAAGAAGAGGGCGAAGAAGAAGAAGCAAAATAAGAAAGGGGGCAACCAAGAAGTCATTTCTACAGGTGCAAATGATGTAGAAAAATCTTCCAACTAGCCTCAAAAAGTAAAATTCCCTTGCATGTTATGTAAGGGTGACCACCTTCTTCAGAATTGTCCTGGTATTCCCAAGGTCTTAGAAGTGTGGTCCAAAAGGTTCACATCGATCTTTGTCATCAGCCTTTGGTGTTCATGCTGGTGATAAACCTTCAACCAGTAAAGTCTATGGGAGAAAGGGAAAACTCAAATTTCCTTGTAGGTTGTGTGAAGGTAATCATCCCATTCACCTTTGTCCTCTTATGGATGGAGCTTCCAAAGAGTTGGAAAACTTTATAGCTTCTCAGCCTCGTCTTCCGACTGGGTATCGAAAGCTTTCCCCTGATCCTTCACTAGTTGATTCAGTGATTGATCAAAAGTCATATTTGGTCAACCCCAATCTCTCTAAAAGTGAGTCTCATGACTCCGTTCTCGATCAATCATTGGTTGAGAAAATGGTAGAATTGGCTCCACCTTCAGTTAAATGTACCTTTCTGGTAGAGAGTGAACCTCATACTGCTCAGGTTCTTATGGTTTCTTCAGTTTCAAATGAATTGGAGGGAAATCCTCCCATTCCTGAGGTGCATGAAAGCAGTTCTCATGTTCCCATAGAGCAAGGGGGCAACTCTCACGTTCCTACGACAACCCCTTTGAGTATTTTGGTCAATTATTTTGATTGGAGTCAACTGGCAGGATATCGCCTTCCATCTTATGTGCCTTTCCAGATTACAATACAAGCCTATCATCTGGCTGTACCTAGCATAGTTATAGATGAGGGCACACTTGTTAGCATCTTTTCCTCAACTACTTGGCAATATTTGGGCTCTCCTCAGCTTGTCCCTGTCACCCAGAATTTGTTAGCTTTTTAACAAAGGAACCAATCAACCATTAGGGATTCTTCCTAAGTTACCTATTGCTTTGGGAGGAAAGACTATCTATATAGACGTGATGGTTGTCCAAGGCCCGTTGGATTTTAATCTACTCCTTGGCCATGACTATGTTTATGTCATGGGAGCTCTTGTTTCCTCTCTATTTCAAGTGATGTGTTTCCCGCATGAAGGAAGAATTGAGATCATTGATCAACTTACATTCATTGGTCCTGAATAAACTCCCCATCAACCATCGCCCCTAAATGGTTCTTATGTGCAAGAGGTATCACCTCCACCACAGGTTAATTATGTGGCTACCTGTTCCATGCCTACATCTACTGAGGATATAGTAGGTGATGTAGTAGACCATGTAGTGGGGACATTGGAGCCTGATTTCTCATTTGGATCCCTGGACATGTATCCCTTCCAGAGTTTTGTTCTCCCATCTCATGAGAACCTCTTGGAAGTCATGTCCTCTTTTGGTTTGTGATAAAGGATATGGATCAAAGTTCCTTGTCTTGTGTCAAGCTCCTTAAAAAGTGAAACGAGGGTTGGAGTAGAGTTCCTTGTCTTGTGTCAATCTCCTTAAAAAATGAAATGATAGAGTTCCTTGTCTTATGTCAAGCTCCTTAAAAAATGAAACAAGAGATATGAGGATAGTTTTTTTACTATGTCAACCTCGTTAAAAAATGAAATAGGGCTACATGAGAAAAGTTATTTTACTTGTGTCCAACTTGTTAAAAAATGAAACAAGGTGTCATGAGCATGGTTCTTTTCTTGTGTCAAGCTCGTTAAAAAATAAAACAAATCCCCTTCCAATTTGAGTCTTTGATTAGATCTTGTAAAATCCCAGTTGAGTCTTCCACTTGATCTTGTAAGTGAACCTTCTTTCTATCCACTTAGGTGAATGAAATGAAGCTTGGGGGGCATGTACCTCAAATTGAGTATTTATGCTTGGGCATGAAAACTTATCTCAAGCATAGTTTATCTTTGTTTCAAGCTTGTGTAGAAATGAAACTGAAATCTAATCACAATTTTTTTTCCTGTTTCAAGTTTGTGAAAATTGAAACCATCCCCAAGTATACTCAAGCATAGTTTCCCATGTTTCAAGCTTGTGTAAAAATTAAACCATTCCCATTTTACATCTCGTGATTGTTGTTTTTATCATTTGATTTTTGCTAGATGAGCCTTGGTTCTTTCATTCCATCATCACCATCTCTTTGGCTGATCGTACACTTTCACTTGGTGGTTTTACCTTGCCCGAGGAACCTCTGCAATGAGTGGTCTTATTAGCCAACCTCTTGACCATTACATGTTTTGAGTAGTTCCATCATGACCAGAACCAGTTGCTATCCTCTCATACCACTCATTCCTCCAGGTGGAGTCCTCTTTAAACTCTTTTCAGATTCCAAAAATATGAAAAGATTGCCAAGTACTTGTCATTTCGAACTCGTTAAAGTAAATTAATTGACGTCTACTCAGTATAAGTTTAACCCTTTTCCGGACTGAGATAGACTATTGTATGAAAAAGGAACACCTTGTTCGAACATGGCTAGGAGGTTCTCTCGAATATTGTTTTCTACCTTTTTGGGTTCGAGAGACAAATTACGAAAAGGGAACTGATGGATTTTTCTTTTTCATCTCTTTTTAAAACTCTCTAGCTATGAAAAAGACACTGAGTTACTCTTCCATCGGACTCGTAAAAATTAAATGACAAAATACTTGTCACCATGACGATACCAAGCTTCTCCTTCCTAGGGCGTGTAAAACTTACTAGGATCGATTCATCCAAAGGGTGAACTTATATGACAAGCATATTTTATCCTCTTCAAGCTTGTGTAAAAATAAAGAGGTACTCACTAAAAATAGTAGGGGAAAAATGAAGATGAAACATCCTTTTTATAGGCAACATGTCACTCTTGAACATGATACTCATCTGTATCTCATTTTGAGTTTGGGATATCCTCATTCAATCACTTGTCTTTCCGAGTATGGGTGATCCATTTTGCCTCTCAGCTAGTTATTCCACCTCATCTTTATGACCCTTGGTCCTATGTTGAGTTTAATGCTGCCACACTCCGGAGTTGTGTTGCCAATATGTTCAAGAGAAGTCCTATATGCAGTTTACTACCTATATGCCGTTTGAGTCATTGTTACAGTCTTGAAACTTATTCCACTTTATTCCTTGTTTCATGTTTGTGATTGGGGACTCATTATTTCCCTCCTTCGGCGGGTCACTTCCTGTCGACTTCAACTCATTATCTTAGAAGATGACTTAGGAACTCCCTTTTAGTACCGTAGAGCTTGCATGCCTTAATGGCAATTTATTCGAATCCGATGATAGGTTTTCACTATTGGCCTTCAATCGGGTGATTCCACGAGTGTTCGACTTCAGCTTCATTATCACATTCATAGATTGTACTGTCATACCTTGAGAGCCATTGTCATTATGGGTGGTTCCTCTCGAACTTGTTAATGGTCCACATCAATGGAAGGTAATCATGTGGCTTCTGGCATGTTCGATTGTGACACATTCATTCACATGTTAGAATTCGTACTTTGATCGAGTCGTGATGGAGCGCAAGACCCTGAGTCTTGTCTGATATGACTCAGGCTGCGTGGAGTTATATGTTATTCATGATTGTACACATGTTTCTTTTATACGGATGACTGTGAACATACTGTGGGACTTTATATTTATGATGATGATCCTTATATATCAGACCACTGGGTCCATACCTTGGATCTTATATTTATAGATGATCCTTATTATTTGGATGATTGCGCCCATGCCATGGATCCTTTCATATAGTCCTTATTATTCGGATGACTGCGCCCATGCCGTAGATTCATGTCTTTCTCTTAGATATGTATATGGATATGTGTCCTTGATTTGTAGGTCTCCAGACAGTGTGTGTCCTTGTCCTTGCAAAGGCTCGTAAAGCATCTCAGCCATCACTCCCCGTTTTGCCTTCATGCTTTAGGGGCATCTGTTACACAATATTTTGTCACACCTCCTGCACTTCCCTGTGACATACCCTAAAGTGCCCGAAACATGACCATCATGCAGTGTACTCATTCAGATATGCATCTCATATCCTCCCTAAAACATTGATTGGAAAATGCCTTGATCTTTCCCTTGAAGAAATAGCTTTAAAACCATAATTTTGAGACTCATCGCTCTTATGAGGTTAAAAATCATGATGGTCGCTTGTTGCATCATGCTTGACCCGTAATGGAATCAATTTGTTCCCTTGCATACCTGCGATGATCCCAAAGAGGTAATTTTCCTAAAGAGGACGAGAAGCTTCGTGATCTAGAAGCTTCCAGAGCGGCAAGCTGGAGGTTGTTTGGCTTAGATGAGGTCAAATTCTCCCAACATGGCCTCTTGGTCTTATTCCTATGGGCTACCTCCTTGAGGGGAGGGCCTAATCCTATCTTTGGAGAGGTCCTTACTCCCTTTCCTAGCCTATAAATTCATCCTCTCCCATTCCAAAAGGGTTAGAGGTTGGTTGGTCTATGTCTGTTTGCACCCTTATGCTAAGATTTTGCTTAGAGGCTATTCATTTGACTTGGAGAAGGAGTGTTTGGAGAGTTCTTGGCTTGGACTTGGATTACCACTCAAGGAGAGACTATCAACATCAAGGATTTGGTTGTAAACTTCCCTTTATTTTCTAATAATACACAACTATTGGTTCATCTTCCCAAAGTGTATATGTTCATGTATCATTTAGCTTGACATTCCTTGATCAGTTAAGTAGGTTGCTATTAGATTTGATATTTTTTTTATCATGCCTTGTTGTGTCTTGATCACTTGTGCAGGTGCATAAACACTTAGAGAAGAAGGAATAAGCCCGTGATACAAGTGGTTCAGCGTCCTCAACAAAGGAAATCGGAATAGCATCATAACGAGGTAGGCCATCTTCTTCGTTCTTCTTTTCAATTGTAACCTAGGAAGATGTCTAGTTGATTGTCACTTTAGTTGCTAGACCCACTCATTGGGCTAGAGGGATCGTCTCTGTCCGCAGAGAGAATTAACCTTGACAAAAGTACCGATCATTGTTATTTATGTATCCTCTAAAATAAAGGATAGGCCCTCCTTTTTATTTTCTTTCTCACCTTAGTTGCAGTGCTCTTGGGAGGAATTACTAGCCATTTTACTTCTGTAGCTTTGAAGACAAGCTATTCAAATATCTCTTTCTTCTGGTTCTTGGTCTCTGATTTCCATTTGCTTTATTTCCATTTCTTCTATTTGCTTGGGACATTGGGTTGGACAAAACACAGTGGTGGGAAGACTATGAAGCATTTTTTGACTTGCATTGCGAAGATCAGAGGAACATACAAACCTTGGGAAATTCTATTTTTCATCCTACCTCGGGTTGGATTGATGGTTCCCTGTGCATATTTTTCTCTTAGCTCTATCAACAATGTGAAAACAAAATTATGCCTCTCGGAATAGGAGCATGCAACAAATGAGTTCACCACAATAGTGAGAGATCAACTAGCTCCAAGGTCTAGGTCATTGCATAGAAATTTGCATGGGTTTATTTTAACAACATTCCACCAACAATTCAACATGAAATTTAAATGTTGAAAGGGAGGCTAGAATAGAACACAAATTCATTTCCAATGAAGAAGTTTGGAGTAGGCTGGCCAATGGGTTCTAGATGCAGGCACTATGAGGACAAAGAACACCAAATACATGCATACAATTGATATCTATTGGCAACCAAGGACAATTATGGGAAATGTGTTACTGAAAAGATTAAAGGAACAATAGGAAATTCTTCTATGTCTGGACGGGACCCTAAAACAAATCGAGAAGTTGGATATCAAGATGACAAAGATGACCAAGAATTTGGAAAATCTAGAGTTTATAGATTCATAAGAAGATACTAATCCACCTATAACAATTGAGGTGGATTACCCTACTGAATAGTTTTCATTATGAAATTTTTCTATTATGATGCTGGTAACTTTTTGAGATTAAAGGTTGATAGCATAGGCATTTTAGTCACCAATTTATGCTTTAATAATCTACATAGATAATATTCTATAAGCTTTTATATGAGGTTTAGACTCTTTTACTGGTCAAAAACAATAATGCATGTTAATGGTTTGGTTTCCCATGTGGCATACCTGTAAACATATAGAATCTATCTCATGGTTATATATTTCTTTGCTATGATATAATATAACATATCTGTCTATATTACAAAAAAAAATAACAACTTCTCATTCACCTTCACATTCTCTTTAAATTCAAGTATTACGTATTTATCAATTTTTATTTTAAAACATGATTTATAAAATATAATTTATTATTATTAATTTTACTAAAAAAATAGTATTCATATAGAACAATCCTAAAAAGTCTTTATAATCTTACTAACTAAATTATAATTATATATAATTATTGATGTTAGGTAACTTAACTCTATAAAAGAGTTAAGGTTGTGAGGTCAATAGTGGTGTTTTTAGGCACTTAGTATTGGTAACCTATTGTATTAAGCCCATGATATTATATATAGTTAAATACTTTAAAAGGATTGGGGATTCTCCATTGTAATGTGGCAGAGTTGAGTAGAAGGTTCACTTGGCTTGGGTTAGGGTGTTTGCTATATTGGTTGTGTTTAAATCAAGGATAATGATAGATTTATTGTTAGATGGGTTTTCCCTGGTTGGGTTTCCAGGGTAAATCATGTGTACATGGTTTATATGTGTGTTTCTTTATAATCATTTCACATCATTTTAATTATTAAAATTTGGTAGCAGATCCAAATGAGGGGTTGAAAAGGAGAAGTTTCTACTTAGTGAAAAGATAATTGTAGTGTTTGTTCAAGTTGTTAAGGCACAAAGAGAGTGGATGGATGATTTCCTGGAGATGACATGAGATTTTTGGTTTAGCAGGTAGATGTAGAGGCAAAGTCCAAAGCCAATATAGATGAAAAGCAAATCAGGATATTGGTCATGGTGAAGTGACATGATGAGATGACCTTAGGGGAAAATTTAGGGGATAATATTTGTATATTTGGAAAATCATTAGGAATTTGAATATTTTTATGAAAACATTTCCAAAAATTTTACAGATTACATATTAGGGACTAGTAATATTCATCAGGGTTTCTAAAATATAAGATAAATTTTCATCTGTAAAATTTTCCTTGGAGCACCTAGTGTGAGAAGGTGTGAAGCTGAGAGGATGGTGACTTAAGTTCTAGGACACACAAAAAAAATGAATTTATTTTGGAGATGTCAATTTTTTTTTAAACTACATGTAAATGGATATAAGAGTCGAGGGATCATGGCCTAGAGAAGGATGCAGTGGTTGCAAATGCTAGCACATTGTATGTTAAAGTTAAAGTTGAATAGAGATTAAGCTAGCAAGAGCATGTATCCTAAGAGGAAATAAAGGTCAAGTAGGGTGAGATGTAGAGGAATATAAACCATGAAAGCCATATTTGGAGAGGAAAGTATGTTTGCCAAAGCAACATAATGGCATCATAAGTACAAGGATGTCAATAAAAAAAAATGGTTTACATTGGATATGGAAATTCCTAAACTACTTCTAAATGAGAATACAGTTGTGAGACATAGTTAGGTAAAGTCTAGACGTAGACCTAGGTGATAGGGGAGGAGAGAGCATGCATATTTTTTGGATTGGATCTGAATAATTTGCCTCGTCAAGTTAAAGAGGGGATTATTAGGTAAAATTGTCTCATTAAAAGAATCAAGATTGTTAAATCAACAACGGTGGTTTCAAAAGCTTGGTAGTGGTGACCCATGGTATTAAACTCATGGTTTATATGCAATTAAAGCCTTTAAAAAGCTTGGGCATTCTCCATTGTAATGTGTTAGAGTTGAGTGGAAAGATCACTTGGTTGGGTTTAGAGTGTTGACTAACTTTAGCACTTTTAAAAATAATCATAAATTTATTATTATTATTATTATTATTTTTAACAAGAACGGTTGAATTTTATTTAGAGAAAAAGGTTGGGCCGGAGCCTAACACCACTATTACATAATGCATCAGCAAATTGATTTCATGTGACTCAGTCTCAACAAAGCCTGACTAGATCCATTGGCCATTTGAGGAAAAAAAACTAGCTTAAACACTAGAATCTGGCGTGATTACAAAGAGTTCCTTGGTCAATGCACAGAAGCCTAAAAAAATGGAGACAACATATTTTCCAATTCTGATTCTCTTTGATAGGATAAGGTGAGACCTGCTTGTGCCCTTAAACAGATCCTGCAACACTCTGTATCCTCTGTTTATGTAAAATTTTCTGAGCAACTTCATTATCACATTGCTTGTATGTTGAATGCATGAGAATAGGTCACGTTGAGAGTGACTAGCATGATTTGAGGTTCTGTCTTTGATGCTGGAGCAAAGAAGAGTCTAAGTAGTGCGATCATGAACGGTCAGGAGTGGGGCAATTGAATTATGTCTGATCCGGATTTTGGGCAATCATGGTAACTGCAGCTTTGCATATGAAGGGCATGACAAGGAATCATTGCCACAAATGATTGTTCTTGCATAGGTCAGATTTCTATGTTAAGGAATAGGATGCCATTCTGATGCTTCATCGTTCTTTGATAGGGCACCTTGGGCTAAGAGGCATCCCATGTTTTCCCTTGTGTCAGCTTCCTTATTTAGGCTTCGGAGGATGTGGTAGAATGAAGTGGTAGTGAAGTTCTACAACACTTTCCTTAGTCTCTCAAGAGTCTTGTTGAGCACTGAGTTATTGAGATGTTCACCTGTGTTTAGGATTTTTATCAGGATTTCTGAATCCCCAAAGACTTGAAGGTTTATTCCTCTATTCCCCTGGGAAAGCTGGCAAGCTTTGAGCAGTCCTAGAATCTCTGCTTGGTTATTAGTGCTTTGTCCTAAGCCCCAGCTGAAGCTGTCTCTTTTGTGCCCATTTGAGGAGTAGATTACACCCCTGCTCCTGATATCCATGGGTTTCCTTTGGAGGCTCCGTCAAAGAATATCGTAACTTTGCCCTAATTTTTCCACCACTTTTGGAAATCCAATTCAGAGGTCCGACGCCTCCACTCTGGAATGGGGCAGGGCAAAGAGGGATTCTTTTTATTGTTGGCACACCTCAGGGACTCACCGAGCCAACTGATATCTTCAGGGAGGAGCGCATTGTCTGGCTTATGAGGTTGATTCTCGTAAGTTTCCAAGAGTAGTGCTTTGGCTTTGACAACCACTACATTGGGAGTTTGTAATATGTTATTGAAGATTTCTTCATTCCTAGCTAACCACACTTCCCAGCAGATGTATTTTGGAATTGCATACTAGATTTTGGCCCACATTGATTTTCTCTTCAGTGTGTGAGGGGGGTGCTCTTTTTAGGAGGCAAATAGACTAACCACTGAGAGCTGCACTGGTATTTGAGTATTGAGCCCGAGCATTGCTTGAGACCGTACTTCTTGAGTAAAGGGACAATCAATAAATAGATGTTCAATTGTTTCCTGAGCTGAACAGTAGAGAGGGCATCTATGGGGTCCTATAATTCCACCTTTCACTAAGTTATCTCCAGTGAGGACCCTTCTGTGCATGAGAATCCAACAAAAGAAGTTAATATTTGGGAGGCTAAAGGGGTCCCATACATGCTACCAAAGCGAAGGGGAGTGGATCTGTGGATGATGTTCTTGGAGAGTTGTAAAGCCCTGAGATGTTGAGTAAGCTCCAGTATTTCCCCAACCCCACTTGTCCCTTGAATGAAGGTGCACAGGAGCCAGACCTGAGATCGCAGCTAGAAAGAGGTGAAGTTGAGGAAGCAACCTGTCAGGGAGGCGATGGAAAGCCCAGTCGCTCCAATTCCCACCAGAATCCCAAGAGGAAATATCAACTAGCTTGTGGATGCCATTGTGAATAAGCCAGTCAGGAAAATCTGCAATTTTAGGGGTTGAAGGTCCATTATCTTGTCTTCCCACAACCCAATTCTTTTTCCGTTTCCAGGGATTCTATAGAGATGGTCTTTAAAGAACTCCCAGCCTCGGCTGCATAGCTTCCATAGAGTGGTTCCTTTGCAGGAAGATCCTTCATCCATATTATTTATAGAGAGCCCATGCAGATACCTTTTAATTAGAACTTGACTTACTAGATGTCGTTGATTTGAGAAGATTTTCCAGAGAATATTTCCTCCCAAAGCCAGATTGGCCAACCTACAGTCTCTTACCTGAAGTCCGCCTTCTGATAGAGGCCTTTTCATAATGTGCCAGCTTACTAGATGATTTTTTCTTATTCCACTTTCTTCCTTGCCACATGGAATTTCGAATCAGCTTATATAGCTGTTCGGTGATCATTTTTGGAGCTAAAAGAAATTAAGCCTAATAGATTGGAAGGGAGGAGAGAAATTTTTTTACAAGGATAAGTTTCCTAGTTGAGGTAAGCCATTGGCTGCCCCACACAGTCATTTTTGCCTTGATTTGGCTGATAATTTCCATCCAATGAGGGGTCTTGCTGGTTCCCAATGTTAAGGTAGACCTAGATACTTGAGTTTGTCCCAAGAGGCGTAGCCTGTGAAGCCTAGGGCTTGAGAAATCCGAAGAATAGTTTGCTGATCTACCGACCAACCATACACAATGCTTTTCCTCCTATTGACCAAAGCTCCGGAAACTCTGCAGAAGCTTTGGATAACATTGTTGAAATCTCTTGCTATTTTATTGGAGGTACCTCCCATAAGGAGAGAGTCATCGACGAACAAGGCGTGGTTGATTGGTATTGTTCCTTTTATTGCCTTGATGCATGGGAGTGTCCCATTTAACTTCTCTGCTATCAGCTTTTGGCTAAGGGAATCTGCCATCAAAATGTACAGGAAGGGGGACAGTGGGAAGCCTTGCCTTATGCCCCTCGAGGCTTTGAAGTGGTTAGCCGACCTACCATTTATTAAAGGAGCTATCCAAGGCTCTCCTATACATGCTTTACTCAATTTTATAAAATCAGAGTTGAAACCAAAAGCAAAAAGAACTTGGAGGAGGAAAGAATGCCTTACTCGGTCAGAGGTGTTCACCATGTCCAGCTTAATGAGCATGCCTTGCTCTTGACATTGTTGGCTGGAATGAATGATGTCTTGCACCAGAATCACATTGTCCAGGATATGCTTGCCTTTAACAAACCCACCTTGGTTGGGAGAGATGAGTTTTTCCACAACAACTTTATTTTATTTGCAAGTAACTTGGGGAGAATTTTGTAGGATGCATTACATAGCGATGATGGTCTAAAGAGGTCAAACACCACCGGGTTCGATTCTTTTCGGATTAACACTAGGAAAGTGGAGTTTGTGCTTCCTCCCACTTTGGATTTTTGGAGGAAGCCTTTGATCATTTGAAACAGATCAGCCTTGATGATGTCCTAACATATTCTATAGAAATGAATGGAGAACCCATCAGGTCTTGGAACATTGTCTGGTTCCATCTTCCAGATGACATTGCCGATTTCATCTTTGGTGAAGGGCTTTAGGAGTCTTGAGTTATCCTCCTCATTAACCAGCCTTGGAACATGAGTGAGGAAGTCTTGTGATTCCTGATCATCATCCACACCTTCTTCCTTGTACAGGTGCTTTAAATGAGAGGTTGTAGCCTCTTTTAATAGAGTTGTGCCTTTGAGGACAACCCCATCTGATGAGGTGATTTCAGCAATGTGGTTTCTAGAAAGTCAAGTTCGAATTTGTTTGTTGAAGAAGGTTAAACTTTTGTCTCCAGAAACAAGCCAAAGATTACGCAATTTGAGCCTCAAGGATTCTTCCTCCTTTCTGAATGAGCGAAGAGTGCTGATTTGGAGTTCTTGCTCATTCTGAATTTCTGAGCAGGTAATGTCTTGCAGCTCCATGTCCATTTGAAAATCGAGCAACTTCTTGGTGTTCTTCTTTCTATGTGTAGTGGGGGAGTCTGAGGGATTTTTTATCCATTCTTTCAAGGCTGTTTTGGTGGCCTTTAGCTTTTGTTCCCACACATAGTTGGGCGATCCAAGAACATGGGTGGACCATGCCTTCTTGTCTGTATCCATAAACCCTTCCTTGTCTGACTAGAGAGGGCTGAATCAGAAGGGGATGGGCCCCAATTTTTCTTCTTCTTCAAACAACAAAAGAATGGGTTTATGATCTGAAGCCAACTTTGGCAGAATTTTGGTGGAGATGATCTTATCTTTGGAGAGGAAGGTGCTCTGAAGTAAAAATCTATCCAATTGGGCTAATATGTGCTTCACCCCAACTCTGTTGTTTGACCAAGTATATAGCCCTATTTTTGGCTTAAAGTCCAATAAATCCCATTGCTGAATCAAGTCTTCCATGAAGGGAATGAAGTGGTCCCTATTGCTGATTCCTCCTCTTTTCTCCTTTGGGTCAAAGATGAGATTGAAGTCTCCTGCTAGAATTATATTCTTGGGGGAATAAGTGTCAAGGAAATCAGACAGGGTTTGCCAGCAGTCTTTCTTTTCTGCATAGAGGGCAGGACGTAAAGATTAAAGAGTGCGAAGGTAATCTTACTAGCAAGGTTTTGGAGTTCAATGTAAATCCAATGCCGCGTTTAGAAGGAGCTCTCTAGTTGAAATTTGTCTTCCTCCCAAAGGGTGGCAAGCCCACTGCATGTACCCCTTGCACTTACTGCTTTGCCGACTTTTGTTTTCCATTTTACTTTGCTGAGATCAAGAAGGGCATCCCCTTCTATTTTAGTCTCTTGGAGCATGAGGATCTCAGGAAATTCTAATTTCATAAGGTTCTTCACTGCTTCAGCTTTTAAGGGATTCCCCAGACCTCTGTAGTTCCAAGAGACTAATCACATTATTTACTAGTCGGGGGGGGGGGGGGGGGGGGGCAGTATCTCCCTTGGGAGGCTTGGTTCTAGTATTTCTGCCAATGGAGATCTCAATCGTGGGTAAGTTGCCATGTATTTTTTTGTCTCTGCTACTCTTCTTCGCTTGCCTCTCTGTGAGTTTTCCTCCCAACTCTTCTTGAAGGCCTCTCGGTAGTCTCATCTTCCAAGGATCCAAATATCTTTGTAGTCTTCTTCCTTGTCATATCTCCATAGGATGGGGGGCTAGGGACACCTCTTGGGGTTCTAGTTTGGAGAGGGCCTGTTTCCTCTTGTCTTTTATATTCTTCCATAGTAATGGCCTGTTGTTCGTCCTCTTCATCTTGTGGATCTGGGAGTTTTTCTGGTGTACTGAGTATTTCAAAGGGATTGGTGGAAATGTTTACTCTTGGAGGGAGTATGCTCCCCTCCCCTCGTGCTATGGGTGGGGAACCTCTCCCCATTGACACTCCTTTCCCTTTGGTTTTGCTTTTCTGCTTAGCTGATGTTGATTTCTGGACTTGTGTCCATTGTTCTCCTTTCAAGTTCTCACCCCCTCCTCTAATTTATTTTTACAATCCCTGGAAAAGTGCCCATAGCCATGGAAGTTCCTGCATTTAAATAGGAGTTTCTCGTAATCTAACACTTTATTGTGAGACCAATCAACCACCGTGAGTTTTATAGCTTCAGGGAGGCCTTCCTCCATATCAACGTCTACATAAATTCCCGCGTAGGAGTACTGATCCCTCCTTTCTGCTCGATCGATGTATTTGCTGAGTTTATTGCCTATGGTTTCTTAGGATTTGGGGTTCCAGTAGTGTAGTGGTAAATGAGGCAAGTGCACCTAGACCGTGACAATCGAGGGCACATCCTAAGTCGGATCGAAGTCCAGAGTCCATTGGTTCAGGTACAAACCCTAAGGGCCCATGAAATATGGGCCATTTCTGAATATGAGATTCCTGTCCTTTATCGATTCAAATATGAAGATAAAGAAGCCTTTGTCGATGAAATTGCTTTTGATTGCTTCCTTGATAAGAGGTCGCTAGTTCCTTTGCACCCAGGCATCTACAACTTTAGGCGAGGCCCATAGCTCGGTGAACTTCCCAATAAGTTCTCATTCTGCTAGGTTTAGAGCTGATCTGCAGGGTTCTTCAGTGGGCAGAGATACTGTGGGGATGGTTTCCATTCTTTTGACAAACTTCTACTGGTTTCCATTTGCTAGCCGTTTATTGCATGTGCTACTAGTTTCGGGAATGCAGATAGTTCAGGTGGAAGGAGAGGGTGATGATCGGGGCCCCCTCCTGGGGCCAAGGCAATGTTGCTGCGTGTAGTAGATACCTGTGTCAGCTGTTGCTCCTCATGTGCGTGCTCCTCTCCAAACCCTCGAAAGGTATATTTATCTGCAACAAAACCTTTTATTATTAAATATTTTTTCACAAATTAAGATTTTCCAACAAATTTTATGTATATTACTTTATAATTATTTTTTCTCACACATCATTTTAATTTTTAACAATTATAGCCCATAGGGCCTTGGATAGACGGTGATCAGGTGCTCTGTTTAGACTCTCCTTGATGTGAAGTCACCAGTTCAATTCCCCGCCCCGATTTGGGTGATATATTGGACATGATGAAAATGTAGTCCTGCCAAGCTTACAAAAAACAAATTATTAACAATGTCCAAGAACATTTAATTATTAATGATTTAAATATTCTCTTTTAATAAAAAAATAAAATATTAAATATTCAACTAACAACTATTCATTCATTAATTTTTGCCTCGAAATACTAAACACGGTACTTTGATTATAAGTATTCATCAATTTTGTCTCTTGTATGATAAGAAGTACCAGACACGATACTTTGATTATTAAAACATATGAAAAAACCAAATATTTAATCATAAAATAAATTATGAGATGCATAACTAAATAGGGATATGCTTGAAGATAAACATATTAATATTTAGTTGTGAGTGGATTACTTCCTTTAATTAAAAAAAAGAAGAAGTTTGAAACATGAATATGTTGTTTTAAAATTAAAATTGCATATTCTTTGTTTCTTTTGAGTTTGTTGTTTTTTCTTTGGGTTGTATTAAGTTTAAGTTGTATTGTTTCAAAATATCATGTAAAATATATACATTTGATAAGCAACATCATCAAACATGTCATTGGGTAGGTAGTTTCAATATGTCTAGAAGGAAATTATTTATTTTTGAGTACCTATCAATAGAGTAGTTTATCCAAAATTATGAAAGTTTTAACAATTCTAACATAACTAAAGTATCCACTACTGTGCTGTAATACCAAAATCTGAAAACAAACATTCAGCCTCAGGAATTCGAGGAAGTGACATGAGCTAGATCTCTAACACTAGAACCCGAAGTAGCATGAGGAGCAGGTTCACACTAGAAGTGGAGCTCAATGTTTGCTAACCTCTCATCAATTCTCTCTAAGAAAAATATCTAGCTATGTTGGACCCATTTGACATCCTCCAAACTAGCAAATATATTGTATCTTTCTGTTTGCTTGCCCTTCAAGACCCTCCCCAACAGGGCCTTTATCTGCTAATATAGGGCTAGGGCACTAAAATATTCCTTCCTTCTTTCCCTGGTATGCTTTGGGCTAGGAATCCAAGTACATACATCTTCCAGGATCTCTGAATCCAAGAAGGCTTGTCTATCATGAATAATAAGAGACTCCAAATGACAAATTTCATTTTGAGTTTTTTTTTTTTTTTGGGGGGGGGGGGGATGTTACATGATAAATGTCAATGAATTCCTGGGCCTATTGTTGGGATTTATTTCCGCCCTGGAGGCCGTGGCCTCCCCACCCATGCTTGCTTCACATACGTTGCCATTGCATGTCAGTTAAATATTAATGGCACTTGGGGTTTATACCTAAGAAACTCAGCCCCAAACCAAATAATTCAAGAAACCCAACCCCGATTGATGGGCCCCTTCAATAGGTATATTATAAGGCCCATTTTTGTATCCTCTAGCCTATAATTTCCTCTTTTCTCACATTAATTAACATATTTCTGGCTATAATGTGGTTAATAGGGAGACTCAAGGTTGTTTGTGATACTTCGTGGCCTAATGTGGTTAATATGTTGGAAAATAAAATTTTTGAGTACATTTACTATGTAGAGGCATGTTGGAGGAAACTAGAGGAGATGTAGGAGGCTTGTCCCCTACATTTACTCACCTACAACTCGACTTGATCCCTAAAATCACTCACCTACAACTCAAGGATCTACTAGCAGCCGATGCACTCAAGGAATTACAAGGATATAAGGGAGCTAGATCCACCTTTTTCGAGATTTTGGAGGGAAGTAGTCTTCTTTCTAAGGAAGTTTCCCCTCATTCATTTTTGTATAAATAAACAAGCCCAAGGGCTCAATAGGATTTGAACTTTTGGAGCAGAAAGGAGCTATTGAGAGCTAGGAAGCTTGAGATTTTCATTTTCATTCCATGATGTATTTGAACTCTATTTTATGTCAATGAAAAGCTTACTGTTATCTTTAATTTGAGTTTTTTTTAGAGGGTTGAGTCCCCTTAGGTTAGGGCCCAACCCAGAGGCTCTAGTCTCTCTTTGTGTATTTTATTCATGCATTTCCTTTGATTAGCAACATCTCTTGTCTTACTTGATAGAAATTTACTTGAAAAAGTTGTTGGTGCAGGTCTGGTTACCACCTCTCTTGTGGGAAGTGTGGTTGAAGAATATGCATTAGAAAGCCAAAAACATGTGGTTATTTTTCTTTACAATTATTAGACCGTAGATTAATGTTCTTTTACATACTTTGTTTTTGCATACTTAGGAGTTAAATCACATTTATCTTTAAGATTTCATGGACGTAGGTTAGATGCATGTTGAAAGTGAGACTTTCTTTAGATGCAATAAAATTAAACTCATCCTTCTTTCCACTTAGTTTCATAAAATTCAACTCATCCTTTCTGATTTAGTACATTTTGCTGCAATTTGATCATTAGTATGGCACTCTTTTCAAGTTGAAAATATTAATTTTTGATTGGTTTGCAGGTAATACTAGTGGCTTGCAATATTGGTAAATTCATCCTACATTCCTTCTATCATCATCAACCTCTTCCTCCTCATCTTGCAATGCCCTCAAAACTTTGCCACCAAAATTACATTTCTCGGTCATTGAAGGACACCGTGTACATTTTTTTTTGTGCAATATGAACCTCTAAGAGGTGCCAGGCTTGGAAAAATATTAATATGAGCTTCATATACCTTCATCTACCATTTCCCACCTTTATATCACCTTTTCTGCCCCCAGAATGTTCAAAGATCCTATCCTGTAGCAAAACAGGACAATCCTTTAGCAAAATAGGACAATCCTGTAGCATCCTGTAGCACTGTGTAAACTCGACCAGAGTTGCTCCAAAAGCTTGATTCTTGTCTCTTAATCTTGAATAATGATTCCTAGGCTCTGAAACCATGATTAAGGAGGACCAAAGACCACTTTAGACTTACCTTTTCTTCATTGCAACACAATTATGCAATTAGGGTTAGAGGACAAATTTCTGAATTTGAAGAACAATGATGACTTTCTTATGAAATGCCTAATGAAATTTGTCACTAAAGATAAGTTTATTTGAACATAGTGATTAAGGGGTGATTTATCAATGCAAAGTAGATTAGGCCTGTTTTCTTGAATTTATGCTTCTTTTAGGGTTTCAATTACAAGCACTGTTATTGCATAGGATAATTTTCTTTTTAATGCAACTTTTCATATTTTGAAATTAGACCAATGTTTACATTCTTGTAAGTAGCAAGGATCTTAAATTCTGCAAATAGATTAGTGTCTCCATTCTTGCAACTAGGGTTATCATTTATAATTAAACAAGTAGCATTCTCATTCCTTTTTTCAAATAAAATAATATTTCCATTTATGCAATTAGGATATAACTCTTTGCTTGTGAAATTTCCTTTCTTGAGTTAGCTTGTAAAGTGGTTTTTGTATGCCTTGGTCTAGTCCATTGCTTGAAGGTGGCATGAGTATCACCAAACCTATTGTGCATATTACACTTTCACCTCTTAATTTTGTACGGACCTTGGGTTAATAATTAAAGATGGTAGCCTTTGGAGTTGCAACACTCTTGTTGCAATAGTGGGGCTCATCACGTTTCGACATTGTTTCCGAGGAGGTGTCCAAGTAGGTGTTTTTTCTACTTAGAAGTTTCCTTTATTTTTCATCTCTCTATTGTTTTGCATCAACATTTTTTGATTTGAAAAAAATTCAAAAAAAGAGAGAGAAAAAAACACAAAATCTTTCATGCCTCATAGGAGTAGGGATAATCAAGGGAAATTTCTACCAAAAACCCCCACCCATTCAAGTAGTCAACCATCACTCTTCTTTGGTGACTATGAACTTCCCACTTTAACCATAGGGGAGTTAGAAAATTCTTTAGGTGAGCAACCTGAAATTTTTGAAGAACCCATAGGGGAGGAAGAACCTATATCACCTATCCAAAACATGGTTGAGAATAGGAAAACTGAGCTCTTCCTTATCCGAGAAACTAATGTGGAGGCCAAGATGAAGAATATAAGCCCCATTGCTCTTCCACACATCCATGAATTAGGCTCTGAGGACCTTGACACATTCATGTTCGATTTTGTTGTAGTTTGTAGGACCTATGATTATATTTTTGATGAACAAAAGTTGAAGATGTTTCCCTCCACCCTCAAGGATGCAACCTTGCACTAGTTTATGAACTTTTCTAAAGGCAACATCACTACCTCGACACAAATGCAACAAGCCTTTAATGAGAAGTATATGGATTATTATAGGTATAAGGAGATAAAATAGGAGATATTTAGGATGACCCTAGGGCCATATGAGTCCTTAGAAGATTATGAGGAAAGGTTCCAACTTAACTATAGGAGGGCTAACTGTACCCTTGACCCTGAATCACTCAAGCTTGTATTCCTTTGAGGAAGCGGGGCGTATGTAATGGAGACCCTCAATATGTTGTATGGTGGAGATATCTATCAACTGACCTATGATGACATCAAGACAATATTCAAGAATCATTCTAAGGTTGCAAGGAAGAGAGGTAGGTCCAGTCAAGGCCTAGTTAACTCTTCTCCCTCCACCTTGACCATCAAACAAGAGATAGGGAGTATGCTAGAAGACTTCAAGAGTGAGATGTTGCACACTTTTTCCTTACATATGGATACTATGTAGATTAAGAGGAAGCAAGAAGAAATATAAAGGGCATTAGCTATCTTTTTCCCCATATGCACCAAGAGGCACCCTAGAAATGAGTGTCCACTGAACACCATAGGTGTCTGCATTATTTGTGAGGAGAACCATGGAATAGATAAATGACCCTCTCTTTCAGGTCTGAAGATTGTATACCAAGGGGTAGAAAATGGCTTGGATCAAATTTTCTTCATCAACTAAAGGAGGCCACAAGGTCCTCACCCTTACCAACAAGGCATGCAGGGCACACAATATCCTTCTTACAATCCAAATCAAAATGAACCCCAGTATCCTCCAACTCAATCATCATGGTCCATGCCCCCTCCTTGGTCCTATACTCCTCAGTACCCTCCTTAGCATATCAATCAAACTTTCCATCCATATAAACCTCAATCTCCTCAATGGGGCAACCCTTCACAAGGATGGAGGTCTCAGGAAGCCCAAACTCCTACCTTAATGCTTCCTCCTCACCTCAACCACAAGTACCCCATAGTAACCCACCAAAGAAACCTCATATGCCTTCCCAACCTAATCCAAACCCGAACAATAAGATGGCACAACAAGTATACAATGGGGAAACATCCTATCCTGCTTATGTTATGGAAATCCAAGAGATCAACCTTAGGCCTGAGAAAGTACTTCCAGGTGCTCACCCACCTTCTCCACTTGAATATCTTGAAGAAGAGAGGGAACACAATGCCCCTCAAGCCAATACACCTCCCTATCCTAAAAGGTTGGTCCAACCTGTTATAGACATTTTTGGGCACTGCAACCCCAAGCATAAAATGTCCATAAACCAAGGGCACCTAAGTCCCTAAAAGTGTTGTTCTAACTCCTAAAGGAACAAGGTCAAATGATTACAGCTTCTCCCAGAAGTTCTCCATGAAAAACTGCTCAGAACTGGTCAAAACAGGATCATTTCAGCTGCTCCATAGGCAAAGTGCGTTGCATCTCACCTAAGTACACTCAGTGGGTGCGTTGCATTTCAAAAAGCCCTTCTATGGGGTGCGATGGGCGAGAAATGACAAATGGCAGTGTCAATCCGCGAGGTGGAGAGGCATGGAATCTTCCAGAAACTTCTCCTGTGACACTTGCCTCTCTGAATTCGACCAAGGATGAGTAAGACATCATCAATCTCCAAGTGGAAGCAAGAACTATCAGAGGGAAGACACTAATCAAATCACAAGCTGACTCATCTCCCCTACAGATATCTATATATGGATCCCTCATCCCAGAGATCCAGAGGTTGGAATTTTGCATCTTGCAAGGAATTGTTGTTGGTTTCTTGAGACAACATCATAGTGTTGGGTGATCTAAGCTTTGTATGAGGTGAAGAAGGGCTTACTTGCTGAGAGGATGATGCTGGGTCAGAACAACTGGTTGTAACTCCCTTGGCTCTTTCTTGATTATCAATAAAAGCTATTCAAGTTTTCCTCCATACTCTTGTGTCATTTATGTTTTATGCATTTGTATGGTCAATGTACATCTGATACTAGATTGTTTATGATTATAGATCCATGTTCTTGTATAGTGTTATGCTACTCTGATTCTACAGGTACTCTGTGAAGCTGGGTGTACAAGGAAGCAAGTAGCGAAGGAATATCAGGAGAGAGAGGAATCGAACTAGGAGATAAGCGCAAGACAGAGGTTGGTCTCCTTTGTTCTTCTCTCATCTATATTTCATAAAGGAAAAATGAAAGTAGCTTTACTTTGTTTGTTTCTAAGGTAGCTACCACACCTTAGTGGGATAAGCAGTTCTGTGTAGACACTTTTCCCTGTAACAAAATGGCGACCATACTGGGGAGCGACTAGGTTGTTTGTTTATCTTCCTTGTTGTTTATTTTATAAACTTACAGATGGAGCCTGAAGTCGAGCCAGGTAGCTTTCGAACTGCATTTTCTATGCAAATGCAAAGTAGATAAATGCCGCTTCAGTCAATCTCCGGGATTTGTTTATGAATTAAACAACTGATTTACAAACTCTCTAATTGCCCTCGTGGTAGCTCTTGGAACCTCCTTAGATCTACCCTTGTTGTTGATTTACTGATTACCATTTGCTCGGCCAAAACCCCTGAACTGAACTGCAAACTGTGACCCGGAACCCAAGCAAAGTCTCATCTCTGGCCCAGCGCAGGCTCTATTCTGTGAATCTGAAATTCAGCGCACTTCCCGAGTGTAGTAGGTGCGCTGCATTTCAAGTTCACTGTGTTACAGGTGCACTGATCAGACTAGGCATTGTTCCTCAGTTTTGGTTTCTGTGTTCATTCTTTTCAGTTCTATTCATGAGTTTTGTTGTTTGTAATCAGTATATCTCTGTTTGAAACCCCTTTCCTTGCTGATATTCCGCCTCCATTGTGCAAAAGAACTGTAAATGTTTTTGTGTATTTGTTGAGTCATTTTCAGTTCTCCTTTGCAAAAAAGTAACGTAGTTGTACTGTCGTTTCTCAATTTGAAAGTGTTGTAAGTGTCGTTTTCAGTCGTAGAAGAGAGTCTGATTGCTCTTGATAGTCGATTACCCTGTTACTATTGTATTTGGTCTGAATTTGTAGTTTTTCTAGTGTCCAAAGCAAGTATTCATTTCCGAATCGTAAAGTGTTGTGATTGTCTTCATTTTTTATTTTGAAAAGAAACTTGTTAGTAATTGTGGCTTGAAAAGTAATTCAGATTTGCGCATTAGCTTTCTTTTTATCATTCACATACTAAGAAAGCTGAAAACAAATACATGCATGTGCATTTGCATTTAGACTGTTTGATTGGTTTGATTTAGGATAGTGCATATAGTGTGTGCTCTTTGCTCTTTGTTGAAAGAATTCTGTCTTTCTTTCCTTAGTAGCTAGGATTTTCATTGCACAAAGAAGATAAAAGACTGTTTATCATCTTAGATTGCATTTTAGGAATTGTACATCTACATCTCGCGGTGAACCTGAAAGGCAAATTTCTTAAGCAAGATCAACTATAAAATAAATTTAATGAATCTAACAACGCTTTGGAACCTAACGCACAACATCTAGAAGTCTAGGCTAGAGACGTATTCCGGCGTCGTAAAGCCTGGTAACTGTTGTTCTCACTGATGGTTGGGTGATTCCTCCACTTTGAGACGATAAGTGCCAGTACGGACTTGTGCTCCCACATACCGTCGAGTATATTTTGGGAGACCACAATAGGCTTAATCCTTTATCCATAGGAAGCCGTGTCTGCCGCCCTATCGATCGCAATGCACTGAACACATCATTCGGGAAGATTGACTGCCGTACCGTAAAAAGTATTCTGCAGTTTTGCAATTGGTTTGGTAATCCCTCTACCTAGATTTCCAAAGCAGTCCCTTTCGTTCCTTTTCAGACTCCTTAACGGAAAAGGTCCATCTGAGCACTTGTCACTTCAGGCTCATTAAAAATCGAAGGCGACTAGAGTCATCTTTTGTTTTTTCTCGACTCTTTAAAATTGAAAAAACAAGTTGTGTCAAAGCGTCTAAAATTCATCTAATTCGGAAACATACTTCCCCTTGATTTTTAGTTGATCGAGTAATCCACAATCGTGGAAGAAAGTCAATCGAAACCCCATCGTTCTCGGAAGCTTATGAGTCAACCATCTTTGTCTCCGGAATCGAAACTATTACGGACAAAGCGAACTCGTTTAACCGGTTCCAAATCTCCTGGTAAAGTTAGAACAAGTACTCCAACAACATCAGAGACTCCGGTTACTCCAAACATTTCTGGTATCCCTGTCTTTACAGAAGAAGTTCAGCAGCCACCGAAGGACAGTAGTATTGATCCTAGTCTGAGGGTAAACACTTGTATCACTGAACAAGTTCCATCTACAACCGGTTCAGAGAGTGTTGTTCCCCAAACATCTGTCGCTGCAGATTCCATACCTTCTTCGGCACCAGAAATATTCTATGGACCTGACGGTCTACCCCTTCCACCTGGTCTGATTGCTATAGAAGAGATTGTGGAGGATCCTCCATCTAGTACTCCATCGCAATTCGGAGTTGGGATCACTCTGTATCCTTCTTCATCAGAAATTAGTCTACCGCCAACGAAAGCTCCTGTAGAATCGCTAGGTAATCTTTTGGATAGACTAGAAATTTCTGAACAACCGTCAACATCTAGGACTGTGTCGTATGACATAGCGACGACAGAACTTCCTGCTATCACTCCAACAATGTTCGCCGGTATACCATCTGTCCCAACTAGCTCTCAATCGCTAGAAGGAGCCCACTCAGGGGCTATTTCGATGGTATGGTCCATTCTTGTTTGTTCATCCGGAGTAATATCCGGGAACTCTTATGTTGAGTCTCAACAAATTGATCTGTTTGGAGGTCAATTTGGGCAGTCTGGTCCTCAAGGGAAAACCATTCCCTTAAGTACCGGATTACTGCCGTATGGGGGGCAGTATACCCTTTCATTGTCCCCTCTGGGAGGACAGCCATACGGGAGTTCACAACAAAATTCGGGTTATGCTGGAATTACGTCAAGCGGTTGGGTACTGATACAACCTCAACAACCAAGAGTTGTATATTCGATGCAACAATGTTTACCTATGTCAAGTATACCAACTACGCCAACTATTGTGACGGTGTCGCAAGTTCAAGCTTATCATCTTGATTTCGTGTTCTTGATTATCATCTTGAATAGAGTGTCCGTCGATTATAGGGATGTAAATCAAGCTTGTCCAAAAGACAACTACCCTACACCCTTCATCGACTAGATAATTGATGAATGCGCCGGATGTGAAATCTTTTCATTTATGCATGGATTCTCTGGGTATAATCAAATAAATATCCGCCCACAGGACCAGTCAAAGACTGCATTTATTTGTCTGTGGGGCACATTCACATATCGAAAATTACCCTTTGGTTTAAAAAACGCAGGGGCAACATTTCAGAGGGCAATGAATTATGCCTTCCATGACATCAAAAACATCGTTCAATCGTACCTCGACGACCTTTCGGCTCATTCGCGAAAGCGGACTGATCATCCGCAGCATTTAAGAGCAATATTTCTACGTTGCCGACACTACAAGATACGACTCAATCCACACAAATGTGTATTTTGTGTCAGTTCTGGTCGTTTACTTGGCTTTGTAGTCTCGAAAGACGGGATTCGTCTCGACCCATGTAAGGTTCAGGCAATCATAAATTTGCCTCCACCTTCCAATTTGCTTCAGATTCAGAAACTCCAAGGGAAAGCAAACTTTCTGAGGAGGTTCATTCCAAATTACGCTGAACTTGCGAAAGGTTATACGTGTCTTTTGAAAAAGGAAGTAACCTTTATCTGAGATCAGGTTTCACAAGCTTCCTTTGATGCTTTAAAAGAATCCCTAATGAAAGCATCATTAATGTACGCTCCTGATTATCAAAAAGACTTTAACCTGTATCTGGCTGCAACGGATACAACCATCGCAATGGTTTTAGTTCAAGAAGACAACGGAATTGAACATCCTATATATTATTTAAGTAAGAACTTAAATGATACAGAAAGAAAATATTCTTATGTTGAAAAGCTAGCGCTCACAGCTGTTCAAGCAGTACAGAGATTTCGACACTATATCCTCTTTCGAAAAACTACCATTCTGTCAGATTGCAACCCCATGACTTATATATTGTCGCGACAGTTGCTGGGGGGCAAATATTCAAAATGGATAGCAATTCTACAAGAGTTTGATCTAGAATTTGTAAAATCCAAGTCAAAGAAAGCTCTGGTTTTCGCAGAATTATTATGCGATCTCCCATCGTCGTCCAATGATCAAACATCCGAAGAAACGATCGTGGACGAAAATCTGTTTCTGATATCTTCAAGCAATATGTGGTATGGAGATATAATCATTTATCTCCAAACCCAAAAATATAGGCCAAATACCTCTCTCTCCGAACAAAAACGTATTCGATACCAATCAAAAGACTACATGATCGTCAGTGATACACTTTACCGTCGTGGTGTCGATACAGTTCTACGGAGGTGCCTCACTCATGAGGAAGCCGAAAAAGTCCTGAATGATTGTCATTTAGGCGCGTGTGGGGGGCATCAATCTGGTTACGCTACAACACAACAATTTTTACGAGCAGGATACTTCTGGCCAACAATGTTAAAAGATTGCATAACCTCAGTCAGAAGTTGCCATTCTTGTCAAGATAGCAAAACCATAAGACCACCCGCACCTCTGTAGCCAATAGTTGCTATCGGGCCATTCGCCAAATGGGGTATCGATTTCATGACATGTAACCCCACCTCGACCGGGGGGCATGGGTATATCATAGTCGTAGTTGACTATTTTACCAAATGGGCCGAGGCGATGCCTACATTAGATAATACTGGTGAAACAACTGCCCTCTTCTTTTTCAATCATGTAGTCACCATATTCGGCGTCCCACAAGCTATAGTCATAGATCATGGATCGCAATTTTGCAATCACATGATGGTCGAATTAGCTGCCAAATTAGCGTTATCTCACGACAGCTCTACTCCATATTACCCGCAAGCCAATGGACAAGTTGAAGCAATCAACAAGGTCCTGAAGCGCATGCTGCAAAGGATGATTGGAGTTCACAAAAGAAGTTGGCACCTAATCCTGTACTCAGCCTTGTGGGCTTACCGAAAATCGGTAAGGAATGCAACCGGGTTTACACCTTTCCAACCGGTATATGGCCTAGACGCAGTCTTACCAATCCAGTGTGAAATCTCATCCCTCAAACTCGCAATTGACCTTCTCCCCGGAGCTTCAGAAGAGGAGGCTCGTTTCTTGGAACTAATCCAATTGGATGAAACATGTCGTGATGCCGCTTTGGCTAACAAATCCCATAAGAAATGAGTCAAGGCGCAGTTCGACAAGAATGTCAAACCCCGTGTCTTCTCAGAAGGTGACTTGGTCTTGCTTTATGACCAAGAATTCGATAAATTGGGGCAAGTAAATTTAAGTCTTTATGGATGGGCCCCTATATTGTTAAGCGAGTGTTAGCAAAAGGAGCCTACGAGTTAATGGATTATGACGAGATTCCACTGGCACAACCTCGTAACTGGTTGTACCTCAAGCGTTACTATGCATGATTCAGTATAGTAACCTATATGCTTTTGTTATGTTTTTCTTTCCGCTAAAGTATTTGTTTTGGTCAAGTAATCCACTTTTTACATTTATTGCAGATGTCAAACCTATTGGAGTCATGTGTTGGATATGCCGACAGAGCGAGTCATAGTTCGCGAAACCTATCTTCCACGGCCTGGGCCATTTTTGATCCAAGCGGCGAGTTAGTAAGATTCAGAGGGGTATGTATTGGTCGATCAATGAATAACATCGCTGAATATAGCATGTTGATATAACTTCTCTCTGATGCCATCACACATGGTATATGCCGACTGATTGTCAGGCTAGACTCACAACTCGTCATACTAAAACTCACTGGTATCTACTCTGTCCGAAATCTAGCTATTTATCGCATGTTCCTAAGGGTTAAGATTTTGGAAAGGCAATTTGATTTTATTCAATATCAACATATTTCCAGAAGCTTAAACACATTAACTGAATCATTGGCAAATTATGTGTTAGATAGACATTTGCAACATTTATAAAAAGAAGCATCCCATCAATATTTGCATTTGGATCATGTAACTTAACCAAAATTGGTCAAATGACCCAAAACTCAAAACGCTAGGGGACACCCTAGTCTAATGATGCTCGTGATATCAAGTCACAGCCTGTGCGATCATGCGTAAGAGCCTAGTTCATCGTCTTGGCACACCAGTAGTATGCTGCTGCAACCTCAAAGGTAGCTCATCAGTCCTCACATCTGGAATACCGAGAGTGAGGCCCTCGACCTGGTCCTGTAATGCTGTGAGAGTCTCGGCCACATCGAGGTCGCGAAGGATAGCCCTTTCAACAGCCTCTCTTGCTAGGGCGGCAACTGGCACTCTCAGGCGTACTACTGGCCGAACGAGACCGACATCTGCATGAACACATGTGTTTGATTAGTCTTGATAGAATAAAGCACAAGGACATTATAAAAGAAAAACGATAAACAGGAATATGGTCAAAGAATTTACCAATGGCACCCCACCGTTCGCCAGCCGGCTGTACTAAATCTGGGTCACCCCAGAAGTCCTTACCAGCATATGGATACTCGGAATAAACCATCTCCTGATGATCAAACCACCTGAAGAAGGTATCAGAAAAGGAAATCTGAGACTGACCAGCATGCCTAGACATATGGTCGACCCATCTCTGCATACGTGGTTCAGTTGGTGAAGGTAAATCGAGTGCAATATACTGCGGCTGCATCAATGGTATCTTTTCCAAGGCGAAGGCGGTCAAGATAGAACCATACCCAAAGTTCTTCAACCTCCCGCTCTTCACCTTGGTCAACTGTTCTTTCATCACAAGGAGTACTGTGTCGCACCAGTTGAACACCTTCGGTTGGAGACATTCCAAGGCATACTGCATATAAGATCGGTTGGCTACATGAAGAGCCGCACCACCAGCCATCCTACCAAAAGTGAACAGAATAGTCCTGAGGGACCGGTCAGTGACATCACAGATGATGATCTTGCCGTCTTTACTCGGCTGAGATCCGTCTCTGCAATACCAACGAACATAATCTCTCACAGATTCACCTCCTCGTGCCGAACCTGATAAAGAGAAGGGGCACCCCGCCTCGACAAACTGGTCAAGAAATAGATGTCCACTACAGTCAAGGGGATGGATTTGCCCCTAATCTGGAACACCTGGCTGGTAGGATCCCAAGCATCAAGCAAATACTGCAGCAAGTTGATTTGTTGTCTCATGCTAGAAATGCGGAAAAACTTCAGCAAGCCACAGTTCCGCAGTGCGTTTACTGTAACCGGATCATGTAAAGCAAGCATGTCCTCTTCTTCATGCTCACGTTCTCGCCATGTAATGGTCATCTTGCTCCAAAAATCTCTGAAAACAAACAAGAGAAGAGTTAGATCCTGATTTTGGTGAGAAACAGGCAAAATTTCCATCAAAAACTGTGCATAAATTTCCTTCCTTGCGCCCATCGCACCTACAATAGTGTTCTAGGTGCGTTGCATGTCAGTTGGCCAGTAGACAAGCTAACATCCAACGCACCTTTCGATACACAAGGGGTGCGCTGAAGTCAGGGTGAGTTTTTCAAACCCCAGAGGCTCAGAAAAACCAGGAATCAAGCTCAGAATGCAAAATGGAAAGCATGAAATGAAAAAGCTTAGGTTTAGCTCCTACCTAGTCCAGACGGCGCCGAGAATCGTCCATAGAATCTTCCAGAATTAGCTGATGAAAATCAAGGGGGAAAAGCACCTCCAAAACTCCAACAAACCAAAGTTCAAATGAAAAGGTAAAAGCACTTTTAAGTTACTTTTTACTTAATTCGAGTAAAATATTAGTGTTCTAACTCATTTTTCAAACATATATTGTTCATTTCTAACTAGTTTGATGAAGCAATTAAAAATGCAGTACAATCTTTGAAAGAACAAAGCCATTTATGGTAAACTCAAGAACTGCTTATCCCCAGTGGAGTCGCAATTTTGTTACAGGGAAAAGTGTCTACACAGAACTGCTTATCCCACTAAGGTGTGGTAGCTACCTTAGAAACAAACAAAGTAAAGCTACTTTTGTTTTTCCTTTATGAAATATAGATGAGAGAAGAACAAAGGAGACCAACCTCTGTCTTGCGCTTATCTCCTAGTTCGATTCCTCTCTCTCCTGATAGTCCTTCGCTACTTGCTTCCTTGTACGCCCAACTTCACAGAGTACCTGTAGAATCAGAGTAGCATAACACTATACAAGAACATGGATCTATAATCATAAACAATCTAGGATCAGATGTAAATTGACCATACAAATGCATAAAACATAAATGACACAAGAGTATGGAGGAAAACTTGAATAGCTTTTATTGATAATCAAGAAAGAGCCAAGGGAGTTACAACCAGTTGTTCTAACCCAGCATCATCCTCTCAGCAAGTAAGCCCTTCTTCACCTCATACAAAGCTTAGATCACCCAACACTATGATATTGTCTCAAGAAACCAACAACAATTCCTTACAAGATGCAAAATTCCAACTTATGGATCTCTGGGATGAGGGATCCATATATAGATATCTGTAAGGGAGATGAGTCAGCTTGTGATTTGATTAGTGTCTTCCCTCTGATAATTCTTGCTTCCACTTGGAGATCATCAATCAACCTGTATCCAGATGTCAAACCAGTACGACAACGGCTACGGCAGGTGCACCCCAAGAAAGCCGCTGCCATTAAGGCAGATGTTGAAAAAATTATCCATGCTGGTTTCATTTACCCAGTTCCTCTAACAGATTGGGTATCGAATATTGACCCTGTTATGAAAAAACAAGGAACGATTAGAGTGTGCGTCGATTATAGGGATGTAAATCAAGCTTGTCCAAAAGACAACTACCCTACACCCTTCATCAACCAGATAATTGATGAATGCGCCGGATGTGAAATATTTTCATTTATGGATGGATTCTTTGGGTATAATCAAATAAATATCCGCCCACAGGACCAATCAAACACTGCATTTATTTGTCCGTGGGGCACATTCGCATATCAAAAATTACCCTTTGGTTTAAAGAACGCAGGGGCAACATTCCAGAGGGCAATGAATTATGCCTTCCATGACATCAAAAACATCGTTCAACCATACCTCGACGACCTTCCAGCTCATTCGCGAAAGCGGACTGATCATCCGCAGCATTTAAGATCAATATTTCTACGTTGCCGACACTACAAGATACGACTCAATCCACACAAATGTGTATTTTGTGTCAGTTCTGGTCGTTTACTTGGATTTGTAGTCTCGAAAGACGGGATTCGTCTCAACCCATGTAAGGTTCAGGCAATCATAAATTTGCCTCCACCTTCCAATATGCTTCAGATTCAGAAACTCCAAGGGAAAGCAAACTTTTTGAGGAGGTTCATTCTAGATTACGCCGAAATTGCTAAAGGTTATACGCGTCTTTTGAAAAAGGAAGTACCCTTTATCTGGGATCAGGTTGCGCAAGCTTCCTTTGATGCTTTAAAAGAATCCCTAATGAAAGCATCATTAATGTACGCCCATGATTATCAAAAAGACTTTAACCTGTATCTGGCTGCAGCGGATACAACCATCGCAATGGTTTTAGTTCAAGAAGACAACGGAATTGAACATCCTATATATTATTTAAGTAAGAACTTAAATGATACGAAAAGCAAATATTCTTATGTTGAAAAGCTAGCGCTCGCAGCTGTTCAAGCAGTACAAAGATTTCGACACTATATCCTCTTTCGAAAAACTACCATTCTCTCAGATTGCAACCCCATGATTTATATATTGTCGTGACAGTTACTGGGGGGAAAATATTCAAAATGGATAGCAATTCTACAAGAGTTTGATTTGGAATTTGTAAAATCCAAGTCAAAGAAAGCTCTGGTTTTCGCAGAATTATTATGTGATCTCCCATCGTTGTCCAACGATGAAACATCCGAAGAAATGATCGTGGACGAAAATCTGTTTCTGATATCTTCAAGCAATCTGTGGTATGGAGATATAATCATTTATCTCCAAACCCAAAAATATAGGCCAAATACCTCTCGCTCCGAACGAAAATGTATTCGATACCAATCAAAAGACTACATGATCATCGGTGATACACTTTACCGTCATGGTGTCGATACAGTTCTACGGAGGTGCCTCACTCATGAGGAAGCCGAAAAAGTCCTGAATGATTGTCATTCAGGCGCGTGTGGGGGGCATCAATCCGGTTACGCTACAACACAAATTTTTTTACGAGTAGGATACTTCTGGCCAACAATGTTCAAAGATTGCATAACCGCAGTCAGAAGTTGCCATGCCTGTCAAATTTTCGATAGCAAAACTAGAAGACCACCCGCACCTCTGCAGCCAATAGTTGCTGTCGGGCCATTCGCCAAATGGGGCATCGATTTCATGACATGTAACCCCACCTCGACCGGGGGGCATGGGTATATCATAGTCGCAGTTGACTATTTTACCAAATGGGCCGAGGCGATGCCTACATTAGATAATACTGGTGAAACAGTTGCCCTCTTCTTTTTCAATCATGTAGTCGCCAGATTCGGCATCCCACAAGCTATAGTCACAGATCATGGATCGCATTTTCGCAATCACATGATGGTCGAATTAGCTGCCAAATTAGGGTTGTCTCACGACAGCTCTACTCCATATTACCCGCAAGCCAACGGACAAGTTGAAGCAATCAACAAGGTCCTGAAGCGCATGCTGCAAAGGATGATTGGAGTTCACAAAAGAAGTTGGCACCTAATCCTGTACTCAGCCTTGTGGGCTTACCGAACATCGGTAAGGAATGCAACTGGGTTTACACCTTTCCAACCCGTATATGGCCTAGAAGCAGTCTTACCAATCTAGTGTGAAATCTCATCCCTCAAACTCACAATTGACCTTCTCCTCGGGACTTCAGAAGAGGAGGCTCGTTTCTTGGAACTAATCCAATTGGATGAAACCCGTCGTGATGCCGCTTTGGCTAACGAAGCCCATAAGAAACGAGTCAAGGCACAGTTCGACAAGAATGTCAAACCCTGTGTCTTCTCAGAAGGTGACTTGGTCTTGCTTTATGACCAAGAATCCGATAAATTGGGGGCAGGTAAATTCAAGTCTTTATGGATGGGCCCCTATATTGTTAAGTGAGTGTTAGCAAAAGGAGCCTACGAGTTAATGGATTATGACGGGATTCCACTGGAACAACCTCATAACCGGGTTGTACCTCAAGCGTTACTATGCGTGATTCAGTATAGTAACCTATATGCTTTTGTTATGTTTTTGTTTTTGCTAAAGTATTTGTTTTGGTTAAGTAATCCACTTTTTACATTTATTGCAAATGTCAAACCTATTAGAGTCATGTGTTGGATATTTCGACGGAGCGAGTCGTAGTTCGCGGAACCTATCTTCCGCGGCCTGGGCCATTTTTGATCCAAGCGGTGAGTTAGTAAGTTTCAGAGGGGTATGTACTGGTTGATCAACGAATAACATCGCTGAATATAGCGCGTTGATAGAACTTCTCTCTGATGCCATCACACATGGTATATGTCGACTGATTGTCAGGCTAGACTCACAACTCGTCATACTACAACTCACTGGTATCTACTCTGTCCGAAATCCAGCTATTTATCGCATGTTCCTAAGGATTAAGATTTTGGAAAGGCAATTTGATTTTATTCAATATCAGCATATTTCCATAAGCTTAAACACATTAACTGACTCATTGGCAAATTATGTGTTAGATAGACATTTGCAACATTTATAAAAAGAAGCATCCCATCAATATTTTCGTTTGGATCATGTAACTTAACCAAAATAAAACTCCGAAAATAAAAAAATATATATATATATATATATATATATATATAACTGTTTATGGTTTACACATAATGTTCTGTAACCAAGACAAAATTGGTCAAATGACCCAAAACTCAAAACGCTAGGGGGCACCCTAGTCTAATGATGCTCATGATATCAAGTCACAGCCTGTGCGATCATGCGTAAGAGCCTAGTCCATTGTCTTGGCACACCAGTAGTATGCTGCTCCAACCTCAAAGGCAGCTCATCAGTCCTCACATCTGGAATACCGAGAGTGAGGCCCTCGACCTGGTCCTGTAATGCTGTGAGAGTCTCGGCCACATCGAGGTCGCGAAGGATAGCCCTTCCAACAACCTCTCTTGCTGGGGCGGCAGCTGGCACTCTCAGGCGTACTACTGGCCGAACGAGACTGACATCTGCATGAACACATGAGTTTGATTAGTCTTGATAGAATAAAGCACAAGGACATTATAAAAGAAAAACGATAAACAAGAATATGGTCAAAGAATTTACCAATGGCACCCCACTGTTCGCCAGCCGGCAGTACTAAATCTGGGTCACCCCGGAAGTCCATACTAGCATATGGATACTTGGAATAAACCATATCCTGACGATCAAACCACCCGAAGAAGGTATCAGAAAAGGAAATCTGAGACTGACCAGCATGCCTAGACATATGGTCGACCCATCTCTGCATACGTGGTTCAGTCGGTGAAGGTAAATCGAGTGCAATATACTGCGGCTGCATCAATGGTATCTTTTCCAAGGCGAAGGCGGTCAAGATAGAACCATACCCAAATTTCTTCAACCTCCCGCTCTTCACCTTGGTCAATTGTTCTTTCATCACAAGGAGTACTGCGTCGCACCAGTTGAACACCTTCGGTTGGAGACATTCCAAGGCATACTGCATATAAGATCGGTTGGCTACATGAAGAGCCGCACCACCAGCCATCCTACCAAAAGTGAATAGAATAGTCCTGAGGGACCTGTCAGTGACATCATGGATGATGATCTTGCCGTATTTACTCGGTTGAGATCCCTCTTTGCAATACCGGCGAACATAATCTCTCACAGATTCACCTCCTCGGGCCGAACCTGATAAAGAGATGGGGGCACCCCGCCTCGACAAGCCGGTCAAGAAATAGATGTCCATTACAGTCAAGGAGATGGATTTGCCCCTAATCTGGAACACCTGGCTGGTAGGATCCCAAGCATCGAGCAAATACTGCAGCAATTTGATTTGTTGTCTCATGCTAGAAATGTGGAAAAACTTCAGCAAGCCACAGTTCCGCAGTGCGTTTACTGTAACCAGATCATTTAAAGCAAGCATGCCCTCTTCTTCATGGTCACGTTCTCGCCATGTAATGGTCATCTTGCTCCAAAAATATCTGAAAACAAACAAGAGAAGAGTTAGATCCTGATTTTGGTGAGAAACAGGAAAAATTTCCATCAAAAACTGTGCATAAATTTCCTTCCTTGCGCCCATCGCACCTACAGTAGTGTTCTGGGTGTGTTGCCTATCAGTTGGCCAGTAGACAGGCTAACATCCAACGCACCTTTCGATACACAAGGGGTGCAGTGAAGTCAGGGCGAGTTTTTCAAACCCCAGAGGCTAAGAAAAACCAGGAATCAAGCTCAGAATGCAAAATGGAAAGCATGAAATGAAAAAGCTCAGGTTTAGCTCCTACCTAGTCCAGACAGCGCCGAGAATCGTCCACAGTATCTTCTAGAATCAGCTGATGAAAATCAAGGGGGAAAAGCACCTCCAAAGCTCCAACAAACCAAAGTTCAAATGAAATGGTAAAATGAGAGGTAAAAGCACTTTTAAGTTACTTTTTACGTAATTCGAGTAAAATATTAGTGTTCTAACTCATTTTTCAAACATATATTGTTCATTTATAACTAGTTTGATGAAGCAATTGAAAATGCAGTACAATCTTTGAAAGAACAAAGCTATTCATGGTAAACTCAAGAAATGACCGTTGTATCGAGCAGTTTTAGCACATAGTTCAAGCTCGTTAAAAAATAAACATAAGTCATGAGCAAATGTTTCTCCCTGCGTTTAAGCTCATTAAAAAATGAACTATCCCGGTAAATAACCATCGTGAATGTAGTACTTCAGCCTTTAAAGCCTTGGTCGTGTTCTCATCATCACCTCCACTCTGTATTGGCCGATCATTCACCTCCATTTGATTGTTTACCCCTTTTTGAGGAACAGTTGTGAAGAGTGATACCACTAGCCATCCTTGTAACACTGCCGTGATTGGAAAATTCCAAACCTTACCTGGAATCAGCTGCTACCCAATTTTATTACTCATTCCTCAAAAGACGAGTCTCCTTTAAGCTCTTTTCAACTGACTCGTAAAATATGAAAATATTGTCGAACCATTGGCCTCTCCAGCTTGTTAAAGGGCCCAGAAGTTCTATCCCTCCTTTAGATTTTAATCTTTTTGGACCTGAGGAATTATTACACAAAAAGATTGAGCACTTGTTTTATTCGGCTCGTTAAAAGTATCGAAAATTCATCCCTTCTGTATTGTTTTATACTTTTTCGGACTTAAGGGATTAGATGACAAAAAAGGAATTTTGGAGTTTCCTTTACGTCCCTTTTCAGACTCTCTAAAAATGGAAAGGACCAAGTTATCTTTGTCATTAAACTCGTTAAAACCTAATAGCGACAAACTTGTCCATAGCAGACAAGAACGAGTTTCACTATCGCTAGGCTCGTTAAAACATAGCGATGGGTTTGCCCGAAGGGAAAATTATAGAACAAGGATATGTTATCCTCCTCAAGCTTGACAAAAATAAATAGGTACTGGTCAGCAATGACTGGGGAAAAATTAGGAAGAAAACTTGAAGAAACTTTGTTGGTAGCAAGTCGCTCTTGAACATGACACTTTCACTCCGCATCCAAGTCAGGTTGGGTTGTTTCATTCACCGGTCACATCCCCATGGTCCCATCATACCATCTACTTTTGGGGTTAATGATACCAATCCATCACGTCAGTGTCGCCGATATGTTCAAGAGAAGTCATTCAGAGAATTCACCTGTGTCTCACCCGCTACAATACATTTACACTCCATTCTTTCATGACCGCCACCCTGAACCTTATATCACCAGATCGTTTTCACCTCCATTAAAATCATTTGCTCCGTTCCGTGTCATTGATGTGGGATTCATTAAGGCCCTCCTATGACGGATCGCTTCTTGTCGACATCAACTCATTATCTAAGAAGTCGATCTAGGAACACCCCGTTCAGTACTTTGAAGCTTGCATGCCTCGATGGCAAGTTTCTCACTTCCAGCGACAGGTTTACATCAATGGCCTTCGACCGAAAGATTTTGTGTGGTGTTCGATGCCAAGTCCTTTATTCACACCACGTGAATTGTACTGCAGTACCTTGAGGGTCATTATCATTATCGGTGATTCCTCTCGTGCCTGTTAACAGCTTACATCATTGGCTGGTAATCAGGCGATGTCTTTCCATGTTCGACTCTAGAACATATCTCACATGGATAGTTTTGTGCTTCGAGTGAAGATCGAACGAGATTTGAAGACCCCGGATCTAGTTTCATCCATTCGGGCTGCGATATATATTCAGGGAAATAAACACATCAAATGTACATCATTGCTGCACAGATAATCATCCAATCAAAGGGATGATGGCTCTACCAGAATCATCAGTCTACACTCAGACGATTGTCTGTCCTATGTACATGAAAATGAATTTATAAAGTTGAGCATGGGAATGCCCGCCTCAGCTAGATCATGAAAATATAATGAAGATAATGTATTGTATTGTATCTTATTACAGGTCTCCTCCCAGCTTGAAAGAACTTCAGATCCTCATAATAAAGCATTTCACCCGACATCAAAAAAGATTAACGACCTCATGCTTTAGGGGGCAACTGTTATAGAAATTTTTGGGCACTGCAACCCCAAGCATAAAATGTCCATAAACCAAGGGCTCCTAAGTCCCTAAAAGTGTTGTTCTAACCCCTAAAGGAACAAGGTCAAATGATTACAGCTTCTCCCAGAAGTTCTCCATGAAAAACTGCTCAGAACTGGTCAAAACAGGATCATTTCAGCTGCTCCATAGGAAAAGTGCGTTGCATCTCACCTAAGTACACTCTGTGGGTGCGTTGCATTTCAAAAATCCCTTCTATGGGGTGTGATGGGCGAGAAATGACAAATGGCAGTGTCAATCCGCGAGGTGGAGAGGCATGGAATCTTCCAGAAACTTCTCCTGTGACACTTGCCTCTCTAAATTCGACCAAGGATGAGTAAGAGATCATCAATCTCCAAGTGGAAGCAAGAAATATCAGAGGGAAGACACTAATCAAATCACAAGCTGAATCATCTCCCTTACAGATATCTGTATATGGATCCCTCATCCCAGAGATCCGGAGGCTGGAATTTTGCATCTTGTAAGGAATTGCTGTTGGTTTCTTGAGACAACATCATAGTGTTGGGTGATCTAAGCTTTGTATGAGGTGAAGAAGGGCTTACTTGCTGAGAGGATGATGCTAGGTCAGAACAACTGGTTGTAACTCCCTTGGCTCTTTCTTGATTATCAATAAAAGCTATTCAAGTTTTCCTCCATACTCTTGTGTCATTTATGTTTTATGCATTTGTATGGTCAATTTACATCTGATCCTAGATTGTTTATGATTATAGATCCATGTTCTTGTATAGTGTTATGCTACTCTGATTCTATAGGTACTCTGTGAAGCTGGGCGTACAAGGAAGCAAGTAGTGAAGGACTATCAGGAAAGAGAGGAATCGAATTAGGAGATAAGCGCAAGACAGAGGTTGGTCTCCTTTGGTCTACTCTCATCTATATTTCATAAAGGAAAAACGAAAGTAGCTTTACTTTGTTTGTTTCTAAGGTAGCTACCACACCTTAGTGGGATAAGCAGTTTTGTGTAGACACTTTTCCCTGTAACACAACCTAAACAACACACCCTAGAGGAGGTTAAAATTCTGGGATAATTGAAGAATTTGTGTGTTAAGATGCCCCTTCTCCAGACCATCAAAGATGTCCCCATTTAAAATAATTTTATCAGGGAAGAATGTTTCAAAAGGTTGGGGAGAAAAAAAAAAGATGCCCCCACTATCAATGTGTTGATGGTGTTGGACCTGCCAACATTTCAAGGGGATATCCCCATTAAGAAGTACCAAATAGATCTCAGACCATTTGGAGTAGGAGTCCCAGCAGTGGGTAGTAAAGTAATGCCTTGACCGCAATCGTGCATAGAGGTAAGTGTGATAAATTTGTCAGAAGAAAGTGTGTAACCTTGCAACGAGTCAAGTGAGATGCATGGGGGTTCTAACACACGTAGGGGAAAATGAAGTGTGTCCCTTAGAACCCTGTAATAGTACACAACTTGAAAGGAACACACGAATGGAATGACATCACAAGCTGGAAAGCAGAATAGTCCACAAACCAAAGTGATGGGTTAAACCAACAACACATACACAACAAGATTCATACAATTGCATATAAAATAGTTCATACACAAATGCGTAAGTCAAATAACATACAGTTCTAAAGAAACCAAAATAGTCCAACTACAATAACAACATATGCATGAAAACGTACTGGCTATGCTATATATTATTAAGTGAAAGTTCCATCCATAGATAACCCATTGACAACCACTAGCCCCAATAGTGGAACATTACGGTCAACACCACCTACTCCTCCAAAGAGATGTAGTCGCTCTACGCTGTGGGGAAGCCAAGGCTCGTCACAATACTCTCTAAGCCTTCTCTAAGCAATGCCTAGCTAAACTCTTGGCTCCCCAAAAGTCTTTACTATGAGTTATGAGGTTCTATATATAACAAAGGGTGGGGTGACCCTTGACATTCCCCTTTGAATCTTGGACTACCCTCATGACTCTTCACATTACATAGTGACTGTTCACATTCCACTAGTGACACTTGGAATTTCACTTACAACATATTTACAATAATACAATTTTCCACATGTACCCATGTGAGACAAAATAGGATAGACAACCTAACAAGACAAAACACTATGACTCCGAGGTTTGGGGAAACACCAACTCAACAAAATCCACTTGATGCTTCTCGGTCATGTGCTGATGCCAACCTTGGTACTATGATGTGATGTCCCTAAACTGTTTGATGTTGTCTTGTTGAAAGTAGACTCTTGTCTCCATGGCATCCAAGCATGTGTTCTTGGAACCTGTGTTTGTCTCGTCCTAAAGCATGCGCAACAATTTTCCTGAGTGCAGCTAGACCACCAATGTACTTCTGCATGTTGTCTATGCTTAACTACAAGTCATCACTGGTGGCCTCGTGCATAAACTACTCCATGTACCTGTCGACTTCCTGTGGGACTTGGTTCTTGTGCTTAATTTTGGTGAGGGAACCTGCATCTATTCAATCTCTTCCTTAGTTGCTAGTTGTTCCATCTCATCAACCTCTATTAGCGTTGTTTCATTGCGCCTTGACTTTGTTCTTCTCCTCATCTCCTGTTCTCCCTTCGATCTTGTTAAGCTTTCTGTGATCTCAATTCTGCTACCTGCAACCTCTTCATTTCTCTCTTCCTTCACTCTGCTGTTTGTATCCTCTTCTTCCTTTCACTTATGCTGTGAAAGCTGCCTACATGAAGATTGAATCAACTTGTGTTCTCCCTCTGTTATGTCAAGAATTTCCTCTTTCCTTGATCTTGTATTGGATTACTACCTTCTACCACTGCTGTTGGTCTTGTTGCCATGTTAGTGTTGACTCATTTTCTGTAAGCAGTTGGGAATTTTCATATATTGGCAAGTAAAAAAATCTAGAGTCCTTAGTTGAGTTGGGCATATTTTTGGGGTACACTAATACACCTCACAACTATCGGGTGTACCTTCGATCTCACAAGATGACAATGGTTCGTAGAGATGTAAAGTTCGATGAAGAGAAGGCCATGAGATGTTCCCTTAAAAGGGAGATTCAGTTACACGTAGATGAGGAGATTTTGGCTCCAAAGGAAGAACCTCAGGATGATGTGGAGCAACCACATGTAGAGGAGAAAAGAGTGTAAACACCCAATCATGCAAAAACATCCAAAGATGGAAGGAAGCACACCATAGAAGCTGATAGATTGATGGTTGATGATAGAGAGAATGTGGGAGTGACCCCACATCACAATGCAGGTATAGGAGGTCACAAGATCAATACACTAGCTACATGTCTTTGATGAGCGAGAGTGTAGAGACTAAGCCAGCCTCATTCGAGGAAGCAGTGCAACAACCAGTATGGGTTGATGCCATGGAATAGGAGTATGACTCCATTATCAGGAACAATGCTTGGGAAGTTTTCCCAAGGCCAAAGAATAAGTCAGTTGTAGGTTCTAGGTGGATCTACAAGGTGAAGCGAGCAATAGATGGGAGTGTCGAGAAACACAAGGCCAAATTTGTGGCCAAGGGGTTCTCTTAAGTGGAAGGAATTGATTACAAGGAGACCTTTGCTCCAGTAGCAAGGTACTCTTCAATCAAATCCATTTTAGCACTTTCAACGCAGATGGGATGGAAGATACATAAGATGGATGTGAATACAACCTTCCTTAATGAAGTGATTGGGGAAGAGGTGTACATTGAGAATCCTGAAGGATTTTTCAATAGAGAGTTGCATGTGTGCAGATTCAAGCGAGCATTGTATGGATTGAAACAAACACCCCATGCTTGGTACACCAGGATTGGAAACTATTTCACCAAGTTGGGTTTCAGAAAAAGTGAAGCAGATGCAAACCTTGTAAAGAGGATATTGCAAGAGAATTCGAGATGAAGGACCTGGGGGTTCATGCACTATTTCCTTGGTATGGAAGTATGGAAAGGAGATGGGGAATTGTTTGTCTCTCAGGGTAAGCATGCCAATGAGATATTGAAGAAGTTCCACATGGAGAGCAACAAATCCATGGAGATGCCTCTAGTAGAAATTGGAGGAAGGAAGATGCTACTTTAGGTGAAGTAGTGGAGGCTACTATTTATAGAAAGCTTGTGGGTTCACTTATTTACTTGGTTAACGCACGACCAAACATGTGTTTTTTAGTTGACCAACTTAGTCAAGCAATGGATAAGCCAACCAAAATCTATTGGAAGAAAACTAAACATGTGTTGGATACTTCGGAGGCACCACTCAGTTTGGTCTTTGGTACATACAGACATAGGGAGTGAAGCTTCAAGGATTCACAGATGCAGATTGGGTAGGGAGTCCATTAGACAGGAAGAGCACATCAAGGGGAATCTTTAGTATTGGGTCAACAACAGTTTCTTGGTACAACAGGAAGCAAAGACCAGTTGCACTCATTTAAGCAAAAGCAGAGTACATGGCTGCTAGTCAAGCATCTTGTGAGGCTATTTGGATGAGGAAGATCCTTGTTGGGTCATTTGGCCAATAGATGGATCCTACAGTGATTTACTATGACAATCATAGTTGTATGAAACTCTTTGAGAATCCAGTTTTTCATGATCGGTCCATGCATATAGACATCCAGTATCACAGTCTTATAGATTATGTGTAGAGGAGAATCATTTTGATGGAGTACATTCCTGTAGAGGAACATGATGCAGATATATTAACTAAGTAACTATCAAGAGGCAAATTTGAGTTTCACAAAGGAAGGACTGGGAATCCATTTCTTGTTGAGAGGGAGTGTTGAAAATGCAACAAGAAAAAATCCTGATTTAATTTTCCCTTGAATTAAATTAGGAATAAAATTGTAATTCCACATCACAAGACAACTTGTACGAGTTAACTAAGTTAATTTTACTTAGTTGGCTAGGCTCAGTTAATTCGAGTTGAGGGTATAACTTGAGTCATGTAGAGTGTCTCCTACTTTATAGGATCCTGGTTGAGTTTATTTTGAGTTGTAATTAATTAATTTAGTTTATCTGAGTTAAAGTTAGTTGTACTAGTTCCAAATGATGGACGAACTAGCAAGAGGTCTAATGATGGGGTGTTGCTTCAAGTGTTCAACTAGTTAAGTAATAATTCAATCATAAATAACTCATGAATGTCATATTTGAGAGTTACCCAGTTGAAATTGGAGTTCAAGGGTAGTGTACTATCAGTTGTATAATCATCCAAATTGTATAGGTGGTGCATGCAGTCAGAGAAAGGCCTATGAGGATTGCACAATTCCAATTGAGGAATTTCCCAAATTAATAGGGGCTAGTTCCCAAGGAAACAACAACTTGGGCAAGAAGAAAATTGGTTAAGTATTTGCCCAGGCTTGTCTAGGAAGTGTGAGACAGATAGAGGTAGTGCAGAGGTTTCTTGGGCTTGAGAAAAGCATTGTAATATTCTCATATTTTTTGACTAATGAAATATACAGATAGCAAGGGTTTTTAGTTGTGGATTTCTCGAGGAAATCATTGTGCAATGTGTTGATTGAACTATTTCTCTTGTATGCTTCGTGATTTCTCGATCGATTAATTGTTTCTGCTAATGAGTAGAGTAGATTCAAGTCTTTTGTTTTAGAAAATTACATACGAAGTTTGAATATACAAGGAATTTCTAAATCAACCTCCTTCAAAGGTCCCATTTACAATTTAAGAATATGTTAGCCATCGAGAAGGAGAATTGGGACAAGGAAAAGGAAAAATTGAGGAAGTAACCTCCCTCAAGGCCAAGGGAAAACATCCTCAAACATACATAAGAAGGCCAACCACTAGGGAAGCTAGAGCCAAGAAATTACAAGCTGCAACTTCCCAACTACAAGAAGACAAATGACTGCTACAAGAAGGGGTAAAATTGCTACAGGATAAGGAGAAATTGCTACAGGAAGCAACAAAAAAACATCAAGAAGGAGAAGAAGGACTGCAAGAATTCTAAGAGCCTGATCCACAATCTAATCTTGGGTCCTATTACAAGCTTTATGTAGATGGATGCATCATACATGAAAAAATTGCAATCCCATATTATTTGATCTAGAAAAGGAGAGAAGTTGAACTTACCAATGGATATAGATTTCCAAGTAAAAGAAAGTTGAGGATAAGGGACTCATGGAGGAAAAGATGAAGAAAATGGGTGGAGAAATTGCTGACTTAAGATTCAAAGAGTCAATCATGAGGGGGAAACTATAACTATAAAATTAGAGGCAAAGAGAGCAACTACAGAAGAAGGAAGCACAACTTGTCACCATGAAAAGCTTGACTATGGAGTCCATATAGTGCAGGGAACCATACAAATCATATGCCATCTTAATCAAAGAACAATGGTTGCAATTTAAAATCAAGACATTAGCGAAATACAACTCTCTTCTATTTCAAGATTATAGGAATTCCACTGATTTCTGCCAACAAGTTAATGCTAAAAATTTGGAAAAGTTAACTGAGTTCTACATGCACAACATGGTCCTCACAAACATGAACTTTTAGGACCCCAATTCACGGTTGGGAGATTCACATCTAATGGCCCTAGCCTCTTGGATTGTCCATGAGGAAACAAGGGTTGAGGAAGTGATGAAGGTTATGACCAAGGAAGTAAGTGAGCCTCTGTATATCAGAGTGGAAGTAACAAGTCCAAGGATGTCATAAGAAACCATAACGTCATCTCTATAGACCATAAATTAGCCCCTCATTACCTAAAGAAACAAGAGTAATCTATACTCCATTTTGAAGACATTTGTAGGCTTTTGGGGACTGAGAGTTTGCAGGCTTGCCATAGGAGGTGGAATGCTCTGCCTCGCAACTTACAAATTAGGGAATACCACTCTCTTGAAAGGTTGAGGAATGCCCTAGAGAGAATCCCACTCTATAAAATAATTGTTAAAAGGTTGAATATCAATTAGATAGGGCTAAATCTCAATCCTCCCTTGCTATTATGCTTACAGGAGAGAAGAGATCAAGTAGAGGAGCAAAGGGAGTGGGAAATCATAGAGGAAAATGCAGGTTTTTATCCACAACAGGTCAAACCATCCGAGGTGCCTTGGGATATCAGAGAGGCCACCTGGGACATGCATGAGCTATAAATCAGCTCATAGGGTGAGAAACACCTTCAACATGGGGGTGATGATGGGCCCCATCAATAGGTATATTATAAGGCCCATTTTTCTATCCTCCAACCTATAATTTCCTCTTTTCTCACATTAATTAACATATTTTTGGCTATAATGTGCTTAATACGGAGACTAACATATGCTTGTCATAATTTGTGGCATAATGTGGTTAATATGGAGGAAAAGAGAAATTTTGAGCGCATTTACTATACAGAGGCACGTTGAAAGCAACTAGAGGATATGTAGGAGGATTTTCCCCTAAATTTACTCACCTACAACTCAACTTGATCCCTAAAATCACTCACCTACAGCTCAAGGATCTACTAGCAGCCAATGCACTCAAGGAATTGCGAGGATCTAAGGGAGATAGATCCACTTTTTTCGAGATTTTGGAGGGAAGCAATCCTCTTTCCAAGGAGGTTGCCCCTCAATCATTTTTGTATAAATAAAAAATCCCAAGGGCTCAATAGGATTCAAAATTTTGGAGAAAAAGGAGCTATTGAGAGCTACGAAGCTTGAGATTGTCATTTCATTCCATGATGTATTCAAAATATTTTTTCTGTCAATGAAAAGCTTACTGTTATAAGCTTCATCTGAGCTTGTTTTAGAGGGCTGAGTCCCCTTGGGTTAGGGACCAACACAGAGGCTCTAGTCTCTCTTTATGTATTTCATTCATGCATTGCCTTTGATTAGCAACATTTCTTGTCTTATTTAATAAAAAATTACTTGCAACATTTGTTGATGCAGGTCTAGTTATCACCTCTCTTATGGGAAGTGTGGTTGAAGAATATGCATTAGCAAGCCAAAAACATGTGGTTATTTTCCTTTGCAATTATTAGACCTTAGATTAATGTTCTTTTACATACTCTGTTTTTGCATACTTAGGAGTTAAATCACATTTATCTTTAAGCTTTCATGGATGTAGGTCAGATGCATGTTGCAAGTGAGATTTTATTTTGATGCAATAAAATTCAACTCATCCTTATTTCCACTTAGTTTCATAAAATTCAACTCATCTTTTATGCTTTAGCACATTTTTTTGCAATTTTATCATTAGTTTGGCACTCTTTTCAACTTGTAAAGAGGATTGTTTGTTTGATTTGCTGGTAATACTAGTTTCTTGAAGGATTGGAAAATTCATCCTACATTCCTTCTATCATCATCAACCTCTTCCTCCTCATCTTACAGTGCCCTCAAAACTCTGCCACTGAAATTACATTTTTGGGTCATTGAAGGACACTGTGTGCATTTTTTTTGTGCAATATGGGCATCTGAGAGTTGCTAGGCTTGGAAAAAGATCCATACAACCCCAATATACCTTCATCTACCCTTTCCTGCCTTTACATCACCTTTTCCACCCTCAAAATGCTCACATATCCAATCCTGCAGCAAAACAGGGAAATCCTATAGCAAAATGGGACAATCATGTAGCATCTTGTAGCACCATGTAAACTCAACTAGATTTGCTCCAAAATATTGATTCTTGTCTCTTAGGATTGAATAATGACCCCTAGGCTCTGAAACCATGATTGAGGAGGACCAAAGACCACTTTAGACATGCCCTTTCTTCATTGCAACACAATTTTGCAATTAGGGTTAGAGGACAAATTTCCGAATTTGAAAAACAATGATGACTTTCTTATGAAATGCCTAATGAGCTCTGTCACTAAAGCTAAGTTTATTTGATCTTAGTGATGAAGGGGTGATTTATCTATGCAAAGTAGGTTGGGCCTATTTTCTTGAATTCATGCTTCTTTTAGTGTTTCAATTACAAGCATTGTTATTGCATAAGATAATTTCATTTTCAATGCAATTTTTCATATTCTGCAATTAGACCAATGTTTACATTCTTGCAAGTAAAATATAAATTACATTATGAAAATATATTAATGTCTCCATTCCTGCAAGTAATGTAGTTTTTTTGCATTCCTACAATTAGGGTTAGCATTTGTAATTAAATAAGTTGCATTCTTATTCCTTTTTGCAAATAGAATATTATTTGCATTTATGCAATTAGGATAGATCTCTCTGCTTATGAAATTTCCTTTCTTGATTTAGCTTGTAAAGTGGTCTCTGTATGCCTTGATTTGGTCCATTTCTTGAAGGTGGCATGACTAGAACTTAGCTACCGTGCATATAAAACTGTCACCTCTTAATTTTGTATGAACCCCAGGTTGATAATTAAAGCTGGTAGCCCTAGGAGTTGCAACACTCTTGTTGCAATATAGGGGCTCATCACCGATATACCAAAAAACCAAAATTAACAACAAACTAAAGGGTGAAGGAACCAAGTTAATATATAGAGAACGCCAAGCCAAGAAAGTTGTCCCCTGACCAAATTGTGCCACCAGAAAAATTGACTAATAACGTAAAATCAGGAGAAACACCGAGATGAGAATGGTAGAAACTCCGAACTCAAATTAACAATGACTTTGAGGGTGGCAGAAACAGGTTGAAATACAAAGAGCACAAATCCTTGGAGTGCCAAATGCAACGAGTAGAGAGCCACCAAAAAGGAAAAGCTATGAATATCAACCCCAAATAGTTGCCAAAACTATAACCTAGTGAGCCTCTCAAAACACCACAGGCCTATAAGTGGTCGCTGAGACACATAATACCTCTCTCGAAGACATGCTAGAAAACATTCAAAGAGTAGCCATGAAAATTTACAGAGACCCAATGGGGAGAAAGAGGTACCCATACACTGCATGTCAAGAGTAGCGCCAATATTAGGACCAAAGGAGCTACATAAATGTTTGTGGTGCCAAACACATGAGGAGCACCAAAGAAATTATATGTGATTGCGTAGCCTATATTATTTCTTAGTCGTTCCACATACTCAACCATACATGCTCCATGCAAAATAGAAATGAAATCCCTACCTCCAGTACGCTATTTAGGAATTACCATATAAATTCACCATTTGTGCTGAGGTGAGACTCGATGTTTCAACTATCCTTGCCTCCACTTTCCTCCCATCCTTCTCTCTTGAGGTAGGGTGTCTGGCTGTGGCCTCCGTGCAAAACCTTACAAATAAATACCTTCACACAAAGAATGCATCAGGGCGTAAGCCATCGAATCAACCTTGAATTTAAGCCATATGCTTATGCATGCGAGGGGGAGACCATTCCACCCCCAACATTTACTCCCCTCTCTGTAGCAAGGTGGCGGGCATGACCCCCCAACCCACTATTTGTCTCAGGATGCACCCCCACCGAGGGATTTATGTTGAGTATTTTAATTCATCTATATAAAATATAATATAAAATATTATATATTAAAATTTTAAGTTTATTTTGTATTTAAAATATCAAATATTTATATTTGGCGTACTAGTTTAACTATTTCTTGCCTGCCACTTTGAAAATTAGACCAAAGATAGTAGAATACAAAGTCAGTTACAATCAAAATTAGCTTTAATTAGCTATCTAAAATTGAAGAATGCAAAGAGATAATTCTACCCCACCATGGGGAAACCAAAAATAAGAAACAAAATGTGAAGCCTTTAGAGACTGTAGAGTCTAAGGTAACACGTAAAAGAAACTAAACATAAACTCAAAAAATAAATTATCAGTAACCTAGATCGGAAAGCATGAGGAGCAAGAACGAAAACCGTAAAATATAGGGAACATGGGCATCGGGAGGACAATGAGGTATCGAATCCAGGAGGCCTTCTTTCCACATTTAGGAAAATATCCCTAAGCTCATCTAGTCTGTGCATGAGGTTGACCTGAGTTTATCTCTAGTATTCCAGAATCTTCCCCCAAAACACCTTAACATGCTAGTACATGTCCATTTATGAAGATAAATGATTTTGGAAACCTCGTGAGTTACATGTATGAGGAAACTAAGAGGCTATGCCAATCACGACTTCTGAATCTAGAGTAGCTTGCCATTCTTGTCAAATTTTCACATCCTCTATACAAATTTACTCTCGAATGTATAGAGGTTGATGTTCATGGTAGTTGTTGGCTAAAGTTTCAACATGCAATCATGCTTGAGAGAAATATGAAGCACCTCAACTGACACCTCCATGTTGGTAATGAGCTTGTTGTGGGTCATGGCTGCTAGAGGAAGCAAGACGTAAAAAATACATGGATAGAGATGGGAGGGAAGCTATGAGAAGTGGTGATGGAAGAAACAAGTCAAATGTAGCCAATAGGGTTACACTCGAGAAAATTTTGGGGAAATTCCTTCACCATTGGAAAAATATGCTAGGGGAGGAGGGAAATTTAGCGAGACAACTGAAGGGAAACACACTTGAGTAACCATACATGAATCAAAATGCATGGTGGAGAGAGACAACATCGAGAGAAGGCATTGAAGGAGCAACCAAAGTGCTAACCAGTGACCTAGGAACAAGAGCATGGTAGAGTTAACCTAATTCTTGTAGGCAAAGAGACGTGAAACATGCCAAGGGGCTTCTGACACCCTCCTTGGAAGGCAAGGTGCCATTAATTCATTGTGAGCTAGTAGCAGGCGCAAGGGGGAGGCAGTGGGAAGGCTTGTAAAGTATGTAAAACCAATTTAATGCTTATCACAACATCCCATTGAATCAAATATCATATACCATATTTCATATGGTAAAATATAATATTAAATATATTATGGTAAATTTAGAAAAATATTATTTAACAATTTTATTTTTTCAAAAAATACAATAAAAATGTATATTTTAATTTTCAAATAACCGTTATATATATATATATATATATATATATATATATATATATATATATGATGGATGAGAAAAAAATGGAGCTCGTGTGCGCTAGGGTTTCAACTGTTGGATGTGTGGGAATAGCCTCAATCGCCACAAATAGTCGGCTGGTTCACATGACGTCTTTGGATTTGAGGCTTTTGGCCTCAAGTGGGTTCACATCCTTGGTGGAGGTTATGTTGAGCTTCCTAACATGTGGGGAAAAATTGGATTACAGTGCTCAGGGTTCATGGAATATTCAAAGGACGGAGCTCATGGCCCTGTGGTGGCTTCCTTCTATGGGGAAACCAAAGCGATCGTGCCCAGTATCAAACAAAATTTCATCCACTTCATGCTTGATGTAGATGGTATACCAATCCTACTGGGTTGGAAGAGTAAGGTTTTTTTGTCAAGAATCTTGTGGACGAGGTTGGAGATCCCGAGGATGATGGCGGTAGCGAGGTTTCCTGTGGACGAATCTTTTGCAACACACCGGTGCTACTACCAGGGATCTCTTTGTTGTCACAGTAGAAATGCATTCACCTATTCGACTCCTGTGTGCTCAAATCTGTAGATCTACTTGCATCTCGACTCCGTAGTGGGGCTTGGAATCTACACCAAACAAACCTGCATGGTGCCTTAGATATGCAGATCTACTTGCATCTCAACTCCGCAGTGAGGGCTTGGCATCAACACCAAACAAACCTGCATGGTGCCTCATATCCGGAGAAAAAAAACGAGATCAAGATTCTCTAGGCTCAGATCTAACAGTTTCAGAGATATTTAAGGCCAAACACCCTCTGTCCCTGAATTTATACACTAGATCTCGCTGTCATAAGCTAGATCTAGAAAATCCGCATCGATTTGGCATAGTTGGGGCGAATCCTGCTCTGAATCTCACCAACAATCCCTCCAAATCAATCAATTGGGCCTTTAGGAGTAGAATTTCCTTTCGACATCAAACTAGACATTGACTCTCTACATTAGGTAAACCCAATCCACTTTCAAATTTTTCTAAAAACCCCTGTCGGGAAGTCTTCATTAGTTTGGGTACATGCTGTAGATAAGGTGATACAAATAAAGCAAAATATCATGCAAAAAATTTCATATCTTGTACATATACAACACCTGATCTATGGGGGCAGATCAATGCAGAATAATTGCTATTTGTTGGATTACAGCATCATATCAGCATCCTCCATAACCCTTAACCCGCGTCTGAGAGGTGGAGCTGTGGTCTCCAGTGAAATAAAAGGTGCTAGCGGAGGCCCTGGAAGCAGTACATATAAAGGCACATAATCAAAACAAAAACACACAAATGGAGGACTCTCCTACAAGAGCATACTACAGGAAAAAATGCAATTACAATACCTTCAGATCAAGCACGTAACTCCCCAAGCCCTTACATAGTAGAGAAACTGAACTGATTTGTAGAACTAAACATAGACACTCCAGAAACAGATGAGCATTGTACTACATTTGAATCACAAACCATCATATGCTAATTCAATAGTTTCTGGCCAAAACAAGTGGAGCTATTTCATTGGATTTTCACAAATTGGATACTATATTATGAAATACATCTTTTCTCCAAAGGGTTCTTCATTGTAAAATTCCCATCATCGGAAGAAAGAGACATTATTCTTCAGGAAGGACTGTGGTTCTGGGGATCGATGTGCCTCTTCATTACCCCTTGGTTTCCATAATTTGATGCAAATACCATGATCGTAACCAGAATGTTGGTATGGGTTAGACTGCATAATCTCCCTCTACATTTCTGGGACAATCGAGTCCTAGCAGGTATTGGGAATATCATAGGGTGATACATAAAAACAGATACACAAAGATTGGAGGAAAGAATCTATACCTTCGCACGAATTTGTGTGGAAGTAGATCTCAACAAAGGCTTACTAGATCACATACAACTGATTCACAACTAGCGGAATTGGACACAACTCTTAGATTATGAGAACACAAATTTTAGATGCAGAATCTACTGGAAAACATGGCACCTTCAAAATACTTTCCCTGAAGCCAAGAAAGACACCCGAAGATGAATAATCATGGAAAACAAACCAAAGGATGGAAATTCCCCCCACCTGAGTCTGATGAGGATGAGGATGAAGCAGGGGAAGAACCCATACCCAATGAGAACAACCAAACATCAAATGAATCAGAAACACAGGGGAAAACCTCACAAGATCCATTTGAATTACAAAGCAACCTGGTTCAGCTAACAAATATACCAGAAGTAAAGGATACCAGTGGAAATAAACATCTACATACATCAGACAACTCAGATTCAGACAAGGACATTGCAAGACTAGAAGTAGGAAATCAACTTGCTCTTGTCTCTTCCACACCATCACAAGGTGAATGGTGCAAGGTTGAGAAAAAGAAATGGAGAAAAGCTTAACTTTTCTCTTCATCTGTATTTTAGTTGTTTTTTGTATGAACTTATGATCATTAGTCATTGACTTGATGATGCAATGCTCTTAAGCATCTGCAACATGTAATTTTGTTTTCATTAATAAAATTATATATATATAGATATATGTCTATATATATATGTATACATATATATATATATATATATATATATATATATATATATATATATATATATATATATATATATATATATATATATATATAGATATGATCAGAACTTGGTCGAGAGAAGGGTAAAATGTGAGCTGGGTTTTACCGTTGCAGTGCAATAATTGCCATAGAGGAGCTTTAGCTCGCCTTTGAAGTAATTGGTGACCACAAATCTAGAGAATCGATGCTCCATTGTGCCTTCAATCATGAACGACACTTCTATGGAGTTTTATTGGATTGGGTTTGGCCTTTCTCATGCTGGCCGACTTTCAAGATTTGCTGAGTCGTCTTCGACGTGGGGAATTGGTATTGGATCACAAAGGCACAGTAGCTTGGTATTTTCTGCACAATTCAAGATGTAGATCAAAGCACAGGGATTTTATAGATCTTGCAGATGGGGGTTTTGGAATCATTTACTTATGTAGTTATGGGAATGTATAAGGGATCGAGGTTCTTGATGCTTAATGGAAGTTTGAGGAAGATGGAAAGTGCCACAAGGGTTTCCTGCCTCGTGAGATTAGCTTATCTATTTGGGTATTTGGTGATAGAATCCATCTCGACTATAGAGCCGCCTCATTTTCCCACAAATATAGCAATGAGTCACAATAAATCGATAGATCTGGAGAAATTTCAGTGGATCTATGCAAAATTAAATATGGATTTGTGACTTAATGTATAGATTCATGCAAATCTTGTTGTTGATAGGGATGGGCGGTTTGCAGAGTGTGAAAATTCATGGCGGTATGACCTCCATTCTATTTTAAAGCTGATCGTGGTTGCGAGGATCTCATGGGTTTTGAAAACATGGTGTATAGATCCTTTAACACTTACAAATCTGGTTGAAGAGTAGTTTGACAATCTAGATCTGGACCGATCCACACCAGATCAAGAAATGAGATAGAAACAAAATAAAAAATTCAAATTTTTATCAAGAATCATAGTAGGAAGACCTTTGTTTATTGGATTCGGGGAGTGGATCTAGTAAGAAATTTGAAGCAACTAATCTAGAATAATGTGGGTATACTATCATTGTTCCAAGTTTTAGAAAATGCAAGAAAATTTCTACAGGACTCTTATTGGCTGAAGATTATGGTGTGGCAAAGGAATCAACTATAATGTTAAATATGAGGAATCAACTATATCTAGTGGGTGCTTGAGAAGGCTTGGGGGTTGGTTCCTCCTACAAGTTGGCTTGCAAAAATCCAAGGAGCTACAAGTTAGTGCTTGCAAAAAATCTGTGAGGTTGTTTCTTCACATGGTTCTTCTGGTAAGCTGGATAGGTGTCTACAAAAAGAGGGAGTTGGTGCTTCCTGCTAGTCAGTGCTAGCAAAAAATCAAAGGGATTTGGTGCTTCCTGCGAGTTGGTGCTCACAAAACAAGTTGATGTAATAGAGTAGGTAATCTTATTTACATCAATAATAACAACAAGCTTTGGTGATTTTTTCCCCAAAGGATTTCCAAATAAAACCTTGTGTCTCATGTGTATGATGCTCATGGTGTGTATGCTTGTAGGTTTAGTTAATGTTGCTACCATATTACATATTGCTACTGATTATATGGATGGGTGCCAAGCTTGAATAAGAAAATTAAATATGCTTAAAAAGTTAAAATTAGCCTTAATACTCATTCACCCCCCTCTCAATATTATCATTGTTTACAACAATTGGTATCAAAGCCAAGTTCCTTCAGGAATAGTTTAATTGCTAGAAGGTAGATCAAAGGAAAAAATGGCTAATAAAGTTTGGCTAATAGCAGATGGAGTTCCGTTCTTAAATGAATCAGACCATGAGAATGACTATGAAATCTGGAAGGTTAGAATATTGGCCTATTTGATGCTTTGGGATGAAGATATGAGTTTCTCCATCCATTATAGAGAAAATAATGAGTAGAATGTAAAAGCCAAGGAGTTCATCATGAGAGGCCTATCTAAGATGGATGCTAATAAGGTGAGGCAATGTGTTTTAGCAACAGAAGTGTTGGACATACTACAATGTTTGCATGGTGGAGATAGCCATATGGCTCAAGAAGAGGCCGAGGAGCGCTACTACTCTAGCAATGAACCAAAATGTGGAGAAGTTGTTGCTCATCACACTCTTGTTGATGAGGAAGAAGTCTCAGAAGAGAGACCATGCTGCTTAGAAGCTATCACCTCTGGTAGTGAAGAAAAGGATCTAGATGAAAGGATATTTTCTAGAAATAGGTTGACCTTGGCTCTAAAGGAGGTCAAGGACCTATCAGAGGCAAATCTCAAGCAAGAAGAGAAACTGAAAAACTATGAGCTTGAGAATGAGAAGTTGAGCAAAAAAATAGTTGAACTAAATGCTCAACAAGAAGCGTGTAGCAGACTGAATGGGATGTTAACCAATCTGCTAAGTGAAAAGGAAGCTTACTGTGGGAGAATACAATTGAGACATGACTTAGAAAAGTAAAAAATAGAGTTGTCTCAATATCAGAAGCTTGAAGGGAGAAAGAAAGTCTTGGATGAGATGCTTGGCAAGAAAATATCCCCTCTCATCAAGACTGGTGTGGGTTTCAAGGAAAAACCAAGCTCCAAGATTGTGAATGTTGAAGGGTCAACTTCCCATGTAAAGGGAGTTCAAGATTCCAACAACAACAAAGAAAGAAAGGTTGTTGGAAAACAACAACAACATGGAAAGCAACAACAATGAGAGAAGAAAAGGAAACAAAAGAAGGCTAAGAAGCAGTAGCTGATAGTGCAACATAAGTCTAAGAAGCCACAGCCGGTAGTGCAACAAAAGGCTAAGAAGCAACAACTAGTAGTGCGGCAGAAGGCTAAGAAGCAGTAGCAGGAAGTGCAACAAAAGAGGAGAAGGCAATTGAAAGAAAGAGTGCATGATAGCAATGCAAGCTGTCATAGAAGGCACATGAAGAGCTAGCAAAGGTCCTTTCCTACTCAAGGACAAATCCTACAAAGAAAAGGTAACCTCTGTCATCAAAATACTTTTCATGGATATTGTTTTTCTTGCAATAAGTTTGGACATAAAGCCATAGACTGTAGATGGCATGCAAGGAAACAAAATGTGCTGGGTAGCAACAACCCAAGAATGCACAAAAAGGCTAGAAGAAGGCATGCTGGCCATGATAGGAGTTTTGACAAAAACATTGTCAAAAAGAGTAACTCCTCTGCCCCATTCTTAGGCCAAATCAAATGCTACAATTGTGGAAAATTTGGGCACAAGAGAGCTAGCTATATAAATGAGAAGAAATGGAATGCTTCTCAACATATGCATGTAAATGTAGCAGCTTGGGATTTGAAGGCAAGGAGAAAGAATGGAGTTGAGAAATACAGACTTGTCTTTAGTGCTCTGTGTCAAAAAAGCAATATGAAAAGAGGAGGAATAAATAAGGAGAATGATCCTCTTACCTATGTGATGGACCTCTCTATAAGGCATAAAGGCATCAAAAGGATTTGGGTGAAGAAATAGGAGGTAAAAGAGAAGTTTCAACTACCCATGTGCAACCGAGAAGAAGCCCAAACAGGGGCAAAGAAGAAGTTGGAGATAAATGCTTTTGTCAGGACTTGATCATTGAAGGTCTGGAGGAAGAAGGAGGATGATCTTCTCAGGGGGAGTAGATCCATTCTTTCTCTTCAGTGAAGGAAGAGAATGGCTTTAAGGGAAGCCAAATAAGTCAGATGCCAGAAGCCAAAAGGAATAAATAGAAAGGTGCATCTGATTGTGAAGGTATGGCTGTGTTTTCTTGCTGTATTTTATTTTGAATGTATTAGCATAAAAAAGGAGCAGTGCAACCAAAATGAGGAGTACACAACAATATCTTATATTGTGGGAAGAAGATGGGGTGTGCAGTGGAATGACAGGAATCTCACAGTTAATTCAGGTCCACAGGATCAGTCCCCATGCAAGAGGAAAGAAAGTTGTTGCAGGAGATCAAGGAGAATTGGCTCAGGGGGAGCTGCTTTGATAAGTAGTAGCAGGCAAAAATGGGTAGCCTTAGAAAGGGAGATTGCTGAGAAAATGAAAGGTTTTCATCTTTGGTGAAATACCCTTATTTCATTTAAGTTGTGAGTTTGATTATGCATAATAGTCTTGTGTTCATGAAACACAATTGGTGTAAGATTTTCATGTCCCTTAACCCTCAATTGGTATTGCTATGTCAATTGGTTGTGTTGGGCTCATGTTGAGTAACCTTGCATGCAAATGGACATTTCTTTTTGAGAAATAAATATTAGAGTTTGCTTGGTACATTGTTCCAATTGTATCATTTCCTTTAGAGAAATTGGTATTAGTTGAAAAGTAGTCCCTATTGTATGAATATGATCTCAAGGGGAGAAGTGGAGATGCTCAAATAATGTGAGCACAGTCTCGAAAGCAGCAACAACAATGAAGAAGTGTGAGCCAAAATGCATCATCATTAATTGGTATTTGTAGCAGCAACAATACCATGAGAATTTTAATGGGTATCAATATTTTTGATACAAAATATGCATTAGTGGAGAGAGTGCTCAACAAGTAGCCATAAGGTGTCCAAAACTAGAAGGACAAAGAAGAGGAAGTATATGGTTAGGGGAATCATATAAAATATGCCCATTTTTTGGAGTAGTAGTAGCGACAATTCTGGAAGAGATGTTCGTGAAGCATAATGCACATCTCAATAGCTAGAATCTGGTCTTAACAGCCAAGTGATTGCATGGGGAGAGAATGGAAGTTTGTAGCCCCTTTCCATTGACGTCAAAGGGGAGAGAATATGTGGAGAAGCTATGATGGCATGTGCAAAATAAAGTAGGCCATTGGTGTCTCATACAATGAGATGTGTGGAAGCAACATGAGGTTTGGCCATCACATGAAGAAAAGGATGGAGTGTTGCCATCAATTCCAAAGGGGGATATTGTTGGACAATTGGCATTGTCTGGATGGCTAGTGGCCTAGTGAAGGCATCTGCAAGTGTGTTGGAATTGATGTCAACAATCATGCTGGGGAAATGTGTTGGGCAGTTGGCATTGCCTAACTGTTGGCATTTATGTCAACCAGAATAGCTTGGATGCTTGTCGCATCAGATGTTGGAAGTGATGGCCCAGGAGGAATCTCATGGTAGATGTAGGCTTCATGTAGAGAATCATCAGAGTAGAAATCTTATTACAGTGATGGACTAGGAGGAAGTCCATGGTAGCTGTAGGCTTCATGCAGAGGATCACCTTGGTGGTTGTGATTCCAATTGTCTGAAGAGTTAAGGAGCAGAATAATTTTAGAGAGCTTGGAGCCATCTTAGAGGTAGAAGATGGGCTCAAAGACTACATCAGACCCTCTCCATTGGAAATTTCTCTGGAAGAGCTTTCCAACGATATGCAGAAGTCCAAAAATGGACTCCTGGATCAAAAGTTATGGCTTGCCGATGATCAGGGACTTGAAGTCCTAAAGAAGATTGGAATATTAGAGGTCTAGGATATTGGAGATCGGCAGATGGACACATCATTGATAAGAGGTTAGCATATCAACACATTAGTTATTGGATGTTAGCATATCGACACATCGACGATTGGAGGTTAGTGTATCGGTGTAGCAGGAGATCAGAACCCCGGAGATCGACGTACCAATGCATTGGAATGTTGGAGGTTGACATATCGACAATATCAAAATATCGGAGGTGCGATACATCGGAGCAGGATGTATTGGATGTTGGAGGTTATCGAAATCCTGAAGATCAACGTATTGACAGATTGGCATATCAGAGATCGCAATATCAAAACTTTGTCAAGTGAGGAACCTTTAAAATATTGCGATATTGATAAGTGCTGATAAGCCTTTAAAAGCATCGAGGAATGGAAAAGGAAGATTAACAAAGGATTTCGGTGCAAAACTAAGGTTGATGGGTCCTCCTCTCTCTCCTCTAGTAGGACACATGACAAGATATGATTGGCTCTGATAAGGACACATGGCAGCATCTGATTGGCTCCGATAAGGACAAATGGCAGTGTCTGGTTGGCTCTAATAAGGTACAGTGGCATCTGACATCAGCATGATGTGGCAGTATGGTAGGACGTGTGGTAGGCATATTTAACCTAACTGAGTAGGCTATTGGGCTAGAATTGGGTGACATGTGTCACCACTAAGGAGTCGCCACATGGAGTGATGATGTCATATCGGAAGTCGACAATTAGAGGTTGAAGACATCAGAACTTTAGAACGGTTGGAGTTTGGAAAGTTTCGATATAGAAGGGCTTCCGATATTGGGTTGGCGCATGGTCATGAGAGGTCAAAGAACCAAGGGTGCAGAGAAGTTAACAAAGGGAGAATGGCCCTCGACAGGAGTCTGAAGGCTTAAGCACCATAATGTTAAGTGACAAGTCATAGGCAACAATCCTATGGTGAGAAGTGCACTGTGAGGGCTAAGCAAAAGGAGCTCAACAATCAAAGGATTAGGATATCGGAACTTTAGAATAGTTGGTTATTGAAAAATTTCCGATAGAGGGAGATTCTGATATTGGGTAGGCTCTTGGTCATGTAAATCCATAGAGCCAAGCACGTAGAGTGGTAGCAAAGGAAAATTGACCCTGATAGGAAAATTATATCATTGTGGTGTAACAATGTGGAATTTCTCCGATAACGCAATACAAAGAGGTAAGGGTGTATGGGTTGGTAGCTGCGATATTGAATGTGACAATAGAGGAGTTGGTCTCATAAGTAATGGCGACTATCAGAGATCGCTGGGTCAAGGTAGCAAGAACCATGATCTTCGAGAAAAAAGTGCTGGGTTTGCCTTGAGGTGAGATAAGCCATCTTTGTAATCCAATGCATGTATTCAATGAGTTTAATGAAAGTATGGGACTCATGAAGTAATGTGTAGGTCATTTGAGAATTAATTTCTTAGCAGGGAGCTCCATGCAGTCAAGTGATGAAGGACTACAAGGTCGATCATTGTTTCTGCACTATGACAATAAATAGACATGAGACACAACAACGATAAGGAAGGCCATGCCTGAGTACAGTTAAGAAGCCATGGCAAAGGATATCCAAGCATGTGAAACCATGAATAAGAATGGAGAGCCTTGGTGTTAGGAGATCTTTTCACAAAGAGGACTATGCCTGGTGGAGTGTGCAAGTGGACTAGGAATTCATTCTCAGTATGGAGAACTGTCAAGTGCCCACTCCATGGTTAATGCAGTGGCAGGGACCAAGTCAGATGTGACAACATAATGGTAGAGCCATACCGAGGTACACTCGCACAGTGTGACTACATGAAAAAGTGGTAGCATCGATTGGGCAAGGCAGAAAAGGAACAAAACCCAGGAGCTCAGATGAGAAAAATGCGGGGAAAGCAGCATAGCTGCAAGTGAGCTAAGTGGAAAATCTGTGTGTGAGTGCACTTTTATGTAAGGATGAGTAAGAGCCTATTTTACAAAGATAGGCTGAGAGTTTCTATGTAGAGGTAAGAGACCTTGAGAGTAGTGCCGCTGAGTGAAAGGCGAAAGTTTCCTGTGTGCTCTGTGTTAAAGGCAGTAGTTTCCTATGCTGTTTGAGTAAGTTCGTAGTTTCCCGTGTTGTGTGAGAAAGGCCAAAGTCGTCTGTACTGAGTGAGCAAGGCTGTATTTTCCTGTGATTCAAGAAAGGATGAAGGTTCATGTGTAGAGAAAGAAGGCCGAGAGATGAGCCTGTGCTATGGAAAGCAAGAAGTCGAGAGCTGAGTGCATGCCAATGAAGAGAAAAGGCAGAGCCGTGTGGACTGCAATGAGTGACTGCTGTTGAGAAGATCAGTGGGATGTTGTAGAGTGAGTAGATAAACCAAATATGTTCTCAGGCAGTGTGGGTACCAAATTACATATAACATTCATTTCCTATTTGAGTGTGGGTTGGTGCCTGCATATAGGAAGTTGGTGCTTCCATCTCTAGTGGGTGCTTGAGAAGGCTTGGGGGTTGGTGCCTCTTGCAAGTTGGCTTGCAAAAATCCAAGGAGTTGCAAGTTGGTGCTTGCAAAAAATCCATGAGGTTGGTGCTTCACATGGTGCTTCTAGTAAGATGGATAGGTGTCTACAAAAAGAGGGAGTTGGTGCTTCCTGCTAGTCAGTGCTAGAAAACAATCAAAGGGAGTTGGTGCTTCCTGTGAGTGGGTGCTCACAAAATAGATTGATGTAATAGAGTAGGTTCTCTTATTTACATCAATAACAACAACAAGATTTGGTGGTTTTTTCCCGAAAGGGTTTCCACGTAAAACCTTGTGTCTCATGTGTATGATGCTCATGGTGTGTATGCTTGTATGTTGAGTTAATGTTGCTGCCATATTACATATTGCTGCTGATTATATGGATGGGTGTCAAGCTTGAATAAGAAAATTAAATAGGCTTAAAAATTTAAAATCAGCCCTAATACTGATTCACCCCACTTTCAGTATTATCATTGTTTCCAACAATCGCATAGAAAAAATTCTGCAATTTTCATTATATAAAATAAAAGAGGTTAGATTAGTATATGTCAAAGCAATCCAATGGCTATAACCTAGTACATGTTAATTCAATATAGAAATTGTCAGTACTATTTGTAGCCAACACGTTTGTTGCAAAAAGAGGTGTTTTACAATGACATAATGAAAAAAAAGTATATACAAAAAACTACCCACTAAAGGTGAGCCCCCCAAAGTATTATTAGTCCCTTGCAGGACCTTTTTTCTACCTATATAACACCTATATTAGTACCATGAGAGAAATATGTCCTGTTATATGCTTGTACTATACAAATCAACAATCAAAAGTCTTTCCCATAGAAGGAAAGAGATGCTGAAAAAAGAGATGGATGGATGAAGTAACTAAAAAGTAGCGTGTCAGAAACAAAGAGTAGTCCTCCTATATTAATCAAACCCAAGGGTCAATTTTTTTGTTTGTTTGGCAGCATTAATTTTTAGTGACTTTATATATGCCTCAATTCAAATATAGGTATTTTTTTAGAGCCTATCCACTTCTTCATTTCTGAACGTGTAAATGTGGTTATAGGAGATAAGTGAGAAATATGCAACTTTTCTTTGAAGTTTTTCCATAAGAGGTTGTAGGGTGAAAGTTTGAAGCTTCACTTTTTTTTTTGTCCATTGGATGACCATCTTTGAATCACCATAGATATGGATGGTTATGAAATTTTTGAAGATGGCTAAAAGGATTATGGTATAAAGAGAAAAATGTTCAGCCATGATATTCAAGGTAGGGTTGATGTTGGATGAAAAAGAGAGGGGATGAGAGGTTGAGAGATGAAGAACACCCCCATCTCCAGCAATAGATGGGGATCCCTAGGCAACTTTGTCGAAAAAAACCCATGGACAATCAATTTGTATTTCAATTTGGGTAGGAAGAGAGGAAATGAAAGAGGAGGAAGAGGGGAACATGACTAAGATAACAAGACTATGGGTGGAGAATTTTTTGGAAGATAGAGGTTTTTCTTCGATGATAGGTAAATTTCACTCTATCCTAATGCCCAAGCTAGCACACAGAGGAAAAAATTTCAAGTTATTAGGTAGATGGATTGAAATCTAGGGTTTTAGGAAATTTGAAATAGTATATGCATTCCATTCCCTTTCTTGAGGAAAAGAGCATTTAACTTCCAACCAAACTTGTTTTGTAAAGGGAAAACTGATACATAGGTGAGGAATTGTCTCTGCTTCTAATTTGCAGAGCACATAGATGTTGGTGTTGAGAAATGACAACAAAAAATTCCAGTTTAATTTGTCCTTGAATTAAACTGTGAATTAAAATAGAATTATTTTCTCATAGCAATTTGAAAATAATTAACTAAGTTTAATTAACTTAATTAATTTAGGAAATTCGAATTGGAAGTATTTCAGAAGACATGCATATGTTCTTCCTAACTTATAGGAGTTCAGGATGAGTTATGAATGCATTGTAATTAGTTAAATCAGTTTATTGAGCTAAGTCCAGTTAAATTAGTTCCAATCAGTTTCACGAACTGATAGTGAGTAAACAGTCAGTTGGGACACTAGTGACCTAATTAGTGCTACTCTAGTTAACTGAAGGTTCCACCATCAGAAAATCATGCATGTTGATTCTGAGAAAGACCTAGTTGAGACTAGAGTGTAGGGACAATGTACTACTTGTTTTAGATTTTTCTGAGTTGCACTAACAGTTCATGCAATCAGGAACTGATCCTTGATGGATTGTGCTATTTTTAGAGGCTTTATTTCCATTTAAACACAAGCTATCCTTCATAGGAATTACAAATTGGAATAGAGACTTGGAGAGCTTGTGAATTGGATAAGGTTTGGCCTTGAGATTTCTTATGAGTTGGAGATTGAATTTGCTGAGTGATGGGATTGTTCTAGAGAGAAAAAGCATTGTAATTTCATATTGATTTTCCTGATTAATACAAAACAAATAGTGGGGTTTTGAGCTCTGGCTTTCCCTAGAAATTTATTGTGTTATGTGCCTTTGATTCTATTCCTCTATTTATTATTGTTTTCTCGATGTTTATGGGCTTCCACTATAAAGAGTAGAATTAGATTCTTGTCTCTTGTTTTAGTAGATTACATGAGCTTGTGAATCTACAGGTTTTTCTACATGGTATCGGAGCAAGATTGTTTTTTGGGCCGAGAGTTTGTAGAGAATTTCTGAGAATTTATGTGCAAAATTTTTAGAAACAAATTGCATATTTTGATTCCTTGGGAAAATATACCCAAATTCAAAAAAAAAATCAGCCGAATCGGAGTTCGGATGAGGGAGATATTGCTGATTTAAAATCAGCTCTCTAGAGGATATTTCGAAGTTTTGAGTTTCTGGGTTATAGGTGAAAGTCGAATTTATACATACTTAAGGATCAATAGATGGCGTTCCATTGGTTGAGGCTTGAGTATGCCTTGGAAGGCATCATGAATTTTATACCCTAGAGGGATAGGATGTAGGCTGTACTAGAAGATAATGGCTTGAAGGAATTCATTGATCAAGTCCATAAGCCATAAGCTACGGATGCACAGAACCTGGCTAGATGGAAGAAGTGTGTGGCAAAGGCAAGGTGGATAATCCTTGAGGGAGTTCGAGACCACATTGTCTTGAGTCTCCATGGCAAGGAAACTCCGCATGATATGTGGAAAACATTGATGGACTTGTATCAGAATAACAACGATCAAAGGAAGTTGGCACTGAAGGATAAACTTCGTAAAATCAAGATGGAGAAAGGCGAGACGATTCCAAAGTACTTGACCAAGTTCACTCAATGTCGGGATGAACTTGGAAGTGTTGGAATCATAGTTTCCGAGGAGGATATGGTGAGCCTTTCTCTTCTTGGACTCCCAAAGAGTTGGCATAGTTATCATGACTCTGTCAATGGTCGGGAGAAGCTGCTAGATTGGGAACGAATATGGTTAGATTTGATGCAGGAAGAGATTAGGAGGAACACCAGGGATGGCTCTTCATCAAAGACTGATAATGAAGAGAAATGTGCCTTAGAGATTAAGGCAAGGAAGGGGAAAGGTAAAATTTCTCGTTCCAAATCAAATTCTTATCATGGAGGTAAGAAGAAGGACATGACGAAAGTTAAATGCGTTCATTGTCACAAGAGGGGTCACTTTGCTACAAATTGTCCATTGAAGAAGTCCAAGGAGAAGTCCTCAAAAGGAGAAACGGGTGAGGCTTTGGCCTCCCAATTCGAATTGGAATTTTCCCTCATTGCATGCATGGTGTCTTCAATGATGGGAAGTGTTTGGTACTTAGATAGTAGAGCTTATTTCCACATGACTGGCAAAAAAGAGTTATTCAGTGAACTGGAGGAAAAAGATCTCAAGATGCATATCGAGATGGGTGATGACGGTAAGTATAGTGTTACTGGTGAGGGCACTTTCAGAGGGAACATGCGGCTCCAATCACCTTGACGAATGTTGTGCATGTACCCGGATTGACGAAGAACTTAGTATCCATTTCGATGCTTGAGGATATAGGCTATGATGTGACATTTTCGAAAGGAAAGGCATTCCTTCGACACATCGCCATGGGTCGAGTAAAGAAGATAGGGATTTGAGTTTAGAATCTCTATAAGATAGAGGTAGAGGATTGTGCTACTTTGAGTTCAAAAGTAGAAAAGATGTTGAGCCGAGATGCCGACGAGTTGTGGCATATGCGATTGAGCCACTTGCATCATGGGGCTTTGAATACATTGCAACAAATATCTATCGTCTTCCCAAAGGTACACTTGAGCAAGTTGATACATGCAAGGGTTGTACTTTGGGAAAATACACTCAGTCTTCCTTTAGAGATAGAGACAGTCAAGCAGAGTCTATTGTGGAGAGAGTCCATTCAGATGTGCGTGGATCATTCTTGATAGTATCCAACGCCAAACATAGGTATTATGTTATATTTGTAGATGACTATTCTCGTAAATTATGGATATTTTTCATGCAGATAAAGGATCAGATTCTCACAAAGTTTTGTGAATTCAAAGCATTGGTCGAGAAAGAGTTAGGCAATAAGGTTAAAGATATATGGAGAGATAATGGTGGAGAATATGTGTACAAAGAGTTTAAGAACTTATGTGTAGGGGAAGGGATTAAACGAGAGTTGACGGAACCTCATAACCCTCAATAGAATGGGGTTGCTGAGAAGAAGAACAGGAGCATAGTAGGGGCAGAAAGGGCGATGTTACGTGATCAGGGCCTACCACTACACTTGTGGGTTGAGGCATGAAACACAAAGGTTTATGTTCAGAACCGTATCCCACATCAGATACTTGAGAGTAAAACACTAGAGGAAGCTTATTCCGGTAAGAGGCTAGATGTTGGTCACTTTAGGATTTTTTGGTCATCAGTTTATTGCCATGTGACCAAAGATGCATGAAAGAAGCTTGAGCCAACAACAGAGTTGGGGATCTTTGTGGGGTACACTGATACTCCCCACAACTATCGGGTGTACATGCAAACCAGTCGGATGACAGTGGTTTGCAGGGATGTCAAGTTTGATGAGGAGAAGGCCATGCGAGTATCCCTTGAGAGGGAGCTTGAGCTACATGCGGAGGAGGAAATTTTAGTTTCTAAGGTTGAGAAGCCTCAGATTGATGTGGAGCATCCACATGCAGAGGTTTCCGGAGTGGATAAATCCACTCAGGTAGAGTCTTCCAGAGAGGTAAGAAATCGCACTAGAGAGGCTGACAGATTGTTGGATGATGCATGGGAGAATGTGGGAGCACCCTCTTCTCAGCGCAAACAGAGGAGGTCACCAGAGAGGTACACTATATACATGGCACTTATAGGTGCATGTGTTGTGATAGAGCCATCTTCCTTTCAAGAAGCAGTGTAGCAATCACTTTGGGTTGATGCGATGGTGGAGGAGTATGACTCCATAGTTCGAAACAGTGTTTGGCATGTGGTCCTGAGACCAGAGGAAAAGTCATTTGTGAGCTCCCATTAGCTTTATAAGGTAAATCAAGCTGTAGATGGTAGTGTGGAGAAGCATAAGGCCATATTTTTGGCCCGTGGCTTTTCACAGGTAGAGGGGATTGACTATGATGAGACCTTTGCTCCTATTGCAAGGTACTCATCAATCATATCTATTTTTTCACTATTAGCACAAATGGGTTGGAAGATCCATTAGATTGATGTGAAGACTACCTTTCTCAATGGGATGATTGAGGAAGAGGTGTACATAGAGAAACCTGAAGGTTTTGAAACCTTGGACCGTGAGTCGTGTTAGCTACCTATACCAATAGGTTTCATATTTCATGATTGGCAATGAAAAGGTCCAAATATGCTCTGCTTTGATGATGCAAAGATCACATATTTCCAAGAGAATACAATCTGTGCTTATAGCTTGATGTGGACAAAAATTTTGATGGATGGTCCAACAGCCTAATCTGGATCATGCCATGTTTTGAATTTTCAGTTGTAGAATAGAGAAAGAAGTCTGTCCAAACTGTTTAATCTTGGCAGACAAGTAGTTTAGGTAGAGAAGAAAGGCTCCCAACAGCTTAATCTGGGACCTTGGAAGAAATAAGGGTAGAAGTAGATAGAAAAACAAAAGAAAAAGCCAAAGAAAAGAAAAGGCAAGTAAGGGTCTGCAAGCCTAAGTGCACCCTCCAAGAAGAAACAAAAAATGCTAGGCAAGTAGATGGGTAGGCAGTTGGGGTTGCAGAAGTATCATTCCTTACAATTGAAGGTATGCTAACCTATTTCACAAAGCAAAGTCAATGGATTGGGAAGTCTTTCTTCTCCATCAGGTTGCAGCAAGCAAAGAAGCATGTCTAACTTCCCAATTTTCCCCTCTCCATTCATTACTAACATCCCCTCATCAGTTGATATTCATGAAAGAATTGGTGGTTTTTAGTGGTTCTTAGTCCTGTTAGAAGCCACATTTCTTGTCTAAAACTCTTTTCATTTTGATCTACTCCTTAAGCTAAGTTATTTTCAAATAAACTTAGTGTTATCTCCCCTCATCCACTCCTTTCATCCATATTAACCCTAACTCTATTATATAATTCCCCTATGATTCCCTTTCCCCTAGTATTATAACACCATGGTGTATAAACCCCAAGCATTGTATAAATATCCCTCCCCTTGGCATTATAGCCAATAAATCCTCTGTCAGGGATCAAATTGGCATCTGGTCACTTTGTTGAACCTAAGTCTAACCCCCTCCCCTCTTCTGAATCCATTTGGCCCCTTAAAACCCTCATTTGTCAAAGAAAACCTTATAAAAGACCTTGTTCTACCTATACCCGCTTTAATTTGCAAAAATGAACAAAAAACCCACTTTTTTCGTTTATCCAAAGTATGGGCGCCGGGTTATTTTTAAATTTTTATATTGAATGGACATTGAAAAACCTTTCTAAACCCACCATATCCCAAGAGTTTCCGCCAAGCACTGATCCCGAAAATAAATATTAAAATAATCCTGCCCCTTGTCATATCCACCGATCATCTCAGCGACCCGTCAACCGTCCGATCGAGCGCTTTTGATCGGACGGCCCTAATCCATATCGGACCGGCCCCAACGTCCGACAGATACCTTCCGATATCTGTCAGAGGGTGACGTCAGGCCTCCGCCACGCGTCATCCCCACAGTTTATCAGAGGTACGCCTGACAAATCCCTCTTCCGTATCATAAGCGGTGCGATGAGAAACCGCTAACCGCTCCCGGTTTTCGGTCGATCCGCCCAGCCAACGTCACCACCACGTCATACCCACGTCAGTGCCACCCCACCGTCGCGTTAGCCCCTTCGTCCGCCCCCGCGCTGATATGTCCGCCACCTCATCATCCCCATGGACCAATCAGAGCCTGCCACCTCACCCGATGACGTCATGCTGACGTCATCCGACCTTGACCCCACTTGATGACGTCATGCTGACGTCATCCAAAAAACGCGCCAATATGCCAAAAATCCATATTTAGGCCAATTTTCACGTTTTTTCATACTTTTTGCCGCAAGAGCTGTTGCTTTCTCTGCATGATTTTACGTCCAAAATTGCACCACCTTTGCTGAAATCAACTCGGAGACCTCCGGCGCGCTATTTCTACAGTCATCCGTGACCATTGCTCGCTCTTTACCAGGTATTTTCCATTATAAATCCTTCATATGCCTACTTTGTCTGTGAATTCCCTCAAAAGAGCTTAAACGACAAAAAACTCGCAAATTCACCGGCGAAATCTTGGTGCCTAGCCCCCATTTACAACTGTGAGCTCGAAAAACACCAGCTGAGCCTTGTTTGCCCATATTTTCACAAAAAACTGCACTTTGTTCGTGCAATCGCGAAACAGCTTACTCAAACTGCACCTACCTGTTAAAAAAGACAGATTGAGACCACACATTGGTCTTATTTGCACTTTAAAACAGTATTTCAATTGCTGCAGCTGTTTCACTCACCCTCTGTTCCATACAATTCACATTTCTACCTCAAAGAAAACTCTTTGTGTTGCTCTGCATAGCAACTCTATCCATAATCCTAGGAGAAATCATGGATCCACCAGTAGCTCCAATAGCGTTGAACGTTGCTCCATTGAATGCCCCTCAGAGACAATTGGAATGGCAGTCTCTAGCAGACATGGACTATCAGATTTCAGAGGAAATGCTGATGAGTACTAAGTTCCACATCCACCTGCTCAATGAATTGAAGGCCAAGCATGAGGCTGGAACAGATGTGCTGGGCATATGGGACTCATTCCTCCCTATTTTTAAGCTCCCTCAAGTTAACCAATTCCCTGATTTGATCCATCTGTGTGCTGAAAACTATGACCCCACTCAGAGGGCAGTTCTTGACCCTTCAGGATCAACTGTATTTTATGTCACCCCAGAAGCTATCAAGAATATGCTCTGCTTCAGGACTGAGAAGAAACTGGTCCCTCTATCACTTGTAGACCTGATAAATCAAGGAGCCAGAATGACAGATGCTCAGGTCACCAAATTAAACTAGCTATACATTGGCTCTGACTCTGTGAAGTATCCTCCTATCAATCAAGTATACCTCAACCAACTGGGCAGAGATCTGGCAGACATGATTAGTCCCATTTTGGGCTACAACTCAATTGAGTTTGTTGATCAAACTGTGCTGGTAATCATGCTCATGTTTGCTCCTGGGAAGTCTCCTGTCTGCTATGACTATGCCACCTATATAGCAGACAAAATACATGAGCAACTAATGAACCTGGCAAGAGAAAGAGTGTTCAGATATACCTCTTACATTTACCACTTGATCTTATATCATCAACATCAGAAATTCTCTTTTCCAATCAAAAGAGAGGATGCCCAAGGCAATCCAAGATCAGTGGTCTATTGGTCATCTGTTTTCCACTGTAGATTTGAATCTCCTTATACTTATTGTGAGTTCATAGATCAGTTCATCCACCCAACTATGTCAATGATGATGGGCTCACCTCCTCCGAGGCTCACAGATGAAATGCAAAGGATCCTGCAGTTATCCAAATCATACAGCATTGGGGACTGGTACTTTTACCAGAACCACACCGTCATCAGGATGTATGGGTGTGAACTGCCTCCCTACAGACTACCCAAATATGTGCCTATGAGGCTATTTGCCCTAGAATACTTCAGGCAGTTTGGCAATGTTGATGTGCTTCACTTTTCAGGCAAAGGCAAGAAAGCACAGTTGAAAGTCAGGAACCAACTTGGCCACTTTGTCTATAACCAAAGGGAGGAAGGTTGGAGAGAAGCAGACAGGATGCTTGAGTCCCTTGGCCTTCAAACCAGTTTCCTCTGGAAACCTTATGACCCCAACCACTTCATCACTTTGAGAAGGCTCAAATATAAGCTCTCTGGCTATGATCATGTAAAGATCCCTCACATTGAAAAACATGCAAACCAAGCAAAATGGAGGAGAGGAACCCTAGAAGAGCCGGTTACACAAGAAGAGTTGAATCAAAGAGCAGTGAGGAATCTAAAAAAGATGGCTGACCTTGAACTTTGTTCACAGGTGTTTTCACTGCCAAGCACACAAGTGGGAGTAGTTGCATCCTCCTCGACTGTAAATCAGCAAGCACCCAAAGCCACTGAAGATATATCTAGCAAGGGCAAGGAAAAAGAGATGGATACTGAACAGCCACCGCATGAGAAGGTGCAACAACAGCAGCAGCAGGTAGAAAAACAACAACAACAGGAATTGCAGCAAGAAGAAGGGCAGCATGACAAAGATCAGCCCCCACAGCAAGAAGGGGCAGTTGAGGCCCCAATTTTCACAAAACAGCAGGCACAAAATACGGTGCCTCCTAGGCAAGAAACATCAGTTGATGCATCAATCCTCCAAACTCCACAAAAGGAGGATACTAGCAGAAAAAGGGACAGAGAGACTCCCTTGACCACATCAGAAAGTCATGGTGAGAAAAGACAGAGATTGAACCCTTTCTCTGATGAGGAAATGCCAACAGGGCAGTCTCTGGGCATGGGCCCACCTAGCAGGGAAGCATCTGCAAGTTCCTTCCAAGAGGAACAGAACAGAACTGTGGGAGGAGAAGTCAGCTCCTCTAGCCAGCAGAGGGAGGGTGAACTGAGCATCAAACAATAGTTCATAGACATAAAGAAAAGGAATGAGCCCATAAAAATACAGCTCTACAATCATTTGCTAAAGATGGCTCCCACTAACCAGAAAAGACTGATGTCTGCTTTTGATGTTAGTGAAGGAAAAATGATCATGAGTCATTTCTTGCCAGCTGTAGCACAGCCCCAGTCCCCTGCAGATTATATAAGGACCAATCTTGAGGTCCTTGCCAAGGACATCCACCCGATGGACAAAATTGAGCTACACAAACAAACGGGTGAGATGGTGTATGCCTCCTTGGCAGACAAAACCTTGGACAATTATAGGCTGGAAAATAGCCTTAATAATACAGCTGCCCAACTTGAGTTGGAAAGGGCATCATCACAGGCTAAGGACAACAGAATTAGGTCCTTAGAAGATATAATTATTGAGATTGGGCATGATCCCAAAGATATCAAGGGCATCCAGGAGATATTGAAGTTAAGGGATGCAGACATGGCTGCTTTGAAGAAAAAGATCAAAATGCCAGCCACCATTCACCCTCAAACAGATGAGGTTGCCCAGCAGAGGCATGATAAAGATGCCACAGCTTTGCTGGTGTCTCTCTACAAGCAGCTTATCCAGACACAAGAAAAGCTGGGAGAATCAGAGGCTGCACAGGCAGCATTACAGGCAGCCTTGAAGCAAAGAGAAGAAGGTCAGACCTCCCAGCCTCCTCCTGAAGTAATAAACCTTGAGGAAACTGCTCCAATTACTATTCCTCCTCCTCAGCAAACAGAACAAGCAGCAACATCCACCTCAGCAGCACCACCAACAACAGAGCAGGCCCCAAGCCTGGACATGCAAAAGCTGAGGAATGAGATCCAGGCCTTGGAAGCACAAATGACAGAATTGAATGAGGCCAAGGAGAAACTAGCCAAGGTCAATGAAAGATATGACAAATCCAAGCAGTCTGTGGCAGAAAAGGGCAGGGAGATAAAAGCCCTTAAAGACAGGATCAAAGAGCTAGAAAATGAGCTCAAATTAGATAAAGTTGTGGCTGAGCTTAAAATAGTGCTGTGGGCTAACATTGGCCAATCTATTAATGAGCAATGGCAATATATTGAAACAATCCATGAGCAGTTGGACCTCATTCCAAAAGCACAGACTGAAATTCAGAGATCAAGAGCTGCTCTAAGCAACATGCCTGAGATAGCCACCAGGATGATTAATGTGCTTAACAATAGGACAAGCACTCAGTTGGCTGCCATGGGAATTTCAAACAGATTTGAGCACATTCAGTTAATCAAGAGGGTTCTCACACTGAGAAACTTAGTGCAGACATTGGAGAGAAGAACCCAGGACATGCAGACTGAGGTGAACAGGTTTATGGAGAAATTTCAGGTGTTAGAAAACAGAGGGCTCCCTAGCTTACTGAATAGCGCAGGGAGATTGTTCACACATGACCAGTATGCCAAAAGGGTTAATACATTTGCCACTAGTCAGATCAACGAGAAGCCCAGCACCTCAGAAGAGACAGGGCCAGCCATAGGACAGACTCTCTACAATAGAGTAGAAAGTTTATTTTTTATAATGAATGAAATCAAACACCTGTTTGAGGTGCCTCCCAATTTTTACAAATATACAGAGGCAGAGGAGACCATGGATGCAATTCTCAGGCATCAACTACCTACACTAGAATGGTGGACCAAGGCCATACAGACGATTTTATAAACAAGATGCCATTCAACAAATCTTGTTCATGGAAAATGCAAACTGTCATACACAGGACAGTTTAAAAAGAATCAGCATACATTAAAGATAAAGGCTGAGCCAGCTCAGCAGAAATTTCGGCCAACAAAGCAAGGTAGGGAGCTACAAGTGTCCAAGTCGAGAAGCTATAGCAGGACAGCTCCAAAAGCGCATTTCTCAGTATTAATGCAGATCACTCCAACCGACTCAGTGGCCTCCAAAGGCCAAAATATCTTCTGACAAACATAAAGATGCATTTACTTTGTATTCAATGATGTAATAACTTTCTTATCTAAATATCTTGAAAAGTTGGTGAAGATATTTCATTTCTCAGATGACTCAATGCCTGAGATATTTTGTAATACTGTTTGTATATATTTGCCCCTCGCACAAGCTTGAAGGGTTGTTGTTGATCCCCCTTGAAAAAGTTCTTATGCTGTAATCCTTTCAGAGTTTAATAAAGAAAGTGATGGAATTTCTCGGATTTCTGAAGTGTTGAATGCGTTCTGGTGTCTGTTGAAAACTGCAGGATTCCTGTGTATTTCACAATACAATAAGTTTCTGTAACTCTCTTTGTTATGTATTTTCAATCTATTAAAATCCATATATGTTTCTAATTTCTAAGTGTTTGACAACAAAGAAAAAGAATAACCTTCAGGACTTATTCATGCAATACCCTGAGTTCAATCTATGTTGTTAATGAATGTTTTTCTTCAGCTATAATCTTGATAAGTGTAATTCTTAATTGCTGCACTTTCAGAATATATCTTTCACAGTGACCTTTGCTTCAGGAATTCAAGTTTGCTCCTGTGCAACATGTTTCACTTTCACACCACCAGCTCAATAGAGAATTCTTAATTGCTTTCTGTTGGTTGACCATGCATCACCACTTAAGTTTAAATTTGTTTGTTTGAGATACACAATAGGCCCTGCAGTCTGAACATCATCACTCCAGCATTTCAAAGCATTTCATAGCTCTAGACTCCATTGCCCAATGATATACTACTCTCTGAAAAATACATCTTAAGCCCTGAAAGAAGTCCTTCAACCAAAGCATAAACCAAAACCTGAGCATAATAGCTAGCCTAAAACACCATCAAAACAGAGACAAAATCATAAAGAGAGAGCCCTCTCTGATTACAGTTTGGCTAGGAACTGTGATCCAAAGATTGGTTAGTGGTTACCCCGGCCGTATTCCCTTGGGAGTCAAAGGGAACAACCTGGGTGTTAACAAGTCGCATGTGTGTCGACTCAAGAGAGCATTGTATGGGATGAAGCAAGCACCCCGTGATTGCTACACCAGGATAGATATCTATTTCACTGGGTTGGGATTCACGAAGAGTGAAGCATATGCGAGCCTGTATCAAATAGTGGTGGAAGGTAAGCTGTTGATCATTGTACTTTATGTAGATGATCTCATACTGATAGGTGATGAGAAGCTCATCAAATCTTGTAAGAGAGTTTGAGATGAAGACATGGGGTTCATGCATTACTTTCTTGGCATGGAGGTATGGCAGGGAGATGGGGAGTTGTTTGTTTCTCAAGGAAAGTATGCCAATGAGATACTCAGGAGATTCTGCATGGAGAGCAGTAAACCCATGGAGACTCCTCTAGCTGGTAACTAGAGGAAGGAGGATGCTACTTCAGGGGAAGTAGTGGAAGATACTATTTACAGGCAGCTTATGGGATCACTCATGTATTTGGTGAACACACGACCATATATGTGTTATGCAGTTAACCAACTTAGTCAAGTGATGGTTAGACCTACCAAGCTATATTGGAAGGCGGCAAAACATGTATTGAGATACCTCAGAGGCACTACTCAGTTTGGGTTGTGGTACAAATGGACAGAGGGAGTGAAGCTTCAGGGCTTCACCGATGTAGATTGGGTAGGGAGTCCATCTGATAGAAAAATAAAATAAGGAGGGATCTTTGGTATTGGGTCAGCTGCAGTTTCTTGGCACAACAAGAAATAGAGATCAGTTGCACTCAGTTCGGCAGAGGAAGAGTACATGGCTACAAGTCAAGCAACATGTTAGGTTATCTGGATGAGGAAGATCTTGGTTGGTTTATTTGGTCATCAGATGGATCCGATAGTGATTTACTGTGATAATCAAAGTTGTATCAAACTCTCTGAAAATCCAGTTTTTCATGTTCGGTCCAAGCATATAGATATCCGGTATCATCATGTCATAGATTGTGTATTGAGGCAAATCATGTTATTAGATTACATTCCCACGGAGGAGAAATATGCTGACATCTTGACAAAGGTATTGCCAAGATGTAAATTCGAGTTTCACAGAGACACGATCGGGGTAGTGGATAATCCCTTTCTTGTTGAGAGGGAGTGTTGAGAAATGGCAACAAGAAATTCCAGTTTAAATTGTCCTTGAATTAAACTGTGAATTAAAATAGAATTCTTTTCTCGTAACAATTTGAAAATAATTAATTAAGTTTAATTAACTTAATTAATTTAGGAAATTTGAATTGGAAGTCTTTTAGAAGACATGTATATGTTATCCCTAACTTATAGGAGTTCAGGATGAGTTATGAATGAGTTGTAATTAGTTAACTCAATTTATTGAGTTAAGTCCAGTTAAATTAGTTCCAATCAATTTCAAGAACTAATAGTGACTAAACAGTCAGCTGGGACACTAGTGACCTAATTAGTGCTACTCTAGTTAACTGAATATTCCACCATCAAAAACTCATGCATGTTGATTATGAGAAAGACCTAGTTGAGACTAGAGTGCATGGACAATGTACTATTTGTTTTAGATTTTTTTGAGTTGCACTGATAGTGCATGCAATCAAGAACTGATCCTTGAGGGATTACGCTATTTTTAGAGGCTTTATTTCCCTTTAAATATAAGCTATCCTTCATAGGAATTACACATTGGAATAGAGACTTGGAGAGCTTGTGAATTGACTAAGATTTGGCCTTGAGCTTGCTTATGAGTTGGAGATTGAATTTGCCGAGTGCTGGGATTGTTTTAGAGAGAACAAGCATTGTAATTTCATCTTGATTTTCCTAATTAATACAAAACAAATAGTGGGGTTTTGAGCTGTGGCTTTCCCTAGATATTTATTGTGTTATGAGCCTTTGATTCTCTTCCTCTATTGATTATTATTTGTTCAATGTGTATGGGCTTCCACTGTAAATAGTAGAAGTAGATTATTGTCTCTTGTTTTAGCCGATTACATGAGCTTGTGAATCTACAAGTTTTTGTACAGTTTGGGCCTTGGAAAGATCAACTTTATAGAGGGCCCCACGTGGGAAAATTTTCTTTGAGCATAAGCCACATACCAAAATGGATTTTAGGGGGGAATTAGTTTCCAAAGAATCCCTCCACCATGGAGGATTTTCCAATTCTGAGATTTGGGACATATATCCAAAATTTGGAGCATATATTCCATGTGGGATTTTGGTATATATTATCTTGTCTTTTTTGTTTGGAATAATAATATTTAATAATTTGAGAGCCTTGACATAATGTTCCCAAATAACCATGTAGTCCCTTTCTAGCCGAAGATTTGCAGATGAAAACCAAGCACAGAAAACAAAAACCTGATTTAAGGAGAACATTTTTTTTAGACTAGAAGCTATATTAGAGGATTAGGAAGGTGATACTAATGTAGGTTGCCTATCTATGGATCCTTCCCAGTTAAAATATTTTGACCATTTCCCACATTCCAGAAGAGGTGATTTCCTACGATGTGGAAAGCCTCGAGAATTTCTTTCCATGCTATAGAAGCATTCCAAGAAACTTTTTTGGGAATGTGAATGCAATCCATAATGGATGAGGTTCAAATCTATTTTTGTGCCATTATATTTTCCCATAGATAATTTCCCTGAATGAGGCGGCAAACCCATTTTACAGCCAAAAATTGAGCAAATTTTGGAAGCTCTTTTATCCCTTAGCCACCAAAATATTTCAGAAGGGAAATAGAGTTCCTAGCTGTGAATGCAAAGGTATGCTTTTACTGCTTTCTGGACTAGAGAAATCTAGCAGAGAGTTATTGTATATTACTTAATATCCCCTAAGAATCCATGCTAAAGAGTCCTAGAAAATAGGGATTGCTTCAATAACTTATTTACATAGAACTAGGCGACCTACCCATGATAGCCAATGATTACTCCAAATTCTATTTTTTTTCTATTTTCTCTAGTATTTGTGACGAACCTTGGATTAGATGATTGCATGGATGAAACCCAAATACTTGAAACCATGCTCGATGTTATGATATGGGAATAGAGAGAATGTCTTCAATTAAGGATAATTCATTGTCCGAGATTTCCCAATTATAGATAAAGGATTTTTTCCCAATTATAGATAAAAGATAGTTCATTGTAACCTAACCAAGTCATTACAGGGCTTCCATAGTGTTTGCCCAACCAAGGCTCTAGGAACTAGTAACTCAATCCACAACTAAACGAACATGAGAAAAAACAAAAAAACAAAAGGAAAATGAACCCACAACACCATGGATATCCATGAAATGGCAAGGCTAGGAAAATCCACCGTCAATCTAGGCATTCCTCCATGCCAGTGATAGATCATAACCAAGAAACCACATGCATGTGCCATGCATGCAAAAACTAGCAATGAAATCATACATGCAACTCGATATCTGCAAGCAAAACCCACTGTAACTGCTGATCCCAATGTCCTCTTGCCCTTTATTGCTCTTCCTTTTCCTTCTTGCTCCAGGGATCCAAGTATGCCACACTCTCCAAGAGTGCTCCAAGAAAAATCTAAGTGTCCAAGAGTATGAGAGAGAGAGAGAATAGAATGGGAGCTCCAAAACTGAACTGACAAAAGCTACACTAACCAATCCTGAGCAAAATCTTGAGCCGAAAGCTTTCCAACTGATCCTCAAAAGACCTTTTTGTCAACGAGGCCTATATTTTCTTAATTTTCCATTATTTTCCTCCTCACATGCAACCTATGACCTTTCACCTTCCTTTTCTCCTAATTTCCATTATTTTCATAAATAAATGCCAATAAATGCCTCATGCCTTTCCAAATCCTTTGCCATTGCCTTTTCCAATTCCCTTAGACATAAAAAGCCTAAGTGACACCCAACTAGGATGCATTTCCCACCATTCAGCCTGGAATAAGTGTCCCATGACCTTGGTCTTATATATTTTTACATGGATTTTTAACTAGGGTTCTATAAGGATTTTTTAACTAGGGCTCTTATAGAACCCTCCCCCTTGGGGGAATGCTGTCCTCGATGTTCAATGACACCTATAGCCAGCAAGACCGCTGAAACCAAAACATACTACTCATGGAGCTTTATAACATAGCTTGTTATAGTATTTATAAGGACCATCTGCTAAAACATGACAAACATACTGTTTACTAGAGTTTTATAACACAACTCATTACGATATTTACAATAACAACCACATATACACACATACACATTTTCTTCACCCAAAAAAATAAGCATATTGTCTATGGAGCTTTATAAATCCAACTCGATACAATATTTACAATAATACACACATACACGTATGCACATTTTCTCAACCATAAAATAAAAGGATATGATGCATGCATGTTATAGCTCCAAATATCACCCTTGGTATTTGTGATGCTTGGTTTATGGCCTAGGGCAATCCCTCCTTCCAGAATTGGTCCAAATATTTTAAAAAACATTGTTTTACTCCTTGTATGCTACTTTGCCCTGTGATAAAAATGTGTACACGTGGGTTAGTTAATACCCAACGCATGTATATGTGTTAAAACACTTAAAAAAATTAAATTTCCTTAACTATGGGCGGAATTCATGGGTTTTACCTGTTGATTACCTCCTAGTTCTCGTGGTCCAACTGTTTCCCAACTAAAAAATAATTGGGAGAAGTATAAATAGACTTCTATGGGAAGGCCTTAAGGAGGAGAAGAGATAGAGTTATTATACGAAGATTATCCCCTGACTGAGTCTGAAGTATCCTTGTGCTTCAAGCACTTCCCCAAGTTCCGGGAAACCCTTGTTTCCTTGAGTGTTGATATTCTCCCACTTGCTTGAGATATCATGGTATTGGTTATGGAAGGAGGCTATTGAAGGCTGGGACTGGACGGGCTTGGAGGACGGTTCTGCTTGGAGCCGGAAGAAGAAGACTCAGGTGAATTCTCTCCATGTTTATTATAGTTTTCTATAATAAAAAGAAACGCTGTCTTGTTCTTGAGATTGACCTTGTTTATGCATCAGATTTTGTTGTAATGCATGTATGAATGTCATTTGAATGTATAACTAATCATCTTACTTATATGATATAAAGTTGATTTCATTAAAATGCATTATCTATATGCTACTATGTATGTGCAAATTGGTTGATTTTGCAGATTCAAAGATCGTCAGGAGTTGCAGAGGGTCTAAACCTTGCTGGAACTACCCAAACGAAGGACATCCGAGTATGTTCATCCTTACATAGTTTATTTATTTAAGCATGTTGCCTGAGTTGTATGTGTGTTTCTTGCTGTAGATTACTCTTGCTCTGTTGGGGTTCTGACCCAAAGCCCCAGGGTACTTATTCCCATAACAGAATTGGTGACTCCGCTGGGGATAACAATATTGCTATTCCTAGTTTGGGTTGTTTAGTGTCAATCAGGGCTCAGTTCTTGGTTTGCTTGCTGTGACAATATTGCTTACTCCTTTAGGAACTCAGACCTCAAGTTTGATCTTTTGGTCAGGCCTTTCTTTTTTTTTTCTTTCAAAACTTAGTATACACATGTTTCTCTGTTTACAGTAGCGTACACACACCTGTTTCTGTGAAGTGAAACCGCGTATATGCGAGTTTCCTTTATTAGAAGAGCGTGTACACGCACTTGTGCTTGAACACAGTCATGTATACCATTTTTTGCATGCTTTTTTCAAATCTTTCTGCCCAGAAATATTTGTTTCTTGGTCTGTTTGGTTTATGAGTGGTCAGTTTCTGTATTTAGAATTTAATTATTCAGTGAGCTTATTGTTTTGAATTCTCTTCTACTTTGAAAAGTTTTGGCCTAGGTTTTCTTTTGAGTGAGTTTTACGATTTGTGTTTGAACACACAAGACTTCTTATGAAAGTTCTTGATTGTTTTGGTCTTCCAGAACAATAGATTGTTTTCAATATTTGTGTCAAGCTTGATTATTGGTCTACTCGCTTTGCTTTTCGTCATTTTGTGGCCTTACACCTTTTCTTTCTTTTTGAAAGTTTCTTTTTGATGAATTTGAAAGTGTTTCTTTCCTGACTTCTTGGTCAGTTTCTCAAAGCCCTTTTGCTGCTTTTGGGTCGTTTAGTAAAATTTGAAGCGTTTTTTTTCAAGTTTTCATTCGTTGTCGAATTTGTGACTTGCAAAGTTTCCTTGTGATCTTCTTTCGATCTTTGAGTCATTGGTGGCATTTAGAGTGCTTTCAAAAGGTTGTTTTCATTGTTTCTTGAAAAAAACATTGTTTTTATTTTCTTTAGCCACATTTTTTGGTTCCTTTTTCATTTTCTGAAAGTGAATTGTGATCTTTTGCGATCTGTCCTTCTTGTTTGGAGAGAATTTTTTACATTCAAAATTTATATTATCTTCAATACTTAAGTTGTCTTATTAATTGTTCTAAACAATTGCTTTTGTTTTTAAGAGTGATTTAGGATCTTGCATCTTCATTACACCTTGCATTAGGATAGTTTGCATTGTTAAAGCATTAGTAATCTTTTTAGTTTTTGCATGTGTGAAGTGTGTTGCAAGAAAAGAAAAAAAAAGTTTTCTGCTTTATAGAAGTTTCGTAAAACCCACATAGAGATCTCTTTTCATCGAAGGAAAAATAATTGCATTCATGTAGTTACTTTTTCATTGATTTCGGTTGAGTCATACACACATCATTAGTTTCACTCCCATATCTTGACTTAAAAGAACAACCTTTAAAATCAAGCGCTAATTAGAATAAACTAGAACCTTCTTATATTATCATCAGAATACGTCAACAAGTTTAGTTTTATTTAGGGCCTTGGATTAAGCAAGAGGAGAGTTAACTCTCCAAGGCCGCTCTAAATTGTAAAACATAGAATTTTGATTAAAGAGCGAAAACCAATAGCGTTAGGGAGATTGGGAAAGCTCCGTGACTGGGAGTAAAGCACGAGGGTTAGTGAAGATAAGGACGAGAGATACCCCCTCTCTTACTTGTTAGATCCTACCTCACGACTGTTTCGCCCGACTTCTGATACGAGTTGGTGCCTTTAGTTGCCTATCTTAGGGATCTACACAGGCGGTTGCGGAGGGGAATCCCGTGGCACTTGAGGTTGACATTGCATCACGTTCAACAATACTTCTAGAGGGCACCCTTGCGAAGCTTGGGGGCTTGCACCGGCAAAGGTTGTTGTCTAGTGGTCAGCGTAACTACCTCTGATACCTTCGCTGGTAGGCCTGGGCCGTCATTATCCTAGACTATCTTTGGAAGGTCCCTTACTTCACTTTCTTGTATTTTGCTGTCCGGTCCTCATCACCCGGAGCGGAAATACTTGGAAGTTGTTTGATTGTTTGTATCTTTAGGGACTTTATAGTCCAGTGCTCTTTGCTCCTTGTGTATAGTTGGCTTTAGGTATTTTTGTCTAGTCACTTTTGGAATTTAGATTATGAGTGATTGACCTACCACTCTGTCGATTTGGAAAGGCTTTTGATCTTTTTTTTGAAAGTTGTGGAGTTGCCTCCTCAAGGTCAAAGGTTTTGATTGTGTGTTTATCTTCCTTGAAAATTCATTTGTACATTCTCGTAAGGGAAGGATCTGCGAATAAGTTAGATATGGCTAATATTCTTGTGGAAACCAACCAAGGTACCCTCCCAAAAGGGGATCCTTGTGCTTTTCCTTTCTTTGGAAACATTGGTACTCCCTTGATGGCCACTTTGAATATTCCTAGATTGAATGTTGGACTACCAGTTTGGCTGTGGTCCACTCCGAATATTCCAGATGTTCTTGAAGCTTCTCAGATGAATGCTTTATTTCAGGGGCATCACATGGATGTTAATTATTCATCTTCTTTTAGAGAGAAATCGAGGATTCCTCTTTCTCCTCCTTATTGTAATAAGAGATCTAAAAAGAGGAGAAATAGGAAGACGAAGAAGAAGAATAATTCTATCAATTCATCATCAACCTCTACTAGTCATGTTGAAGATGAGCCTTCAGCCGCTGCAAGTCATGCTGGGGGCATAAGTCTAGTCACTGTGAGTCATACTAGCAATTCATCATCAACCTCTGCTAGTCATGTTGAAGATGAGCCTTCAACCACTGCAAGTCATGCTGGGGCCATAAGTGTAGTCACTGCGATTCATACTAGCAATTCATCATCAACCTCTGCAAGTCATGTTGAAGATGAGCCTTCACCTGCTGCAAGTCATGCTGGGGGCATAAGTCTAGTCACTGCAAGTCATACTAGCAATTCATCATCAACCTCTGCTAGTCATGTTGAAGATGAGCCTTCAGCCGCTGCAAGTCATGTTGGGGGCATAAGTCTAGTCATTGTGAGTCATACTAGAAATTCATCATCAACCTCTGCTAGTCATGTTGAATATGAGCCTTCAACCGCTGCAAGTCATGCTGGGGGCATAAGTCTAGTCACTGCAAGTCATACTAGCAAAGAGTCCCTAACCTCTGCAAGTCATGTTCAGGACTCTCTGCAAACCGCTGCTAGTCATGTTAGTGGAATGTATGTTGATAAGAAACGTGGACATAGAATTTTCAAACCTAAGTTCCCTTGTAATATATGCAAGGGAGACCATCTTACTCATTTGTGCCCTGGTATTCTAGAGGTACAAAGGATATGGTCCGAGTCTAAAAGTTCTTCTACTCCTGGATCTGATATGGTTTCTCATCAGTCTCATCAACCATTGGTTGATAATGTGGTTGAGCCAGTGCAATCTTTGGCTGATTACACTCCTCTTTTGGGGGGTGAAGTGCCTAACAAAAGAGTCTGTTTGATTTCTAGTACAAAGTCTTCTGGTATAGGGGGCATTTCGGTTTCTTTGAATGTTCCCCCTCCAAGTTCTAGGAGTGTCTCCTTTGATTGGGATAGTCTTGTCGAGCCTTGTCTTCCTTCACTGCACCTTTCCAAATAAAGGTCAGAGTTAATTCCAGAAATGTCTATCGATGTATGGTGGATGAAGGATCCTCTGCAAGTATTATATCCTCTTTGACTTGGAAAGCTTTGGGTTCCCCAAAGTTGTTGACAACTCAGAGTCAGTTGTTAGCCTATGATAGAAGACCTGGTGAATCTATGGGTGTTCTTCCTCAATTGCCTATTACTTTAGGTGGGAAGACTGTCTTAATCGATATGATGGTGGTTGATAGCCCTTTAGAATTTAATATGTTACTTGGGCGTGATTATGTCTATGCTATGAATGCTGTGGTGTCGTCACTCTTTTGAGTGATGTGCTTTCCTCATAAAGGGAATATTGTCACTATTGATTAGCTTGCATTTGATAATCACCACCCTAATTCGACTTTACTGCAAAATACCCCTTGGTTTGTTCCAAGTGTTTAAGTAGACTCTACCCCACCACGGGTGAACTATGAGGCATTGGATCCTCAATGTTCAATCGCTTATGAGAAGGATCCTTTGATCTATTATTCTTATTCTTGGGACTTGATCCCGATAGTTGACCGAGAGATTATTCCTATAGGGACATGGGACCCCTTAATTCCCTCTTTTTATCCTTGTAGTTTTCATGATTTCTCAGAATTTGATTTGCCTTCATAGGAGGAACCCTTTGAAGCCATGAGTTTTGACTACCAAAGGAGTCCTTGGCCTGAGCCCTGTAATGGGTTTGTCCAGAAGAACTGTTATGCGTAAACCGCAAGGTTGCGTGGTTCCCTGTACCATATTGTATATATAAGGTACACATGTTCAAGTTTTGTATTCTATAACACAAGAATTTATCTGAAGTTTATATGTGGGATATATTAACTTCTTGTCTAGTGTTTTTATTTATGTTTACAAAACTTGGAACTCCTTTGGAAATTTTTATGGTTGATCCGTTTTGACAGGTATTGGTTCTCGAAACTGGCATATAGGTTAGGCTTCTTCACCTGCATTGTGCACTTATCAGTTTCCTTTCCCATTTTTGCCTTAGGATCGACCCCACCAAGTTATGGTGCAAAACCTTCTCATTGCTTAGAAGTATCATGACTTGTGTGGTAGAGCCTACCTTATAATGAGTGCCCTAGATAGTACCTTGTTGTCACTTGGCACCCATGCAAATTTATTGTTCTTAGGCTTGGGAGTCCTCTTTAGTCTTTCCATGACTTGTGCATTGAAGACACATTCTCTTTGCTTCTTCGCTTAGTTTTGGCCTTATACCTTCAAGGCTCCTTTGTGTTGAGTTGTACTGCTGGATTGCATTTTGACTATTTGCACCTTTTGTCCTTGAGCCGGCTTCACCTAGACTCGTGTTTAAGCCACTTATTTGACCATGTCTTTTGCAAGTTCAACCATGCAATCACTTAGCTTCTTCAACTTGACACACCCTTTGACCTGTGGAAGGAACATCCCTTTGAGTGTCCTTGACCAGTTTTGCCTCCTTGCATTGAGCATAGGATTGTTCCCATCCTAGGAACTAGATCATCTGTTTCTCTGACACTCGTTCGTTCCACTATATTATAGCATTCTTTTATTATTTTTCCAGCTTAAAGAAAAAGAAAAAGAAATTATATATTCCAAAAAGAGCGGGAACGGGAAAACATTTCCATATATTGTTGGTAGCTAGAGTCAGTCATGTCGCCCTTGAACAAAGCACTCAAAAGAAAATCTCTTCTCCTCCAATTAGTTATCTCTTCCAATCATATGGAGAGTTCACTTGTGCCTCTTGCATGACGAACTTATACAGAGTTATCATATGCTGCCACATAGTCATCATTGAGTCGTGCTTTTGTTCAAGGGAAGTAAACTTGAGTCGACTTCTCTGCGGTGTCTCTTGACCTATTTTTCAGTCGGCCATCCCTGGTTGTCAGTGTCATGTTTGTCATCACATCAGTTTTATTGGTCCTTTGCTCGTGCTGGTTTGAGAAGGTCTCCATTGACTTCTCACTGACAGGTCTTGTCCTTATCGACGATGACATATTGCTTTGAGGGCAGGCTTAGAGCCGCACCCTGGCCCTATTTTCATTATCGATAGGTCACCTTGTGCTTAGCATTGATCAGTATCATGGGTCTTTGACTGAGTGGTTTCCCTTGTGTTTGACATCAGCTTTCATTATCACACATTGGGAGTCATGCAACACCTTGGTTTCTATTTGACCATATTGGTGGATTCCTCGCCTCTATGTTAGCTTTCATTATTGGTTGGTTCAGAGGGTTTCTATCATGTGCTAGCTACATCTTGTGTACGCTAGAAACGTGCTTCAGTTGGGTTACTACATCTTTTTTGTCAAATTCCTTCTATATTATTGGCCTACAGGTTACACTCGCACTAGATTGATGAAGGATACCTTAATGCCTTCCTTCTAGTGGATCTTTTCCTATCGACTACAGATCATTGCTCTGGGACAAAGATCTAGAGTCCATTTGGCAGTACCTTGGGGTTTGCAGTCATCAGTGGCAGATTCCTTCGCTATCAACAGTGGGAAACCATCATTGTCCCCTGATTGATAGATTCTTCTAGGTGTTTGACTTCAGCTCATTTATTCACACTTATTAGATTGTACTGGATACCTTGACTCTCATTATCATTATCGATGAGTAGTCTCACATTTGTTAACATTATACATCAATGACCGGTAATCAAATGATTTCTCACATGGTCAACTTCAGATAATTTATTCCCATTGTGTAGAAATGTACCACAACAGTCAGTGAAGACCTCCAGTTGCGTCAACATTCTTTGGTTCACTTGTCAGTTTCTCCTGTTGCTCCTAGTCAACATCATTCCACATTATATGTTGCAGTCCTTCACAACGACATCTTGTATTCTGGAATCCGAGTTGCGATGTAGTATCATCTTATTCCATCATGTTCATTTGGTACTATTGAGATCAATTTTTGACATCAATGATTAGCTTCATCCTTTAGCTTCATTGATCATCTTCTTATATGTGATATTCAGACATGTACTTGTTTGATCACAATCAGATGGTCCATTATGTACTTTCAGTTCTTTATACTTGTATACATAGTGGATCCACTTGTACTTGATATGCAAACATGCTTTACTTTCTTTGAGCATGGGTATGCCTACCTCAGACAACTGTTTCTTTCTGATCTTCTTTTGATGGCTTGGCAAGCTGAAATCTGGTGAAGTCCTTCTCAGTTTCGACAAGTTTCCTTTCAATATACTTAATACATTTCGGCCATCATGTACCCCTTCTGACCTCATATATTAGGGGGCATCTGTTATAGCTCCAAATATCACCCTTGGTATTTGTGATGCTTGGTTTATGGCCTAGGGCAACCCCTCCTTCTAGACTTGGTCCAAATATTTTAAAAAATTGTGTTTTACTCCCTGTATGCTACTTTTCCTTGTGATAAAAGCATGTACACATGGGTTAGTCAATAGCCAACCCACGTATATGTGTTAAAACACTTAAAAAAAATAAATTTCCTTAACTATGGGTGGAGTTCATGGGTTTTACCCGTTTATTACCTCCTAGTGCCTGTGGTCCAAATGTTTCCCAACTGATTTCCAACTAAAAAACTAATTGGGAGAAGTATAAATAGACTTCTATGGGAAGGCCTTAAGGAGGAGAAGAGATAGAGTTATTATACTGAGATTATCCCTTGACTGAGTCTGAAGTATCCCTGTGCTTCAAGAACTTCCCCAAGTTCCAGGAAACCCTTGTTTCCTTGAGTGTTTATATTCTCCCACTTGCTTGAGATATCATGGTATTGGTTATGGAAGGATGCTGTTGAAGGCTGGGACTGGATGGACCTGGAGGACGGTTCCGCTTGGAACTGGAAGAAGAAGACTCAGGTGAATTCTCTCCATGTTTTTATAGTTTTCTACAATAAAAAGAAACGCTGTCTTGTTCCTGAGATTGACCTTGTTTATGCATCAGATGCTGTTGTAATTCATGTATGAATGTCATTTGAATGTATAACTAATCATCATACTTATATGATATAAAGTTGATTTCATTAAAATGCTTTATCTGTATGCTACTACGTATGTGTGAATTGGTTGATTTTGCAGATTCGAAGATCGTCAGGAGTTGCAGAGGGTCTAAACCCTACTAGAACTACCCAAACGAAGGACATCCGGGTATGTTCATCCTTACATAGTTTGTTTATTTAAGCATGTTGCTTGAGTTGTATGCGTGTTTCTTACTGTAGATTACTCTTGCTCTATTGGGGTTCTAACCCAAAGCCCCATGGTACTTATTCCCATAACAATGCATCTGTAACAAGGGAATATAGAAGCTCACACCTCCCCCTCAAAGTAATACCAGGATTCACCACATTCCCAATAAGTCTAGAATCCACTGCAAGGCCAAATCTGCATCTAATGTCCAGCGCTATAATCCTGCACCACTTTTCCTCTCAATGAACAATTATTGACTCATTTTTCCAGGGCACAATCCCAATGTGCATTTGATTCCATATGGGAATGCTAATGACAAAACAAAATCCATCCCCGACCTTCCCTTCTCTGCTACGTAGTCCCTCGGGAATTCCAATCACCTCCTTTCGTGTAGTCACACACCGTCCAAGTTTCGATGGCACCCCCATCTCGAATAGTCCATCCACAGGCAAGGTTTCCTTGCATCGGAAGGTCTAAAAACGAAGGCATATCCCTACTTCAAACCATCATATTGGTCATAGTATGCTCATGGAAATCAATGGACACTATTGGGTAATAGTGTCCCATAATGGCCCTACTCCTGAATGCTTTACTAGAATACTATTGCCTGTTCCAATTCCTTTTGCTATTGCTACTAATGCTTGCCTTTAGATTCGACCAGCCAACTGGGAATTTCATGCTTTCATGTACCAAGCACATAATTTCCATTAGATTCAAAATAAACTGAAATAACTTCAAATCATACTTCATTGGTCGCCCGTCAACAAGGTATACTTCCAATTCCATTCGCTTCTTGTCACAACAAGTCAAACTAACATCTTTGAACAAATCATCATGTATAAACATATCACATAAGGGTAGATCAAACCACAACCATCATAGATCAAAAACATAAATCACATGTTACCATCATAAAACATAATCATAGATCATATGTAATCATAATAGACATGAATCATAAATAACATGCATAATAAAAATAAAATAAGACACTGATGCTTATCCTTTAATAAATCCTTAGCTTCTACCTTTGTCCTTATTCTATACGCACACTAGATCAGTTTCCACACTCAAAAAACACCTAGTGCCTTATCCTAAATCATGTGCACATGCACATAGTGTACATCACACACATACAACCACACATGACATACAACACCATGCAATACATGCACCTAAACTTGACATACCACACATACACCTACACCCAGTGTACAACAGAACATAATACATACTCCTACATCCGGTCTACACCACAACACAATACATAGACCTACACTTGGTGTAAAACACAAAACAAATATGTACACAGAGTAAAACACAATGAATACATATGTCATGATACCACGACTACACAATGCACATACATAGTACTGCATGCCTGCAACACAACATGTACAACACACACTATACCACATGTACACCATTACCATATGTTAAACATGTACACAATACCACCTATACACAACACCACTTGCACAACGTGTGCACAACATTGCATGTACACAACACCACTGGCACAACACGTACATAGTGCCACATGTACATCACACCAATTGTACAACATGTACATAATACCACATGTCACAGTACCACATACACGACATGTACACAAAACCACTTATACACAATATCACATGCACGACATGTACACAACACCCCCTGCACACAATGCCACATCTACAACATGTACACAACACTACATGCACACAACACCACATGTACAATCATGCACACAACACCATATGTAGATAGTACCACTTTTACAACATGCACACAACACCATATGTACATAGTAACACCAGGGAAAATTTCAAGCATGGAAATTTATCTTAAAGTTTAGAAACCTTGACGAATGTTTTTAATCCCTAACATGCAAATTGTAAAATGTTTACTGATATTTTTCTAAAAGTATTCAAATTTCCAAAGATTCATTATATAGAATCTATAAATATTTTGCGATTTAGAAGGTAAAATAATTTTTTACTATAAAATTTAGGAGATTTTTTTAGAAAAAATGAAAATTGGTGATTTTTTTTGAAAAAAACATGGAAAATTATCCCACCTATGAATATTAGCCCCTAAAATTTTCCCTGAGTACCACTTGTACAACATGCAAACAACACCATATGTACATAGCACTACATACACATGTAAATAACATCATATGTACAAAAAAATGCATATCCAAAAGCGCACAACACCATATGCACACAACACCGCATATCCATTATGCACACAACACCGCATATCCATTATGCACACAATACAATATGTACACAACACCGCATATCCAACATGTACATAACACCATCTATACTATTGGGATAGGGTCATTTGAGTCATTTTGGTCAAGTTTTGGGTCAATTTTTTAATATATTTTTGTAACGAATATAAAGTCTCCGCAAAATGTGTAAGCGGAGCGTGAAGCTAGTATGAGTCAAAGGGACTTTAGTCCCTTAGGTGGGTAAGTGATAGAGTGGTTTTGAGACCTGCCCATGGTCTGCGGACCATGGTATTGTAAAGAAAATGCTATATATAGATGAGTCATAGTGAGTCTTAATAAGTATCTAATAGTGAAGAATCATTGTAAGGAAAAGGTGCTAAGACAAGAAATCTCTGTTTCCTGTACTTAGGTGAAAGGGGAAGGCTCTTGCAGCTGAGGGCACGAAGACCTTGGTAAGTCTGCAAGCTGAGTCTGCGGGCCGTTGTAGCTGAGTGCGCAGGGAAAATAAGTCTGTAATTAAACGATTATACTTAATAAATACTGTTTTGAGCTAATTTGGATGCATATGTGTCTTATTATTTACGTTTGCAAAGTTTATGTATATTCGCTCTGTGTTATGATTTACATGAATTAATGATTGTTTACATTGCGAAAGTGGTATATTTATAATCTTTATACATGGCAAGTGTAATTAGGAATCTTTGGAAAGATATGAAAGTTGTATATTCAGAAGGATTAGAGGTGCGCGAAGGTAGATCTAAGCCATAAGGACTGTAGGAACACATGACAAAGGCCTCTAGATGCAGAAAACTGGTTCTTGCATCCCCCAATACTGCTTCAGGTGAGACTGCAACCTATGCTACGCAGGTTGTTGCTGAAAGGGCCAATATTTCAAGTTTTATTGGTTGGTGCAGATAATGCTGAACTGGGGTCAGGTCCCATCAAGCCAACAAATGGTTCCATTACCAGGACTAGGATCTATTTGAGGAATGTGTGATGTCAAATAAGTGGTTTCCTACTAAGAAGGAAATCGAGAAGTGGATTTATCGAAAGTTTAATGCGTTTGTAGCTCAGGAGAATAGAAACATGTGATTATCCAAGGAACAAAGGCTGAACAGATACCTGTACACAGACGAGACAAAAACCTTTTTCTTTTTCTTTCCTTGCGAATTGCATGAGTGGCTGTCTATATTAGCGGACAGTCAGGGTATGTGGAGGCTTGATTACCCTATTATGTGGACTCCATAACTGGTGAAACACTTGAAAGCCTCAAAAAATAATATCGTGTGGGATTTCGATCATTGGATTGATCGTATCTTAGGAGGATTTGTCACTGAGATTGCGATTGATACAACTATCAGCTATAGTGAAGCATAGAGCATGTTCTTGAAGGGACTGCGAGGTAAGTACTTAAAATCGCTAAAGACTTGGATTAATATGCTGTTGTGTGAAAACCAAGTTATTCCATTACCTTGATTTTTGGGACTATGTGAAGTGGAAAACCATTAAGAAGAAACGAAGAATCGGGCTCTGAATACAGTCCGCTATTAGGATCGTCTTCTAGTGATGATGAAGGAACTATTCTGAGTACACCACGAAGTGCGCTGCAGATAGTAAGTTAGGGTATCCCAAGGATACCTCATCCATCCACTCCACCTCCACCTCCACCTCCACCTCCGCCGCATACACCTACACCTTCACCTCCACCTCCACCTCCGCATCAACCATTCAACATGGCGAGCATAATGAAGATGCTGATCTTTAAAGGGGTAGGGAGCGAAGACCCTAAACAATTCTGGTTCGTTGCAGATGCTGTGTGGACAATGCAGCAGATTACTGATGATAATATAAAGAAAGTGCAGTTAGTCACGGCGCTGAAGGATAGGGCGCTGACTTGGTATATCAAGTTTTGTCAAGATAGACTTGGCGTGACAATGGTAGAGACTCAACAGGCGTTGAACAATGAGTTTAAGAAGCCTAAGTCTCAGGCGCAATCTGTAACGGAGTTTAAGGAGATACAACAAAGGGTAAATGAGTCTTCATGGGACTTTGATCAGAGGTTGAAGTGCCTGATCTAGTAGGCTAACATGTCGATCACAGATTCTCAACAGTGGGACTGGTACATCACATCTCTCCTTCCACATCTAAGATTACCGTTATCACAATAGAAGATAGGAACACAAGCAGAAGTTGTGGAGATCGTGATGAGGTTTGAAGCCTCACCATTACAGGATATGAATGTTGGAGTACAATAGATTCAGCTACAGCTGGAAAGCCTATACATGGAGTTGCAAAGTTTGAAGACAGGAAAGGATGCTCATACCGAGGTGCACGTTGAAGTGTGGTGCATAAAATGTAAGGATAAGGGACATGATAAGGATCATTTCCCAATTTATCAAAAGTATTTGATCGGAGGAGGTCCTATGCCTCTGAAGCCTAAAAAAATTATGAAACTGAGCGCAGGAGTACCCTTATGGTGCGCTATCTACCAGATAGTTGGGAAGCACACAACTGACCATTGTCACATCTTGCAAAATTTTGTGTAGACTACGCAACAATTGTTTTGTACCTTCTGTAAGTCGGTTAGGCATGATGAGCGAAACTGCCAAAGCTATGAATTGATGATGGAGTGGACCCCTACATATCGAATACAAGTAGAAAATTGACCTCAGGATCAGGGCGTGGGTGCAACGTGGGGAGGATTTGAAGGCTGTGGAAGAGGAAGAGGAGGAGGGGATGACAGAGGTCGTGGATAAGTTATTTTCCACAACTGTGGAGAAGCTGGACATTTTGTGCACGATTGTCAGAACTCGACACATCCATCATATTAGTATTGCAGACAGTTCGACCATGTGATTGAAGATTAACTAGTGCTGATAGCCAAGATGCAGGAGAAAAAGATGCATACTCCCACACAAAATATATAGATGATGAGGGTAGAGCCTTGCAAAGAGGACCATAGCATTAATATAGTGACACGAAGTGGTATTGCCACAAGAGAAGATAAAGGAAAGAAGCTAGAGACTGAAGATTGGGTGCGCAAGGTTGCCGATTGGATTTGATCTTGACAAGGCTAAAGAAATTTTCATGGAAGCCAAGAAGAACTTTGTTGAGGCTTCTACGTCAGGGAGTTAGAAAAAACTGTTTGGAAACAATGAAGCGCAGGATGTGGATCCCTCGCTATTGGCTACTTTTCTAAAAAATTGCATGAAGCTATTGTGGTATAAGAAGGTAGTAGAAGGGCTCTAGGAGCTAATCGAAAATTGTATGGGAAAAATTAAGATTCCTTCAGAACAACGGGCTGTCAGGAAATTAGGTAAACATAAGAAGCGAACAGGGCGCGAGATGAGACTGACTGCATAGATTGGAGAATATGAAATGGATGAAGTCAACTTGGATTTGGGTTTTGATGCGAACATACTGCTTAGGCAGACATGGGAAAGGATGGGGAGGCATGCGCTATAGTGGTCTCCTATACAACTACGCATGGCTAATCAACATAATATTATTCCTATGGGGCGCCTATATGGGGTAACAATAAACATTGAAGGAGCAAGTGCTCTAGATGATTTTGAGGTAATTGAAATAGTGGATGACAACAATCCTTACCCTGCGCTACTAGGAATTGATTGGGCCTTTTACATGGATGCGGTTATTAATATGAAGAAGAGAAGTATGACATTTGAAAAGAAGGCGCTTTGAGTTATTGTACCACTGCATCCTGCTGAGGGAGTGCGCTACACTGAACCAGTCCGTGACTATGTGGAGGAAGACGATTTGGATCAAATATACAATATTACTGCGCATGACGAATATTGGATCAATCCCACTGCAGATGAGCGGATCATGTGGGATAGGGACAATTCTTGTACCTCAGATTCAGACAAAGAACTTGAGCACTGGAAGAATAGGTTACATGAAGTCTCTACGCTACGTTGTAATTTGATGACAAAATCATTGCAGTGCGTATCCACAGAGGTAAGAAATCTCTCGCATTATGATGGTTTAAATGATGTTAATTTATTTTTGGATGAGTTTAAAAGGGAGGTGCCTGAAGAAAATCGCTTCTAGGCACTTGATCTGGCGCTGCACATTACGCCTGCCCCTTGGTGGGTTATGCATAAGGATAGCTTCACTGATTGGAAGGAATACAGATGAATGATGAAGTTGAGGTTTGGATATGCTAATACCCATATGACTGAAAAATACAATGGAAAGGATGATCCACACGAGCATTTGGTGTGATGGACTAAAGCTTGGGGAGAAGAGCCACAACCAGAATGGGTGCATATCTTCTTTCACACCTTAGATACTATTCCAATGAATTGGTAATTGGAGATGGAGCTGTGCCATGGGACGACTGAATGGGATATCTTGAGGGAAAGTTTCTTGTTAACTTTCAACTTTGAGGATGGATTTGAGTGCATTGATGAAGTGCTCTAGGAAATTAAGGCCACTATCTTTAGAACACCTAAAGAGCTGGTAGAATGGGTTCAACTAGACTAGAATACCTATCTAAGCCATGCGATGGAATGCTACAATGTGACTGCAAAAGAAGAAGAAGAGGATCCACAAAAGATCAACATTCCAGAGACCGAGGGGCAGCGCGAGGTTGAACGACCCAAAGCAAAAAACTCTGATATAAAAAAATCATTGAAGACTAGGCAAGTCAACATTAGTTCCGACACGCAGCCTAAGTTTGCAAAGGTAGGTGATTAATTGGGATGAAGATATAGTTGATAAAGTGGTAGAACTGCTACCCGAATATGAGGACTTGTTTCCTACCAAGTTATCAGACATGAAAGGAATAGTAGGGGATTTGGGAGTGATGAAGATCACCTTAAAGCATGATGAGAAGCCCATGAAACAAAGATCCTATTGTCTAAATCCTAAGTATAAGGAGAAGGTGTGCAAAGAGCTGGAAAAAATGCTGGAGGCCGGAATCATTGAGCTAGTAGAAGAGTCTGATTAGGTAAGCCCTATGGTTGTTTAGGAAAAGAAGTAACAAGGTGAAATTAGGATATGCGTAGATTTGAGAAAGCTTAATGTTGCATGTGTTCATGAACTATTTCCAACACCTTTTACAGATGAAGTTTTGGAGAATGTCGGAGGGCAGGAAGCTTATTCATTCATTGATGGGTTCTCAGGGTACCATCATATTAAAAGCACGCTGGAGGATCATAGCAAGAATACCTTCGCGACGGAGTGGGGATGATTTCAATACACAGTAATGCGATTTAGGCTAAAGAATGCACCCACGATCTTGTCCAGGGTTGCAATTGTAGCATTTAAAGAATTGATCCATAAATTCTTAGAAGTGTATTTTGATGGCTAGACTGTGTTTGTATTGGCAAAGCACCATGTTGCAAGTCTGTGCCTTATGTTGGATACTTGTCACCGATACCAGATTTCCCTGAATTTGAAGAAATGCATATTTTGTGTGCCTTATGGGATCTTTCTAGGCCATGTGGTATGTAAGCAAGGACTGATGGTAGACCCTACAAAGATAGCTATGATTGTTAATTTAGAGGCTCCAAAGAATGTAAAACAATTGCGCGCAACGCTGGGCCTCACCGAATACTATAGAAAGTTTATCAAAGCTTATGCAAAATGACGCCGATGGAGAAATTACTAAAGAAGGATGCAACTTTATACTGGGATGAGGAGTGTTAGCATAGTCTGGATGTGTTAAAGGAAAAGATGGTGACTGTGCCCATTTTGGTGTTTCCAGACTGGAAGAAAGAGTTTCATGTTCATGTGGATGCCTCCTGTATTGCGTTGGGTGTGGTATTAACCCAGCCAGGAGAAGGTGAGATTGATCATCCTATAGCCTTTGCGAGCAGGAAATTGTCAAAGGCCGAGAAGAACTATTCAACTATAGAGCGCAAAGGACTGGCGATGGTCTATGCGCTGCAGAAATTCTGACATTACCTGTTAGGCGCGCATTTCAAAATGTACATAGATCACTCCGCTCTCAAATACCTGGTCAACAAGCCTGTGTTGGGGGGGAAGATCTGTAGGTGGTTATTTTTATTCCAAGAATATGATTTTGAGGTAATTGTGAATCTTGGATGATTTAATGTGGGACCGAATCATCTATCCATAATTGAGACAGGCGAAGAACCAATTAATTAGGAAGAAGGGTTGCTGGATGCACAACTCTTTGCTATACATGTCACTGATGATCATGCTGCTAATATAATCCAGTTTTTAACCATTGGCACGACTCCGAAGGATACTCTACACAACAGAAAAAGGAGTTAGTGGTCCATGAAGTTGATTTTTTGGTGATCGTCAGACACTTGTATAAGATAGGTACTGATGAAATACTGCGTCGATATGTTCCGAAGTTTGAACAATCTAGCATCCTCGCCGAAGCACATGGAGAAGTAGCAAGAGGAAACTATGCAGGCATAGAAAGTGCGCAGAAGATTGTGCGCTTAGGATTGTGGTGGCCAATGGTGCATAAGGATTCTAAGGTGTATTACAGGGCATGCGATGCTTGTCAGAGGATGGGGAAGCCATCGTGGAGGGATGAAATTCCCTTGAACCCGTAGATCTCATTGCAGGTATTCAACAAATGGGCAATTGATTTTGTGGGTCTAATACAGGCACCAGGGAAAAAGACGGGTGCGTGGTACATTATTACCGCAACTGAGTATTTAACAAGATGGGTGGAAGCACAACCAGTCAAAGGCTGTATCGTTGCTACAACTGCAAAGTTCCTGTTTGAATATGTCTTGACTAGGTTTGGGTGTCCTAAGATATTGATGAGTGATAGGGGTACACATTTTCTTAATGAAACAATTGCCGAGATGCTCGAAGAATTTCAGGTTTATCATCAAAAGCGTATTCCCTATCATCCTCAAGATAATGGTACGGTGGAAGACTTCAACAAAATCCTAGAGAACACATTAAAAAAGTTCTGCAACGCGCAGAGGAATGATTGGGATGTGCACATACCAGCAGTCCTATGGGCACATAGGATGACATGTAAAAAGTTGACAAGCCAAACTCTGTTTAGGTTGGTTTATGGGATAGAGGCTGTGATACCCATGGAGTATATTGTGCCAAGTCTTTGGATTGCCGCATTGACTAATATGGAGGATCGTGAGACTATGGAGGAGAACCTTCCGTAGTTGCTGGAACTTGAAGAAGACCGATTTTTAGCTGGATTTCACCAACAAGTGCAAAAGGAGCACGAGAAGGCCTAGCATGATTGACATATTAAGGTACACACCTTTAAGGTGAATGATTTGGTCTTACTTTATGATAGCAAATTCACAAAGTTCCCTGGGAAGTTTCAAATGCACTAGTTAGGACCCTATGTAGTCAAGGAAATTATAGATGGTGGCGTAGTTCAGCTCGCGAATCCGAATGGAGAAGGAAGAGTCAATGGAATTCGATTAAAGTTGTATACAAGGGACCCTGCCTTGGTGCAATGACTACATGATGGCAGGATAGTCTTTGTACTCTAGGAAGCTGCAAGGAAGTGCGGGACTATAAACAACACTGCCCAAAAAGTGGAAAAACAAAGTGAGGAGGTTGCGCGATGGAAACAAGAAGTGTTCCAGGAGGAGCTGCCCCAAAAAGAGCTGCGCCGAGAGCACTGCGCCATGGAGGGTGGTGCTGCATAGCAGGGTCCAAAAATAGTCATTGAAGGCACTGTAACTAATTGGATGGAGAAAATCCCATTAGGAGCGGGTAGGCTGCATTTATGGCGCAAATATTTTGCAATCTATCGCCAAAGATGCATTTATGATAGGAATTTTGAGGGAACGGTCGGATTTAAATTTGAACTCGCTTATAAATTTGGCATGCTGGCTTGCTATAGAACACTTTGCCTCATGAAAATTTCTTGTGAGCCCTCTTGCCTTTAGCTTATGAACTAGGAATATTGGGAAGATATTTTTAAACATCTAGGGCTAGCTAATGTGTCTAAAACCTTTTGCAAAGCCTTCTTTGACAGAATGACGACCACTGACCCCTAGAAGCTGTATCGCCTGAAATTGCATCGGAAATGGAAGCCACACTGCCTGTGCCTATGATGTTGAGGTCACCTAGGCCTAAATCATCTGCCACTAAGGAAAAACAAAAGAAACCATAGTCTGTTCTGGTGAGGCAGTCACCGAGGAAGAACCCTACTAAGATTTGGCAGAAAGGGAAGATGGACAAGTCAAAACAGCCACATGAACCCCTGGATCTCAACGAAGAAGAGCTTCACGAAGGTGTTGAAGAGTTGGATGCTGAGGAGGGAGAGAATATCACTAGGCTCTTGAAGTATATCCCTCTGCGGAAAGGCAAAGTGAAGGTACCAAAAGATCCAGATACTAGTAAGTTTATGGTTTCTACATTGTTGCTACCGGAGAAGGTAGTATTTGAAGGTGCACTCTTAGGGTGCATTCCTATGCTTAAAATGGAATATTGGGATCTAGAGGATCATGAGAAATTCCTGTAGTTGGCGCTGAACAAGTATTTGGCCAAGATATACTATGAGGAGACCAGAGTCACGTGACTGGAGCCTATGAAGTGGGTCACAGGGGTTGAGAAGGCTGGATTGCTGAATATGCTATGGGTACCGTATTTCAACAGAACAATTATCAATATGGTCTGTGTGCAACAATTTCTCATGTTGGTTCATGATGGGTTTCTTTGGTTGGGAGAAACCATCCCCATTACAGATATGCTAATCCACCGCATCACAAGGTTTCCATACCAAGGGGTGGATCCGACCGAGGAGTTTGGAGGTAAGACCAAGGAAAAGAAACTCGCGGACAAAATGAAGAGCGAGTTTGGCTTAGTAAAGAAGTCGCGTGGATACTCCATTTGCTAAATCACAGATAAGGCGATACAGTTTGAAACATATATTTTGGATTGCAAGATCATGAGAAAGTGCCATGCAGACGAGGTTCTGGCACCAAACATTTCACTTGCTACATAATGCGTGAAGGGGGTGCAGTACAATTGGGTGCAATACCTCTACAAATAATTTTTGATCAATTGTTGCGAAGCACAGGATGATAGCAAGGCATTCCACTATGCTTGGGTACTATTGTTGATCACCCTAGTTGCATGGAGACTGACAGAAGACAGTTAGTTCCCTCCATAGGATGCCGACTTACCAGAGGCCGTGAAGTTCGCTTCACTATGGGTGACAAAGGATCCTAAGAGGGTCATGGAGACGAAGATGTTCTGGGTGCTGGTAGAGATGGAGCTCTGCACGGTGATCAGCTAGAGGCCGAGGCTATCACCAATCCTATTTGAGAAGTTGGAGGTCTATGCTTAGTTCAAGGAAAATTTTCACAATGTGTCTATCCGTGTGAGGAAGGATCCGAAGAAAACATGGTACAAGTTTCCATACCTGGTGAATGAGGCAGATGCATAGGAGATTGTGGGGAAATGGCCAGGAGAGTGGCTGCAACCATCAGATCTTGGTGCAGGTACAAGAAAGGCTGGGGAAAGTTCCTCCGCGAAGGCCACATTAGCACAGAAGCGAAAGGAGGCTGAGCATACCACAAGTTGAGAGAAAGATGTGCAACAAAAGAAGGAGGTTGTTGCCAAAGCAACTGTTGCTAAGGCAACCGCTGAGAAACACCGAGTGGCTAAGGAGACCACCATCGATGTTGAAGAGTCCGCCTCCAAGCACACTAAGGAAAAAGGGGCTTCTGATGTTGAAGGAGGTGGGGGCGTGGAGCAGAGCACTCCCTTAAAACTATAGAAGTAGACCAAGGGGATGACTTCCAGACCTCGAAAGAAGCAAGAATACGACAAGCACTCATACGTTGATCTAATGATCCTCATAGAGGAGGACTTGGATAAAATTGGAGATAAGATCCCCGACACCACGATGGAACTGTGGCAACAGTTCGAAAAATAGTACCTGCAGATGTTGGGGAACATGTAGGAGGATTTGCGTGAGTTGCAGATTCAAACAGGATGACTTCAAGTGAGTGTGGGACAGGAGAGCAGGATTCAAGCGAGCCTGCATCAAGAGAGCGTGACTGTGCTAGAGACGGATAGGACTTTGGATCTCAGAGTCATATAATTACCAGAGGGATCACTACACGCACAGACAAATGAAGCTAACACCCAACTCACACAGATCAAGGATGTGGGTGTCAACCTAGCTGCACTGCCTATTCAGACCCTCCATGAACTGCATCAGGGGGTATTAGATGAGCTTAGGGTCAGGGAGCAGCGTGCACTGTTAGTCATCAGTGAAGTAAAGATGAAAAATGAGAAAATATTTGTAGAGAAGGCACAGGTGCTGAAGGAAAAGGAAGAACTGGCCACACACAACCAGAACTTGGAGGCAACCATTATGCATGCATGTAATGCGCCACAAGAACTTAATATTCCTAAAGATGCAACATCAACATCGAAGATTAGAAAGTTGGTTGCCATAATTAGAGAATCAAAAGAGGAGGTCAACTGATTTTGATTTGAGTTACAAATGCAGATCTCCAAATTACAGTTAAAGTTGTAGCCAACTACTTCGCTAGAAGTCTGGGAGCAGTGCTAAGCAACCATCAAAGAGGGAATGGCCACTTTGGATGCAATAGTCAAGGGATGCACATAACTCTTTGAGAAGGAAATGGAATTACGGATGACTCTGCAGGAGGACCCAACTTTGTAGAAAATTGGCAAGGATATCTGGGAGAAGTAGCAATGATTTGATGAACTTAGGGTGATTGTGCCTACTTTGGAACCAGTCCAGTGCTTTGCTCTCTTGACAAAAGGGAAAAAGTTGCAGACACAAATTAAGGAGTTGCAGAGAAAAGAGGCCATCTTAAAGGCCAGGACACATCCATGGACAGCGGAAGCAAGCCATCTTACTCTGTTAGTCCAAGAAAAGTTGAAGATAATCCAACAAACACAACAGATAATGGGCCTTTAAGTGGAAGGCCTACAACAGAGAAGTGTTGAAAATGGCAACAAGAAATTGCTAAAAATAGAAGTGCTAAAAATAACACTACTAAAAATAGTAGTTTGGGTACCAGTGCTAGAATGGGCAACAGGGAATGAAAAATGGAAGTGCTAAAAATAGAAGTTCTATTTTTAGCAGTTTAGGATGGATTCCTATTTTTAGTCAGTCCCTGGACTAAAATAGGAAGTAAAATTCGAATTTGATATTAACAACAGTTTGCAAATTAATTAATTAATTCAGTTTGAGTTAATTAGTTAAGGAATTATGAACTTGAAGTCTATGTGAGGACATGCAACAGTGTCTCCTTTGATTGAGGGATTTAACCATCAGTTAAAGGATGAGGATGAGTTGTAATTAGTTGGCTCAATTAACTGAGTCAATTCCAATTAGATTAATTCAACAAGTTGTTAAACTAATGAGATTCAATTTGTTAATGCTTGCATGCATGTAACAACTGGTATTTTCAGATAACTGAAGATTTACTCATGGATAACTCATGCATGTTAGTTTAGACAGAGAACCAGTTGAGATCAGATGGAGGGAAAATGTACTATCAGTTGCTAGAATTTTCCTTGTGAATATTCTTTGCATGCAGAAGCAATATTATTCCTTATGGATTGCGTAGTTGGACCTGAGGTTACGGCAGGTATGATGTGGCCAATTCACACATGTTATGACATTGGACCCCAATCAAAACTGCGCAAGGAAATAGGAGCTTGGAGGACTTGTGTAGCCTATATATTTAGGCCTAGGTAGTCCATGAGCTTCATCACCAGAGTACAGAGAGAGCAGGATAGCTTTTGAGCTGATTCTTTTTGTATGTTGTTGAGGATTTCCACTTGATTGATAATACAGAGATGAGCTTTTAGATTGGTGCTTTCCCCAGGTTATATCTTCTGTGTTATGGTTGATTACTTCTCATTCTCAGCTATACCTGTTCATGATTGATGTTTCTCATGTTCAATTAAGCTTCCGCAAAGTTTATGGTAGATGTAGATCTAGTATTATGCTTTAGTACATTGCATATATCGGTTCGATCTGCAGGTGAAATTTCTACATGATATCAGTGAGCTAGCTGATTTGTAGAGAAAAATCTACAAGAAGCTAGTATAGGAAGTGCAGCAAGCCATGGTGTAGGGTACTTCTGATTTGCAGGTACTAAAGGTGGAATTTCGCAAACTCCAGGAAAAGATTGTTGCACTAGTTGAGTGACTTGAGGGCGAGTCACCCAATTTGTGTTGGAGGCCTATTGGTATAGGGTCCCTAGGGTCATTTTGGTCAAGTTTTGGGTCAATTTTGTAATATATTTTGTAACAAATATAAAGTCTTCGCAAATGTGAAAGCGGATCATGAAGTTAGTATGAGTCAAAGGGACTTTAGTCCCTTAGGTGGGTAAGTGATAGAGTGGTTTTGAGACCTGCTGATGGTCCACGAACCATGGTATTGTAAAGAAAATGCTATATATAGATGAGTCATAGCGAGTATTAAGAAGTATCTAATAGTGAAGAATCATTGTAAGGAAAAGGTGCTAAGGCAGGAAAGATCTATTTCCTATACTTAGGCGAAAGGGGAAGGCTCCTGCAGTTGAGTGCGTGGAGACCTTGGTAAGTTTGAAAGTTGAGTACGTGGGCCCCTGTAGCTGAGTGCACAAGGAAAAGAAGTCTGTAATTAAACGATTATACTTAATAAAGACTATTTTGAGCTAATTTGGATGCATTTGTCTCTTATTATTTACTTCTGCAAAGCTTATGTATCTTCACTATGTGTTATGATTTACATGAATTAATGCTTGTTTACTTCGCAAAAGTGGTAGATCTATGATATTTATGCATGGCAAGTATAATTAGGAACCTTCGTGAAGATTTGGAAGTCATTTAGATAGAGTTACAATAGTTGTCTATTCGGAAGGATTAGAGGTGCGTGAAGGCAGATCTAAGCATAAGGATCGCAGGAGCACATCACACAGGCCTTTGGATGTAGAAAAATGGTTCTAGCATCCCCCGATACTGCTTGGGGTAAGAATACAACCTGCGCTACGCGGGTTTTTGATGAATGGGACAAAAATTTGGGTTTTTTTGGTTGGGCAGATAATGCTGAACCTGGGTTAGGCCCCATCAAGCCAACAAATACCCAACACTCCATATGAAATATGCACACAACACCATAGGTACAATTACTAAATATAAAATATGCGCAACATATACACAACAACAACACTACACAACCAAGACCACATTGCCTCTACCAAGCAACCTTATTTCCAGTGTCTCTTCGCCATCCATGCTTATCCTAAAATTCCGCGGATCACACTGTTTTCATTCTGCATATGTATCTCTTAGCATTATCCTGTCCATAACATAAACATAGACATAGTATAATCACATAATATCAATTCATATTCACATGATACTGAACTCAAAGATCTATCAAGCTACTCTTCCCACTGGATTCCTCATGAACCAAGAATCTCTTCATGTTGTTAAAGTGGGTTATTTATTAGTCGAAGGTCTTCGAACTATTATTTTACTGTCTTGTAGGGGGTTAAATTCATAAACATTATCACTATTATAAGTTTGACCTTGTCCTGTCTAGAGAGTCATTATGAGTTTGGTCATCACCTTGATCATTAAAGTCAGCCATGGGAAGGGGTGTCTGAGCATTTAAAGTTGTTATAACAAGCTATTGAGTCAGGATATTGAGTATTGATAGAATGTCTACTTGATCATGGTGTCTACAGTTAAAGGAGTGATGTCAAAGCAGTATAGTCATTAAAGTTCCAATTTGTTCCCTCTTTAGACATCACATTTTACCCTAAGTCTCCATCCTCTCTATTCCCTAATGGTCATCATTTCAAATCATAGCATGGACATAATTTAATCTTGTTTTCTGGAGGTTATGCACATAATCAACAGGGTGAGGAGGCATTGAAACTATTTTTTCAAATGCAGAGGGAAGGCATACAACGTGATTGATTTTTGTTGTCTATTGTTCTCGATAATGGTTTATGACCAAATGGAGCCGAATTTAGACAAACAAAAATATTTGTTTCTCAAAGATAAGGAAAAAAACAATAACCTCTTCCAGATTTTGTACAGATGTCACGGATCGGGAGATTTGATTGCATCTTCAAAGCCTATTTTTTAGACTGCACAAATACAATGTTTTAGTCATGGTTTTGCAGAGCGTTTTCTGGGAAGCTGGGGAAGAATTCAGAGAAACTGAAAGAGGTTTATATTAAAAAAGGTATAATCTACAATAAAATCTTTCAGTTTTTACACAAGTATTTCTTTTTAGGATATATGGCTCGTAGAAAATCTGCTGTGCAGGAGTTGCGCAACCGCTGCGCAGGCCATGCCCACACCATCACACACATGCTGGAACAAAGAAACCTGTAAGGTTTTAAAGAGGCTAACATGGAGTATATGTGGCATCCAACTCACTTCCACATCAACCCTCCATGTGCCACTTTCACAAGCCCAAAGTTTTGGACGTTGCGCAACTGCTACACAACCTTTTGCACATTCAGAAAGCAACTTTGTGCTTTTTCCTATTTCACTTCATGATGATCTTGTTCAGAGATATCTTGGTTTATTGCTTAGATTTTTTTTTTGTTTTTTGGGAGACAAAAACACTTTTATGTTTTATTCTTTTGAGGAAAATTATTTTGAAAACACCAATTTCCTCTTTTCAGTTTTGAGATCGATCCCCTGTTGGATCTAATATGCATTGAATTTAGACAGATTGATCTCCTATCTATGGATTATATATTTGTATTAATTAAGAAAAAACATGTTGATGATGGTTCAACGTTGTCTTTGTTTCATTTTTCCAAATTTTATGTGATTGTGATCAATTCACGATGCAGTTCTTATGTATTGAGGGATATCAATTCCACTGTACAAGGATTCTTATGGTATTATGTATGGGATTATTTCTGTTTATCACTCAGTCATTCTATTGTCTTGTTGCGTTATATGAGTATTATGATTTCAATTGACTTAGAATTTAGTTAAGCTTCTCTCTTTCAACGATTTTCATGTTTCAGTTGCAAATGAAATGCTATATACTCATGCATGTTATCTTTTCTATTTAGTCTCTCTTTCTCCTATATAAACAACATTGTCTTATTGTAGAGGAAGAATTTGTTTTGTTTTAGTTTATCTCCTCTATACTACAACCTGTCATTGTATCCCAAGTCATGCTTAAAATCCCTTGTAATAGTTGTCGGTTTACTTGCATAAGTAAATGAGTAAAAGGATAAATTGATCATGTGTTATTACCTAGCCAACCATTCATACTTCAACCAAATATCTTCAAAATTCCTTTGTCAGAACTGGTCTTTGCTATAAATTTGTGCTTTAAAGTCTTTATATTTTTTGAGTGAGGGAGCCCCCTTTAGTTGAGGAAGACTAGTCTATCAATCAAAAGAGGTCCATGGTTAGCTTCAGAGTTTCTCCTTTCAACCTAGAGAAAACTACAGAGTGATAACATATTGGTGCCGTTGCCGGGGAACAAACAATTTCATATTCTCTAGGAAATATTGTCAAAGTTTGAGATTTGGTTGTTGATGGTGAACAACAAATAGACGCAGATAGGCTAAATCATTCACCTGGCGACTCTGAGTTCAAAGGATCCAACAGATTGAAATTTCATGGTGACTCCACTGGAAACATGATCTAAGAATCAAGATGGGTTCAATTGCAAGAACAAATGTCAAGTATGCTCCTATGGATAGATCTCATATTCCTGGCTTTCCAAATCCAATGCCTCATGTCGATTGGTCAAGTTATCTCCCAATATTCAAATATGAGGATGGAGAGGATGCTACTCTACATCTTATTAAATTTCACATGCATGTACGCAAGTTGAGGGTTCAATTTCTTGAATATTGTCTCATGAAGATGTTCATGGCCACTCTGGAAGGAAAAGCAAGGTTATGGTATGAAAAATTTCCAGTTGCTAGTTTATACTGTTTAAAGGATTTTCATGCAGTATTCTTTGAAAATTTTAAAGAATCTTATCCATCTTTATTGTTGATTCAAAACTGCTATGAACATTTTGTGAGTTTCATTGAATATTTGGAGCGCTATTATGAAGATGATGAGTTCATGGATGAGGAAATTTTATAGGCCCTTCATGAAAATCCCTTTCATCACCAAGAATAAATGGCAGCCTCTCTCTTGGATGAAAATGAAATGCAACAGGATTTTAATTATGACAGTCATGTTCCATCCTCTGAGTTTGATGATAATTTACAACAGTCTTGTCTGTCTTCTCATGATCAAGAGTATGAGAGTAATTTCCAACAACAGGAGGAAATGGTAGAGGATAGTTGCTATAATGTTCAGGGGAAGGAAGAAATGTATTCTTCATGTCATTCCCTGTCTCAGCATACAACCAATGAATAAAATCGTGAAAATTAGGTTATTGAAGACCCCATGGATGTGGACATTGTTGCTGATGCAACTGTCTCATCTGAAGATTTGAAAGAACATACAAGCCTTGTCTCTCATCTGGGTGAGAAGAAAGAACAAATTGTTGCATTCCGATTTGAGAAGGATCAACCAAATGAAGGACTTCATGATCTCGAGGATCATTTTTTTGTTTTGATGCATTCATCAAAGGAGGTGATTTTTCATGATTTTCAAGATTCAATGGTAAGTATGTTGAAACTATCAGTTAAAGCAACATTTTTGTTTTCTATGGAGCATGGATTCAATTTTTATTCTGAGTTGCCAATAGATGTTCCACTTAAGCACATTCAAGGATCCCAGGTATTGGATCAGCTCTTTGATTGGTTATATTGGAGGTTTTACATTGCTTGAATCAAGCATTTGGTTCTTAGCTGTTAGGGTATATTCGTATGTACATGAATAAGCTCAATGGCTTGAGCATCTTTATCAACAATGTGCCATGTTCCAATATTTTCTTTTGGCAGTTTGGTATCATTGTTTAGAATTGCAAGTGTGGGTAGTCAGAGTTGAGATTTAAAGCCCAAGGTGAAGGCCATAAGATCTTGACTTGTTGTTGTCGTAAATACGTCAGTTTGTCCAGTAAGAGTCTGTCAGTCAACAATTATTTTCAGTTAGTCCAATCAAAATTTTTTTCAAGTTCGGTAGTCTGTATATCCGTTTTACACATTATTTTCATTGCCCAATGGATAGGCTTTTGGTCCACGGTGTCGTTCTTGGCACCTCACAGGGAGGCTGCCATCCAAAATGGAGCCAATTTTAGAGTAGGTTAATTTATTAGTTGAAGGTTTTCTAACTATTTTTTTTCCGTCTTGTAGTGGGTCAAACTCATAAACATTATCACTGTTATAAGTTTAACCTTGTCTTGTCTAGAGAGTCATTATGAGTTTGGTCATCACCTTGATCATTAAAGTCAACCATGGGAAGGGGTGTTTGAGCATTGAAAGTTGTTATAACAAACTGCTAATTAAGCATATTAAGTGTTGATAGAATGTCTACTTGATCATGGTGTCTATAGTTAAAGGAGTGATGTCAAAGAAATATAGTCATTAAAGTTCCAATTTGTTCCCTCTTTAGACATCATATTTTACCGTAAGTCTCCATCCTCTCTATTCCTTAATGATCATCATTTCAAATCGTAACACTTAAACAATTTATTCTTGTTTCTGGAAGTTATGAATAGAATCAACAGGGTGAGGAGGCACTGAAACTGTTTTGTTAGATGCAGTGGGAAATCATACAACGTGATGGATTTTTGTTGTCCATTGTTCCCAGTAACAGTATATGACCAAATGGAGCTGAAATTAGACAAAAGAAAAGAGGTTTTTCTCAAGGAATGGGCAGATAATAATAAAATCTTCTGGATTTCACATAGGGGTCATGGATCAGGAGATTTGATTGCATCTTCAAAGCCTATTTTTGGACTGCACAAATACTCTATTTTAGTCATGGTTTTATAGAACGTTTTCTAGGAAATTGGGGAATAATTCAAAGAAAATGAGAGAGGTTTATCTTCAAAAAACTACAATATACAATAACCTCCTTCCATTTTTACACATGTATTTTTGTTTGGGAGATATAGCTGGTAGAAATACGCTACATAGGGGCTGCTCAGCCATTGCGCAAGCCATGCCCACACCATCACACACATGCTGGAACAAAGACATCTATCAGGTTTTCAAGAGGCTGAGATGGAGTATATGTGGAAGCCAACTTACTTTCAAAACAACCCTCCTTGTTCCACTTTCCAAGCTCAAACTTTTGGATGCTGGGCAGCTGCTACACAGCCTTTTGCACACTCAGAAAGCAGCTTTGTGATTTTTCCTATTTCACTTCATGATGATATTATTCAGAGATATCTTGGTTTATTATTTAGAGATTTTTTTTTAGGAGACAAAAACACTTTTATGTTTTATGCTTTTGAGGAAAAGTATTTTGAAAACAACAATTTCCTCTTTTCAGTTTTGAGATTAATCCCCCGTTGGATCGAATATGCATTGAATTTAAACACAATGATCTCCTATGTATGAACTATATACTTTGATTAATGAAGACATAATAGGTTGATGATGGTTCAACGTTGTCTTGGTTTCATTTTTCTAAATTTTATGTTATTGTGATCAGTTCACGGTGCAATTATTATGTATTGAGGGATATCGATTCCACGGTACAAGGATTCTTATGGTATCATGCTTGTGATTATTTCTGTTTATCGCTCAGTTAGTCTATTTCCTTGTTGTGTTATACGAGTATTATGATTTCAGTTGACTTCCGTTAAGCTGCTCTCTTTAAACTATTTTCACGTTTGAGTTGCAAATGAAATGTTATATACTCATGCATGTTATCTTTTTTGTTTAGTCTCTCTTTCTCCTATATAAACAACATTGTCTTATTGTAGAGGAAGAATTAGTTTTGTTTTAGTTTATATCCTTTATACTACAACCTGTCATTGTATCCCAAGTCATGATTAAAATCCCTTGTAATAGCTGTCGGTTTACTTTCATAAGCAAATGAGTAAAAGGATAAATTGATAATGTGTTATTACATAGACGATCGTTCATACTTCAACCAAATATCTTTAGAATTCCTTTGTCAAAACTAGTCTTTGCTATACATTTGTGCTTTAAAGTCTTTACATTTTTTGAGTGAGGGAGCCCCCTCCAGTTGAAGAAGACCAATTTATCAACCAAAAGAGGTTTGTAGTTACCTCTAAGTTTCTCCTTTAAGCCTGGAGAAAACTATAGAGTGATAATGTATTGGCACTGTTGTCAGGGAGCGAAAAATTTAATATTCTCTGTTAAATATTGTCAAATTTCGAGATCTGGTTGTTGATGGTGAATAACAAATAGATGAAGATAGGTTAAATCATTCACTTGTCGACTCTGAGTTCAAAGGATCCAGCAGATTGAAATTTCACGGTGACTCCACTAGTAACAAGATCTAAGAATCAAGATGGGTTCAATTGCAAGAACAAATGTTAGGTATGATCCTATGGATAGATCTCATATTCCCAGCATTTCCAAATATGATGCCTCATGTCAATTGGTCAAGTTATCTCCCAATATTCAAAGATGAGGACAGAGAGGATGCTGCTCTACATCTCATTAAATTTCACGTGCATGTACGCAAGCTGAGGGTTCAATTTCCTGAATATTGTCTCATGAAGATGTTCATGGCCACTTTGGAAGGAAAATAAAGGTTATGGTATGAAAAATTTCCAGTTACTAGTTTATACTGTTTAAAGGATTTTCATGCAGTATTCTTTGAAAATTTTAAAGAATCTTATCCATCTTTATTGCTGATTCAAAACTGTTGTGAAAATTTTGTGAGTTTCATTGAATATTTGGAGAGCTATTATGAAGATGATGAGTTCATGGATGAGGAAATTTTAGAGGCCCTTCATGCCAATCCCTTTCATCACCAAGAAGAAATGGTAGCTTCTCTCTTAGATGAAAATGAAACCCAACATGATTTTAATTATGATAGTCATGTTCCATGCTCTGAGTTTGATGATAATTTACAATAGTATTGCCCGTCTTCTCATGATCAAGAGTATGAGAATCATTTCCAACAACAGGAGGAAATGGTAGAGGATAGTTGCTATAATGTTCAGGTGAAGGAAGTGTTTCAAGGAAAACTAGTGTCGATTTGAATTGCTAGTCCCACTAAGATGGGTAGCTACCTTACAAACAAACAATCAAAGCAATTCGAGATTTCCTTTAAGTGTAATAGATAAGAGGGAAGAAAAGAGGACCAACCTGGATCTTCCGCTTAGATCCTTGCTTGATTTCTCTTTCCCTTGATAGAATTTTCCACTTCTCTCCTACTTATCCTGCTTCAAAGAGTACCTGTAGAGTCAAAGTAACAGAAAACCATCAAAGCATCTCTATCTAAAACATCATAACCAATGCAGAATCAGAAACACATTGAACATACAATTGCATTCTTAAACAATAAGATTCACAAATACATGATTATATGGAGGAAAACTAAAAGAACTTTATTAATAGTAGAAGAGAGGATTACAACCCAGCTATCTAATCCAACATCATCCTCCCAGCATAGAAGCCCTCTTCACCTCATGAAAAGCAAGATCACCCAACAATACAATGTCTTTTCTCACAGATAAACCAATAGCACTTCCTTACAAATTACAAAATTCCAGCCTCTAGATCTCTCAGATGAGGGATCCATTTATAGATGTCTTGCAAGGGTGTGAGTCAGCTCTAGGTTTTTGATTAGTGTCATTCCACTGATAGTTCTTGGTTCCACTTGGAGATTTCATTGATCTCTTACTCATCCCTAGGCGAATTCAGAGAGGCAAGTGTCACAGGAGAAGTTTCTGGAAGATTCCATGATCATCCACTTAAAAAACTGTCTCTGCCATTTGTCTATTCTCCCTTATCGCACCCCACAGAAGGCTCTCTTAGTATGCATCGCACCTAGCTAGTGTGGCAGCCAGTATGCATTGCACCTTGACCATGGAGTAGTCAATATGGTCCAGTTTTGGCTAGTTCTGAGTAGTTTTTCAAGTGGAACTTCTGGGAAATGATGTAATTAGTTGACCATGATCATTTAGGGTATGAAACAACACTTTTAGGGACTAAAGAGCCATTGGTTTATGGACATTTGAGTTTGGGATTGCAGTGCCCAAATATGTCTATAACAATTGCCCCCTATAGTATGAGGTTGTAAATCTTTTGATGTCGGGTGAAATGATTTATCATGAGGATACGAGGTATTCGAACTGGAAGGTGACCTATATAAGATACAATACAATACATCATCATCATATTATTTTCATGATCTAGCTGAGGCAGGCATTCCCATGGTCAACTTCATAAATTCATTTCATGTACATAGGACATAGTGATTCTTCATATGAAGAGTCATCTTCTTTTGCTTAGATGACTATCTGTGTAGATTCCGTGCACATTTAATGTCTTTATGTTCCTGAATATATCACAGCCCGGATGGATGAAACTAGATCTGGGGTCTTGTTGAGGGCCCTGAAATCGAGTCAACAACAAGGGGGATACCCACCCGGTCGGGAACCTGGTTGGCGGCTCCGTGCCCGTTTGGTGTAGCGGGTCCGACTGGGGATAACGGGACCAGCTTCCCGTTCTAAGGGGGTGTGTGTGTGTAGAGTTTAGTGATGTGTGTGTGTGTAGAATATGATAATGAAAATATGGAATTATTTCTAAGCTAATCTAGTTCTGAACTCTGAGAGTGAATTTTATACTACTTTAATCTATAAAGAATAACACATCTAATCTACGCTAACCCGAGATAGAACTTTTTCCATTATGCGATCTAGAAAGGTTTCACATAATAACTGGTAATGAAGATTATTCAGCTATTATGAGAATATAAATCAATTAAGATGAACCATCCTGCATAAAAAGTTAAGCAGAACGATTGTGAACAGCATATCGCATAATCAGTTATTCATGTATTAAGCACAAATCAATGACTCCACCGTACAAAAGTGCCAAATGGTAGTCCACTCATTCATACGTTAACATATAAACAACATCAGCTGTATATTACTCTAAGAATGCAAGCAGAAACTCGTCAAGAGATAAAAGTACCATTTATGACTGACTTTATACTCACAGACCTGAAGCAATAATGATTTACCTCTACTTACTTCTAATGCCTACTAAGAGTACATAAGTGCAACATCAGTAGCAGGTATTAAAATGCAAACATAAATAAATCTTGATCCGTCCATTCATCAAAAACCCCCTCCGAGGGTACAAAAGTGCATGTTCTGAGGACATGTTTTTTGACAAATTTCCGGACCCTTCTCCAATGCAACGAGAAGGGTTAAATACTACTAACAGGCTAATTTTAATTACACAAATTGAGGGAACGGCTTCAAATGACCGCCCTTTTACTAAAAGCAAATTTATTTCTAAAAATCAAATCTAATTTCTAACCGTTTTTGTATCTGTTCTTTAGTGCTGTAAGCAATGCGCTGTTCACCCTGAAAGAGTCGGCTGGTTGTCCTTTCCTTTTGTTCGAGCTTGATAATTAGAAATAACAAGAGCTGGCACCTCTTTCTGACAGGCTAGAAGATATTTTCGAAAACCTTTCTCTAGCTGGGTGTATTCGCTGTGCGCACACTTAGTACAACCCAGTCTCTTCTCGAACTGATTTTGCTGTTGCTATTTCGGTTTCCGGTCGTGCGAATGACTCAATGAGTTAGAAGTCGCGCTGTATGGACAATCCCCTGTTTCGAGAATTGTTTCCGTTCTTTGTTCCAGGCTTTTTTGGAGCGTCTTCCTTCTCTTGCGCTTCTTTCTCTGCTTTACCAAGTCTGAGCTTCAGGATCTTTTGTAAACACGCTGCTTTTGTGCGCCTTTGACTTTGAGTCTTGGACAGTCTATTTTCATCAGTTCCTATTGGGCGATATTCTGGAATCCGCGGTTCTGCTGCATGTGGCATCCAATTGCGGAGGCATCTTCTCTCTGTTGTCTTATTGGCGCTCTTCCCTTAGATGTTTCCTACATATAGATTTATATCAGTAGCATGTCTTGCAGTTTACGCAAAGAAGAAGGGAAATGACGAAAAGATTGACATGAAATCATTAAATTCTAGAATGCGTAATTATGACATTCATCATGACTTGACTCTTCGATAAATGCGATGCAATCATTTCTGGATACTCAAGCATGTGGTCATTAATTTCCCGTAAGGTGCGCGCCTAATTTTGGGCTCACAGATCATGCTGAGGAATGCCTGCGATGAATGATTTCTGCGATTTGCATCGCAGTCTTGAAAATTGCGATGTAAATAGGTGGCGTCGCAGCAATTGACAGTCTCATTCGTCGCAAACCATAGGTCGCAGATCGCAGCTTTGCATGGTTGCAGATTGCATATCGCAATATCGCAAGATCGCAAGGTTTTCGCTTTGTCACTTCGTGCTGCTCATGCAACATTGCGACGTGCGACGTCGCATATCGGCCGTCGGTGTTTCTTCAGGTTTTCCCTTTTCAAGCGCTTTTAATGCTCGCGATGCGATGGGTTCTCGCGTCGCTCGTTTTCAGTGCGTTTATTTGCTTTGGGAAAGCGCTCTTTTTTCCTTTGCGACGCGATATAGCTCTTAGGGGGTTGATACAAAAGATTTTTTTCAAACAAAAATATTTTTTGGATTTTTTGGTTAAGGGTCCCCTTTTGCTTGATGTTATTACTAATATCAAACAAAGAGGGGGGTTGTTGGTGACCACAACAATGGCGATTCACTGTGAAGAACCAGTTATCTCTGCATTTCTATTGACCGTTCACTTCCGAAACAACAAAATTTTTTATATGTCTAAATTTTGTTATGGACAGATAGAGCAGATTGCCCCTCACCTTGTCGACGATATTTTGTTTCAACCTGTTTTATATCTCAATTTCTTGCTTCCTCAGGTTTCTTCTTGCACTTGCATAAGACATTACTTGGTGTTGATAAAAGATTAAATAAGGTCTTCTCTGCGTACTGGCTTAAAAGTATGCTCATTTGTCGTAGGTAGAGCCTCTGCTGCCCGAAAGCTTCCATAGCCTCGACAGGGTTACCATATTATCCAGCAATGATCCTTTTTCCTGCTTTGAGGTTACTCGCAACATTCCAGAGAAAAATTCTTTTTAACACACTTTTCCTTTTTTAATTCTCTAAAGAACAATGTCTTGGTTTGGTGGCCAAATTATGACACAGTCATTCACCTGATTTACACTTGTGCTGAACAAGCCGGCTCGTGATGAGACCTCTTGTCTTTGGATTGCAACAATCTTAAGTCGTTGCCCTGTTTTGATAGACAGTATTGGCAAAGTCAGCAAGTTATAATATCTGTGATCATGATAAGCCGGCTCGTGATGAGACCTCTTATTCTTTGAGATATAGTGTTTTGCTTGGATTGTTTCTCTGGATGCTGTAGTTTCCTTTTTGCAGGGAGGAAGTCATTGTTTTTTCCTTAAGAAAGCTCTGGACGAAAATAATAGAGTTTTTGAAAACAACAGCTTTGCAGAGAATGCTTATTTTATTATTGATGATACCCTTCATGGTGCTGATACAAAACAATTCTTTTACCAGAGGTTGCTTTTGTCAAAGTTTTTTAGAGGTTGAAACGAGTATCGTAATCAAAGTGAAGTTAACTCTATTTGTCAATAATAAAATTCAGATTTTTCAAAATTTTTGCTATTTGTACAAGCGAAATCAAAATCTGATAGAGAATTGGCGTGATCTTTCATGAATCCTTTTTAAATGATCATCTACAACGGGTTTTATTCAAAAGAGAAAAGCAAAACAAAAATAAAAACTAAAAACTAAATCTATCCTACAAAAATTAGAAGATTTCTCTTCTATGGAAAATATAATTTAAGAATCAGTCCATTGACAGGTAAAGAATCTCTCCTTCCTGCCAGATCCTGCAATACGAATGTAGATGGGCCTACGACTTCCACAATCTGAAAAGGGCCAAGCCACAGCTTCTGAAATTTCGTATGTTTGCCCTTTTCTTCATGAGCCTTATCCCATTTCAAAACTAAATCACCCATCTGAAAGTTTTTTCTGGTTATGATGCTTGAGTCAAAAGAAGATTTTATTAGCGCTTGGTGATGAGCATGGGTTTTCCTAGCTTGTTCTCTTTGTTCTTCTAGTTTGATTATTTCCATTTGTCTTAATTGTAATGAGGAAGTAGGTACTTCATCGATGTATTGCACTAAAGACAAAGAGGGAATGACTAAGTGAGTCGGAAGAACCACTTCCCTCCCATAAACTAAATTAAAGGGAGAAGTGCTGATTGAAGCTTTCTTTGTGATTCTATCAGCCCATAAAGCATTTACCAGCGCTTTGTGCCAATTCCTTTGGTTTTGGTCAACTGTTCTTTTGATAATTCTGATTAGGTTCTTGTTTGTTGATTCAGCCAATCCATTACCTTGCGGATAGTAGTTGGCAGAATATTTCAGTTTGAACCCTCGTTTAAGCGCAAACTCAGTCATAGCATTTCCAGAAAAATATGAAGCGTTATCAAACATTAAGGCCGTTGGAAATCCAAACCTAGTTATGATAAATTGGTCAATGAACTCAATAATGTTTTCAGAATGAACTGTCTTGAGAGGAAGTGCTTCTACCCATTTGGTAAAATAATCAGTTGCCGTAAGGATATACTTATGCTGCTTAGAAGAGTGAGGAACAATCTCACCTATTATGTACAAGCCCCATTGACTAAATGGTTGGTCGATGTTGACCGGTTGTAGCGGCATGGATGGTTTCCTTTGTTTTCCTGTAGCAGTCTGGCAGACTTGGCATTTCCTTACGTGATTGTATGAGTCTTTGAACAGCGTGGGCCAATAATATCCTGCACACAAGATTTTGTGTGCAGTCGCATCTCCGGCATAGTGTCCACCTGCTGGTCCATCGTGAAGTTCCTGCAAAACCTTTTCGGCTTCAGTTTTCTCAAGACACCTAAGGAGTACAGAATCATAATTCTTTTTAAACAGGACATCATTTATGAGCTGGTATTGTTTAGCTTTTAATCTCAGAGCTCTTTTCTTGGTATGATCCAAATGTGATGGAGCATACCCGTTCTTAAGAAAATAAATGGTGTCAGCATATAATGATTCTGCATCGTTTAGGCTTACCTCATATGCTTGTACCTCTTCAGATGAGTTCTCTGGGATTTGCGATGCTCCGGCTAACATCTTGCAGAAGCCTTGACCTCTTACGATGTTTGCTGGTTTGATCTCAAGATCATATTCTTGTAAAGCGGTAATCCAATTAGCTCTCTTCTCGCCCACGTCTTTCTGCACCAAAAGGTTTCTTACCGCTGGAAACGGCACTACGACTTTGGTGTGGGCTTTAAGCAAGAAAGGTCTGAAATATTTGATTGCTTTGAAAACAGCATATGCTTGTTTCTCTACGTCTGAGTAATTAATTTCAGCACCTTGTAAGTTCGAGCTAAAGAATGCAATTGGAGCTTCCGCTTTCTCTTGATTTGCTTGGGTCAAAATCGCGGCATAGGATTTCTCTGAGGCAAAAGTGTATAAGATGAAAGATTCTGAAAAATTCGGGGTGGCCAAAGATGGAGCATTGATGATAGCTTGTTTGATTAAGTTAAATGCTTCGTGCTCATCTAGACCCCATTTGAAAGTTGAATTCTTTTTTATCATATTTTGTAAGGGAGAAATAATACGTGAAAAATCCGGGACAAATCTTTTGACAAAATTGATCTGTCCAAGGAAGGATTGCATGGCTTTCTTGTTATGAGGTATGGATATTTCGGAAATTTCCTTGATTCTGTCGGGTTCTATGTGAATACCGGATTTCGACACTATGAATCCGAGCAATTTCCCTTCGCTTAACGCAAAGAAAGATTTCTTTGGGTTGAGCGAAATCCCATACCTCAAGCATCTTTGAAAGATTTGCTTCAAATCTTTGAGGTGGTTGTTTCGATTTTTGGAGTACACTGTTATATCATCTAGGTAAATCACTACTGATTTATTGACTAACCCTTTAAACGCGATGTCCATGGCTCTCTAAAAGGTAGCTCCGGTATTGATCAGACCAAATGGCATCTTCCGATATGCATAAGTGCCCCATTTGGTTCGGAACGTAGTCTTTAACTGATCATCGGGATGCACCAGTACTTGATTGTATCCTGAGAATCCATCCAGGAATGACATTAATTCTGAGCCTGCTACTACCTGTAGAATTTTCTCCATAGGTGGGAGGGGAAAGTTATCTTTCTGACAGGCTTTGTTGAGATTTCGGAAATCAATACAGATTCTAATGTCTCCGTTTTTCTTCCTAACGGGCACCATATTGGATACCCATTTAGAATGCCTGACGGGGAAGATTATTCTGGCTCTCTCAACAACTTATTAAGCTCAGTTTTTATCTGATTTTCTAGGTTAGGGTGTATTTTTCTGAGCTTCTGCTGGACAGGTTTTTCATTGTCAATCATAGGGATAACATGTTGAATGATAGAAGTGTTGTAAGTCTTCAGCTCATCGTAATTCCAGGCAAAAACGTTTTTGTATTGTCTCAGAAGACAGATATATGCTAATTTTTCTTCAGGGGCTAGGCCCTGGCCTAGGTTAACGTTCTGTGGCTTCTGATCGGTCCATAGGTTTACTAATTCATAGTTCAGGGTAGAACTGCAAAGTTTAGCATTAGCGGACCTTTTAAACCGACTTTTCAAATCATATAGATCTTCTAGCTTGACCACCGATTTCGGTATAGCATTGTCAGAGCTATTTTGTTGTATTTGATGATCATGATGGTCTTCGTCGATTATCTGATTTGAGTAGGATCCTTCAGAAGTAAGGCAATTTACGATGTCAGGATCGTCGTTGAACACTCTCCAATTGGTGATATTGTCAGGGATGGATGGTTTAAAGATCAATTCTATTGAAAACCTATCAGGACTAAAATCTTCAGAAGGGATAAGTCTAGAGGCTACGTTAGCTAACAGGTCTGCGCTCATGTTTTGAATTCTTGGAATTGACGAGATGTTGAATGCTACGAAATGTGCAGTGAGATCTTGAACTAATGATTGATAATGCTTTAAATGACTTGACAGGCAATGTATGGTGTTACGTACCTGTTTTACAACGATCTCCGAATCTCCAAAGACTTGAAGATACTTAACGTTCAATCCGATTGCTTTGTATAGGTCTTGAACCAAGGCTTCGTACTCCGCTGTGTTGTTCGTGCAATCGAACTCAAGTCTGCATGTGAGCATAATCTTGTTCCCGTCTGGGTTAATCAGAACGCATCCTGCTCCTGCTCCCTCATTTGATTTAGATCCGTCAAAATATAATTTCCAAAATAAAGATGTATTTACAGAATTATCTAAAAAACTAAAACATTTTGAGTCATCAGTTTGTGAGAAATTTTCAACTTGGGATAAAACTGAATTCTCTAAGTATGGTGAAATATGAGCATTGAAATTACCTAGGAAAGAATCTATTGCGTAATTGCCTACAATGCTGCTATTGTACGTTATGGCCTCATTTTCTCCTTCCAGTTCTGTCACTATGTATTTTTGGTGCAACTCTCGTTCAACCTTTATCTAATTTGGTTTACCATTGTATGGTAATCACATGTGCGACCAATCGGTTGAAAAATATCCGTGGAGTTTTTCCGACCAATCCCTGCTAAGAATCAAACCATAGAACTCAGGGATATCAGCTACTAGAATGTTGATAACCTGACACACTTTCGGGTTAGACGACAATCTTATGGTCACCTGATTGAGTTCACCAATCACTTCGACTTGGGATCGATCAAGTTGAACTATGCGTACTGCGGATTTTTGAGGTTGCACATTCAATTTAGCACATATTGACCTGGGTAAAATATTCGTTGAAGCACCAGAATCGACCAAGCAATTGTGCACGTTTTTGTTGAAGATTTCATATGTGAGAAGAAAAGGAGGAGTATGAGATCTTGATCTTCCTCCAATCAAGGCGATGTCATTTGGATCAATTTTATTGATCGTGTTGGTTGGAGGCCTTCCCAGATTGTGGGAAGCTACCGCTGTAGGTAAAGATGTAGTAGGCACAACATGTAATTCTTTCATCATTATTTTCTGCTGGTGTTTCAATTTACTCAATTCATACAGAGTGATATTAGCCCTAGTCTTCTTCATGTCATCAATGATGTTATACTCCATTTCATCCGACACTATTAGTGTTCTTGATGGAGGCATTTGATCAGATTGGACTGGGCTAATCTGGGTCGCTTTAGCAGTTGTCTTTTTTGTTGCGACCTTTTCTTTTGTTGCAGGGCTTGCGCCCTTTTGTTTTGGGGTAGTTATGGGAGGATCAAGTTGATTTTTGCTTCTCGTGCTAACAAGAAATGCTTCTTGATCCTCTTCTTGTGGGAGGATGAAGTCCCACATTCCTTGTAGTTCTACGACCTCTTCCTCGTCGGTCTGCCCTTCAGTGGTATTCTCTTCTTCTTCGTCTTCTTCAGATTCAATGTTTGAGACAACACTAGGTGGTCTTACCTCCATGGGAGGATTTCTTTTAAAAGTCCTAAAGGGCTTTTTCGAAGAAGTCTCTGCTACTTGTTTCTTAATATCAATCATCTCATTTGACATGGTTTTCAACACTTTTTGTAATCCTTCCAAATCGAAAGGATCTTTCGTTTGCTTCTTCTTGGTGTATTCTTTGAAAGAGATCTTCTTAGATTTGCGTTCTTCTATAGCAGATCTCTTTTCTAGGGCTACCACGCGTTTTTCCACTGCTAACGCTTCTGTCAAGTTGTCGACTAAGGTGGTCTTGTTTGCCCTATCTACGAAGATAGCCAAGTTTGGAGGTAAAGCCATGATGTACCATTCACATCTTACTTCCTCGCTGGGTTGTGAGGTAGCGGGGATTTTGTTGAGGATCTTATTGAACCGTAAGTTAAAATCTTAATGGGTTCTCTAGCCTCAGCCTTAAGATTAGATAGGTCACTGATCAATGTCGCCGTGGATCTGTCATCACCAAACTTGGTGAGGAACTGACTTTGAAAAATGTCCCAGCTAGTGATGGATCCGGAAGGTAACGAAAAGTACCATGACCCGGCTGTTCCTTGCATTGTATAAGGGAATAGCCGGACAACAGTGTCTTCGTTAGTGACTCCGTTGAGATTAATAGAAAGCATGAAATTATTGATATGTTCCTCGGCTAGCATGCCTGCTTCCAGATTGAATTTAGGCAGCCATTTCTCAGGATGGGCCGGTATAGGGCTCAGGGGTGGAGGCATTAAAACCGCCCCAGGATTGTTCCATGGAGACTGGGCCATCGTTGAGCTGCTAGTTAATGGAAGTGTAGAAGATGAATTCTGATGCTGAGAAGATGAAGATATTAAGATCTTTGATGTTTGAAGAGGAAGGTTTGTAGAAGATGGGTGAGTGAGTTGGAATGAAAGAGTGGGTGGTTGACTTCGCGGTGAGGGAGTTGATATGGACGAAGTGGATGAAGGAGTCCGACTGTCAGACTCTGGTGGTGTTTTCCTTGCTCTTTTCCTGGTAGGGAGAGGGAGTTCACTTGGTTGTATGCCAAATTTTTCACTCTTTGATCTGGTAAGGGGATGAGCAGGGTTATACTGCGAAGTCACGCTGCTTTTAGATTTATCAGTGGGTTCAATGATAGATTGGTCTGATATATTCGAATATGTAGCAGTGGTAGATACTCGAGCGACTTCAAATTCCGGGTTTAACCGTGTTGGAGAAGTCGAGGGAGTTGATGAGGGTGTATTACTCTCAGAATGGTATTTAGATATTTCTTTAGGTGCCATTCATAGTTCGTGCCCTCCTTCTAGCGCCAAATATGTTGAGGGCCCTGAAATCGGGTCAACAACAAGGGGGATACCCACCTGGTCGGGAACCTGGTTGGTGGCTCCGTGCCCGTTTGGTGTAGCGGGTCCGACTGGGGATAACGGGACCAGCTTCCCGTTCTAACGGGGTGTGTGTGTGTGTAGAGTTTAGTGATGTGTGTGTGTGTAGAATATGATAATGAAAATATGGAATTATTTCTAATCTAATCTAGTTCTGAACTCTGAGAGTGAATTTTATACTACTTTAATCTATAAAGAATAACACATCTAATCTACGCTAACCCGGGATAGAACTTTTTCCATTATGCGATCTAGAAAGGTTTCACATAATAACTGGTAATGAAGATTATTCAGCTATTATGAGAATATAAATCAATTAAGATGAACCATCCTGCATAAAAAGTTAAGCAGAACGATTGTGAACAGCATATCGCATAATCAGTTATTCATGTATTAAGCACAAATCAATGACTCCACCGTACAAAAGTGCCAAATGGTAGTCCACTCATTCATACGTTAACATATAAACAACATCAGCTGTATATTACTCTAAGAATGCAAGCAGAAACTCGTCAAGAGATAAAAGTACCATTTATGACTGACTTTATACTCACAGACCTGAAGCAATAATGATTTACTTCTACTTACTTCTAATGCCTACTAAGAGTACAGAAGTGCAACATCAGTAGCAGGTATTAAAATGCAAACATAAATAAATCTTGATCCGTCCATTCATCAAAAACCCCCTCTGAGGGTACAAAAGTGCATGTTCTGAGGACAAGTTTTTTGACAAATTTCCGGACCCTTCTCCAATGCAATGAGAAGGGTTAAATACTACTAATCGGCTAATTTTAATTACACAAATTGAGGGAACGGCTTCAAATGACCGCCCTTTTACTAAAAGCAAATTTATTTCTAAAAATCAAATCTAATTTCTAACCGTTTCTGTATCTGTTCTTTAGTGCTGTAAGCAATGCGCTGTTCGCCCTGAAAGAGTCGGCTGGTTGTCCTTTCCTTTTGTTCGAGCTTGATAATTAGAAATAACAAGAGCTGGCACCTCTTTCTGACAGGCTAGAAGATATTTTTGAAAACCTTTCTCTGGCTGGGTGTACTCGCTGTGCGCACACTTAGTACAACCCAGTCTCTTCTCGAACTGATTTTGCTGTTGCTATTTTGGTTTCTGGTCGTGCGAATGACTCAATGAGTTAGAAGTCGCGCTGTATGGACAATCCCCTGTTTCGAGAATTGTTTCCGTTCTTTGTTCCAGGCTTTTCTGGAGCGTCTTCCTTCTCTTGCGCTTCTTTCTCTGCTTTACCAAGTCTGAGCTTCAGGATCTTTTGTAAACACGCTGCTTTTGTGCGCCTTTGACTCTGAGTCTTGGACAGTCTATTTTCATCAGTGCCTGTTGGGCGATATTCTGGAATCCGCGGTTCTGCTGCATGCGGCATCCAATTGCGGAGGCATCTTCTCTCTGTTGTCTTATTGGCGCTCTTCCCTTAGATGTTTCCTGCATATAGATTTATATCAGTAGCATGTCTTGCAGTTTACGCAAAGAAGAAGGGAAATGACGAAAAGATTGACATGAAAGCATTAAATTCTAATGAATGCGTAATTTTGACATTCATCATGACTTGACTCTTCGATAAATGCGATGCAATCATTTCTGGATATTCAAGCATGCGGTCATTAATTTCCCGTAAGGTGGGCCTAATTTTGGGCTCACAGATCATGCGGAGGAATGCCTGCGATAAATGATTTCTGCGATTTTCATCGTAGTCTTGAAAATTGCGATGTAAATAGGTGGCATCGCAGCAATTGACAGTCTCATTCGTCGCAAATCATAGGTCGCAGATCGCAGCTTTGCATGGTCGTAGATCGCATATCGCAATATCGCAAGATCGCAAGGTTTTCGCTTTATCACTTCGTGCTGCTCATGCGACATTGTGACGTGCGACGTCGCATATCGGCCGTCGGCGTTTCTTCTGGTTTTCCCTTTTCAAGCGCTTTTAATGCTCGCAATGCGATGGGTTCTCGCGTCGCTCGTTTTAAGTGCGTTTATGTGCTTTGGGAAAGCTCTCTTTTTTCCTTTGCGACGCGATATAGCTCTTAGGGGGTTGATACAAAATATTTTTTTCAAACAAAAATATTTTTTGGATTTTTTGGTTAAGGGTCCCCTTTTGCTTGATGTTATTACTAATATCAAACAAAGAGGGGGGTTGTTGGTGACTACAACAGGTCTTCAAACTTGTTCAATATTCACCCGATGTACAAGTCGATCCATGTGAAAAGATGTTTTGAAGTCGAACATGGAAAGATATTGCCTGATTACCAGCCAATAATGTAAGCTGTTAATAGGCGCGAGAGGAATCACCGATAATGATAATGACCCTCAAGGTACTATAGTAAAATTCACGTGGTGTGAATATATGAGTCGATGTCGAACACCATGCGAAATCTTCTGGTTGAAGGTCATTGATGTAAACCTATCGCCGGAAGTGAGAAACTTTCCATTAAGGCATGCAAGCTTCAAAGTACTGAAAGGGTTGTTTCTAAGTCAAATTCTTGGATAATGAGTTGATGTCGACAAGAAGTGATCTATCATAGGAGGGCCTTGATGCATCCCACATCTATGACGTGAAACAAAGCAAATGATTTTTCTGGAGGTGAAAATGATCTGATGATATAAGGTTCAGGAATGGCGGTCATGAAAAATGAAGGGTGAAGGTATTGTAGTGGATGAGGCGTTTGCTGGATGGTGAATTCTCTGAATGACTTCTCTTGAACATGTCGGCGACACTGATATGGATTGGTAGCATTAACCCCATGGATGGTACGGAAGACCAATGGTGATATGATGAACGGAATAACCCAACCCGACTCAATCATGGTGATGGAGTGAAAGTGTCATGTTCAAGAGTGACCTGCTACCAATAAAATTCTTCAATTTTTCTTCCTTTTTCCCCAGTCATTGCTGACCAATACCTCTTTATTTTTGTCAAGATTGAGGAGGATAACATATGCTTGGTCTATAATTTTCCCTCTGGGCAAACCTATTGCTATGTTTAACGAGCCTAGCGTCAGTGAGACTCGTTCTTGTCTGGGTGGACAAGTTTGTCACTATTGTTTTAACGAGTTTAACGACAAAGATAACTTGGTCCTTTTCTTGTTTAGAGAGTTTGAAAAGGGATGAAGAGGAAAATCCAACAGTCCTTTTTCATAGCATAATCCCTTAAGTCCAAAAAAGTATAAAATAATATGAAAGGGATGACTTTTCGATCGCTTTAATGAGCCGAAAAAGACAAGCACTCGATCTTTTTGTTTGATAATCCCTTAGGTCCAAAAAGATTAAAATGTACAGGAGGGATGGTGTTTCCTTTTACTTTAACGAGCTGGAAAGGTCAATGGCTAGACAATATTTTTATATTTAATGAGTCTAAAAAGAGTTTAAAAGTGACTCATTTTTAGGAACGAGTGGTATTTTCAGGTAGCAACTGGTTCTAGGCAAGTTTGGAACTTCTCAAAACATGGCAGTGTGAAGAGGGTGGAAATCTAAATCACTCGTCGCAGCTGTTCCTCAAAAGGGTAAACAATCAAGTGGAAGCGTATGATCGGCCAAATGAATGGAGGTGATGGTAGGAACACAACCAAGGTTTGAAAAGGCTGATAGTAGGGCAATCACGAAGGTTATTTACCGAAGGTGGATTCATTTTTTAATGAGCTTGAATCGGAAGAAACTATGCTCAGTGGCAGGTTTATTTTTTAACGAGCTTGAACCTTGCGGGAACATTTCTCTTACTAGTCGTTTGAAGATGTCTCTTGTTGGTAGGTTTATTTTTTAATGAGATTGAACTCTACTATAACATGTGCTCATTGCCTTTTTATGTAGGCTAGAAATGACCAAGCTACAAAGCTAGAAAAACTAAAAAGCTAAAGGGTTGAGAATGCTAAAAAGCTAAAAAAACCAAATTGGTCGTTTTTACTTACATATAAAGGTTTGCATGCCCCCAGATCTTTCATAAAAAGAGAGTTTCCAGGTTACCATATGGAAGTTCCTGCGGTTAGGTAGGATTGTTTCTGTCAGCAGACAAAAACTATTCCTTGGCTTTGTCTATCGAAATAGACGAAGGTGAATGGTGTGAGCTTCCAATCACATAACATACAAGGAAATAACTGTTTCAGATTGATCACATATCCAACAAGGAAATGGTTTTTCAATCCAATCATATAACCTTCAAGGAAATAGTTGTTTCAGACTGATCACATAACTTGTAAGGGAATGTTTTTTTGTCCAATCATATGGCCTTCAAGAAAATCTTTCTTTTCATTTGGGTTCACCTGCTGAAGCAAACCAGGGTGCATGTTATCGGGAAAACTAGTGTCCATTCAGAGCTTCTAGTCCCACTAAGACGAGTAGCTATCTTAGAAACAAACAAATTAAAGTTACTTGTGTTTTCCTTTATGAGAGATAGATGAGAGAGAAGTAGAGAGTACCAACCTTGGTCTTTCGCTAGTCTCCTTGCTTGTTTCCTCTCTCCCTTGATAGAGCTTTCGCCACTCCTTTCTCATTTTTCCTGCTTCAAAGAACACCTGTAGAGTCAAGGAAACAAAATACCATCAAAGCATAGAGATCTATAACCATAAACAATGTAGGATCAGATGTACATTAACCATACAAATGCATATACAAATACAAGATTTAGAGATATACAAGTATATGGAGGAAAACTCAAATTTCTTTATTGATAGAAGTCGTCGAAGAGAGGATTACAACCAAGCTGTCTGATCCAGCATCATCCTACCAGCATGAAAGCCCTCTTCACCTCATACAAAGAAAGATCACCCAACAATGTCTTCAAAGAGAAACCAACAACACTTCCTTGCAAATTACAAAATTCCAGCACTTGGATCTATAGGATAAGGGATCCATATATAGATGTTTGTAGGAGAGTGAGTTAGCTTCTGTGATTTTGATTAGTGTCATTTCATCGATAGTTCTTGGTTCCACTTGGATATTTCAGATCTCTTACTCATCCCTGGGCGAATCAAGAGAGACAAGTGTCATATGAGCAGTTTCTAGAAGATTCTTTGAGTTTCCACCTAGCAAACTGCTTTTGCCATTTGTCCACTCTCACTCATCTCACCCTACAGAAGGGCTTTCCAGTATGCATCACACCCCTCGTGTGTAATAGGTGAGATGCATCGCACCCTATGCATGGAGCAGTCTGTATGGTCCAGTTCTGAGTAGTTTTTCAGGGAGAACTTCTGGGAAATGATGTAATCAGCTGACCTTGTTCCTTTATGGTATTTTAGGGGTTTATAAGCCCTTGGTTTATGGACATATGTGATTGGGGTTGCAGTGCCCAAATTTGTCTATAACAGTTGCCCCTTAAAGCATGAGATCGTAAATCTTTTAATGTCGGGTGAAACGCTTTATAATGAGGATCCGAGGTTTTTCGAACTAGAAGGTGACCTGTAATAAGATACAATACAATACATTATCTTCATAATATTTTCATGATCTAGCTGAGGCGGGCATTCCCATGCTCAACTTTATAAATTGATTTTCATGTACATAAGACAGACAATCGTCTGTGTGGCAGACTGATGATTCTGGTAGAGCCATCATCCCTTAGCTTGGATGATTATCTGTGCACCAATGATGTACATTTGATGTCTTTATTTTCCTAAATATATCGTAGCCCGGATGGATGAAACTAGATCCGGGGTCTTCAAACTCGTTCAATCTTCGCCCGAAGTACAAGTTGATCCATGTGAGAAGATGTTCTGATGTCGAACATGGAAAGACATCGCCTGATTACCAGCCAATGTTGTAAGTTGTTAACAAGCGCGAGAGGAATCAACGATAATGATAATGACCCTCAAGGTACTGCAGTACAATTCACATGGTGTGAATACATGAATTGATGTCGAACACCACACAAAATCTTTCGGTTGAAGGCCATTGATGTAAACTTGTTGCCGAAAGTGAGAAAGTTTCCATTGAGGCATGCAAGCTTCAAAGTACTAAAAGGGTTGTTCCTAAGTCAACTTCTTGGATAATGAGCTGATGTCGACAAGAAGTGACTCGTCATAGGAGGGCCTTAATGAATCCCACATCTACGACACAGAATGGAGCAAATGATTTTGTGGAGGTGAAAACAATATGATGATATAAGGTTCAGGGTGGCGGTCATGAAAAATGGAGAGTGAAGGTATTGCAGTGCATGAGGTGTTAGCTAGGTTGGTGAATTCTCTGAGCGACTTCTCTTGAACATATCGGCAACACTGAAATGGATTGGTAGCTTTAACCATAAAATGGATGGTACGACAGACCAATGGTGATATGACCGGTGAACGGAATAATCCAACCCAACTCAATCATGGTGATGAAGTGAAAGTGTCATCATCATGTTCAAGAGCGACCTGCTACCAATGAAGTTATTCAAGTTTTCTTCCCTTTTTCCCCAGTCATTGCTGACCAGTACCTCTTTATTTTTATCAAGCTTGAGGAGGATAACATATGCTTGTTCTATAATTTGCCCTTCGGGAAAACCTGTCGCTATGTTTTAACGAGCCTAGCGACAGTGAAACTCGCTTTTGTCTGCATGGAAAATTTTGTCGCTATTGTTTTAACGAGTTTAACGACAAAGATAACTTGGTCCTTTTCAATTTTAGAGAGTCTAAAAAGAGACGTAAAGGAAACTCCAATGGTCCTTTTTCATAATGTAATCTGTTAAGTCTAAAAAAGTGTAAAATAATACGAAAGGAATGACTTTTCGATAGTTTTAACGAGCCGAACAAGACAAGCGCTCGATATTTTTGTGTAATGATCCCTCAGGTCCAAAATGATTAAAATCTAGAGGAGGGATGGCACTTCCGATCATTTTAACGAGCCCCAGAGGCCAATTTCTTGGCAATCTTTTCATATTTTAGGAGTTAGATGAAAAGAGCTTAAAGGAGACTCATTTTTTGAGGAACGAGTGATGTTTTTGGATAGCAACAGGTTCCAGGTAAGATTTGGAAATTTTCAATCACGACAGTGTAAAGAAGGTGGCTAATAGAATCACTCATCGCAGCTGTTCCTCAAAAGGGTAAATAATCAAATGGAGGCATATGATCAGCTAAAAACGAGTGGAGGTGATGGTAAGAACACGACCAAGGTTCAAAAGCTGATAGCCATGTGATCGCAATGGTTATTTACCGAAGGTGGGTTCATTTTTTAATGAGTTTAAACTCTGGGGGAACATTTGCTCATTGCTAGGTTCATTTTTTAACGAGCCTGAACTTCACATAAAACTGCTCGTGGCTAGGTTTATTTTTTAACGAGCTTGAACTTTGCGTAAAACTGCTCGTGATAATAGTCAGAGATGTTGATTTCACCATTAACACTATGTTCTTCTGACGGTCATACTGCCTATTCAATTACTCCATCAACTTCATTAGAAATTTAAATACATGATTGAAAAATGAGTTAAACACTAATATTTTACTCGAATTATGTGAATAGTAACATAAAAGTAGTTTTTACTTCTCAATTTTACCATTTCATTCAAATTTGGGATTTTTGGAGCTTTGGAGGTGTTTTCCCCCTCGATTTTCACCAGCTGATTCCAGGAGATTCTATGGACTATTTTCGGTGCCATCTGGACCAGGTAGGAGCTAACCCTGAGCTCTTCAATTGCATTCTTTCCTTTTCTGATTTTGAGCATGTTTTCCTATTCTTATGGGCCTCTGGGGTTTGAACAATTCATTCTCTCCCCATCGCACCTAGTGTACATCGAAAGGTGCGATGCATACTCAGTCGACCATTGGCCAGTCAGGATGCATTACACCTAGTACACAGCTGGGGTGCGATGGGTGCAAAAAGGAAAGTTTATGCACTGTTTTTTCATGGAAATTTTGCCTGTTTTTGCCTGAATCAGGATCCTAATTCTTCTCTTGTTTGTTTTTCAGATATTCATCGGATCAAGATGGTCGTTACATGGCATGAACGCAAGCATGAAGAAGAGGAAATGGTTGCTTTACATGATCCGGGTACGGTGACTGCATTGTGGAACTATGGTTTGCTAAAATTCTTCCGCATATCCAGCATGAGGCAACAAATCAATTTGTTGCAATATTTTCTCGATGCATGGGATCCTACCAACCAAGTGTTCCAGATTCGAGGTAAATCCATCCCTTTGACAGTTGAGGATATCTACTCCTTGACCAGTTTATCGAGGCGTGGTTCCCCTCTCTCACTATCAGGATCCGCCCGTGGAGGTGAATATGCAAGGGATTATATTCTTTGATTCTGTAGAGATGGATCTCAACTGAGCAGGGATGGCGAGATCAGTATCCAAGATGTTACTGATCAGTACTTGAGGACTATTTTGTTCACCTTTTCTAGATTGGCTGGTAGCGTGGCTCTCCATTTGGCCAATAGGTCCTATATGCAGTATGCTATGGAATGCCTTGAACCAAAGGTATTCAACTGGTGTGATGCAGTACTTTTGGTTATAAAAGAACAACTTACCAAGGTGAAGAAAAAAAGATCTAAGAACTTTGGTTATGGTTCTATTCTGACTGCTTTCGCCTTGGAGAAGATCCCACTGATGCAACCACATTACATTTCACTTGGACCACCAGTACCGACGGAACCACGGATGCAGAGATGGGTTGATCTTATGGCCATACATGCTGGTCAGTCGTAGATTTCATTCTTTGCTGCCTTCTTTGAGTGGTTCGACCATCAGGAGATGGTCTTTGCTGAGTATCCATATGCTGGGATGGATTTATGCGGTGACCTAGATTTGGTGTTGCCGGCTGGCGAGTAGTGGGGTGTCATAGGTAAAAAGATCTGACCATATCCCTGTTTATTGTTTTTATAATGTTCTTATGTCTTTTAAATGTTATCAAGACTAATCAAACCCATATATTTGTGTAGATATTGGACCAGTGTGACCGGCAATGCGCCCGAGGGTAGCAGCTGCCGTTCCAACAAGAGAGGCTGTAGGGAGGGCTATTCTTCGTGATCTGGACGTAGCCGAGACCCTTGCAATATTGCAGGATTAGATCGAGGGTCTCACCCTTGGTATTCAAGATGTGAGGACCGATAAGTTACCTCTGAGATTACAACACCATACTACTGGTGTGCCTAGTCGATGGACTAGGCTCTTACGTATGATCGCACAGGCGGTGACTTGTTATCACTAGCACCATTAGTCTGGGGTGCTTCCCTGCATTTTTGATTTTCTAGGTCATGTGACCGTTTTTGTCTTGGAAACAGAACATTTTGACAAACTATAAACAGTTATATATATTTTTTATTTTCGGAGCTTTATTTTGGTTAAGTTATATGATCCTGATGCAAATGTTGATTGAAATGCTTTCTTTTATAAATGCTGCAAATTTCTGTCTAACACATAATTTACTGATGAATCAGTTACTGTGTTTAAGTTTTTGGAAATGTGTTTATATTGGATAGAATCAAACTTCCTTTCAAAAATCCTGACCCTTAGGAACATACGAATGATAGCTGGATTTTGAACGAAATAGATGCTAGTAAGCTGTAGGATGACAAGTTGTGAGTCTAGCATGACAAAAAGTCAGCGTATGCCACATATGATGGCATCAGAGAGAAGTTATATCAACGTGCTATACTCGTTGTTCGTTGACTGACCAATGCATACTCCTCTGAAACTCACTAACTCGCCGCTTGGATCAAAAAAGGACCAGGCTACAGAAGATAGGTTCTACGTACTACGACTAGCTCCGCATATCCAACAAATGATTCCCATAGGTTCAACATCTACAACAAATGTAAAAGTGGATTACCTAACCAAAACGATCACTCTTGATGAAAACAAAAACGTAACAAAAGCATATAAAGAGATTACTACACTTAGTCAAGCATAATAACGCTTAAGGTACAACCTGTTTCGGGGTTGCGCCAGTGGAATCCAATCGTAATCTACTAGCTCGTAGGATCTTTTTGCTAACACTCATTTAACAATGTAGGGATCCATCCACAAAGATTTGAACTTACCTGCTCCCAATTTATCGGATTCCCGATCGTAAAGCAAGTCTAGGAGAAGACACGGGGTTTGACATTTTTGTCAAATTGCACCTTAACTTGTTTCTTATGAGCTTCATTAGCCAAGGCGGTGTCATGACGGGTTTCATCCAATTGGATTAGTTCCAAGAAACAATCCCCTTCCTCTGAAGTTCCAGGGAGAAGGTTGACTGTGAGCTTGAGAGATGAAATCTCATACTGAATTGGTAAGACGACTTCCAGGCCATACAACAGCTGAAAGGGTGTAAACCCAGTCGCATTTCTTACCACGGTTCTGTATGCCCACAAGGCTGAGTACAGGATTAGGTGCCAACTCCGTTTGTGGACTCCAATCATCCTTTGCAGCATGCACTTCAAGACTTTGTTGATGGCCTCAATTTATCCGTTAGCTTGCGGATAATACAGAGTAGAATTGTTGTGGGACAATCCTAATTTTGGCAGCCAATTCGATCATCATGTGATTGCGGAAATGCGATCCATGATCTGTGACTATAGCTTGTGGAACACCAAACCTAGAGACTACATGATTGAAAAAGAAAAGATCAGCCGTTTCGTCGCTGTTGTTTAATTTAGGCATCGCCTCGGCCCATTTTGTCAAATAGTCAACTGAAACTATGATATACCCATGCCCCCTAGCCAAGGTGGGGTTACATGTCATGAAATCTATCCCCCATTTGGCGAATGGCCCAACAATAAATACTGGATGCAAAGGTGCAGGTGGTATTCTAGTTTTGCGGTCAAAGATTTGACAAGCATGGCAACTTCTGACTGCGGTTATGAAAAATCTTTTGTGCTGTAGCGTAACCAGATTGATGCCTCCCACACACGCCTGAATGAAAACCATTCAAGACTTTTTCGGCCTCCTCAAGGGTGAGGCACCTTCGTAGAACTATATCGATACTGCAACGGTAAAGCGTATCACCGACAATCATGTAGTCTTTTGCTTAGTATCGAGTACGTCGTTGTTTAGAGAGAGAGGTATTAGGCCTGTATGTTTGGGTTTGGAGATAGATGATTATATCTCCGTACCATGGATCACATGACGATATCAGAAACAAAGATTCATCCATGATTGTTTCTTTGGATGTTGAATCGTTGGATGACGACGGGAAATCGCATAATAACTCCGCGAAAACTAGAGATTTCTTTGATTTGGATTTTACGAATTCTAGATCAAAATATTGCAAAATAGCTATCCATTTTGAATATTTGCCCCCAAGTAACTGACGCAATAGAATGTAAGTCATAGGGTTGCAATCTGACAAAATGGTAGTTTTGCGAAAGAGGATATAGTGTCAAAATCTCTGTACTGCTTGAAGAGCTACAAGAGCCAACTTTTCAACATAGGAGTATTTTCTTTCTATGTCATTTAAGTTTCGGCTTAAATAATATACAGGATGTTCAGTTCCATTTTCTTCTTGAACTAGAACCATTGCGATGGTTGTATCTACTGTAGCTAGATACAGGTTAAAGTCTTTTTGATAATCAGGAGCGTACATTAATGATGCTTTTTTAGGGATTCCTTTAGAGCATCAAAGGAAGCTTGCGTAATCTGATCCCAGTTGAAGGGTACTTCTTTTTTCAAAAGACGCGTATAACATTTAGCAAGTTTGGCGTAATTTGGAATGAACCTCCTCAGAAAGTTTGCTTTCCCTTGGAGTTTCTGAATCTGAAGCAAATTTGAAGGTGGAGGGTATCGATGATTGCCTGAACCTTACATGGGTCGAGTCGAATTCCGTCCTTAGAAACCACGAAGCCAAGTAAATGACCAGAACCAACACAAAACACACACTTGTGTGGGTTGAGTCGTATCTTGTAGTGTTGGCAACGTAGAAATATAGCTCTCAAATGCTGCAGATGATCAGTCCGCTTTCGCGAATGAGTCGGAAGATCGTCGAGATATGGTTGAATGATGTTCTTGATATCAAGGAAGGCATAGCTCATAGCCCTCTGAAAGGTTGCCTTTGCATTCTTTAAACCGAAAGGTAATTTGGGGTACGTGAATGTGCCCCACAGACATACAAATGAAGTCTTTCACTGGTCCTGTGGGCGGATATTTATTTGATTATACCGGGAAAATCCATCCATGAATGAAAAGATTTTGCATCCAGCGCATTCATCAATTACCTGGTCGATGAAGGGTGTAGGGTAGTTATCCTTTGGACAAGCTTGATTTACATCCCTGTAATCAACGCACACTCTAATCATTCCTTGCTTTTTCATCACAGGGATAATATTTGATACCCAATCAGTTAGAGGAACTAGGTAAATGAAACTAGCATGTAAAAGTTTTTCAACTTTTTCCTTGATGGCAGTGGCTTTCTTTGGGTGCACCTGGCGAAGCTATTATCATACCGTTTTGACATCTGGATACATCTTGATTTCATGTTCAACTATGCTCAATTCAATGCCTGGAATTTCTTCGTATGACCATGTAAAGATAGCTCTGAATTCGCGAAAGAGAGCGCAATATATTTCCAGTTCTAAAGAAGAACAAGATTTGCCGACATGAATATTCTCTACAACATTAGGTTTGATCGAGATATTTATGATGATAGTTTCCTCAATATTGGATAGATTTCGCTCGGAATCCATCGTATTTACAGTATTTGATAGAAAATAAAAAACTGAAGGATGATCAAGGTCATTGGAATAATCTTCACTGTAATCTGGAAGACGGGAACGATGGTGGTAATCTTCCCATGATGCCTCTCCTATCATCATTGACTGAATAATTCCTTCATCTATAGAATGTACATGTGACCAAGGATTTGAAGAGGTGCCATATTCATTTGACCTATCTATCCAAACACTCGATGAGCGTTGATTTGGGTTTGTCGCCCAGGCCGAGAAAATTGATTGCTACAAAATCTCTATTGGGCTTGGAGGCAATACCTGTTGATCCATGTTAACAAAATGTTCGGAAATCTTCTGAATGGAAGATATCATATTGCAGGTTACCACTGTTGCCACTTCCGCCAGATTACTCGGAGGTGGTAGGGCAAAAGTACCCATCAAGGCAGGGTCTTTTAGTAGGCCTACTCCGACATTTTGAAGCAAATGAGAGCTTCCATGGATCATTGGAATGCTTCCTGTAACTTGTGAACTATTGGGGAGAAAGGTCTGTTGATCAACAATTGTAATTCCTCCTTGAAAAGGAAATGCAATCTTTCTAAAGTAAGTTGATACAACAGTAGCCATAGCATAAATCTAGGGCCTTCCTAGTAGGATATTGTAATCGAGGTTTCCATCGATAACTTTGACGTCAATTTCTACTGTCTTTCCCCCCAGTTCAACTTGCAAGTTACTTAAAATCCCGTATGGGGTGTATGTTCGTCCATCGAATGCTTTTAATGTCATTGATGATCTTGACAAGGGTGGAGTCGCCATTTTGTTATCGGGAAAACTAGTGTCCATTCAGAGCTGCTAATCCCACTAAGACGGGTAGCTATCTTAGAAACAAACAAATTAAAGTTACTTGTGTTTTCCTTTATGAGAGATAGATGAGAGAGAAGCAGAGAGTACCAACCTCAATCTTTCGCTAGTCTCCTTGCTTGTTTCCTTTCTCCCTTGATAGAGCTTTCACCACTCCTTTCTCACTTGTCCGGCTTCAAAGAACACCTGTAGAGTCAAGGCAACAAAATACCATCAAAGCATAGAGATCTATAACCATAAACAATGTAGGATCAAATGTACATTAACCATACAAATGCATATACAAATACAAGATTCAGAGATATACAAGTATATGGAGGAAAACTCAAATTTCTTTATTGATAGAAGTAGTAGAAGAGAGGATTACAACCAAGATGTTTGATCTAGCATCATCATCCCAGCATGAAAGCCCTCTTCACCTCCTACAAAGCAAGATCACCCAACAATGTCTTCAAAGAGAAACCAACAACACTTCCTTGCAAATTACAAAATTCCAGCCCTTGGATCTATAGGATGAGGGATCCATATATAGATGTTTGCAAGAGCGTGAGTCAGATTCTAGGATTTTTATTAGTCTCATTTCACTAATAGTTCTTGGTTCCACTTGGAGATTTCATATCTCTTACTCATACCTGGGTGAATCCAGAGAGGCAAGTGTCATATGAGCAATTTCTAGAAGATTCTTTGAGTTTCCACCTAGAAAACTGCTTTTTCCATTTGTCTGCTCTCACTCATCGCACCCTACAGAAGGGCTTTCTAGTATGCATTGCACCCCTCATGTGTAATAGGTGAGATGCATCACACCCTATGCATGGAGCAGTCTGTATGGTCCAGTTTTGACCAGTTCTGATTAGTTTTTCAGGGAGAACTTCTGGGAAATGATGTAATCAACTGACCTTGTTCCTTTAGGGTATTTTAGGGGTTTAGAATCCCTTGGTTTATGGACATATGTGATTGGGGTTGTAGTGCCCAAATATGTCTATAACAATGCATGCCCCCTAAACTCCATTACATTCACCAAACTACTCCCGGTAATTAAGTGGATGGAATGAAGGTTGAAGAGACATTGTTGACTCGAGGAGACCATTTAGGGATGATGGTTGATTCATAGCTATGTTTGAACCATGAAATGAAAGCTGGTCGACAAGTTGCACTAGTTGGTCTTCATGTGGAAAACACATCACTCAAAAGAGTATGGAAGCAATAGCTTCCATGCTATATATATAGTCACGTCCAAGGAGTAGATTGTAATCTAGTGGCCCTTGGACTACCATCATGTTCAAGTGAACGATTTTCCTTTTGAAAGTTATCGACAACTATGGAAGGATCCCTAATGGTTGACTGGTTCCTTTATTGAAGCCTGACAAATTTTGTGTTTTAGGCAAAAGCGATGGTGAACCAAGCGCTTTCCAAGCAGTTGAGGAGAGGATACTCACTGAAGCCCCTTCATCTATGATAGTTCTAGACACGATCATTTTTTAAACTTGTACTATGATCCGGAATGGTATGCTAGATGGAAGGCGGGGTCTTGCTAGTTGATTCCAATCAAAGAAAACAACTAGACTGCTCGGAGGAGGTACCAGATAAATGGCCAGATAAACCTCATGAACTGGGGGGGTTTCCTCCTGTTGTAAAGGAACGGGTAGATTACCTCCAAGTTCACCAGACTCTGTATTGACAAAAAAAATTTGAATGGTGTCGTTATCATTATTTTTGGAAATTGTATCATCTGAAGGTGGTCATTCTGAAGGCAAGACTGGGTTTACTGCCATCTCGACCTATTGACTTTGGTCTGGTACAGAATCAGAAGGTTCACTTTCAATGATAGGAATTTCGACTGAAAACTGAGTTATGTCAGTCGGCTTTTCAACTAACAATGGACTCGGTAAGAGTTTCTTGTACCCAGGCCGAAATCACTACGGTGAAGCAGGATGATTATGTAAGATTCTCTTGGCCTCATCTAGGAAAGGACAATGGGGAAGGTGATGGTCTCCCTCACATAGTAGACATGGAGGTTTGACCTTTCTTTCTTGTCCATGACTTTCATTTTCACTAGTTGACGGTGTGATATCAATCTAATTGCCAGAGGTTGATGACACCGGATGGTATGAACAGGGAGACCACTCTCTCAAGATCCGTGGAATGCAAGGACAATCTCGATGAAAATGGTTTTCTTTGCAAATTAGACAAGGATATCTAGGAGATTTAATGTGTGGATTTTCACCAGATGATTCATTGTTGCCCCCTTGCTTAACTGGCTTCTTCTTCTTTTTCTCCTTCCCTTTCTTCTTCTTCTCAGCTACTTGGTTTTTAGTGTCACTAGTTTCACCAAGCGAAGAGGAAGAAGGGGAGGGAGAAACAAGCGAAGTAGAAGGTGAAGGGATAACTTCAGTATCATCTGGTTGTTGATTTGATTGCTGAGGAATTACGGTGTTTTGAACGACAGAGGTCGAGAATAGCCATATTGGCAGGCCGATTGTGATTCTTGGAAGGGACAATGTAGCCATGTATGGAGCACTAATATCTCCCCAAGAGGAGAAAGGACTAGGATTCCCCCCAAGAGGGGTTCCTTGATTGGACTCCATTATCTCAACCTAAGATCAATGAAGGAACAGAGATGTTATTCCGATTTAAATAAATTTTAAGACACTTTGACACAACTTTGATTTTTCAATTTTTAAGAGTCGAGAAAAAGCTAAAGGTGACTCTAGTCGCCTTTGATTTTTAATGAGCCTGAAGTGACAAGTGCTCAGATGTACCTTTTCTTTTAAGGAGTCGAAAAGGAACGAAAGTGACTACTCTGGAAATCTAGACAGAGGGATTACCAAACTAATTGCAAAACTGAAATATACACCTTAGTAGTAAATTAAAGAGAAATTACCAAGGACTTTACGTACGGCAGTCAATATTCCCGAATGTTGTGTTCAGTGCATTGCGATTGATAGGGCAACAAACACGACTTCCTAAAGATAAAGGATATCAGCCTATTGTGGTCTCCTAATATAGACTCGATGGTACGGGGAGCACAAGTCCGTACTGGCACTTGTTGTATCAAAGAGGAGGAATCACCCAACCTTCGATGAAAATGATAGTTACCAGGTTTTACGATGCCAGAACACGTCTCTAGCCTAGACTTCTAGATGTGTTGCGTTAGGTTCCAAAGCGTTTTTATGTTTATTGAGATTTATTTTAGAGTTGATCTTGCTTAGAAGTTTGTCTTTCAAGGTTCACCACGTGATGTAGATGTAAAATTCCTAAATATGCAATCTAAAATGATAAATAGTGGTTTATTTTGTTTTAGCAATGAAAATCCTAGCTACTAAGGAAAGAAGAGTACGATTCTTTCAGCATATAGCAAAGAGCACACACTACATGCACTTTTCCTAAATCATCTTTCGCACACAGTCTAAATGAAAATGCAAATGCATGTATTTGTTTTTCGTTTCCTTAATGTGAAAATGCTCAAAAGGAAAACTAAAGTACAGATCTGAACTATTTTCTTCAAAGCGACATTTCGACAATTTCTTTTCAAAATGAAAGGAAGGCTAAAATGACACTTTCAATTTCGAATGGAAAACTACTTTCGACAATTCAAATATTAACAATCCAAATCAAATACAATGACAAACGTACAATTGACTATCTATAGGAGGAAGAATTTACGACACTCTTCTTTTTGACTCAAAATGACGGTTACGACACTTTTTGCATCAAAAACAACAATTCGATTAAGCTACTTTTGACAAAGGAGGACAGTAAATCATGGACAAATACATAAAAACATGTACAAGTGTTGGAAATAATACCGAGAGGGGGGGGTGAATCAATATTATCAAATTCTTTTCAATTAATTTATTCTTCAGATATTGATCATTAGTTTGTATGTCACTACCATATAATAATGAGAAAGAACAAGAAAAATAGATAATCACACCAAAGAACACTAGATATAAGGTGGAAACCCAATGTGGGTGAAAACCACCTACTGCAATATGTCTCTATCTTCTTTCAATTAGAAACTTCTTTTACAATGATTTTGTACTGGTGCAGTCCTTTACCAGTACGCAGGTTGCAACCTGCAGAGAGCTACAACCCTCTCTCGTTTTCCAGTCTCTCCTAGAAGGGAGCTACAACCCCCTTAGCTATTTTACTTCTTTAAGGACCACGTTTCATTAATTTTTAGACTGGATCCAAGAAGATCAAATAATCATCAAGTACATGTGAAAAACCCAATCTCCTTATACAATCAACCAATGAATCACCCAACTTCTTAGAATGCTGTAAACAGAAAAGTAATACCAGAAATCTAAACCCATAACTCTGCAGCAATAGATAAAAGGCAGTCAATAATTATTTCAAAAGGGATCCGCAACTTCACCAATAGCAGCCTACGGATATCCGCAGTTCTTCTGTGCCTTGACTGCGCAGATCCGCACCTGATCCGTCTTGTGCTCTGCGTACCACCGCACTTAGCCCTTCTGTGGAACTGCGTGCCACTGCTCAGATCCACACCTGCACTGTCTGCCCGACAGCGTGCCTCCACACCTGATCCTTCTGCTTCTCTGCATACCCACGCACTGAACCTTCTGTCGCGTTGTGTACCTCCGCACCTGCACCTTCTGAAGCACTGCGTACCTCCACACTGTGCCATATTCTGTCCTGTGTACCTCCGCACTTGAGCTATGGATCGCCTGCAAACCTCCAAATAGACCCAAATTAACAGTCCACCAATGTACCACAGATTGTCAGATCCACCGATCTGATCACGCGCCCAAGAGATCACGCCCTATCAATAGATCCGCATTCCACGTTACAGATTTCACTTTGATTTAGATCTAGCTTTTAAAATTGATTACCCAAAATTTTAGATCTTAAGGTATTCAAATTTTCACAAGTGACTAGCCAAGTGATCTCCTTTCCTTTTTATAGGCAAGCCCTTATTCACACCATGGGACAAAACCATCGAAAACCAATACAAGGGATCCAAACCAAGGTTCAATACTTTAGATCCTATACCATGGACCAAAACCACAGGATCATGATCGACGGGCTAAATACCAAGGGCCAAACATAAGAAACCCCACATGTGCGCGCTTTTCTGCATTAGAGTGAGTGAACTAGGGTTCGCACCTTCTGAACGGAGCACATGCGGATATGTCTGCACTTCTTGGTTGGCGTACCTGCGGGTCCGCACCTTTTGAATGCTGCACCTACGAACCCCTTTTTCCATCATTTTGAGAGCCTGAACAGAGTTTTGCCACTTGAGTGGGTTGCCATCAAGTATAATACCTGTGCCATAGCACCAAACCTGAATCATAATGCCAACAATCTCCCCCTTTGGACTTGATTGCAACCCCAAGATCCTCAAAGTCATTCTCCCCCTTTGACATCAAGGGCAAAGGGCGGAACAAGGTATTCTCTTCCTTTGCTATCCATACTCCCCCTGAGTGCCTGCTGAAATTTCTGAATGAGCTCCCCCTGACTATAAACCAAATCTGCAAAAGAAAAATTCTACAAAAAGAACCATAATCCACCAAACACCATAAGTGACCTTGACAAGAGAGATAGAGACATATTAGCATCAATAGTCAGATCAACATCCATGTTCTCCTTCTGTACTTCCTCCAAGATCTTCTACCATAATGCCAATAATGCATTATTAGAAGAATATATGTTCCCCCTGAACCTGTGCCATTTGATCTTCGACCAATCCGTAACCCAGCAAATGTATGCGTATACCCCATATGAAACTTGTGTACAACCAACAATCTTCGAAACAGATGAGATTCAACAACAAAATGATGCATCAACAACCCCCAGCTTTTGCCTGAGGTATTCAAAGGTCTCCCTAGGCAATGGTTTGGTGAGTATATCAGCAACTTGTTCCTTAGAAGGAACATACTCCAACTTGACCTTTTGTTCAAGCACTTGTTCCCGAAGAAAATGATATTTGATAGGTATATGCTTGGTCTTTGAATGCATGACCGGGTTCTTTGAAATGTTGATAACACTTGTATTATCACATAGAATGGAGATAGGTGGTGTACAAGTGATTTGAAAATCCTGCAAGCTCTGCATCATCCAAAGGAGTTGAGTACAGCAAGATGCAGCAGCCACATATTCCGCTTCAGCTGTAGATAAAGCAATCGAACTCTGTTTCTTGCTGAACCAAGATACTAATCTGGAACCCATAAAGAATGCACCACCACTTGTGCTCTTCCTGTCATCCACGCTTCCGGCCCAATCTGCATCTGTATAAGCATGAAGTGTGAGATCTGTATCTCTAGGATACCATAAGCCATAGTTTTGAGTTCCTTGAAGATACTTGAAGATTCTCTTCATTGCCTGAAGATGAGTTTCCTTTGGATTTGCTTGAAATCTTCCAACTATTCCCACTGCATGCATGATGTCTGGTCGGGTACCTGTCAAATAAAGTAGACTTCCAATCATAGATCTATGGTTGGCTGATGCACTGCTGATGACTCATCATTTTCACTAAGGCTGCATCCTGTAACCATGCGGGTACATACTGGTTTTGCATCTTCCATGCCATATTTCTTCAAGATCTGCTTGAGATACTTGGTTTGAGACAAAAAGATACCGTCTTCATTTTGTTGGCTTTGCAAACCAAGAAAGTATGTCAGTTCTCCAAGCAAAGACATTTCGAATAACCAAGGCAAAGCTTTGACTCATAGCTTCTTCATTACTGCCAAAGATAATATCATCTACATACACAACAAGTATTAGCAATTTGTCATTTTCAATTTTTATATAAAGATTGCTATCTGCTGATCCTTTTGAAAAACCTTGTTGATGAAGGTATTTGTCAAAATGGTAGTACCAAGCCCTTGGAGCTTGTTTAAGACCATAGAGAGCCTTTTTCAGTCTGCATACAAGATTTGGATCATTCCCAAGAATGAAACCATTTGGCTGCTCAATGTATACTTCTTCTTCTAAGTCTCCATTCAGAAAGGCTGATTTCACGTCCATTGGAAATAATTTGAACTTCTGAAAGCTTGAGAGAGCAAGGAACATTCGAATGGCCTCAAGTCTTGCAACAGGAGCAAAAGTTTCTTCAAAGTCTATTCCTTCTTGTTGAGCATACCCTTTACAAACAAGTCTGGCCTTGTTTCTAATTACTTCTCCATTTTCATTCAACTTATTTTTGAAGATCCATTTTGTCGCTATGACATTCTTATCTTTTGGTCTAGGAACCAACTCCCAAGTGTTTTTCTTTTCGATCTGCTCAAGTTCTTCATCCATTAGCTTGACCCAACATTCATCTTTGCATGCCTCTCTTACATTTTGTGGTTCAGTGGAGGAGAGTAATTCCAAATAACTTGAAGCTTCTGCAATTGTTCTTCTTGTGTGTACGCCTACCTCCTTTTGCCCCAAGATTTGAGATTCTGGATGATTCTTTTGAACATACCTGGATGGAGTCTTCTCTTCTATCCTTGTCTGTTCCTCTGGTGCCTCTTGAGGTTCTTCTTCATCTTCAGTTTGATTTGGAGAGTAGTCTTCATCCTCTTCGATATTTTCATAATTTACTTGCCTAGGAATGTTTCCTTTTTCATCAACTACCACATCAATGCTATCAACAATTCTTCCAAGTCTTTTATTGTAACACTTATATGCTTTGCTGTGGGGAGAATAACCAAGGAGAATGCCTTCATCTGCTCTAGGTTCAAGTTTGCCAAGTTTTTCATCATTATTCTTAATATAGCATTTGCTTCCAAAAATTTTGAAATGCTTTACCGAAGGAGTCTCACCATACCAGAGCTCACGAGGAGTTTGAGTGCTGTTCACTCAGACATTTGTTTTTTTGAGAATAACAACTGCAACAAATGCCAGTTCACCCCAGAAGGTTGCGGGAGTTCCAGACTCATCAAGCATAGCACGAGCCATTTGTTGAACCGTTCTGTTCATCCTTTCCACCACTCCATTTTTCTGAGGAGTCCTAGCCGTAAAGAATTCCCTTCTTATTCCATGTTCTTGCAGAAATCGAAAAATTCATTTGAGGTAAACTCCCCACCTCTGTCAGACCTGAGGCACTTAATTTTGTGATCTGATTCGTTTTCAGCCAAGGCTTTGAAATATTTGAATTTTTCGAATGCTTCGTCCTTGTGTTTCATAAGTCCCAACCAAACCATCCTGGAGAAGTCGTCAATGAATAATATAAAGTATTCTTCTCCTCGAGGTGACCTTGTCCTAAATGGACCACATACATCTGTATGGACTAGTTCAAGAGGCCTGTTGGCTGATCCTTCCTTTTCAGGGAAGTTAGTTATGGTTTTCTTACCAAACTAACATGATTTGCATATGGTGTTGTCTGGAATTTTGATATCTGGAAGACCACGAACTGCCTGGTATTTGCATGCTTTCCTTATTTGTGAAAAGCTTAGATGCCCCAACCTCCGGTGCCATAACTAGTGTTCATCATCCTTGCTCAAATAACATTGTTGTTGTCCTTCTTCAAATATGTATAGATTATTTGGAGTTCTTCTACCTTTGATCACCGTTTTTCCTGTATCAAGATCACGAACACTACATCCATTTGATCGAAATATTACCTTAGTTCCTTGATCGCACATCTGACTGACACTCAGTAGATTATGCTTCAAGCCATCAACATACAAAACATTTCCAGCTTTGACCTTTTCTTTCAACTGAGCAGTGCCTTTTCCTTTTATGGTTGTAGGGGTATCATTTCCAAAAGAAACTTTCTTTCCCTTTTCTAAAGCAGTATATGATTCAAGTTTTTCTTTATCACCTGTCATATGCTTCGAACGTCTGTTGTCGATGTACCATTGATTTTCCTGTCCTTCTACATAAAAAGCTATCCCACATCTTTCTGGTTGTGGTTCCTTTATTCTCCATGTTCTGGTACTTGAGGCTTGTTCCTTTGTCTGCCAAAACCTGCTCCTACATTCAGAATCTTCATGACCAAAGTTATTACAAATAGAACATTCAATTTCATTTTCAAGGGCCGAAAAGTTGTTATAAGTCCTTTTCGTGATCCCAGTCATATTTCTTTGTTTTTGAGCTTCTCTAGTCATGATTGTTTTATAGGCAACACATTGAGATGCTTTGTGGCCAAAGTTATGGCAAGAGAAACATTGGCCATTGAAGAAACTTTTGCGATTATCAAATCTACCTGCCAAATGATTGTAGTTTCTATTTTCATCCATTCTTTAGGCAAATTGAGAAGATTTTACCTGTGGCTGGTTGTAGCTTTTGTTCATCCTTAAGGTGGATTGCCCCTGATTTACCTGGTAGTCTTTGTTTATTCTTGATGTAATTTGTCCCTATTTTACTTGGTGATATCCATTGGGCTTTTGCTCATTCCTTCTTGCTACATTGATATAACTATTTGAGGTGGATGCTTGAGATGTTTCTCCATTATCCCCTAGACCTGTCTTGATTAGTGGAGAACGCTGTACATTGATAATCTCATCCAGAGTTTCAGATCCTTTAACAAATTTAAGATTAAGAGCCTTTGTTTTCTCAATTTCTTTTCTAAGGCCAACAATTTCACATTCTAACTTCTCAAGAAATTTTTCTTTTTCATCAAGTTGAAATTGCAGAGTATCAATGATCACATTCTTTTCTTCTAAACATGTATTGAGTCTAGAAAACTCTTCATAAAAGCCATCCACATCTATAGCATCCATGTAATCATCATTTTCAAAAGCCATTAAAAGTTTATAGTTATTACCTCGTTCATCTTCATCACTATTTGATAATCCATCACTGTCTTCATGAGTGTAATAGCTTTTCTTATTTGCATTCTGTTTCTTGTTCCATCTAACAGGTTCCTTCCCCTTGTCAATCTTATCCTTATGAGGACATTTGGCAGCATAGTGACCTACTCTTCCACAAGCAAAACATTTGAAAGGTAACTTACCTCTGAATCTTCCAGTACCCCGTTGAAGATTTCTGACAAAATTTGATTCTTCTTCTTCTTCTGACACGTGTCCTGACTCATAGTACTCTCCTTTGCCTGAAGCCTTGAAGGCAGCTTCTCTCCTGTCTAATGGACCTCCTTTCCTCATTTCATAAGCAGTTAGAATTCCGTGCAGCTGTGACATTTTAAGGATTTGTAGGTTCTCTTTTTCTTCTATTGTAGAAACTTTAGATTCAAACCTAGGGGACAAAGATTTAGAACTTTTTCAACCACAACAACCTCTTTTATTTATTCACCCAAATTTTTCATACAATTAACAATCTCATCTACACGAAGAAAATAGTTAGCCACACTTTCATCATTGTACATTCTGAGATTTTCATACTAAATTATAAGGGTTTGAAGTTTTGCTCTTTTTACCTGATCATCTCCTTCATAGCTCAGAACAATCTTGTCCCATATTTCTTTTGCGGATTTATACTGTATAACCTTCACGAATTCTAATTGAGATAGACATCCTAGAAGACTATTGACCGCCTTTGCATTTGTTTCATATTTCTTCTTCTCAGCCGGATCTGTAGGAGTTGTTGATGGAAAAGTATACCCTGTGTCTATGATATCCCAGACTTCTGTACCAAGAGATTGAAGATAGGCAGTAACTCTTACCTTCCAATATACGAAGTTTGTTCCATCAAAAATCGGTGGCCTGATTAATGCTTCCCTCTCGTAGTTGCTCATGATGATAGAACTTCCTTCAAGCGATCAAGCTTCTTCAGAAGGACCTGCTCTGATACCAATAGTTGGAAATAATACTGAGAGGGGGGGGTGAATCAGTATTATCAAATTCTTTTCAATTAATTTATTCTTTAGATATTGATCATTAGTTTGTATGTCAGTACCATATAATAATGAGCAAGAACAAGAAAAACAGATAATCACACCAAAGAACACCAGATATAAGGTGGAAACCCAATGTGGGTGAAAATCACCTGCTGCAATATGTCTCTATCTTCTTTCAATTAGAAACTTCTTTTACAATGATTTTGTACTGGTGCAGTCCTTTACCAGTACGCAGGCTGCAACCTGCAGAGAGCTACAACCCTGTTATGAAACTAGCTCAAGAAAAGATAGAAAAGATAGATCAACACCTTAGAATTCAACCTCTTCAAGGGGGCAACCTCCTTTACATTACATAAATGAACAATTCTTGGATGATACAAATGAAAAGGCCTCCTTTCTATATATAGGAGTCTAAGGGGTCATAACATAATCAGAGCCGACATAACAATAATAATGTAAGGGCACAATAATAACAATAGTGGGCTTCTATGGGGCACAATAGTAACAATATGGGCACTACATGGGTACATCAATATAATAAGTGGGTTATACTAATAACAATAAGGGGTTACACTAGTAGTATAGGGGCATAACATGCCCCTCTCATTCAAAAAGTGTTGTCCTCAACGCTTGAGTAGTTCTTGATGCTTCTCTATAAAATTCTTGTCCTCCCATGTGGAATATTCAGCGGGTAAGTTCTTCCACTTGATGAGATACTTTGAAATTGATCGATTTCGTAGCTGTCGGGTTCTTGTTTCTGTGACTACTCCTAGTTCCAATATGATTTTTCTTTCCTCTTCAATTTCTGGAAACATTGTTTGAATTGGGATCTTTTGCAACTTTTGAATAAGTGGCCATATTTCTTCGTCCTTCTTCCATTCATCCCTTGCTTCATTTATCCAATCTGGTTGGATAATATAAATAGCACAAAACAATGCTTCCACATCCTCATCCTTGAAGAGTCTTTCCATTCGGTAAGGTCGCCATTTTTTAAGTGCATGTAGTATTGCCAACATTTCCTTCTCATAAATAGCTTGCTTGAGATGTAGCAGTAAAAATACCCAATCACCTACATCAAAACGTTTTTCACTACGATGTTGATCTACCTGTTGTTTCGTTTGATTTTGCACCGAAGTGGCGTTATCCTTTAAAAGTTGGAGAACTTGTTGTTGATGCTCGATGCGATCCTTCACTGCTTGAACCTTTTTCTTCTTGATATGTCCTTCTATCTCTAGAGTTTGAGGAGTGGTAATTTCTTCCAATCCTTTACAAGATATGGTTGGATTCATTTCTTGATGCTCGATGTGATATTTCACTTCTTGAACATTTTTCTTCTTTATATGTCCTTCTATCTTGATAGTTTGAGGAGTGGTAATTTCGAACAATGAATTACAAGATATGGTTGGATTCATTTCTTCTTTCTCAATGTGATCTTTCACTTCTTGCACCTTTTTTTTCTTGATATGTCCTTCTATCTTGAGAGTTTGAGGAGTGGTAATTCTTGCCAATGCTTTACAAGATATGGTCTGATTCATTTCTTCTTTCTCTTGGGTGGGGTCCTGGCGTATATCTTCTTCTTTTGTTGTTTCTTGATCCTTTTCTTCCTCCTCTTCATATTCTATGTAAAATAATTTCTTCTCAGCACACTTATGACCTTTAGTGCATTTGCTATCACAATTGTAACAAAGCCCTTTTTCTCTTTTTTCTTCCAATTGTTGTGGTGTAACCCTTGTAGGTTGTGGAAGGCTAGGAGAAACAACACTTCCATCTTTATAGTTGTTCCTGGTTTCCATAATTTTTCTTTCCACTATGTCACAAAGCCCTTTTACTCTTTCTAATTGTTGTGGTGTTGCTCTAAAGAAGGTGTTTCTCTTTGTATCCTCATAATGTGCTATCATTTCCTCCGTGAAAATTGACCACGTAATAAGTTGTTTATGAGAACAAAGCCCTTCGTACCATAAAAATTGATCTGTTTCTAAATATGAAGATGCAATACATACATTTTGTAACAGTTGTACACCATGTAGACCAAAATATTGCTCCATCTGAAGTATCCAATTTACCGGATCCTTGCCATCAAACTTCCTCATCTTGCTTTTTCTTGATTTTAGGAGCTCGACCTTGAAACGACTGTACTTTCAGATCTTTAAGTTCTGAAATTATGATCTATAGTAGCCCTCTGTGTCCTCTTTCCAATGCCACTAGTCTGACCCAAATTGGATTCTCTAAGAAAGAGTTATGCACAATCTCCAAGATGACCTGATTATAGACCTTTCCAGAAGAGCGAACTTGTATGAAGTGCCACGTGTACAATTTTCGATCTTTGATTCTAAAAAAGATATAAAAGAAACTACAGTCCGTCCTCTTTCTATACATTCTTACGAAATTTCAATCTGATTCCCAGAGAGAAAGTTATGACGATTTTCCCCAGGTCACCTATTTTGAATGTAATTCTCGAGTCTGCAAAATGACCAACTTCCTCAGATCATATCTCTGCAAATATCGCGCAAAAAGCTCTGAAATTCGGACCCAAGGTTCAACGCGATTTCTTCTCAAATGGGTTTTTTTGCGACTTCTGAAACGTCATAGAAAAAAAGTTATAGCGAATATTCCATGATGACCTGTTTGGAGCAGCGAAACCCTAGAATCCAAAGCTCTAATACCAAATGTTATGAAACCAGCTCAAGAAAAGATAGAAAAGATAGATCAACGCCTTAGAATTCAGCCTCTTCGAGGGGAAACCTCCTTTACATTACATAAATGAACAATTCTTGGATGATACAAATGAAAAGACCTCCTTTCTATATATAGGAGTCTAAGGGGTCATAACATAATTAGAGCCGACATAACAATAATAATGTAAGGGCACAATAATAACAATTGTGGGCTTCTATGGGGCACAATAGTAACAATATGGGCACTACATGGGTACATCAATATAATAAGTGGGTTATACTAATAACAATAAGGGGTTACACTAATAGTATAGGGGCCTAACAAACCCTCTCTCGTTTTCCAATCTCTCCTGGAAGGGAGCTACAACCCCCTTAGCTCTTTTACTTCTTTAAGTACCACGTTTCATTAATTTTCAGACTGGATCCAAGAAGATCAAATAATCATCAAGTACATGTGAAACACCCAATCTCCTTATACAATCAACCAATGAATCACCCAACTTCTCAGAATGCTGTAAACAGAAAAGTAATACCAGAAATCTAAACCCAGAACTCTACAGCAATAGATAAAAGACAGTCAATAATTATTTCAAAAGGGATCCACAACTTCACCAATAGTAGCCTACGGATATCTGCAGTTCTTCTATGCCTTGACTGCGCAGATCCGCACCTGATTTGTCTTGTGCTTTGCGTACCACCACACTTAGTCCTTCTGCGGAACTGCGTTCCACTGCTCAGATCCGCACCTGCACTGTCTGCCCGACAGCGTGCCTCCGCACCTGATCCTTCTGCTTCTCTGCGTACCCACGCACTGAACCTTCTGTCGCGCTGCGTACCTCCGCACCTGTGCCTTCTGATGCGCTACGTACCTCCGCACTGTGCCTTCTTCTATCCTACGTACCTTTGCACTTGAGTTGTGGATCGCCCGCGGACCTCCAAATAGACCCAAATTAACAGTCCACCAATGTACCACAGATTGTCAGATCCACCGATCTGATCACGCGCCCAAGAGATCACGCCCTATCAACAGATCCACCTTCCACGTTACAGATTTCACTTTGATTTAGATCTAGCTTTTAAAATCGATTACCCAAAATTTCAGATCTTAAGATATTCAAATTTTCACAAGTGACTAGCCAAGTGATCTCCTTTCCTTTTTATAGGCAAGCCCTTATTCACACCATGGGATAAAACCATCAAAAACCAATACAAGGGATCCAAACCGGGGTTCAATACTTTAGATCCTATACCACGGACCAAAACCATAGGATCATGATCGACGAGCTAAATACCAAGGGCCAAACATAAGAAACCCCACGTGTGCGCGCTTTTCTGCATTGGAGTGAGTGAACTAGGGTTCGCACCTTCTGAACGGAGCACTTGCGGATATGTCTGCACTTCTTGGTCGGCATACCTACGGGTCCGCACCTTTTGAACGCTGCGCCTGTGAACCCCTTATTTTCCATCATTTTGAGAGCCTGAACAGAGTTTTGCCACTTGAGTGGGTTGCCATCAAGTACAACGCCTGTGCCATAGCGCCAAACCTGAATCATAATGCCAACAACAAGTCCTAATCAATGGAGGCTAAATAATGTAAAGGAAGGATGCTTTAGCAATGAGATACTGATCATGAATAGAAAAACTACTGAATAAAGCTGAAAATTAGGAGGAAAAAACCAACTTTCAAAGAGAGAAATAGTATCACTCAATCATCGCACCTGCAACACAGGGAAACAGGGATGCATCTCACCTGCAACACATGGGAGGTGCGATGCATACATGCTGCCCAGTTACAGACAGTGTGATGGACTAGGGAGCAAAACTAAGTTTGGTTTTTGCTCAAAATTTGCAGCTAAGTTCAGTGATTTAGGCTGAGTTATGATGGACAATAAAAACAAAGTATAGGGGTATGATCTTATGAGGTTATTGAGCTACCACAAGGGAACTTAGAATGCTTGTAAGTCAGATGTTTAGTTCATAAACCAACCCAGAGATTGACTGAAGCAGCATTCATCTACTTCGCAATTGCATAGCAAAGGTGGTTCGAAGGCTAGCTGGCTAACTTCAGGCTCTGTCTGTAGTTTATAAAGCAAACAATAAACAAACAAAACAAACTATTCGTTCCCCAACGGAGTCGCCATTTTGTTTCAGGGAAAACTAGTGTCGATTTGAACTGCTAGTCCCACTAAGATGGGTAGCTACCTTAGAAACAAACAATCAAAGCAATTCGAGATTTCCTTTAAGTGTAATAGATAAGAGGGAAGAAAAGAGGACCAACCTGGATCTTCTGCTTGGATCCTTGCTTGATTTCTCTTTCCCTTGATAGAATTTGCCACTTCTCTCCTACTTGTCCCACTTCAAAGAGTACCTGTAGAGTCAAAGTAACAGAAAACCATCAAAGAATCTCTATCTAAAACATCATAAACAATGCAGAATCAGAAACACATTGACCATACAATTGCATTCAGAAACAATAGGATTCACAAATACACGATTATATGGAGGAAAACTCAAAGAAATTTATTAATAATAGAAGAGAGGATTACAACCTAGCTGTCTGATCCAACATCATCCTCCCAACATAGAAGCCCTCTTCACCTCATGAAAAGCGAGATCACCCAACAATACAATGTCTTTTCGCACAGATAAACCAACAACACTTCCTTACAAATTACAAAATTCCAGCCTCTAGATCTCTCAGATGAGGGATCCATTTATAGATGTATTGCAAGGGTGTGAGTTAGCTCTGGGTTTTTGATTAGTGTCATTCCGTTTATAGTTCTTGGTTCCACTTGGAGATTTCATTGATCTCTTACTCATCCCTCGACGAATTTAGAGAGGCAAGTGTCACAGGAGAAGTTTCTGGAAGATTCCATGATCATCCACTTAGAAAACTATCTCTGCCATTTGTCTATTCTCGCTCATCACACCCCATAGAAGGCTCTTTCAGTATGCATCACACTTGGTTAGTGTGGCAGTCAGTATGCATCGCACCTTGACCATGGAGCAGTCAATATGGTCCAATTTTGGCTAGTTCTAAGTAGTTTTTCAAGTGGAACTTCTGGGAAATGATGTAATCAGTTGACCATGATCCTTTAGGGTATGAAACAAAACTTTTAAGGACTAAAGTTCCCTTGGTTTATGGACATATGAGTTTGGGGTTGCAGTGCCCAAATATGTCTATAACAGGAAGAAATTTATTATTCATGTCATTTCTTGTCTCAGCTTACAACTAATGAAGAAAATCACGAAAAACAGGCTATTGAAGAACCCGTGGATGTGGACATTATTGTTGATGCGACTGTCTCATCTGAAGATTTGAAAGAACATACAAGCATTGTCTCTCATCTAGGCGAGAAGAAAGAACAAATTCTTGCATTCCAATTTGAGAAGGGTCAACCAAATGAAGGACTTCATGATCTTGAGGATCCTTTTGTTGTTTTGATGCATTCATCAAAGGAGGTGATTTTTCATGATTTTCAAGATTCAATGGTAAGTCTATTGCAGTTATTAGTTAAAGAAGTATTTGTATTTTCTATGGAGCATGGATTCAATTTTTATTCTGAGTTGCCAATAGATGGTCCACTTAAGCACAGTCAAGGAGCCCAGGTATCAGATCAAATCTTTGATTGGTTATATTGGAGGTTTTACATTGCTTGAATCAAGAATATGGTTCTCAGTTGTTAGGGTATATTAGTATGTACATAAATAAGCTCAGTGGTTTGAGCATCTTTATCAGCAGTGTGCCATGTTCCAACATTTTCTTTTGGCAGTTTGGTATCATTGTTCAGAATTGCAAGTGTGGGTAGTCAGAGTTGAGATTTAAAGCCCGAGGTGAAGGCCATAAGATCTTGATTGTCGCTGTCGTAAATAAGTCATTTTGTCTAGTAAGATTCTGTTAGTCAATTGTTAATTTCGGTCAGTCTAGTCAGTAAATTTTTCCAGTTTGGTAGTCTATATATCCATTTTTCACATTGTTTCCATTGCCCAATGGATAGGCTTTTGGTCTACGTGTCATTCTTGGCACCTCACAGGGAGGTTGGCATCCCCAATGGAGCCAATGTTAGAGTAGGTTAATTTATTAGTCGAAGGTCTTCGAACTATTATTTTGCTGTCTTGTAGGGGGTCAAATTCATAAAAATTATCACGATAATAAGTTTGACCTCGTCCTATTTGGAGAGTCATTATGAGTTTGGTCATCACCTTGATCATTGAAGTCAACCATGGGAATGGGTGTCTAAGAATTGAAAGTTGTTATAACAAACTGCTGAGTCAGGATATTGAGTGTTGATAGAATGTCTACTTGATCATGGTGTCTACAGTTACAGGAGCGATGCCAAATCAATATAGTAATTAAAGTTACAATTTGTTCCCTCTTTAGACATCATATTTTATCGTAAGTCTCCATCCTCTCTATTCCCTAATGATCATAATTTCAAATTGTAACATGGACATGGTTTAATATTGTTTTCAGGAGGTTATGCACAAAATCAGCAGGGTGAGGAGGCACTAAAACTGTTTTGTCAAATGTAGTGGGAAGGCATACATCCTGATGGATTTTTGTTGTCCATTATTCTCGGTAACAGTTTATGACCAAATGGAGCCAAATTTAGGCAAAAATAAATATTTTTTTATCAAGGATATTACAAAGAACAATAACCTCTTTCATATTTTTCACAGGTATGATGGATCAGGAGATTTGATTGCATCTTCAAAGCCCATTTTTTAGACTACACAAATACTCTATTTTAGTAATTGTTTTGAACAACGTTTTATGGGAAGTTGGAGAAGAATTCAGAGTGACTGAGAGAGGTTTATCTTTAAAAAACTATAATCTACAATAACCTCCTTTAGTTTTTACATAGGTATTGCTCTTTGGGAGACATGGCCCATAAAAAATACACCGCATAGGCCATGTCCACACCATCACACACATGCTGGAATGAAGACACTTGTTAGGTTTTCAAGAGGCTTTCATGGAGTATATGTGGAAGCAAAATCACTTCCATAGCAACCCTCCACATAACACTTTCACAAGCTCAAAGTTTTGGATTTTGCAGAGCTGCTACACAACCTTTTTCACACTAAAAAAGAAGATTTGTTATTTTTCCTATTTCACTTAATGATGATCTTGTTCAGAGATATCTTGGTTTATTATTTAGAAAAAAATTATTTTAGGAGACAAAAACACTTTTATGTTTTATGCTTTTGAGGAAAAGTATTTTGAAAACAACAGTTTCCTCTTTTTAGTTTTGAGATCGATCCCCTATTGGATCGAATATGCATTGAATTTAGACACATTGATCTCCTATGTATGAACTATATATTTTGATTAATGAAGACATAATAGGTTGTTGATGGCTCAACATTGTCTTGGTTTCATTTTTCCGAATTTTATGTTATTGTGATCAATTCATGGTGCAATGCTTATGTATTGAGGGATATCAATTCCATTTTACAAGGATTCTTATGATATGATATCTGGGATTATTTATGTTTATCGCTCAGTTATTCAATTGTCTTGTTGTGTTATATGAGTATTATGATTTTAGTTGACTTATAATTCAGTTAAGTTGATCTCTTTCAACTGTTTTCATGTTTCAGTTGCAAATGAAATGCTATATAATCATGCATGTTATCTTTTCTATTTATTCTCTCTTTCTCCTATATAAACAACATTGTCTTATTGCAGAGGAAAAATTAGTTTATCTCCTCTATACTACAACCTGTCATTGTATCCCAAGTCATCCTTAAAAGCCCTTGTAATAACTGTCAGTTTACTTGCATAAGTAAATGAGTAAAAGAATAAATTGATCATGTGTTATTACCTAGCCGACCATTCATACTTCAACCAAATATCTTCAAAATTCCTTTGTCAGAACTGGTCTCTGCTATAAATTTGTGCTTTAAAGTCTTTATATTTTTTGAGTGAGGGAGCCCCCTCCAATTGAAGAAGGCTAGTCTATCAACTGAAAGAGGTATGTGGTTACCTATGAGTTTCTCCTTTCAACCTGGAGAAAACTATAGAGTGCTAGTGCATACCATTCACCTGCATAAGAAATCATTCCTCCACAAGAACGATTCCTGATGACCCTATCAGAAAATGATATGTCTATATATACATACATACATACATACATACATACATACATACATACATACATACATACATACATACATACATACATACATACATACATACATATATATATATATATATATATATATATATATATATATCTATATATATATATATATATATATATATATATATATATATACATACATACATACATACATACATACATATAAACATCAACATAAAACAATCATGATCCTGTTAGACAACGACATACATACATACATATATACATGCATATATATAAACATTAGCATAAACATGATCACAACATAATTACCAAATATCATAAGGTCAAGGTTAAGAGAACTCCCTTTATCCATGCACAACATGCACAACATTGAGAACAACCATTCCCAACATAGCCAAGGAATCGGATGCCTCACATCCATTCACTTTACCTTTCCTATTAGTTTTCTCATGATTGTCCTGCCACCATCCATTTACACTAATGGACCCAACCAACTTAGCCAACTATCATACTCTTACCTTTAGTTTCCCTTACACATGCACCAACTTCATCCAAGTATTTTATTACCTGTTGGGTTCCACACAGCTCTCCCAGAGTTCCATCAAATTTCTTCTTTCCCAACCAATTACCAATACCCTCAAAACATAAAAGGAAAGAACAAGAAACAAACAAGAAGAAAATTATGAAAACCAATAACAACACGAAATTGCAAAAAAAGTGGCATGATCATGCACTATACATAACAAAACTGCAAATCAAGCACAAAAAATCAAAAACTACCAAAAGCAAAAGGCTGGAAACAAACACCATGACTCCATCCCCACGGGTTCCTAGTGCTTCCAAGGGAATGCTCAACCTGATCCTTCTTCAAGATTCCATGGCAATTTCTTTGCCATGCAATTCTCTGCATCACACTAACATAAACACATAATTCTTAGTTTATAAATAAATATAACAATATACCAGTTAGCTTACCTTGTTATGCCAAGCACGTTGCCTTTTAACTGGACACATCAATGCCATCTCTCAAGGGACTCTGATCCCCTTGACGGATCCAACTATAACTAGAAGCCATCAGTTAGTTATATAAACAAAGCAACCATTACCTTGTCATGCTAATAAAAGGCATGTTTCATGCAACTGTTCACAAATGTTGATCACATGTTCCAAACATCAAGGAAAAATATATATTACTTGGAAATTAACCTTTACCAAGACTAACAATCATGTCAGAATATATAGTCAACTCGTAGTCATTAGACATAATGCTACAAATATGACCTACTTACACTCAATTACATATCATCTTTCTCAACACATGTGTGTGAGTAAATCCATCTTAAAACAAGATCATTCCTTCGAGAAATCTTACATACACATAGTCATATTATGCAATTCATCAAGAATTCAACCAACTTGCAGACATACCATGTTAAATAAATCAACTAGATGACATAATCAAACACTCAAACATCGAATAAATGACATATTCAAACTCATACCTTAATGTCGTAACCCTAACCATTTGCATAGGCCAATCCAATTTAGCACAAAACACAATAACATCAAGATCTTAATGCAATAACCCTAATCATTAACTAACATATAACAAGAAGTTAACATATAACATACTCATCAACAACATATAACATAATCATCAAGTTAAATATCACACAACAACAACAAGTTACTCTACAACATACTCATCAACAACATATAACATAATTATCAAGTAATCTAACATAAAACAACAATAACAATGCATACAACCACTGGTTACTATTCATGACTATCTGACATATGTGCATATGAATACACTAATCAACTAGAATTTATCATACATGTAACCATAATACTAATAGAATGACAAGCATATCAGTAACCCTAATGCTTATAACAAACATTAACCAACATACCTACATGCCCACCATACAAACCTGTATGATGATCTGCTCTTACCCCGAATTCCATTGTTGCAAGTTCACTTTAATGATATTCATCTCCTACTCTATCTCAGCCAACACATTAGCATCATAACATACCAATATCATCATGATGACCTAATTTCATACAATGACCTTATGCATAACAACCTTCACCATGAAAATGCATGCATAAAAACATATAGATACTGACATGCATAACAAATGCATATACAACCACACACTCATGACGACACATCCCACAACAACACCATCAACCTTCACATGGTGACATCACTACAACCATGATCAACACCATGCAAATGCAACAAGCACATGGACTACAAGTATAAGGAACACATATGAAACTGACATGAATGCATGAAAAACACACTACCCATCCAGTCCGAGGGGTGAATTATGATACCACTCCGTGGTATCAGATATCACCCAAAAAGAATGGAAACTAGACACCACCCAAAGAGAACGAAACCTGCTCTAATACCACTCCACAGTATCAGATATGACCCAAAGAGAGTGCAACCCGCTTTGATACCACTCTGTGGTATCAAATATCACACAAAGAGAATGAAAACATGCACTGATACCACTTTGTAGTATCATATATCACACAAAGAGAATGAAGCCACGCTATGATACCACTTTGTGGTATAAAATATCACACAAAGAGAATGAAACCATGCTCTGATACCATTGTAACACCCCCCTCCCACATCTACCCAAGTAATTGGCCAACCGAGGTAAACATGTGACAAGAAGTTACTATGATATGATTCAACTCCCTATGTGTCAATTAAGGAAGTGGAACCGGCAGAACACATCACATATACCTTCCACATTAGCAACATAACTCCCATGAGCCATCCCAACCATTCAGGTAACCAGCCCTTGAGACCAACTGAAGTTTTAGTGCATTAAATCCCTAGACACTCCCTTGATATGGACACGGGTGTATCTAGGAGGCTCCCACAAAAGTGGCAAGGGTGCGTCTAGGGACCTTTTTCCTGAGTGCCATGCCTGTGACTCAGGGATCTGTGCCCCCTCTTCAGACCCAGATCCCTGGTCACTGTCCATAACTCAATGAAACCTTCATAAATGAAATTTCATAGTAGAAGAAAGATACATTTGCAAAAACATCAACAATGACTAGACTGGACCCCTACTAGCCATGACAAACATTTCGTCAAACATATCACAAACATGAAAGCTATAGGCGTTATTAGTACAATTGAGCATAGGGGTCTCATATGTATCTGAGAATCACTAAGAAGCATTGATGCCTCAACACATTAGCTGCAATTTCATCTATTAGGCCATAGATACATTGTTCATTCATTTACAAGTAAAACATGATGAGAGCCATATATAAACACTCTCATAATACATGGTTATAAACAACAAATAACAAAATATATATTAATGAGGAAATAACCATTAAATCCACATAAAATCAAGTACCCTTACTCATTAATATACCAAGGGAAGAATCTCTTATTAACATATGAAAAATGCAACCAGGTCTGGACTTCCACGTTCAACCCAAACATAGATTGGATGAACCAAATATTTCTTCAGCCAATCACCCCCCTGCCATATTCCAAGCATGAATGTGGGATCTCATGAGAAAAATCCATAAAAACTAAACAAGGGCTTCCAAAGGCAAAACCACATCAACCCTCAACTAACGATTCCACCTCAAGGTCGGATTTCACTAACCATCACTAGATTGGTCTCTACCTAAGCTATCTAGGGCTCTAAAGCATTTGTTCCAACTAGGGCTTCCAGGACTAGTAACTCAAACCATGGCTACTGTTGGGCTCCAGAGCGTTTGTCTAACCAAGGCTCCAGGACTAGTAACTCAACACAAAATTGCTACTGGGCTCCATATCATTTGTCCAACCAATGTTATAGGACCAGTAACTCAGCCCAAGCTATTATAGGGCTTCTAGAGCGTTTCTACAACCAAGGCTCTAGGACTAGTAACTCAACTCAAGCCATTACAGGGCTTCTAGAGCCTTTTTCCAACCAAGGCTCTAGGAACTAGTAACTCAATCCACAGCTAAAGGAACATGAGAACCAACCAGAAAACAAAAGGAAAATGAACCCACAACACCATGGATATTCAAGAAATGGAAAATCTAGGAAAATCCATCATCAATCCAAGCATTCATCTATGCCATTGATATATCATAACCAAGAACCACATGCATGTACCATGCATGCCAAAACTAGTAATGAAATCATACATACAACTCGATACCTGCAAGAAAAACCCATTGTAGCTGCTAATCCTGATGTCCTCTTGCGCTTTCCTTCTCTTCCTTTTCCTTCTTGCTCCAGGCATCCAAGTATGCAACACTCTCCAAGAGTGCTCCAAGAAAACTCTAACTGTCCAAGAGTATGAGAGAGATAGAATAGAATGAGAGCTCCAAAACTGAATTAACAAAAGCTACACTGACCAAGCCTGAGAAAATTCTTGAGCCAAAATCTTTCCAACTGATCCTCAGAAGCCTTTTTATCAACGAGGCCTCTATTTTCTTCATTTTCCATTATTTTCCTTCATTTTCCTCCTCACATGCAACCCATGACCTTTCACCTTCATTTTCTCCTAATTTCCATTATTTTCATAAGTAAATGCCAATAAATGCCTCATGCCTTTACAAATCCTTTGCCATTTCCTTTCCCAATTCCCTTAGCCATAATAAACCTAAGTGACACCCCACTAGGATGTATTTACCACCATTCAACTTAGAATACGTGTCCAATGACCTTGGCCTTATATATTTTTACGTGGATTTTTTAACCAAGGCTGTTACATCTAGCAACTTGAAGAACATATTCAATTGAGACTCTATTTTCTTGATGAAAAATATCTTTGAAATATGAAACAACTTCTCTAGTAATATAAGAAAAGAAGGTAGCAAAATCACCCAAGGGACTCGTGATACCCCATATGGTGTTTATGGTTTTCCTGTGGTTCTCCACTTTATGAAAGTATGTTGTATTTTCATCCCTTGCAGAGAACCAAAGAGAATGTCTCTTTAAGTGCCATTCTTTCTCTCAGTCAAGGAGAATCACCTTCCTACTTTTTTCAAGTGTAGATATTTGGTTATGTAGGTTAATCAGAGCATCAAGAGAGGAGAGCTAGTTCCAAAATGTTTGAATTTTGAATTAAATTTCCAATAATAGTTTAGAGGATTCCTCCCAGTTTTCCTAGACCAATCGCATATGATGACCTTAAATTTTTTGAGATTCCTTTGAAATTGAAAGGAAGGAGATTCTAGAGAGTCAGGGAAAAGAGGGTACCAATTGGATTTGAGAAGGGATAAAAGGGAGGGGTCATCCAACCAAGATGGGTTTAACTTGAAGGGACTGTGAGGTTTGTCAGGAAATGAATCCAAATCCAAGAAAAAAGGCATGTGATTTTAATTTCCTCCTATGGAAGACCGCTGCTTTATTTTGAGTCTGGTATTAGGTAGACTCTTAGAAATGAGAAATCTATCTAATCTCTTAGTAATTTTGGCTAGTCTAGATTAGTTATTCAACCAAGTGGGAAGGAATTTGGTCAAAAGAATGTCACATAGATTGGGGTCATACATAAGTGAAACCATGTAATCCAACCTGATATCTAGTCTAGAAGATGACCCCCAAAATTCAAAGTTTCCCAAAGTGAACTTTAGATACCCACCAAAGATGACTATATTGGAACTAAAAAATGGGAGGCAGGCAACAAAAGACCAAAAATCCTTTTTGTGTATATGCCATATAAATTGATAAAAATAAAAGATAAATCCAATTCAATAGAAGTGAGATCCATTGCCAACAATGACTTTGATGGCCACATAGAATTTAAGAACATGTACTTAGGGTTCCATCTTGTGATTATAACTCCAAATATACCTTCTGCATCAATTGTTAAAAAGTAATAGGTTGGGATAATTGAAAGAAGAACACCAATGGCCTTGTCGTCATCCAACATAGTTTCTTGTAGAAATATAACATGGGGAGAGAATCAATTGAAGAGTCTCTTTAAAGCCAATTTCTTATTGGGGTTGACTAACCCCTTGTAGTTTAGAGAGAGAAATTTCATGGGGAGATAGTAGTAGGGCCATATTCTCTAAGAACTCTTTGAATTGAGGTTTAATGTTTCTTATCTTCAATCTCAAAGAGTGCCTTGAGATGGGATTTTAAGAGAAAATATTTTAAGCCCCTAGTCGAGGAGGAAACATAGGGATCTACAATAAGCCCTAATGCAACACCAAGATTAGAGGGGAGGGATACATGCAAACAGAGGGGAATGAAGAATGATTTATAGATTTGAAGTTGTATCAGTGAGGGGAGAGGGGAAGGGATGAGGAGGGAGGAGGGGGATCTATGGGGTAGGGAAAAGAGAGAGGTACCCAATGTGAGGGGAAGAGAGGATAGAGGGCTAGAATAAAATAGGGGGAAGGGGATGGGCGAAGAGAGCCCAGAGAGGTGAGTGAGTAGAGTAGTGGGGGAAACAACATGAGAAAAATCAAGCGAACCCTTTTAAAAACACAAAAAAAATGCTATTTGGAATAGAGAAACCAGGGGGTCTGAGAAACCCATACCTAGATTGGGAGAAGCAAATGAAAAAAGTGGGGATTCCATTGAAACCTAAGTTGATGTAGCCTCCATATATTGTTGAACTAGTACCTTAGGAGATTGAATAAGAGCCATGCTTGTTAGAAGTTCCTCATTTGATGGAGGTGACTTGGTCCTCAACTCTTCCTTGTGAGCATTCAATGAAATTGTAGAAGATTTTGTAGGTGAAGTGGGTAGATTGATTGAGTAGAATTCACTCTTATGGACCCACTTTCCCATTCCCTTTCCTAATTGTGTAGTTTCGAATCAAATGTCCATATGCATGGTAACAAGTGAATTTAAAAGGAATTTCATCAAAGTATTTTCTGCTTGTGAGTAATTGACTTCATGTTGATAAAGATAGACTCAAGGAGCCCCATGGATAGATTCAGGCCAACTAGAATGCAAGTAAATTCCATAAAACTTGTTTTCTTAAAAGAGAGGTCGACTTTATAAAAAATCCCTATGGATTTCCCAACCTCATGAAAGACACTTTTAGACCAGAAAACTAGGCGGAGGGCTTAGAGAAAAACCCAAATGGGCACCGGTACATTTTTTTTACTCGAGCATCAAAGTTGATAGTCTATTCTTTAGAAGGAGGGCATGGGTGCCCCAAGTCCATTTTTGAACCAAGATTTTTTTGGCATCTTTTATGCTTGATGCCTACTAGAACATCCAACCCTTTCTAAATAACATATAATGAGGGGAGTACCCTATATTATTTCCACCTGCACAAAACCACCATAGTCATTCTTTGACTAATGAAATGACCGACCACCACCTTGTCTTCCATATCTTGAATTTTGTTCAATTGGACTTCCTTTCCTAGAACTAGAGAAGGCTCCTCAGGGAAATTTTTGATGCATTTGCGTGAAAACTACTTGGGTGGTCTAGCCAGAGGGCGAGCAGAGTCAACCTTCTATTGAGAATAAATGCCTCCACAAATCATAGTCAATGTAAGTATGCCATTTAGAAAACTAGACGAAGGGAAAGTAAAGCGGTTTACCGGTAAAAAATATGGAGGTAAACACACTGAAACAATCTGAGATGGTGGAGGATACTCTAGTGGGGATTGTGGTGAAGCAAAATCGATAGAGGGAAGGTTACATGGAATCCAAAGGGACAGGCAAGCTCCGTGAGGTTGAGGTGGGGAAGTGGGTTACCTTGGAGTTGAAGAAATCACCCTAGTTCACACACACACACACACACACACACACACACACACACACACACACACACACACACACACACACACACACATACACGCACACACACATGCACACACGCGCGCGCACACACACACATAAAATTGAATTTAATTTTATAAAAAACAAAATAATTATTAATTAATTAATTATAAACATTGTATTTGTTAGGATATGTATGGACAACACATTTTAATATGATGATACCTTTTATACATAAATGAGAAGATAGACAAATAATAATCTTGGTTTAGTTGTACATTTTTATTGGTTATAAATGAATATTAAATCATATTATTAAATCAATATTTAGGAAATTATTTTAAATTATATATAAGGTATATAAATTAAAATGATTATTTAAATATAGAGAAATAATAACAATTATCTATATATATATATATATATCCTTCTAGATTTCACTTGTTTAAGAAAGTTGAAACATTTGAGGTTTTGGGCAGACACTATACCCATCTTCAGGGACAAGAAAATCTTATAGAGTGATGATCTAAGAGTGTCAGGGAAATTATAAAGAAGGTATGAGACTAATGGTCAAAACTAGCTGTTGGTAATAATAATAATAATTAAAAATTCAACCTAAACTTCAGGTCTATAATAATAATAAACCTAAAAGTAAGGTCAAAATAAGCTAAGGGAGTAAAATAGTACTAATTAAAAAGATAATTTAACAAGGTGTGGTTAGGGGAGGAGTGAGAAATTTGAAAGAAAAAATTAAAGGAAAACAAGGATTAAAATAAGGAGGAAAAAAAGGGGTGGATTAAGCTAAAGCACAAGATGAAGGTTTGAAAAACTAAAAAGGAAAATAACCGAGAGAAAGAAGGACTTTTGAAAAATTTCAAAACTAGAAAATATTCAAGAAGGATTGGGAAAAACCTAATGAGGGAAACTCAATTGGCGATCACCATGTTATGAAGTATCATATAAAGTATGAGATTCAAGCTTCAAATCCCCCTTAGGTCAAGCTAACAAAAAAAAGGATTAGGAATTTTTTTATAAACAAGGGGGTAAAGGAAATTAAAGGACCTAAAAAACAAGATAGAGCAAGAAAGGGGTGAGAATGAAAGAATAGGGGGAGGAGGGAGGGATTCTAAGAATAGGGAAAAAATATTTTTGAAAAAAGAGAGAATAGATAAGGAAAAATGGAAGAAAAATCAAAGCCCAAGAGAAGGAGATAGAAGGAGCTAGGAAGAATACTCTGATATAAAGGGCACAAAAAGGTCAAGAAAGGAGGGCAATGAAGGGAAATAAAAGGAGGAGGTTGAGAGAATGAGAAAAAAGGTATCTGACCAAAAGGGGGAGATTGGAAAGGAGGAAGAGGTTCTTAAAGAAAAGATTTCGGGGGAGGGGGAGGTTCTTAAAAGGAGAAACTATATAATAGAGGAGTTGTATTAGGAGGGAAGGATTCAAAGGATGGAAGAAACCAAAGAAGGAGAAAGAACAAAGGAGAGAGGAAAGGGCTAAGCAGAGAAGATTAAGAACACTATTGATGAATGCTGAGTTTCCATGAATATCTTAGCTTGTAACCATCTTCCTAATTGAAGTTGTTCAAGTGATTTTCAATTTCAATAGCTTCCCGAATGATACAAAATTTGTGGCATGCATCAAGGGCAAAAATTTTAGCTTGCTCAAAGGAAATTAGGTATTTGGAGTTGTGAGACTGTTAAGCAATTTCTAATTTGGAGCCATGGATGTGATGAGTATTCCTCATCATTTTTTAAGGATTCTTTTGATCTTATCCAAAAAACTAAATCTCTATGGATTGATGATATCCTCATCATTTTTTAAGGATTCTTTTGATTTTATCCAAAAAACTAAATCTCTATGGATTGATGATATTGAACTTATGGTTAGTTTTGATGTGCTCTCGTTATTTACTAAAATTCCTATTCTTGAGGCTCTAAACATTATTTTAGATCTTGTAGATCAAGAAACCCTTAACCTTATCAACCTTTTCCTCTCCATCACCCTTTTCTCCTTCAAAGGTTCCTACTATGAACAAACTAAAGGAACCACCATGGGATCCCCTCTATCCCTTGTGGTGGCCAACCTCTTTATGGAATAATTTGAAAATTCAGCCTTGAAGTCTTCTCCCCTATTGTAGCAGTTACAACCATCCTCCAAAATTTTTCCTTAGCCCATTTTGGAGCCTCTCTACCCACCTTTCATGACACCTTGTCTTGCTTCGTCAAGTACACAAGCTTCAATGTTTTTCATGCACAAAGGCAGCTTGTTGAGCACAGCTTGATGCATTCTCCTCACTGGCTGTCCACCTGGACTTGGTCCAACTGCAGGTTGAGAAGCTTCCCCAAGAAAATTGTGCATTTCTGGAGGGAAACCAGTCTTCCCTCCAGAAATTGCGCAATTTTGTCTGGCATCCTGCTAGGCTCCAGAATTGCACAATTCTTCCAGTCAACAATCCTAGTAGGAATTGCACAATTTTCCTCAATAGGGCTTCTTAGCCCAAAATTTGCGCAAATCTGGGCAACAGTTAGTTTCTCTACCTAGAAATTGCACAAATATCTTGGGCAGTCAGCCCAGTTCCTAGCCAGAAATTCTCATTTCCTTCAAGCAATCGAACAACCTCTTGCATGTGCAGCTGAGTTAACCAGTTCCCTCTGGGACCGAGCAAAACATACTTGCATGCATGGGCTGCTTCTCCCAAGGAAACATGCAAAGGCATCCCTTGTTTCAGGGATCTATATTTGGCAAGTGGAGGTTACATGCAAGGATCATTTCAGAAACCTACCACCAAGTGTCGCTTTCCCTAGATTTGTGACATGCGCGTCACAACCTCGATCTTAGCGAAAATAATCAACAAGACGTTGCAGAGCTCATTCCTCACATCAACCTTACATCTTTAACATCCCACATCACATCTAGGAGCAGTCGGCACATTCAACTCAACTGTTTTGGGGTAAGCCTGCTTCCCATGCCTTGGGTTGCATTTCTGTCACTTTTTGTGTTTTCAATTTTATGAGTACTTTTTTCTTGATTTATTTGAACACCTGCTATTGTTTACATGTATATTAGTTTGTCCTAGCACCGTTTCAATTTTCATGAAAATCTCACTGCTGTCGAATGCATGAAACTTTTTTTCATGAACGGTTGTCGATTCGGTGACTCACTTCACCCACATGCATGTTGATATGTTTACTTAATCTTTCATTCATGTTTGCATGCACTGTTAATAATTTCTAATTTCACTAAGTGTCGCCATGCATCCACTGTCATATTTGCTTTCAGTTTCCCATCGGAAAGTCATACCAACCTTGGTCCGGACTCTACCTTCACTGAGACAACATTGCGCAATCTGGGGAAGGGAGGCTCTGTCTTCCTCTCTAGAAATGCACATTTTTTCCCAGGCACTCTCCTCTAGGACTGTTTTGCGCATTTTTGAGGGACATTGATTGCTAGCCCAGAAAATTATGTAATGCAGTCACAGAGCCTACAACCATTGCCAGCTGAGATTATGTATTTTGCAATTTCAGAAGTCAACAGCTAGACTGGGCTTTGCATTGCGTAGTTCCAACAGTTAGCTAGTCTCTCAATAGCCCAGATTGTGCCTTTTGCAGCCTTGGAAGTCAATTTCCTGACCTCCTGTCCGATATTACACAAACTTCATGATCAGTCACAAAGGTATGCTGAAAGTCAGTTCTCAAGTTCATTTTGGTTTTCGACTGACAGATTGCTTGCCATGAGTGTTGCCATGTCTCCAGGTATTGCAGGTGTTCATCTGCGCCTCAGTAGTTTATGTACAATGGTTTCCAAGAGGGTAGAGTCAAAGACACCGTTCAGAGCACACCTAGAGATGCAGTCAATCAAATGTCTATGAGCTTGCCTACTCACGAAGATATCAAGTTGTTCATAGACAAGAACATCAAGATACCACAACGAGTAGCATCATGAACAACAACTGAAGGCAACATATTGAACACAATGAATGCAACAAACACAACGAACACAATGAATACAACGAATGAAATGAATGCAGTGAACAGAGTGAATGCAAGAGGAAGGTTGTTGACAACATAGATGCAGAACAAAGTTGCAAGATCAAGTAGATACACCGATAATGAAAGCAACTTTGGAGACTTAGGCTATGAGGTGACGACACGACATGAAGATCACGCAAAGACAGAGAATGGAACAAAGAAGGAGTTACATGTGCTTAAGCAACAATTCGGGAAGAACATGAAGCTGCACAGACAAAAGAATGAGTTGCAGTAGGAACAAGAACAATAGTGGGTGCAACATCTACTTACATATGAAACTGCGCCCGTACAAGTTAAAAATCCATCCCAACAACTGACATAGAGCAAGCATGGTGAGAAGTGTTTTTTATCGCATGCAAGGGATTCAACAACATGCATGTCATTGTGCGCATACATGCAATCCAACCCATTCAACACACTCACCAAGGTGAAGACAAGAAGCAAGTCCAATTGGAGTTGAACATGTACTTCAACATGTTGATGCGCATAACCACCAACACACACTTGAAGATCAACACGGACACTATGCATCAGTATGTTGTCGATTCAGCCGCACCCAAGAAGACCATGCACATGTTAGCATATGAGTTGGATGAAGGAGCCAAACCAATGCAACAGTTGCAATGGAGGCAAGAGTTCACTTCAACAAGATGTCACCATGAGGTGCATGCACACCATCACGAACGACCAAGCTTGGCATCATCTCACCACCTTCCCCATCACAAGCATGTCAAAGATTTGGTCTCATCACAATGGACCAAGTGTCAATGATGTCTTTCATGGTTGCTCAAGCCATGTTGTCTCACATGAGTACATGTGCATTGTAATGTTGAGTCATGTCAAGTGTAAGTCAAGTGTCAATAGTTGGATGTAACAATCATAGAGTAGGTGAAGAGTCATGAGGGTAGATGAATTGTCACAAAGGGGAATGTCAAGGGTCACCCCACCCTTTGCTATAAATAGTCCCTCATAACTCATTGTAGAGGATTTTGGTCAGCCATGCTTCTGATAAGACTATCTTGGAGAAATCTTGGACAATATTGTAACGTGCCTTAGCTTTTCCACTGCATGGAGCTAGTTCATCTCTTTGGAGGAGCAAGCAGATGTGGCTGTAACGTTCCATTGTTGGGGGTAGCAAGTTTACATGGATGTATTGTATGATTGGGACTTACACTTCTTTATATAATAAGAGCCAACACATTTTCATGCATATGTTGTTATTGTAGTTGGACTACTCCAGTTGCTTAGCAATATATGTTGTTTAACTTACGTAGTTGTGTATGAATTGCTTCATATGCGATTATATGAATCTTGTTGCAGATGTGTTGTTGGTTTAACCATCACTTTGGATTGTTGACTGATCTGCTTTCCAGCTTGTGATGCATCTTCGCTCGTGTGTTCCCTTCTCAGCTGAGTACTGCTACAGGTTGCCAAGGGGCGCACTCATCTCACCCCCCATGTGTTAAAACCTCTCATTCACCTTCCTTGACTCACTGCAGCGATCACACCCTTGCTACTAACAGAGTTATCTTACTTGCCTCTGTGCAACATTGCGGTCAAGGAATTACCTTACGACCCACTACTAGGACTCCTACACCGAATGGTCTGAGGTCTAATTGGGACTTCTTACCAGGGATATCCCCTTGACATGTTGGCGGGTCCAGCACTGTCAACATTTATGGTGCTAGAAGGAGGGATAGATGACACGCTATGTCCTCTCATCTAGTTTTGAACCTCTGCATACCTTTCATGGATTCTTGCACTCTTCTCCACCAACGTTGTTTTCTGAATTGTGAAGATGTCTCCATCATGGGGGAATTTTTCGATCTCTTGTCCACTTTCACATATGATGGTGAAGGTGAAGTGGCCTGGCCTGAGTACTTACATGACTTTCTTTCCATGCTTCATGGGGAAGATGGGTGTTCTAACGAACATGCCATCTTGTTGCTTGCACACACTCTTTTTGAATCTCCACATAGATGGCTTCTCAGCCTACTGGCTGACATCGTGATCCAGACCATCTTGACCAAAAACTGCTACAACAACGGAAAGCTTCACATGAATTGTTATTGATTTTTGGAAATGCTTTCGTGACTTGTAGTTTCAAGCTCCGAGGAGCGAGATGAAATTTTCTTATCTTTGGGATGGATTCAAGTATTGCCTTAAAAAAATTCCCTTCCCAAGAAGAAGCTTGAGATCAAGCCTTGCTCAACATTCTTCACTGATGGAGCTGCGCAATCTCATGTGGATGCTGTCACTGTCTCGATTGACTTTCTGTCTTTCTCTCATTCAATAGCTCCACCACTGCTTAGTGATGTTGAAGATCATGCTCACACACCTGTTCATCTTTCACATTCTCCCAACATCACTTCACTCAATTTTCACGCAGATTTGGTTGTGAGTCCTTCGAGTTCTCATATGCATTCTATTCTACGACCTCTGTCTTCGCACTTGGGTGTTCCTCTAAATGATGCTGTCTTACGTTCGTCCATTCTAGACTCTTCACTTGTTGTGAACGAGGAACAACCCATTGACAGAGTTGGTGTTGCACAACCAACATGCGCTGTCATTCATGAAGAGTATGAGTGGGAGCTTTAGCATCAAAACTCGACGAAGGATGACTCCCTTCCATTCAAGCCCCCTCTGTTCTTTCCTGACCTCTTTGGTGAACCTGCTATCCATGATTTTGAATGTGTGCCTTCATCCACGTATGCACCCATTGTTGATCACTCACAGGACTCGCTAGATGTTGGTCCATCATTCGAAAATGGAGAGGATAAGGTATTCATTGAAAACCCACTTGATCTTTCATCTGTATTTTCTGGAAACACAGAGGATGAGTTTGATTTCTTTTCATCTACTGCTCTGTTTGATTCATCTGATCATGAGGATGTCGCTGAAATCATTGATTTTTATGATCGTGGTGGTCGTGATCCATTTGTTTCCTTATTTGATCACGATCATGACTCTATCACTATTGATCTTTCAAAGCCACTGGTTTACAATGATGTACCTGATGATGAAGTTGAAACACCCAATATTGTCAAGGCACTTCAGCCCAAGCTGATGGTTATGTCAGGTCCTCGCTCTCTTGGGGTTAGTCTCAATTTTGATCAAGAAAATGTTCAATCACCCAAGGCTCCTCATCATTCATTTGTATACATAGAAGATCCCTCTCACACATAGATCACATCTCCTCCACTCGAACTACACGATGCCATCGCTTATGCATTGGAGGAATCTTACATTACAAGCACACATGTACGATGCAAGTTAACTTTATTTCTTTCGTTTTCTTTCATGTCTCAGTCAAGAGTGTGCTTGCACTTCAAAGTTTCATGCAGTGTCACACCGCACCATGATAAGTCCATGAACTACTTGTCATGCACTTGCACTCAGTGATGTCCTCTGGGCACTATCAAACATGAAGTGTGGTTGTATTCATTGTTATATCTTTCTTACTTGTTGGTTCGCACAACTGGGTTGCTCGCAGACTAAGCCTTCACCAACATGGGTCAACCAATGTATCGGTGGCTGCATTGGAAATATCACTTCATGTGATCAAGCCCATGCACTGTTATTGTAGGAGTAGGAGTAGTGTTTGATTTCAGTCAGTTTTCTTCCATGCTTGTTTTCTTATTCACTTTGTTTGCTTGTTTGTCTGCTTTCTTGTTTGCTTACTTGCTTTGATTTCACTTTTTCTTCTGCTTTTGCTTTTCTTTGATGTTTGTTAGCTCATTTTTTTCGTTCGTAGTTTAGTTTTCCATGAAACCATGTATGACTCTTGAAACGAGTTGGGTGAAGTACAAGACGGCTTGTATAGCTATCATTACTTGGTTATCTGTCATCTTTCCTCTTTATGAAGAGCTTGTTACTTTTAGTCCATAATATGTCGAAGGAAAATACGTACTGTTTGAAGTGAACCTTGGTGAAAACACAATGCTTGCGCACTAACGAGCATCTCCTTCTCTAGTCGGTTGCTTTTGGGTTAACCTTTGTCAGCTCAGCCAAGTAGAGTAAGGTGAGGGGGAAAACCTTAACATGCATGTCAAAGATATAATAAACTACTCTGCTGGAACAACCTCTTCTGCTCTCAATAAGTCAAGATCCCTCTTTCACCTTTGAAATGAATAAGTGCTATGCACAGTTAAAAAAATGAAAATGAAAAAAATGAAAAGTCAAAAAATGAAAAATGAAAAATGAGTAAGGTGAAAGAAGAGAAAGGCTTCTTGCGTAGGGAGGTGATGTAATTAACTCCGCCGGAGTATTGACCAGCCTCATTGGCAACGGAGCCATGCTTGTGTTCCTATGTGACTCCACTGGGGTACTATCCAGGCCTGCTGGTAGTGGAGCAACACCAGAGTTGAAACTAAGACTCTGACGACTATACTACTTGTGCATCAATATACCCCTCAACCCCAATCAAAACAATTGTGTTTCCATGGCTTGGAATGTGTGTTAATTGACCAAGAGCTTGGTAGATGCTACATATTACAATCAAGCTAGTGTGAAACCAAGACGAGCTGAGAACTGAACAATACTTCAGGAGGTGTTAGATTAGCTTTTCATGAAAACATTCAAAGAGCTGGAGTTCTGCCAGTGTGTCACCAAGTGTTGTAGTGGCTACAACCACCCTCCAAAATTTTTCCATATCCCATTTTGGAGCCTCCCTACCAACCTTTCACAACACCTTGTCTTGCTTCATCAGGTACACAAGCTTCAGTGTTTTTCATGCACAAAGGCAACCTGTTGATCACATCTTGATGCATTCCCCTCACTGGTTGTCCACCCGACTTGGTCCAACTACGGGCTGAGCAGCTTCCCCAAGAAAATTACACATTTCTGGAGGGAAACCAACCTTCCCTTAGAAATTGCGCAATTCTGTCTGGAAGCCTCATGGGCTCTAGAATTGCGTAATTCTGCCATTCAACACTCCCAGTAGGAATTGTGCAATTTTCCCCAGCAGGGCTGCTCAGCGAAGAATTTGCGCAAATTTGGGCAGCAGTCAATTGCGCTGCCTAAAAATTGCACAAATCTCCTGGGAAATTAGCCCAATTCCCAGCTAGAAATGTGCATTTCCTTCAAGCAGTCGAACAACGTATTACATGTGTAGTCGAGTTGATCAGTTCCCACCAGGATAGAGAAAAATAGACTTTCATGCATGGGCTACTTCTCCCAAGGCAGCATGCAAAGGCATCCCTTGTTTCAGGGATCTATGTTTAGTAAGTGGAGGTTACATGCAAGGATCATTTCAGAAACCTCCCACCAAGTGTCGCTTTCCCTAGATTTGTGGCATGCATGTCACAACCTTAATGTTATCAAAACTCATCAACTAGACACTACAGAGCTCATTCCTCACATCAACCTTGTAGCTCTGACATCCCACATCACATCTAGGAGCAGTCAACACATTCAGCGCAACTGTTTTGGGGTAAGCTTGCTTCCCATGCCTTATGTTGCATTTCTGTTGCTTTTTGTCTTTTCACTTGTACGAGTACTATTTGATTAATTTCTTTGAATGCTTACTATCATTTACATGTATATTAGCTTTTCCTAGCATCGTTTCAATTTTCATCAACATCTCACTGCTGTCGCATGCATGAAACTGTTTTTCACGAACGGTCACCGATTCAGCGACTCGCTTCACCCACATGCATGTTGATATGTTTAATGAATCTTTCATTCATGTTTGCATGCACTTTCAATCACTTCTACTTTCACTAAGTGTCACCATGCATCCACTATCATATTTTCTTTCAGTTTCCCATCGGCGAGTCAGACCAACCTTGGTCCGGACTTTGCCTTCACTGAGACAACATTGCACAATCTGGGGAAGGAAGGCTCTGTCTTCCTCTCCAAAAATGTGCATTTCTTCCCTGGCACTCTCCTCCAGGACTGCTTTGTGCATTTCTGAGGGAAAGTGACTTCTGGCCCAGAAAATTGCGCAATGCAGTCACTGAGCCTGCAACCATTGCCCACTGAGATTACGCATTGCACAATTCTAGCAATCAACAACCAGACTCGACTATGCATTGTACAATTTCAGTAGTCATCCAGTCTCCCAGCAGCCCAGACTGTGCCTTTCATAGTCTTGGCAGTCAGTCTCCTAACCTCCCAGCTGAAATTGCGCAACCTTCATGATCAGTCACACAGGTATGTTGAAAGTTAGTTCTCAAGTTCATTTTGGTTTTCAACTGACAGATTTATTTCCATGAGTGTTGCCATGTCTTAAGGTATTGAAGGTGTTCATATGCCTCTCAACAGTTCAAGTATAATGGTTTCCAAGAGGGAAAAGTCGAAGACACCGTTCAGAGCACACCTGGAGATGCAGTTGATCAAATGTCTATGAGCTTGCCTACTCACGAAGATATCAAGTTTTTCGTAGACAAGAACATCAAGATACCACATTGAGCAACATCATGAACAACAACTAAAGGCAACATACTGAACGCAATGAATGCAAAGAACACAGTGAATGCAACGAACACAATGAATGCAGTGAATGTAGCAAACACAACGAATACAACGAACGAAGCAAATGCAGAGCGAATGCAATGAACACAACGAATGCAACAAATGCAATGAGTGCAAGAGGAAGGTTGTTGACAAAATAGAGGTGGAAAAAAGTTGCAAGATCAAGCAGATCCACCGATAATGAAAGCAACTTTGCAGACTCAAGCTATGAGGTGACGATGCGACATGAATATCGCATGAAGACAGAGAATGGAAAAAAGAAGGAGTTGCATGTGTTGAAGCAGCAACTTGGGAAGAACATGAAGATGCATAGACAGATAAATGAGCTGCAGTAGGAACATGAATAGAAATGGGCGCAACATGCACTCACGGATGAAACTGTGCCCGTACAAGTTAAAGATCCATCCCAGCAGCTGGCACAGAGCAGGCATGGTGAGCAGTGTTGTTGATCGCATGCAAGGGATTTAGTAGCATGCATGTCATTGTGCACACACATGCAATCCAAACTATTCAACATAGTGAGCAAGGCGAAGGCAAGAAGTGAGTCCAACTGGAGTTGAACATGTACTTCGACAAGTTGATGCGCATGACTACCAACACACATTTGAAGATTAGCATGGACACTATGCATTGGTGCATTGCTGGTTCAACCGCACCCAAGAATGCCATGTGCATGTTAGTAGATGAGTTGGATGAAGGAGCTTAATCAATGCACCGGTTGCAACAGAGGCAAGAGTTCGCTTCAACAAGATGTCACCATGAGGTGTATGCACACAATCATGGACGACCAATCTTGGCATCAACTCACCACCTTCACCATCAAAAGCATGTCAAAGATTTGGTCTCATCATATCGGACCGAGTGTCAATGATGTCTTGCATGGATGCTCAAGCCATGTTATCTCACATGAGTACATGCACATTGTAATTTTGAGCCATGTCAAGTGTAAGTCAAGCGTTAATAGTTGGATGTAACAATCATAGAGTAGGTGAAGAGTCATGAGGGTAGATGAACTATCACAGAGGGGAATGTCAAGGGTCACCCCACCCTTTGCTATAAATAGTCCCTCATAACTCATTGTAGAGGCTTTTGTTTAGCCAAGCTTCTGATAAGACTATCTTGGAGAAAGCTTGGACAATATTGTAATGCCCCTTGTCTTCTCCACTGCACGGAGCTAGTTCATCTCTTTGGAGGAGCAAGCAGATGTGGCTGTAACGTTCCACTATTGGGGGTAGCAGGTTTACATTGATGTATTGTATGATTGGGACTTACACTTCTTTATATAATAAGAGCCAACACATTTTCATGCATATGTTGTTATTGTAGTTGGATTGCTCTGGTTGCTTAGCAATATATGTTTTTTAACTTACATATTTGTGTATGAACTGCTTCATATGCGATTATATGAATCTTGTTGCAGATGTGCTATTGGTTTAACCATGACTTTGGATTTCCGACTGATCTTCTTTCCAGATTGTGATGCATCTTTTCTCTTGTGTTCCCTTCTTAGTTGAGTACTGCTACAGGTTGCCAAGGGGCACACTCATCTCACCCCCCATGTGTTAGAACCTCTCATTCACCTTCCTTGACTCACTGCAGCGGTCACACCCTTGCTACTGACAAAGTTATCTTACTTGCCTATGTGCGACATCGCGGTCAAGGCATTAACTTACGACCCACTGCTGGGACTCCTACACCTAATGGTCTGAGGTCTGATTGGGACTTCTTACTTGTGAGATCCCCTTGACATGTTGGTGGGTCCAATACCATCAACCTCCCCTTAAATCCAAATTATGGTTTTGTTTAGTAGATGATACCTTCATAATTTGGCCACATGGCCTTCTTACGCTTGACTATTTCCTTACCCATTTAAATAACGAATACGTGAACATCCAATTTACTATGGAAATGAAAGAAAGCAATTGCATTCCCTTCCTCAATGTCCTTATTTATTTTCAAACTCCTGGCTCCCTTATTTATCAATTTTATAGAAATAAGACCCATATGGATAAATACATTCACACCCATTCCCATCATCAATCTACAGAAAAATGTTGTCCTTAAAAGTTTGGTTAACTGAGCCACTTATACCTATGCTCCCTAATTCCTATATCAAGAGAAATATGACCTTATGAATTCCTTTAGGGCTAATGTTTACTCAACCCAAATCCAAAGAGTGTTTCACTTCTAGTCTAACTCTCATTCTGGTGCTTTCAGGCCCACATCTCCCCCAACACTTGTCTCCCTTCCCTACATTCAAGGAATTACAGATCACATCTCTAAATTTATTTCCCAAAAAAACATTATAACTATTTTTAAACCCTATAAAACCATAAAACACCTTGTCATATTTGTTAAAGACAAGATAAACCCAACACAAGGTCCTGGTGTTTACCAAATTCCTAGTTCTTGCGGTGAATTCTACATTGGGAATACATGTTGATCATTGAAAACTTGTTTCAAGGAACACATCATTGATAATCATTATAGACATACCTTCAAACCAACAATTGTTGAACACTTTGAAAAATCCAAACACTTATCTTCTTTGACCAAGCTAAAATTTTGACCCCTAATGCCTACTACCAATCTCGTATCATTCGGGAAGCTATCGAAATATTAAAGCACCCGAACAACTTCAATCGGGAAGATGGTTACAAGTTAAGCCAGTGATGGAAACCTGTCACTCATTAACTCTATTCTTAATCTTATCTTCTTGGCCCTTTCCTCTCTCCTTTGTTCCTTTCCTCCTTCTTTGGTTTCTTCCCTCCTTTGAATCCTTTTTCCTTGATACGACTCCTCTGTTATATACTTTTTCCTTTTAAGAATACTTTTAAGAACCTCACCCCTCCCAATTTTTATTTGAGAACATCTTCCTCCTTTCCAATCTACTCGTTGGGGTTGGTTACCTATTTTTTCATTCTCTCAACCTCCTCCTTTTATTTCCTTCCATTCCCCTCCTTTCATGATCTTTCTGTGCCCTCTATATTAAACTATTCTTTCTCTCTTCTTCTCTTGGCACTTGATTTTTCTTCCATTTTCCCTTATCTATTCTTTCTATTTTTTAAAAAGTCTTTTTTCCCCATTCTTAGAATCCCTCCTCTCCCTCTTCTTTCATTCTCGCCCCTTTCTTGCTCTATCCCACTTTTCTAGTCCTTTAATTTCCTTTACCCCCATTTTTATAAAATTTTCACTAATCCTTATATTGATCGACAAAAATGTCCATTGTCAATATTAAGGGAGACCACCTGGTCATGAACTTAAAGTAGATCCTTTTTCGTTGAGTCTAGTGGTTCTGACAGGTTAGAATAGGTACAATCACCTTTTCTCTTTCTCTATTAGATTAAGGTATGCATTTTAATTACCAACAGAATAGAGACATCAATTTGATTCTCTGTGTTGATCAGGCAAGATAATGATCCTTACACTGACTTTATGGCTCAGCCAAACAAATCTAAACTTTTCCTCTTTGGGAAGAGGACTTTTAAGATGCAGAAACAAGAATTAAAATGCAAAACTTAACCTATGATGCACTTATCCTAGTCCTATATCGATTGAAGGAAAGAATAGTATTTCTGTCAATCGAGAGTAAGCTAAAAGGATGGGAAAAGAATCATGTAGGAATTGGAATTGGAATGAAGGAAATAGACCAAAGAAATAGTTCATAAGATATAATCCTTGTTAAAAAAATACAAAAAACTAAATGCCTAATAAACAGTTACTAGACACTTAACTGTAAATAGCTCCAACTCCTAATAAAAATATGTATAAGAATGAGAAATTCATGTCATAATATTGAAGTAGTTCAAATAAAATGCCATGTTGAAAAGAAAAACATCTATAACTCTAAACTGTTAGATAACTAACCAACCTAAAGAAATTAATGTTTGTTCTTATACAATTTCTAGTTTTCAAGATGCAATTCTGATTAATTTTGCAAGGTAGCTTGATCAAAATTTTAATGGGTTAACAATTAAATTTTAATAATAGTGCTAAAGCCAATAAATAACTCATAAAAAAAAATGTAATTGAAAATTTAAAACATTTATTTCAATAATCGACGCAAATAATAGTGCCATGCAACAATTACAAAGATAAACCTTATTATGAATATGAATCAAGTTATAGAACCACAAAATATTATAGAAGTTAAAATCCCTTACTTCCAACAACTCGATCTCTTTCTTCAAAGAATACTTTAATCCCACTACAATATTGTAAATGAGCACTGAAACTCCTCTACAAACAGATTGAAAGCTCCTAAATTACTCTACCTTTTCTCTTGGATTTGAATCCCTCTTAAACTCAGCCCAACAATGGGTATTTATACATGATTTATAAATAAAAACAATTTCTCCAAATCTCTCCATAGTCGCATTAATTTCAAAGACAATAAAATAGAAGGATTGCTTTGATTGGGGTCTAGCAAAATGCTGATGGTACAATTAAGAAAATTTTCTCAATTTAGTCTGTGCAGCGATAAGAATAATCTCGCTTGTCTCCAGTTTGTTTCGAAGAATTCGTAGTCGTGGAAAAACTAAAACAACAATTTTCTTTTATTATAATATCCCTTTTCCTGCCTGGAGAATTTTCATTGGCAATAGACCAGATTTGTTTTAATATTGGCCTTAATCGGAAACCCTCTATCAAAATAGAATAACAAAATCAGAGTTAGCCATAAAAATGGTGGAAACAATAATATTCAAACAAATACTATTTACACCCAAAACAAATAAAAAATCAATGGATTTTCAATTAATATAACAGTGCCCCCCTGGAGATTACAAGTGGCAAGCACATGAGTCTACTGGAACAATTGCATATCAGAAGCTTTCAACATAGTTGCACAACAATCTTATGGTAAACATCTGATTTAATGGATGCGACGTTTGAATTAAGAAATGGTTTATATGTGTATCAAATCAATAGCTTATCTGAGATCAGAGGAAAGGGTCTTATAGGAGATTTTAGATATGTGCCATTCCAAAAGTTTCGATATACAGGCAGACACAATTTTACAGTTAAACGAATTCTATAATCATATTAGGTCCAAAGGTGGGCAGATAGGTGGTGGGTGCAAAGGTATGTCGGAGATCTTTCGATATTAGAAATTTATAACGTGGTTACATATGGGAGCTCCGATATAGAGTGGACGCAATATCTTCATAGACCAGAATTAATACCATATCTGGTCCGACATATCAGAGCTTGGTAGATATCAGAAGTCGGAGGTGAAGACACATTGGGATATTGATGATGGATGTTTATTGGAATATCTACAGAATAATATATTAGAGGTCAGACCGACATGGATATTGGAGTATCGACAAAGTGATATTTCGAAGGTTTTAACGATGTGACACACAAAAATATCCGATATGTAAAAGCTACAAGGCCTCGATATGTATTACAAAGGATTAAACTACATCCACTCGTTATACACCTTTGGCTATGTTGTATGACCATTTTATAATATGAAAGGCTTTATAAAAAGGACCCTTTAAGCAACTTCTCATGTTGCACCATCATTTGCACTAAGCTCCTTCCTCTTATTGCATATCAACATAAGTAGGCATAATCATAACAACATCCAGTGCTGTATGATGACCCCCTGTATAGGCCCCATCCCTTCCACATGTCTGTCTGCCCCCTTCCCTCTCCATCCGTCGGGGTTCAATCTGTTGGCATCGTCCGTAGGCCCACCGCTCTCAACTGGCCCTCAGGAACACCTTCGTACGGGAAACATTACCCCTATCTTGGTTCCACACAACCTCTCAGTAGGGTAGGCATATATGAACCCTTTACTTACGAACAATAAGTGAATTATAACCGCTCAAAAGCCAAAGCCACTTGGTTTTGTTAAATAATGAAAGTATAGCCACTATATAATAAAAAACTTGGTCTCGAGGGCTATTTAAGGGATAACAAAAAATAATATTTACAAATATAAATAAAAGTCAAAATAAAGAAATAAAACCTATAAAACAAAAAGGTAAAATACATTATATACATATCATTAGGCTAAGAAAGTGAAAAATATCCAATCGAAAATTAGGCGCCATTTACAAACCAAATGTCCAAATGAGATCAAACGAGTTATGATAGGAAGATAAGAATAGATCGAACTCATTGAAGCAATCCAAACTCTCCAAATCAAATAGTAATATGACCAACCATTCAATTAAAGGGTCCCTAAAGTGAAAATTAAATGAATAATGGGGGGTTGTTCTTTTACCACAACAATGGAGACACACTGGGAAGAATCAATTATTTCTAAAAAATGATGAAAATCTAAGGAAAAAGGAATAAAGTTAAACCAATCAAAGTGTTAGGATTTAGATTTTCGATGAAATCTCCTATAATGGACATCAAAATGTTATCATTTTGTGTATCTCTAATATTGATTGTAAGAATCATGTTACAAAAACTATTTAATTGATGACAACTTAAACTAAAGAACATAAACCTATAATTGTGTTTAGTAAGAAAAGTTGAACTATCATTATCATAAGTAGAGCCACTGCTGCTAGCAGGCATCCATAGCCTTGACAGGGTTACATTGTAGCCCAAAGGAAATGTCAGTATCCCATCTATGTTTAAATATTTCAAAGGAAACCTAGTTTATTAAAATTCTGAAAGCCATTGTACTAGCTTAGTGACCAGATATGACAATGCCATTCACAAGTGTTGATAGCCATGAAAAATCCATCTCATGATGAGATCTCTTTTCTTAAAATGAATTGCTATAAGCTATTATCCTGGATTGGTAACCAGATATGATAATGTCATAACCATCAAGACCCATGATCATGGTAGGCTGGCTCTTTATGGAGAACCACTATCTTTAAGGTATTTTACAGCTTTTAATTTACACTGTGATAATTTTATCATGAATGGAAAGACAAATCTTCTCCTTAAGAGATTGGGATGACATGGAAGAGTTTAAAAATACTAAACTTTTATATGTTGTTTTGTGTTTCTTTAGTAAGAGTTGTTTATAAGATAAGTTGTCGCAAAATCGAATTCTCTTATATTATAAAGTGAGATTATCAAAATGACAAGGAAACACAATAAGAGTTTCAAATCTAAATTTGAAAGATAGCAATTTGATGATTATTTTGATATTCTTCCTTTTACCAATGAATTTTATTAACTAAGAGTAAAAATTTCCCATGTATCAGACCAAAGATGGATGTGAAAAAATCCCTTCAACTAAAAGATTTGGTAATATCACCAAAAGAACACAAGGGAATTTTCAAAGGGAAATAAAATGAAATGTCATGAAATCAGATCTGAAAATAGGAGCAAAGAGAAATGCAATCAAATTAAAAATAAAAGCAAACTATTGCAAGAAAAATCATGAAATAGAAACTACTCAAACAAGATAAAAGTAATATCTTGACATAAGGCATTAAGATCTTGTTATGTATTTGTCAAGTAAAATGTTTTCTTGTTAAAATGAGTTTTCTTATTCATGAGTTTATTAAAAACTAACCAATGAAGAGATGTGATAAACAATTGCATTTGTGAGCTTAACATAGATTTATTTCCTTACTCAAATCTTGCTTTAAAACACATAAAATGATAAGAAAAATTTTAAGTTAAGAAAATCTCCCCGAGTAAGGTTTGAAAGATGCTCCATTTATCATTTATGTTTATCACAACTGTCTTATTCACAAAATCTGGATCAAACCAAAATATGCAAAAAGAACAACAAAATATAAGAAAGAAAAATTAAGAATCAATAAAAAAAACACACACAAACATATGATAATAAAATTGCAAATGCATACCTGGAAGAAATTAATAATTAATTTACCTCGCTGGATCTTCATCTTCTTCCATGTATTTCTTAAGAATGTTTAAAATCATATTTTTATTTAATCAACAAAAAGTTAACAAAAAGAAATCTAATCTATTCCTAATCTAATATAAAAACAAGATTATAACTAGGTAAAATCAAACTTCCAATATAGCAATTCAAGTGCCTTGTTTACTACATGTACACACCAGTCAAAAATCAGTAACAAAAGTGTAATTGAAACAAAAAAAGTAATTTTGAATTGATAATATACATCTAAAACTAAAGTATGTACAAAGAACAACCCATTTACAAATAACTTATTTGAAAACCATCTCTCTTGGAAATTTGTCTTCAAACAAATATCTATCGGATCATAAAAGTATGGATGCATATTTGTCAGAGATTCAAAACAAATCAAAAGAGAAGGTAGCAAGGAATATTGTGAGGGAACACTCTCAAGAGTTAAATTTGGTTGATAATAAGATAATTGTAATGAAATTAACATCAAATTAATTTAAAAAGAAAAGTTTTTTAATATTCATGACTAAAATTTCGAATAACATATTCATTGTCTTTAGTTAATGCATCTCGAGGGTGTTCAATGCTAATTTATTGAACATGTCTGCATACAAAATCAGAAAATAAAACATAACAAAAGGATCAAAATAAAGCAATCATAACCAAATTTCAATGGACATTAAATTATCACATAATGTTACATGGCAACTCTGGAACCTATCATTAGATTCAGTGATTGAATTGCCACTAAAAGGGCATACCAACAAAATAATATAGATGCAAGTTTCCAAAAGAAAATCAGAATGAATAGCATTAGAAACTTGCAAGATTGACTCATCAATTTTTTCAAGATTAAATTTGTGTTCAGCAGGAGGAGACAAAGTCACTGCACGTGAATCTTCATGAGATAACTCGATTTTTAATAGTAGTGCACTTTGTATAGGATAAAAATATTTGTCATCATCATCATGGTATTGATAATAAATTACCTCCTTCTCATGGAAATCAAATGACTGATCTGTAACAGAATCATAAAATATGTGAGAGGAAGATTTTGAAACATCATTGATGACTAAAGAATTATCGTCTGAATGAGTGATAATTTCAGAATTTTCAGAACTAGTGATAAAATTGTTTTCAACTAAAAGATTAAAATGGTCATTATTTAATGAAAGATGATATGAAAATATATCAGGATAAATAAAATAATGACTAACATAATATAATATTGGCTGAAAAGAGTCATCTTGACAATTCACCGTATTGTCATAATTCTGGTTTAATGAAATTCTTTCAGTTGTAGAAATGTGAATTTTTAGTACTCACCTTAAGAGAAGAGAGATTAACATATTCATTATTTAAATCTTGTTGCTGATTAGATTCTATCGGGCCTACTTGATGATGATAAGAATCATTAGAAATTGCTTCAATTACATTTTCAAATTCTGTATTTATATTTGAAATATTCATTTCAGAAATCGAAAAATGTGAATTGCAGCTTTCTAAAGATGAAGGTTGTGATTTAATTTCAATATTTGGCTCAGAATCAATACAATCATTTGTTGATTCAAGAATAATAAATGAATTAGATGTGTCTTTTTCTTCATTATTTAATTCTATATCTTCAAAATTAGAAGAAACAAGAGAAGAGAAATGTTCAATCAAATCTTCAGTCGAAGGTAAATTACATAAATGAAATCTATAACAAAATAACCAGAATCTATTAGAAAAATCATCTAAAGATTGATCTTCCTACATGCAAAGATTATCTAATTCTAAACAAAAGATATCATAACTATAATTTTGATGCGCTTTAAGAAATACCTACATAAAATGGGTCCAAGAATGAATTGACTTCGCTGGAAGTACTTTGAACCATTTGTGGATTCATCCTCAGAATGTCAGAGTAAAAATCCCGCAGATCTCATTGTCAGCAGTAATATTGAAAGATTCAAATCTATCTACAAAATTACAAAGATGATCTAAGGCAAAAATTTTAATCTCACCATCAAACTTCAAATTAGACAAGTACTCAATCTGCTTCTTGGTCATGCCCCTGCTAGGTTTAGATGAGCTGAAAGCATGACCCAATGTAGGAATGCATGTACAAGCCATGATTAGTTAAAAATGATAAAACAAAAATTCAAGAAGGGAAACTAGCTCAAGGCCCTCTTTTTAGTGCCAAAAATGTTGATCGACAAAAATGTCCGTTGTTAACATTAAGGGAGACCACCCGGTCAGGAACTTAAAGCAACTCCTTTTTTGTTGAATCTAGTGGTTTCAACTGGTTAGACTAGGTCCAATCACCTTTCTCTTTCTTTATTGGTATAAGGTATGTATTTTAATTACCAACAAATAAGAGACATCAGATCAATTCTCCTTGTTGATCAGGAAAGAGAATGATCCTTAAGTTGACTTTGTGGCTCAGCCAAACCATTCTAAACTTTTCCTCTTTCAGAAGAGGATTTCTAAGATGTAGAAACAAGAATTAAAATACACGACTTAACCTATGATTCACTTATCCTAGAGATA